>JALGBA010000053.1:1792500-2392500 GCA_023970755.1 Azemiops feae | reverse complement strand
TCCGAAGTGAGCTCAGTTGATAGGCCCACCCAGTCACATGCAATCATTACAATTACCAAACCCTCCAATTATTAGATCAAAAAGCCCCCTTTTGTTCCTGTCTTATCTTCACTTCCTTTTCTATGGCATGATTTGTAACATCCTGCTAACTAAGGGTATAGCCTTATCTACAAGGTGAACTGTTACCCAAACTGGATAATTGCAATTATAAAAGATTTATGTCTTCCCTTGATTATCTATAAGAATGCCTGCTTTGCATCTAGAAGCTATGTACTGTATGTAACAGAGTTCATGCTTCGATTAAACATGGCTGCACTTTGGTTCATAGTTATACTTTAAAATACTAACTTTAAGCAGTTTTTATAAAGAATAAGCTTTATATAAATTGAATAATATGTTATTCGTCAGCTATATGCTATTCTACAATAGTGTGCACTATTCTAAAAGTATCCTTTAAGTCAGTATATATAATTCCTCTCTATTCCTTCAGCTTATTATATCTTCTTTCCTAAAAGTATCTTAGCTAAGTGCCTCTATATGCCTATTCTTTTAACAGAAATGGAAAATTACAACATGTACATTTCTTTTCTTTTTTTTTTTTTAATATATTTTATTGGATTTTTGTAGGGGTAGAAGGGTTACATCAAAGTGCTTAGGAAACACCGTGGAGGTGGGTATATTGAACATCCAAAAAAGAACAATCACAAATATATAGCCCAAATCAATTCATTTAAAATTCCCTCTCTAATTCCCTCATATAGTCTTGCATGTTCAAATTAATACATTTCTACATAAGCTTCAAACAATCCTATCAAATATCACTCACATTTCAATTATAAAGATCCAGGTCCTGTTTTTTAAGCTTTACTAACTTACAGTTACCATATTCCAATTAGCCTTAAATAGACATATTATTAACACTTCGGGTGTCCTTTTTTTTTACATAATGATTATATCTAATATATTATTCCCGCAGTAATATTCTTATATTTTCTTCATTAATACCATTTCTTCTCTTATCACCAATCCCTCTTATTATTCTTCTATTACAAAATAATTATCTTATTTAGAATAAAAATATCAAACCAACAAATAGATTTCTATCTAATTTAAGTATATATTCTATCAATTCATCTATGTCTATAAAAATCTTTTTAACCCAGTAAATAAAGTTTACCTCTCCAGTAATTATCATATCTAAGACAAAGTATTATTACAAAGGGTATCCTCTTACAAAATTCACGTGCTCCGTTAGTTATTAAATCAGTCAAAAAGTCAAAGCCTTTTTAAACCCATTAAATAAAACTTTAAAATACATTTTTAAATCTAACTCTAGGTTTCTTTCTGTGCCATATCGGTTTCCATAATAAAATTCCTGCATCATCAAACCACAATATTAGAAAGTCAGTATTCTTTAACGCTTCAAATTGGTCAAAGTTCTCTTTCCTTTCTTCTAATAGCCTTAGGATGGTAAAAGCCGTTTTATTCCATGTTATGTTTACCAGTTGTTTATCCACCTTATCACAATTTTCAATAACTTGTATCTGAGTGTCAGTCTCTGTTGATGTTAATGCTTCAGACATCTCAGTTAAAGTTATTCTTTGATCATCAGGCTTCTCCATAGATTGCGTTTGGGGTTGTATAAAGTTAATTTGTTCCTTGGTTTCCACAGTTTCTCTCAGTGTAGTTTCATAGTTGACTTGTTGACATGGTTCCTCTTTAGATTGTACATATTGCTCACTAATCTCTTTAGCGCCAGTCTGCTTCTTCTCCACTGTTTTTCGGCCTATAATTTGATCTGTCAGAGTTTGGAAGTAAGAGTTCATATCCTCTGTGGCTTCCAGAATTTTTTCCAATATGAGCTCATAGTCCAGCTGTGTGTTAGGTTCCATATCAGTAGTAAAAAGATTTTTTAATCTTTTAGTGAAGGCTCTATTTTGTAGAAATCAAACAAATATTCACCTCCAATTTTCAATAGACCAAATCACCACACAGCTGTTTCAGTTATCTTACTCTTATCATCTTTTGAAGGTCAAAGCCATCCTCAGTCATGAAAAAAATATACAGTTGCAGTAACACTTTTCGTCACAAGATGTCCTCAGCAGACTATAAAATCTTTTTTTCTTTCCAAGTTAATAGATTTTTTATTTTTCGCGTTGAAAAAGATGAAGAAAGTCCTCTCCAAAGTAATAGATGCGTAGTTATAACAATAATAGTCAAGAATAAAATGTTTTCAGGCCCCCTCAGTATTCCAAAATTTAAATAGTCAATAAAAAATTAACTGTTTTTTTTTTTTTTTTCAAAGCTGCTTTTCCCAAGTGCCCAAACGCTGCTCCCTCACAGCAGGGAAATAATTCAAGTACAAAAGCTTTTTACAGGAGAGTAATTAGGGAAAGAGGGGGGAGGAAAGGTCTCACCCGGATTCTCCACGGGGGTTCTTTACGCTTAGTTGTTCTTCTGGCTTTCGGCTGGTGCAGCGAAGTGATCGTCCATTTTGCTGGCCGATCTTTCCTCCGACGGCCCTAAGGAGCTAGCTCGGACTGAGGAAGGAGCTGCTGCCCTTCCCCAGTCAAGCGGGGGCCTCCTCAAATGGTGGTCACCTCTACGGGGCGACTTTCGACCCGATTAAGGGTCTACCGGCAGAGGGAAAGCAGCCGGTGGGAGAGACGGATCTCTCCGTGCGACTGCGTGTGCCGCGATCCGGAACCGGAAGCCACAACATGTACATTTCTTGTGTACCTCACACAAGTAAAGAAAATGACAGGGATGGTTGCATGTAGCCCACAAAACTGAGATCCTTGAATTAAAGTATGCTGTTGCTTAATTCATGTTTTGTTTTAGGAAAAATCTTTAGGTCTTTGAAATGTTAATAATTTTTGTTTCAGTTTCTTTATCTGTGTTTTGCTTTGATGTACCTTGCTTTTTTAATGCTTAAGTTTAAAAATGTATATGTAAACATTTTTGGTTGCTTATTCTTTTGGGAAATCACATAAAATAGAACATTAAAAGTCAATGAAAATTTCCCTTCCCCCAAACTCTATCTAGCTGTGAGTGATAATCTTTCAATTTCATTTCTCTGTTATAAAAAAATGAGTAATAATGTTCATTCTCATCTTTTGGGAATCAAGAATAAGGACACTAAAAAAGATTCCATATAACAGCTTGCTAAATTTTAGTCTAAGAGAATTCTCATGAATTAAAGATATGCTAAGGAAATGAATAATAGTTATCATTTGAATTTTAGTAGCTTTTTTGTCTCAGGTCTTACATCATCTATTTCTATGGTTCAATTCAAATGAAAAATCTATGAAGCCTTCATCTTTTAACAGAATGAAGAAAAAGTGCCCAGAATGAGTTATGCATTAAATACCTTCAAACAAAACCTCACTTCCTTGTAGCTTTTGCAGAATCCAGCTTTATATAAAGTGATCATATAATACCAACTCAATCTTGCAGGGTTGGTGCTCTTTGAGTTCCTCTGATTGAGCAATATTATCTATTGGTACTCTGGAAGTGCACCTTCTTTGTAACGGCACTGTCCTCTGGGATGAAGTGTTCCCCAAAATCCAAAGTCCTCCCTCTGTTGTTGTTTAGAAGAGCCATGAAGAGATAGCTCTTCACCCAGGCCTTTGGCAAGGTAAAGTGAG
This sequence comes from Azemiops feae, assembly GCA_023970755.1. Lineage (NCBI taxonomy): Eukaryota > Metazoa > Chordata > Lepidosauria > Squamata > Viperidae > Azemiops > Azemiops feae. The sequence continues at coordinate 2,388,853 of JALGBA010000053.1, read as the reverse complement.
ACCCACTCAAATTCATTATTTTTTAATGTTTTATTGATTTTATTGTAATACTTGGTTTCATTGTTGTGAACCCCACAGAATTATTGACTGTTGGTTGGCATACAAGTTTAATAAATTATCATTTCAGAAATCATAATCAGAGAAAGAATCCAAATGTCTAAGCACATGTATAATTTTCTGTGGATCCTTTTATAAGCTATTTTTAGTACTTTAATATTTCCCAATAGTTTTTAAAAACTTGAACAGCTTCAAGTTTTTTAATGGATAAGGTAAGTGTAATGTACTGAGCTTTACTTATGAAACAGGTGCAGGGAGCTGCACTGGGACCGTTAGCAGACCACATGGCCTGATAGCCAGACTTGCTGTCTGCAAGCTTAATCAGTATGCATTTGAGCGGGAGAATACGGTGCATTCATTGGCTGACACTGCCCCAAGCAGAATGTATAAATAGGGGCGGAGCCATCTTGTTCTGAGTTCTGTTTTGTCTTCAATAAAGAAGTACCTGTTTACTACTCCTGCCTATTCAATGCTGAACCCAGCAAGAAACAGAACATTGGCGACGAAGGTGGGATCGTGCGGCCGCAAATCGAAGGGCTGACTCACCACCGGGAAAAGGCCTAGCAAGTGCTTAGAGGGACGGCGTTCCAACTTCTTTTCACTCTGCCTGCCAGTACGGAAACACTGGAGGAGAGTGCTTCAAGGAACCGCCCTGGAACCCCTCCAGAAGCCTGCGCAGCATGAGGCATTGAAAAGGCCACCAAAGACTCACCATGGCGAAGATAGGTCGTCTCTCAGAATTCGACGTCGCTCACCCAGAGAGGTGGAGCTCCTACGTCGCGAGGGTTGAGAACTACCTACGAGTCAACAAAGTTCAGGAAGACGGATTGAAGGCTGTTGCTGTGTGTTGCTGTGTGTTTGCGGTCAAGCAACATTCGACATAGTGGAGAACTTGGTTGCATCAGTGCCATTGGAGTCTATTGCTTATGCTGACTTTAAAAAAATGCTCAAGGACCATTTTGACCGAAGCGTTCGGTCATCGCTTGGCGACATGCTTTTGATCAGCAGGACCAGCATCCCGGGGAGTCTGCCGCAGATTTCATAGCTGCTCTTCGCCAAGCTGCGAGGCCATGCGAATTCAAGGACCTTGAAGAACGGTCACGGGACCGTTTAGTTGTGGTCTGAGGAGCCGAGATCTTCAACAAAAGATCTTTGCCAAAGAGACTGTCTCTTTTCAAAACGCGTTGAGGGAGATAATGGCTGAAGAAGCCGCCGGCGGAGCTGTTAAGGCCTTGCAGTTATCCAAGAACCCTCCGTGCTCGGACACAGTCCACCAAGAGGATGCCAAGTGGGTTGAAGACTCCAAATTGGACCACAAAGTCGATCGGTTGCAGCAACTGCAAGAAAGAAGACCTCAGAGGCAACCTGACAAGGCAGTTCCCTTCTCTCGGTGTCTCAGGTGCGGAGGCCGCCACAAACGGGCTGAATGCTGGTTCTGCACCGTAATTTACTGGGCGTGTGGCAGGCAAGGCCACATCACCGCCGTTTGTTTGGGTTGCAGAAAAAAACACCCATCGGAAGAGTTGCCTCGGAAAGGTACCGGGATCCCCAATCAGAACAGGGTGGGTTTCTGCACGAGTAGGAGGAGTGTCCTTAAGACAGATGCCCATCACCCATTCAAAAAAAAAGCTACACCTCAAAGTCAAGTTGCAAGGGGTTCCTTTCAACATGGAGTTGGACACGGGTTCAGCTCTGTCAATCTCCCAAAGCACACTGAAGCAGATTTGTTGTAGAAGTGGCCAATGCGTTAAGCTCAGGCCGTCGAACCTCATTTTAACAGACTTCCAGAATTCCCGGGTCAGCGTCAACGGGGAGGCCACACTCGGGGTGCAGTTTAGGAACTTCAAGGGCCCTTTGGACATCATAGTTGTTGAGGGCAACCACACTAGCCTAATTGGGCTTGATTGGTTTGAGGCTTTGGGAATTCAGGTGACTGGGTTAAACAGTTTGCAAACAGCAAACCTTTCGGAGGTGTGTAAAGAGTTTGCGGATGTTTTCAGCCCAGAGTTATGGGCATACAAAGGGCCTCCAATTGCCCTAAGGTTAGATCCCTCTATTACACCAATAAGGATTAAGCCTCGTCAGGTGCCCTTTGCTCTCAAGCAGAGAATTAATGCTGAGCTGGACAAGCTATTGCAACAAGGCATTTTAGAGCCAGTTGATAGCAGTCCATGGGAAACCCCCATTGTCATGCCACTTAAGGCCAACGAAGAAGTCCGCATTTGTGCTGACTATAAATGCACGTTAAACAAAGCTCTCCAGCAGCACTCCTATCCGGTGCCTGTAGTCAGCCATATTCTGGCGTCTATACAGGGAGGTCGCATTTTTGCCAAATTACATTTGGCCCAGGCCTATCAGCAGCTGCCAGTGGACGACGCCACAGCAGAGGCCCAAACTATTGTGACTCACCGGGGAGCCTTCAAAGTGCGAAGGCTACAGTTCGGGGTGAATGTAGCCCCTGGCATCTTTCAAAAAGCACGCTCCGTAACATTCTGAGTGTATGCCCATATTTCGATGATGTCCTCATCGCAGGGGAATCAGTCTGACAGGCTCCGGGCTGTTTTGTGGTGTTTCTGTGAAGCGGGGCTGAAGCTCAAACAGAAGAAATGCAAAATTGAAGTCACTTCCACAGAATTCCTGGGGTTTCGTATAGATGCTGAAGGCATCCATCCTGCTGAATCCAAGCTCAAAGCGATTCAGCAGGCACCCAGTCCCAAGACAAAGGGAGAACTTCAAGCCTTCCTGGGACTCCTTAATTTCTACCATGCTTTCCTCCCCCACAAGGCCACAGTGGCAGAGCTGTTACACCAGCTCTTGGACAAACAGGCCCCATGGAAGTGGACAAGTGTCCACGAGAGGAGTTTTGCTGCTGTTAAAGCATTGTTGTCCTCTAATGCGGTGTTGGTTCATTTCAATGAGCAGTTGCCAGTTAGCATAGCTTGCGGCGCATCCCCTTACAGGATCGGGGCTGTCTTAAGTCACCTCAGGGCTGATGGGACACAATTCCCTATAGCCTATTACTCCAGGACTCTGTCTGCTGCTGAGCACAATTACGGGCAAATAGTTAGAGAGGCATTGGCCATTGTGGCTGGCATCAAGAAGTTTCACGACTTTTTGTATGGCCGCCATTTCACGGTCTTCACTGACCACAAGCTGCTTCTGGGGCTGTTCACCACGAACAAACAGACACCCCAAATCATCTCCCCTAGAATGTTGAGGTGGTCAATATTTCTATCTGCTTATGACTATTGCCTGGTTCACAAACCGAGTAGAGAAATGGGCCATGCAGACGGCCTTAGTAGGTTGCCCTTACAGCAATTAGAGCCAGATCCTGCACCGGCCAACCACATCCTGTCTATTCAGGATTTGCCAGAGTCTCCCCTCAATGCAGGGGATGTTGCTGCAGAAACAGCTACCAACAACACGTTAACTCGCGTGTTAAACTGGGTGCTCACAGGATGGCCGGACACATGTCCTGGCACTAACTTCCAGAGTTTCTGGAAAAGGAAGCATGAGTTATCCACCTTTAAGGGTTGTATCCTGTGGGGAAGCAGGGTAGTGATCCCAAACTCACTGAGGACTAGAGTCCTCGATTCGTTGCATGAGAGACATCCGGGAATGAAGGCACTCTCACGCAGCTACATTTGGTGGCCTGGGCTCGATAAAGATATCAAGGCCCAGGTCCACAGGTGCCTCATTTGCCAGCAGTCAAGGCCAGAAATGCCACATGCTCCTGTACATAGATGGGAGACCACACAAGCCCCTTGGTCGACTTCACTGGCCCCTTTCAGGGGCAACTCTTCCTCATTGTTGTGGACAGTCACTCTAAGTGGCTGGAGGTCGTTCCAGTGTCCACTACGACGACTGCCAGGACCATCCAGGTTTTGAGGGGCATTTTTGCAACACATGGTCTCCCAGATGTCATCGTCTCCGACAACGGAGCTCAATTTACTTCCTCGGAGTTTCAGTCCTTTCTGAGGGCAAATATGATTAGGCATGCCACATCAGCTCCGTTTCACCCGGCCTCTAACGGCCAAGCGGAACGCATGGTTCGCACCACAAAGGAATCCTTAAAGAGGATCACCCACGGCAACTGGCACCATAGGTTGGCAGACTTCCTCCTCTGCCAACGCACAATGCCTTGCATGTCTACGGGCAAGAGCCTAGCTGAGCTTTGATGGGGTCGCCATCTTATCACAAACCTGGATCGCTTACACCCTGATAGGGTTGCATCGCAGGTGCATCAGCCGAAGGCACCGAGGCGCTTGCAAGTGGGTGATCCAGTTTGGGCATGCAACTATGCACCAGGGGCACTGTGGGTGGTAGCTGTGGTTTGTAAGGTGACTGGGCCATTTTCTTATGAAGTGGCCCTGGAAGATGGTCGTGTGCTGTGCCGGCACATTGACCAGCTGCGATGGAGGCTGCCATGCCACTCTTCTGCTCCTGACTCTGCTCTCGGGGGGGAGGAGGATCACAATCGCGATCGTGAATCTGAGTCTCTCAGCGAAAGCGGGACATTGCGTTCACAGAACGGGGGTTTTGCCAACGAGGCGTCTCCTAACTCTGGCACTATGTCCATGGGACATTGCGCTCCACCGGCTTTTCACACCGCTCCTACTTCAGGCAATGCACCAACAGGCCATTGCTCTCAATCGGCTTTTCACGCCACTACTACCTCAGGCATTGCGCCAACGGGACATTGCTCCCAATCGGCTTCTTATGCCGATCAGGTGGATTCCACTCCACCGCGGAACTCTGGTTTGGGCCTACCGGAACAGTCCGGCCAACTGCAAATGGACAAAGGCTTGGGTCTACCAGGATAGGCCAGCCTTCATGAATTGGCTTCACCCATACCGGACGGGTCCAAGAGCCTGGCAGGCGAGCTTGCAGATCGGGAGCTAGCAGCAGCTCCGAGACGTTTGGAGCGGGCCAAAGGCCCACCGAAGTTTTTAAAGGACTACGTGAGGTTTCTGTCATTGCAAGCTTAAAATGCTTATGTATTTTTATTGCAAACTGAAATGCTTATATATGTTCCTTTTGAAATTGAAATGCCTATGTACTAAAATGCTATGTAGGTCCGTAAAATGGGAATGTTTTTATGTTCCTTGTAACTGGGTTGTTTTGATATTATTTCTGACAAGTGTGATGATAGACTTGTGTATCACTGAGTGTCATTGTGTTTTTGAATGTATGAACCATTGAACAACAAGAATATTGTGTATGCGTTAAAGAACCAGGAGGGGAGGGGTGTAATGTACTGAGCTTTACTTATGAAACAGGTGCAGGGAGCTGCACTGGGACGTTAGCAGACCACATGGCCTGCTAGCCAGACTTGCTGTCTGCAAGCTTAATCAGTATGCATTTGAGCAGGAGAATACAGTGCATTCATTGGCTGACACCGATCCAAGCAGAGTGTATAAATAGGGGCGGAGCCATCTTGTTCTGAGTTCTGTTTTGTCTTCAATAAAGAAGTACCTGTTTACTACTCCTGCCTATTCAATGCTGAACCCAGCAAGAAACAGAACAGTAAGCATAACACCTTCCATGATTTCTGCTGAAACCCCAGCTCTGCCTCTGTCTTTTACTTTCAGTCTGATCATTACAGTTGCCTTAAATCTGTTGTCTGAGTTGCTTGTATTTTTTTCTTTGCCAATTCCTTCTGTCATGGTGCTGTGACTTTTATATTATAAACTATGAGGGAAAATGTTTTGTGTACAGTAATTAGTAAAGTTTAGGTAATTAGCACATTAAAATAGTATGAAGGTGCAAATATTTTAAAACAAGGGACAACTTTTCTCTTAAAAACTACCTACAGAATGTTAAATGCAAAATACATTGGTATAGATGACCAGAATGGTAGTATTGTTTGGAAACACATCTTGAAGACAACCAAGATATATCCCTGATAAGAAGACAGAGATTTTGTTTTATGACAGACAATAATATATCCTAATGACTATATTAGCCATACAGCAATAAAAAATGAATCTCCCCTAACAGATATTATCTGTAAGTGCAGCTTGTAAATAAATGATTCATGCAGGTTCAATTACAAGAATATAATGCCTGTAAACATGAAAAAATGATGAGGAGATATAAAGGAAATGCAGCCATGTTTTAATCAAATTTTAATTCCCTTTAGGATACATAATGTTGATCATCTTAGCTATCAATAACTAGACATTAGCAAAAGGGTCTGTACATTTTGTCAAAACAATATTTTCCCTAGAATAAGACATAATATGGTAACTGATAGAACCTAGCAAAATGTTGACTTCCAACATTTCATTTATAAATCTCCAACTTTCAGAGGTAAGATAAATCTCAGTAAGAACTATTGGGGGGCAGGGAGGATAGGAGAAGAATATTGCCTGGATGTCAAGCTTTCAGCTACCCCAAAATATCTGAACTGTCATTACAGGAAACAAGTTGTTAGCTAGATGGGCCTTTGGCCTGATTTATCAGACCTTTTCTATAAAGCCATCTAAACTATAACAGATAAGTCTGAGCTGGCTGCTAAAGCAGAAGAAATTATCTGGCAGACATAAGACAGTGAAATAATATAATATTGCATGCTGTTATGTCCTGGGACTGCGAATGACTCAGCAGGCTCAGGAGGCTGCAGAAGGCCCGGGCAAACCACATGGGTGCCCGGGACCAGACAGGCTGTCTCCAGCTTTGTGCGCATGCGCATGGCGGAAGGCTAGCCTTGCATTGATTGGCTGACGCTGTCCCTTGCAAGGGAGTATAAGAGGCCTGGCGCCATTTTGTGTTCTGTTCTGTTCGTGATCTCAATAAAGAAGTTGTGTTTGTTACTCCTGCCTCGCCTCGATGTCTTTTCTTCGGAAACAGAACATTGGCGACGAAGGTGGGATTCGCTGCAAGCAGAACAACAGGAGAAGCTAGGCTGACTTACCAGAGAAGGCCTGAAGCGCTGGGAAGTTCGGCGTCCGGAGGAAGCGATTGCCTGCCAGTACGAAAATGCTGGAGGTGAGCTCAGCTTTGAGGGACCCCTTCTCATTCCTTGCAGCGAGAGGCATCAAAGAGGCTACAGGCTGTAACGATGTCAAAGCTGGGCCGTCTGTCAGAATTTGACACTTCTCACCCTGAGCGCTGGAGTTCCTACTTGCCGTGAGTGGAAAATTACTTGCGAGTAAATAAGATCCAGGAAGACGGCCTTAAAGCTGCTACATTGCTGTGTGTCTGTGGGCAAGAGACTTTCGATATTGCAGAGAATCTTGTAGCCCCAGCACCACTGGAGTCAATTGTGTATGCTGACTTAAAGAGGATGCTGCGAGAGCACTTTGAACCCAAGCTCTCAGTAATTGCTTGGAGGCATGCATTTGAGCAGAGGGACCAGAGGCCTGGAGAGTCTGCTGCAGACTTTGTTGCTGCCTTAAGACAAGCAGCTAGGCAGTGCAAGTTCAAGGATCTGGAAGAGAGGCTCCGGGATCGCTTGGTTTGCGGACTGCGAAGTCGTGAGCTGCAACAGAAACTTTTTGCAAAAGAAGATGTCTCATTCCAAGATACTTTGAGAGAGATTGCAGCTGAAGAAGCAGTGGGCGGCGCTGTGAAGGCATTGCGGCTCGCCAGGAACCCTCCAGCGGCAGTCTCGATCCATCAAGATGTCACTCGAGAGGAATCTGAAGTGGATCCAGAAGAGGAGGTGGACAGGCTTCAGCATGCAGAAGAGAAGAGGCCTCAAGGGCGCAGAGAAAAAGCAACAGCATCCCCTCGGTGTTTCGGTTGTGGAGGACGCCACAAGCGAACTAATTGCCAGTTCCACTCCGCTATCTGCCGGGCATGTGGCAGGCAAGGCCACATTGCATCCATCTGTTTGGGTCGCCAGAGGGAACGGTCTGCAGAAGAATTGCCTCTGAAAGGTACCAAGATCCCCAGCCAACACAGGGTGGGCTTGTCGCGTCCCGTAGGGGCGTTTTCAAAACTGGGGTTCACAGGCCACTTAAAAAGAAGCTTCACATTGACGTGAAGTTGCAAGGGGTTCCCTTGTCGATGGAGTTGGACACAGGGTCCGCTCTATCGATCATTTCCTTTGATACCTTCAATAAGGTTTGCAACAGAAGTGGCCTATGAGTTAAACTCAGGCCTTCAAGTTTAATCCTTACTGACTTCCAGAATTCCAGAGTCAGCGTGAAGGGGGAGGCCATGCTCAGGGTGCAGCGTAGGAGTTTTCAGGGGCTGCTAGATGTGGTGGTAGTTGGGGGTGATCGTGCGAGCCTTATTGGACTCGATTGGTTCGAGGCCCTTGGGATTCAAGTGACTGGACTTCACAATCTGCAAACGTCAGGCCTTGCAGAAGTTTGCAAGGAGTTTGCTGATGTGTTCAGTTCAGAGCTTGGCTCATACAAGGGGCATCCCATTGCTTTACGTTTAGACTCAGCCATCACACCCATCAGGATCAAGCCCCGAAGGGTGCCCTTTGCCCTAAAAAACAAAATAGATGCAGAGCTGGACAAGCTGCTCCAGCAGGGCATTTTAGAGCCTGTGGACTCTAGTCCATGGGAAACACCTATAGTTACGCCACTGAAAGCCAATGGAGAAGTCCAGATTTGTGCAGACTATAAATGTACACTTAATAAAGCATTGCAGCAGCATGCCTACCCGGTGCCTGTGGTGAACCATGTTTTGGCCTCCCTCAAAGGGGGGCGAATCTTTGCAAAGCTTGATTTGGCTCAGGCCTATCAACAGTTACCTGTTGATGAGGCCCAAACAATAGTGACGCACCGGGGAGCCTTTAAGGTCAAAAGGCTGCAGTTTGGGGTTAATGTAGCCCCTGGCATATTCCAAAGCATGATGGAGCAAACACTCCGTGGTATTCCTGGGGTATGTCCCTACTTTGATGACGTCCTCATTGCTGGGGAGTCATCTGTGAACTTAGCTGAAAGGCTGAGGGCTGTCTTGCTGTGTTTCTGCCAAGCAGGGTTGAAGCTGAAGCAAAATAAGTGTAAAATTGGAGTCACCTCCACTGAGTTCCTGGGATTCCGTATTGATGCTGAAGGCATCCATCCTGCAGAATCCAAGCTTCAAGCGATTCAGCAGGCCCCCAGCCCCCAGTCGAAGAGTGAGCTTCAAGCCTTCCTGGGGCTGTTAAATTTTTATCATTCTTTCCTTTCCCACAAGGCTGCAGTGGCTGAGCCGTTACACCGGCTCTTGGACAAACAGGCTCCATGGAAATGGACAAAGGTCCATGAAAGGAGTTTCACAGAGGTCAAGGCCTTGCTCTCTTCAAATGCGGTTTTAGCACATTTCAATGAGCAACTGCCTGTGTGCATAGCCTGTGATGCATCCCCTTATGGGGTTGGGGCTGTGCTGAACCACCTCAAGGCTGATGGGAAACAAATCCCTGTGGCCTTCTATTCCAGGACTCTCTCATCTGCAGAGCGTAATTATGCGCAGATTGACAGAGAAGCCTTGGCAATAGCCTTGGCCAAATTCCATGATTTCTTGTATGGCCGCCATTTCACGGTTTACACAGACCATAAGCCTTTGCTGGGTTTGTTTACAACAAACAAACAAACCCCTCACATAATATCTCCAAGAATGCTGAGATGGTCAATTTTCCTGTCAGCATATGACTACACCCTGGTTCACAAACCAGGTAAAGAAATGGGCCATGCAGATGGCCTCAGCAGATTACCTCTACAGCAGGTAGAGGCAGATCCGGCTCTGGCTCTTCACTTTCTCTCCATTCAGGAATTGCCTGAATCTCCCCTCAATGCTAGGGACGTGGCTGCAGTAACTGCCACTGATCACACGCTTACACGCGTGCTGACACGGGTGTTGTCAGGATGGCCTGACACGTGTCCGGGTGCAGAATTCCAGAGTTTCTGGCAAAGGAAGCACGAGCTTTCCACTTTCAAAGGATGTATCCTATGGGGTAGCAGGGTAGTCATCCCGGCCTCATTGAGGACTAGAGTCTTGTTCTCTCTGCATGAGGGACATCCGGGAATAGTCCGGATGAAGGCGCTTGCGCGTAGCCACCTCTGGTGGCCTGGGCTCGATAAAGAGATCGAGACCCAGGTGCATGGGTGCCAAGTATGCCAACAGTCAAGGCCAGAAAGGCCCCAGGTCCCTGTACATAGGTGGGAGGAGACACATACCCCATGGTTGAGGGTACACATCGACTACGCTGGGCCCTTTCAGGGGCAATTCTTCCTTCTCCTCATGGACAGCCATTCCAAGTGGCTAGAGGTTGTTCCTGTCTCCTCCACTATTACTGCTAGGACCATCCAGGTGCTGAGAGGAATCTTCGCCTCACATGGTCTTCCAGATGTCCTTGTCTCAGACAATGGACCCCAATTCACATCTTCTGAGTTTCAGAGTTTTCTCCAAGCCAACATAATCTGGCATGCCACATCTGCGCTGTTCCATCCAGCTTCCAATGGCCAGGCTGAGCGTATGGTGCGTACTACCAAAGATGCTTTAAAGAGAATCACTCACGGGAACTGGCATCACAGGTTAGCTGACTTTCTTCTTTGTCACCGCACCACACCTTGCACTGCCACTGGAAAGAGCCCAGCTGAACTCCGCTGGGGTCGCAGACTCATTACTAAGCTGGACAGGTTGCACCCCGACCAGGTGGCTTCACAGGTGTCACAGCCGCGGGCACCTAGGAGACTACAGATGGGCGATCCGGTTTGGGCAAGGAACTATGGACCTGGACATCTCTGGGTGACAGCAGTAGTATGCAAGGTCTCTGGGCCGCTGTCCTACGAAGTGGCCTTGAATGATGGCCGGGTGCTCAGACGTCACATTGACCAACTGCACTGGATGCTTCCCAGCCACTCTTCCGCTCCTGGCTCTGCTCTTGGGGGGGGAGGGGGACCACAATTATGATTGTGGACCACAGTCTCTCCGTGAAGGTGGACCTTCAAATATTCCTGCACATGTTCTTGAAGGGGGTTTTGCCATGGAGGCGGCTCCTGACTCTGGCACAGGCACCGGGTCTATGGGACATTGCTGTCAATCGGCTACTCAGGCCACTCCAGCTGCTGGTCTTGGGCTCGAAGGACAGTGTTCCCAAGAGGGGTCCATTGTGGATTTGGGGAATTCCACCCCACCACTGGACTTGGGGAATTCCACCCCACCAAGGAACTCTGGTTTGGGTTTAGCGGATCCAGCCAGTCAGCAGTTTGGAGGGTTGCCTGGGTCTTGGGGGCATCAAAGTCCTGGTCTGCCTAGCCTAGCAGGCGAGATGGCACGCCAGGCACACACTCTGGCTCCAAGAAGGTCAGAGCGGGCCAAGGGTCCACCCAAATATCTAAAGGACTATGTGAGGTTCCTGTCAAGTATAAGGGAAGCTTAATAGTTCTCTAGAACTCAGGACACACTCATAGAAGGGTGTTCTGTTGATAGCCTGAAACAATATGAGGTATTCTTGTAAATACAAGAAATGGAATGAAGGGGTCTGCCAGTGTGCAGGCATAACTGTGTTTAGAAATAATAACATGATAATTGAACACATGTATATGTAGGCTGCTCTAAAACAGTAAGTATTCACTTATTGTTTTATCCAAGGGGGGAGGGGTGTTATGTCCTGGGACTGCTGAATGACTCAGCAGGCTCAGCAGGCTGCAGAAGGCCTGGGCAAACCACGTGGGTGCCCGGGACCAGACAGGCTGTCTCCAGCTTTGTGCACATGCGCAAGGCGGGAGACTAGCCTTGCATTGATTGGCTGACGCTGTCCCTTGCAAGGGAGTATAAGAGGCCTGGCGTCATTTTGTGTTCTGTTCTGTTCGTGATCTCAATAAAGAAGTTGTGTTTGTTACTCCTGCCTCGCCTTGATGTCTTTTCTTCGGAAACAGAACACATGCATTGTCTAATCATGAAGACTAATATAAATACTCATAGGCAGAGCCAGGTAGTAACTTTTCAGTCTGGAACAAAATGGTATAGCCTCTAATTTTTACTCCATCCTTTAAAGTTACAGCTTGGTTTGCCAAAGGTCATCTCACATGAACAATGAAATGGAGGGCAATAATGCCAGTCAGTCTCAAAATAACTGATTACTTTATTTAACTTAACATGGCAATGTAAAGACAGAAGTTCAGATTGATATTGGATTTTGATTTATTATGAAATAGTACACAAAATATTAGAAACATTTATAACTTCTGCTGGCATTTAGTTATCACATGTATGAGGTCTCTTCTTTTTTTCACAGAGGATGGGTTTTAGCCAAACCTTTTAATTTAAAATAAATTGCTTGTCTGCAGCAATTTGAACTCTATGGAATATATCCAAATGTCTTGGCATGTAATTTGGCAACATTGTATCTATAGTCACAGGTAAAAAAAAAAAAACAGTCAACTTTACCTCCTGCCACAAGTTTGTTTTCTAGCAAACTCTCTCAGAGGTTATAGAATTAAAAAAAATTACAGATTTACAAAATTAAAAGTCTATAGTATATTTAAGTAAAGAAAGTACTCCATGGCAAAAAAGCCAATGTCCAAGATCAGAAAGAAAAAGACCATTTTCAGTTTGGATATCCTATCCAAAATCATAGAACTATCAACTTCCAGAGGAGTTATGGTGAACTGAAGATGGCTCTGAAAAAGCAGAGCCAATTTCTGTGGCACATTCAAAAGAATTGTGAGTAGACCGGTTCTTTAGAACTTCTCTGGATAAGGAGAGGATAGGAGATTGCCCACGTTTCCTCCAGATGGCTGCTTCTCACAATGAGACTACAGGACAGTAATTTTCTGCAGGTTTGAGTGTTGTGAGATGAGATTAGCCATCATGCTTGCAACTGTGGCAGATTTTTAAAATACACTAAATTCACAAACCTAACATTCTAATCACTGTCAGAAATTGCTCATTAACCTATTAGAGAATTCAGGCAGACAAGTTTGGAAATGCTGGGTGAGTCTGTCTTCAATCCTGAAGGAAGTAACATTTTAATCATAAGCTTAAGAATTTAAAGAATCTGAAATAAACAGCAAAAAGCTGTAGGGTTCTGTAACTGGAACTAGAAAAAGAAAAAGAAACAAATAATTTAGCCTAATTATTGCTATCTTGCTTCTGTAATCAGCATTTGCGTCAGGGACAAATTTCATGCAAGCATGGGAAACATGTACACGGATGTGATGAACTGAAAGGGAATAAGGGAGTGTACAGGAATGATTGATGTCTTCCTTATATTGTAATAACTCTGTCGTCTGATTTTCATTGGCTAACAAAGTTTATAAAGCAATGCTACTAACTTTCTAAGGTGTGGCACTTCTGAATGCAACTGTCAGAACCCATTCCTGTCCATTCTTTCCATTTCTTTCTGAGGGTTCTGCCATTCTCCTGAGGGGGAGGGGGGAAGGCTCTGTGGTAAGTTTTCTGCTTTGCTACAATGTATCCTTTCCACTGTTTCTACATACTTACTCTTTGAACTGTCTCTCCCTTGTTGTGCCTCCGACCATCTGGCTTATCTCTCGCTGTGGAAGGGAAGGTGCGAAGACCCAACATCTTCACAAGCATGGGAATGGAACCTGTTTCAGGTGCCCCTGAAAATGGACTGGAGGGAAAGCAGAGCAGAAGGGAAATCTAAAACCACCACCCCCCAAAAAGAAACCCACCTCGGGACAGCCTTTTTCCCTCCTTTCTGAACCTGAGGATTTGATCCCCTGAGAAGCCGCCGCTGCCACCTGGCCATCCGCTGAAGGAGCTTGGGAGGAGCAGAGCCCTTTGCCGCCTTGGGCTGCCTGGATTCGGGAATGGCTTGTGCAGCGCAGAAACCTCTTCCCCAGACCTTGCTGTGGCTCTTCCTGGCTGCCCTGATGGTCCCCTGTGACAGGCGAGGGGGGCAGCGAGAGGAGGGGGCGCTGCCTGCTATGGGAGCTTCGACCTGTACTTCATTTTGGACAAGTAAATGGCTGGGCATCGCGGCGGCTGTGCGGGATGAGGCTGGACTGTGCAGGGCGCTTCATTTCGGGAAGGGGCGCAGCAGCCCTGGCAGTTTTTCAAAACTCCACAGCAGTTTTTTCCCTTTACTTTGGGTGCCCAATTTGGACAAAAAATGCTTGGTGGATGCCGCGTTCCTCTTTCCTCCGGAGAAGGTCGAAGGAAAAAGTTTGGCTCCTTCACTGGTTTCTCTTTTTGCAATGTTGCTTTCTTTGGGAAAACTTTAGCAAAGAGCAACTGTCAGCTTTGGCCTGTTTGGTTAGACTTACAAACGCCCATTTCCAAAGCCTTAGTAAATCCCTCTCTCGGCTTCCCTCATGGGATGTAGTTCCCGCAGAGCAACCGTTTAAGACAGAGGTGGGGAACCTTGGCTCTTTTATGACTTGTGGACTTCAACTCCCAGAATTCCTGAGCCAGCCATGCTGAGGGGAAAGGGAGAGGTTTCCAAGCTGAGCCATGCTGGCTCACGAATTCTGGGAGTTGAAGTCCACAGGTCATAAAAGAGCCAAGGTTCCCCACCCCTGGTTTAAGATCTCTGAACTCTGGAGTCAATTCGAAACTTGCTCCATGGCAGAAAATATGTTGTTGTTATGTGTCTTTTTAAATTTATTTTTAGCCTATTTTTCCCCTTAACTCTGAGTCACTCACTGTTCCTTTGCTCTCCATTAATGAAATGAACAGTTGTGGGGTTTCATAATCCATATGTCTTTCTATCCCTCTCTTCAGGTATCTACATTGTCAAGGCTGACTCGTAAAGCACCGCTACTTGCAGCTTGACAACAGAGACTATATTGAAGTAGCATGGAAATTATGAGATGCTGATTTCTGAATGTTTCAACTCCATCAGCAGGCTGGCAGGACTAGGATATTGAATGCAAGATGAGACAGAAATTAAGTGTAAGGAACCACTTCAATCTACATCTTAAGAAAGCAGAACTCTTGGAAACAGTCTCTTCCAACAGGAACTTTTATTAAAAGAAATTGATAGTAGGCATAATAGACAGGATCTGAGGGATTCCCTTATACATCAATGTTTTAAAGTGTCCCTAAGCAAACTCCTCCCCACATTCCTTCCGGCCAACTCAGGCCAGCATTTCTCTAGGTGTTAAACCCAGGAAAGATAACATCAATCCGGCTCCACGATCATTCCCCAACTCTTCAGAGTTTATTTTGACGACGGAGAAATAAACCAGATTCCGGAGGTCTGTGTCTGATAAACAAAAGGTTACTTTGTAGTGAATGGAGGAAGTGAAAGTAATAAAACCCCTCTGCATGTCCCCCCTCCCCCTTGGGAGTATGGCAGGACCCAGGAAATAGTAATAATTGGTTTTAGATTAGAGGAAATAGATAGAAAGGAAATATAACTGGATCCTGACAGTAAGTGTTCACCCGCTAATTTTTAAAAAAATAAGCTTTGGGTGTAAAAAATATCTAGATAAAACAGTGGAGTGGAAAAGTGGGGTCAGAAAAGCAATAGAAAAAAAAATCAACAGAAGCCCACAATGCATGGCAACAGGCTATGTCATGCACAATATTGCTGGCACGTTCACTTAATTTCTGATTTACATAACAGAATTGTTCCATTCATTTCCCCTCTGTACATTTTTCTATATTCTTAATTTAAACATTCTTTTTTTTCCTGTTTTCCCAGAGTGGCATCTAAGAAGTAAGCAAATTGTAAGGATCTGCTTCAACTAGGTCTCCCAAGAAAGCAGAACTTTTGAAACAGGCATTGTTTCAAAAGGGACTTTAATGGAGAGTTAGTGATAACAGTAGAGCAAAGCAAGGTCTGAAGAATTCACATGTGAAAGGTTACATCATAATACCCATTCAGAACTCCTCCCCCCAATATCCAACTGTCCAGTTGAAATCCAGCCAATCCACAGGTGCTAGGCTGTTTTGAGTCCCTGGTAATTTAGCGCCCATCTCAAGGTCTCTCTCGCTTTCGTTTCCCAATGATTCCAGGCTCCATTGTCTGGAGATAAGGCAGATGTTTTCAGGCCACATTCCTTTCTCATGAAGGGAGGACATTTCAGAAAGGACAGAGTACAGCAAAGCAACTACATTCCCCAGTCAAGCAGCCCCCCTCCCACCAAAATGGCAGACCCCGAAAAACTACAAAGACAAATAGATAATATGCAGGCAAATACATTGGGATACATGGGGGGCGTCTAAGAAAATGACAAATCCACCTGCAAAACAAAAATGGGGAAAGGAGAGAGAAGGGAAACAAACACATCAACCTGGTTTATCAGGATAGCATGCATGAAAGCACTTGAGCAACCTAGGAGCTTTAACATGTTTCCTATAGACTCATTCATTTTCTGAGGCAGGGAGATCTTTCCAGGCAACTAAATACTGAGTAGAACCATGATGTTTGCGAGAGTCTAAAATGTCCTTGATCTCAAAATGCTGCTCACCCTCCACCATGATGGGAGGTGGAGGAGAAACAGCAGCAGGCCTTAATGGGGATGTGACCTCAGGTTTCACAATTGCAGCAATCGCTGCAGTGTTTTTTGGATAGTTGCGGCAATTGCAAAAATCTGGTGGAAAGGTAAACTCTATCCCCCACTCGGAAACGCTTCTGCTCCATACGATTTTTAATCTGCCTGAGCCTTGTACGCTGCCCTGGCTTCATCTAGAGCCTTCCTAACAAACGGCCAAATGTTCTGCAGCTGATGAACCCATTCCTTAAGGGAGGGAATGGCAGGTTCGTTAGCAGACAATTCAGGCATAGGGATGAAACTCTGTCCATTAGCCACTTGGAATGGAGTGTAACCAGTACTGGAGTGCACCCCATTATTATAGGCCACTTCAGCAAATGGTAACAAATCAATCCAATTGTTGATAATTGATGAAACAACAAAGCTATTGTTCTAGAACAGAGTTCATTTGTTCTGTCCCCCCATTTGTTTGAGGATAATTACAAGATGACAGTCCCTGGCCTGAACCCAGAAAATCCAGGAAGGCCTTCCAGAACTTGGAACTGAATTGGACACCCCTATCCAATATTATGCACTGGGGGGGGGGGCATGTAGGCGGTAAATATGCTGCACAAACAATTTAGCCAAAGTCTTTGCAGTTGGAATTTTCTGGCATGGGATAAAATGGGCTTGTTTGGAGAACAAATCAGTAACGGCCCAGATGATAGTATTTTCCATGCTTTCAGGAAGCTCCACAATAAAGTCCATAGAGATCTCTCACCAGGGTGCTGAAGGGCTCAGCACCAGCTGAAGGAGTCCAGTCATTTTTCCTTGCCTCCGTTTAGCTGCTGTGCAAGTATGGCAGCTGGCCACATAACTTTCAATGTCCTTTTTTAAAGAGGGTGACCAGAATTGTCTTTTAATCAAATGAAAGATTTTCACAAACCTGAAGTGTCCTGCCAGTTTTAAGTCATGGCATGACTGCATGATTTTCAGTCTCTGATTTTCAGGAACATATAATCCCCCCCCCAGGCTAAATCGTCCTGCACTGAGCAGAGGTTTTTATGGCTCCAAAACCACTCATCACTCTCGAGCACCTTTTTGAACTCCCCAACCATTCTGTAGACTAAAGGCAAGGTGTGTTTAGATTGCACCCTTGTAGTGACCAGAGCAGCCAATTGATGCAGGGAAAACAAAGATTTAATCACCCCCGACTTCATACTATTATATTGTGGCATCCTTGATAAAGCGTCTGCCAGGAATTTTTTCCCCCCTAGGAGATAGTGGATGGAGAACTTAAAGTGGTGGAAATGCTGGGCCCAACATGCCTGTTTGGGAGACAATTTCCTGGGATTTTTTTAGTGCTTCCAGATTCTTATGAACAGTCCAAACGTGGAAGGGGATTTGCAAAAAAATGTCTCCAAGTAAGGAGGGCCCACCATACTGCATAAATTTCCTTCTCCCAAGCAGCCCATCGCTGTTCTGTCTCAGTCAATTTCTTAGATGTGTAAGTGCAGGGTTGCAAATGACCCTCCTGGTTCTTTTGAAACAGTACTGCACCTACTGCTACATCACTGGCATCAACCTGAATTCCAAACAGTTTCTTCGGGTCCAAGTGTTTCAACACCGGCTCTGTGGAAAAAAGTCTCTTAAGCTTTTCAAATGCAGCTTGGCATTCTGCAGTCCACTTTAATGGCTGGTTAGGCTTTGGCCTATTTCCCCCCTTTGTTTTCAGCAGATTTGTAATGGGGAATCTGCGCAAATGAGGGGATAAATTAGCAAATCCCAGAAAGTTCTGTAATTGCTTTCTGGTGTGGGGAGGGGCCCACTCCAGAACGACCTGCACCTTTTCCGGATCCATTTTCACCCCTTCATGCGAAATGTGGTAGCCCAAATAGTCAATTCTATCTCGGTGATATTCACACTTTGACAGTTTAGCATATAATTTGGCAGTGCAGTTTCTTTAGGACTGCTCTAACCAGCTTCACATGCTCAGCTTTGGTCTTGGTGTAGATTAGGATATTGCCCAAATACACCAAAACCCCCTTATACAGGTGTTCATGGATGACTTCATTAATCAGTGGCATGACCACCGCCAGGGCTCCATGCAATCTGAAAGGGAGCAGCCTGAATTGGAAACATGCCAGGGGACAGTTAAACACAGTTTTGCACTCGTCCCCCTTCTTGATTCTGATATGATGGTACACCTCCCGCAGGTCTAACTTTGAAAAAATTCTCTCCTTCAACAAATGCGCCAGCATGTCCCTCATGAGGGGCAGGGGGTACACATTCTCCATAGATGTTCTGTTCTTTGTGTTGGTAAGGCATTGAATAGACCAAGCGTTAAACAAGTGCTTCTTTATTAGTTTCAAACAAAACAGAACAGAGCTCACACAAAATGGCTCCACCCCTTTTTATACAATCTCCCGGGGTGTCGCCAACCAATCATTGCAGCGGATTCTCCCATGCAAACTGCAAGCTTAGCCTTGCTTGCAAACAGCAAGTCAAACCCCGGACAGGCCACGTGGTCTGCCGGATGTTCTGGTGCAGCTCCCTGCACCTGCTCTGACACAGCCCAATACATAACACCCCTCCCCTCTTGGTTCGGGAGTATACACGGACCCTTTTAACATGTTGCATGCATTTTTTTTTTTTTTACAACGTGCAATAATACACATGTCAGAACAAATTTTCTTTTGGCGTGTTCTGATTTCTAGGGAAAGACTAGACAGCCCACTCAAGCTGACAGAAACCTCACATAGTCCTGTAAGAACTTCGGAGGGCCTTTGACCCGCTCCGATCACCTCGGAGCTGCTGCAAGCACCCGGTCTGCAAGCTCGCCTGCCAGGCTTGGCAGACCGGGACTTTCTGACCCGCGGGATGCAGTCGAGACTGGATCATGCAGGCTGGCCTGTTTCAGTCGGCTCAACCCTGTGTTCCATGGTGGGGTGGAATTCCCCTGGTCGGCGTAACCCGCCATTTGGGAGCGCTGTCCTGTAGGAGCAAAGCCCGGAGTAGGACTGGCTTGAAAAGCCGATTGCAAGCAATGTCCCATGGGCGTGATGCCCGAGTCAGGAGCCATGGGCGTGGTGTAATTGCGAGCCCAAACTGGATCACCCACTTCCAAATGCCTCGGTGCCCGCGGCTGGGACACCTGTGATGCAACCCGGTCTGGGTGTAATCTAGCTTGGTGATAAGGCGGCGACCCCATCGGAGCTCGGCAGGGTTCTTGCCCGTAGATGTGCACGGAGTGGTGCGGTGGCAAAGGAGGAAATCGGCCAATCTGTGGTGCCAATTTCCATGAGTTATCCTTTTCAAGGAGTCTTTAGTTGTGCGCACCATCCATTCCACTTGCCTGTTTGAAGCCGGGTGGAACGGTGCCGATGTAGCATGCCGAATTAGATTCGCCCTAAGAAAGGACTGGAACTCCGACAAAGTAAATTGAGCTCCGTTGTCAGAGACATTACGTCTGGGAGGCCGTGAGTGGCAAAAATGCTGCGAAGCACCCGAATGGTGATGGCGGCTGTCGTACTGGACACTGGAATGACCTCCAGCCACTTAGAGTGACTGTCCACCACAATGAGGAAGAGCTGCCCCTGAAAGGGGCTGGCGTAGTCGATATGGATCCTCGACCAAGGAGCATGGGTGGTTTCCCATCTATGGACAGGAGCCTGTGGCATTTCTGGCCATGACTGCTGGCAAATAGAGCATCTGTGGACCTGGGCCTCGATATCTTTATCGAGCCCAGGCCACCAGAGATGGCTGCACATGAGCGCTTTCATGCGGACAATCCCTGGATATCCCTCATGCAATGACTAGAGGACTCTAGTCCTCAGTGAGGCTGGAATTACTACCCTGCTTCACCACAGGATACAACCCTTAAAGGTGGATAGCTCATGCTTTCTTTTCCAGAAACTCTGGAGGTTGGGGCCTGGACACGTGTCAGGCCACCCTGTGAGCACACAGTTCAACACGCATGTCAGCATGTTGTCGGTAGCTGTCTCTGCAGCTACATCCCCTGCATTCAGGGGAGACTCTGGCAAATCCTGGATGGACAGGATGTGGTTGGCCGGTGCAGGATCTGGCTCTATTTGTTTAAGTGGCAATCTACTAAGGCCATCTGCGTGGCCCATTTCTTTGCCCGGTTTGTGAATCAGGCAATAGTGTCCAGCTCCATGTCCAAGGGAACTCCCTGCAATTTAACTTCAAGATGAAGCTTTTTTTTTTCAAGGGCCGGTGGGCGTCTGTTCTGCACATACTTCTTCTCATCGCACAAAAAACCACCCGGTTCTGGCTAGGGACCCTGGTACCTTTCCGAGGCAACTCTTCCACAGAACGGTCTTTAGTGCAACCTAAACAAACGGTGGCAATGTGGCTTTGCTGGCCACATGCCTGGCAAGTTGCGGTGCGGAAACGACAGTCAGCCCACTTGTGGTGGCCTCCACACCTGATGCATCTCGGAAAGAAAACTGCCTTCTCATGCAGCCTGTGGGGCCTTCTTTCTTCCGGTTGCTGTAACCGATCGACCTCTCCTTCCAACTCAGAGTCATCGACCCTCTCGACGTCCTCTTGGTGGACCATTCTGGGGCCTGGGGGGTTCTTTGATAGACGCAAGGCCTTAACAGCACTGCCCGCTGCTTCCTCAGCCGTGACCTCCCTTAGTACATCTTGGAAGGATACGGTTTCTCTGGCAAATATCTTCTGCTGCAGATTGCGGCTTCTCAGCCCACAGACGAGCCTGTCTCATAGGCGCTCTTCCAAGTCCTTAAACTTGCACGGCCTTGCAGCTTGCCTTAACGTGGTGATGAAGTCAGCAGCGGACTCCCCAGGATGCTGCTCCTGCTGCTCGAAAGCATGTCGCCAAGCTATGACTGACAGCTTGAGCTCAAAATGTTGTTTGAGCATTCTTTTCAGTTCTGTATACGTGATGGACTCCAAGGTTGCCAGAGCAACCAGGTTCTCCGCAATATCGAAAGTTTCTTGTCCACAGACGCACAACAATGTCGCGGCCTTCAGTCCATCATCCTGAATCTGGTTGACCCTGAGGTAATTTTCCACCCTGGCAATGTAGGAGCTCCAACGTTCAGGGTGCTTGACGTCGAACTCGGATAGATGCCCAATCTTTGCCATAGCGTAATGCTGGTGGCCTATTCAACACCTCGTGCTGCGCAGGCTTCCGAAGTGGTTCCATACAGCTCCTAGCGGCACTCTCCCCCAGCGATTGCATACTGGCGGGTAGAGCGAAGGAGGCTGGAACGCCAAACTTCTCAGCTATTTCAAGGCTTCAGTGGTGAGTTAGTGCTTGACCTTTGCGGCAGCACGATCCCACCTTCATCGCCAATGTTCTGTTCTTTGCGTTGGTAAGGCATTAAATAGACCAAGCGTTAAACAAGTGCTTTATTAGTTTCAAACAAAACAGAACAGAGCTCACACAAAATGGCTCCACCCCTTTTTATACAATCTCCCGGGGCATCGCCAACCAATCATTGCAGCGGATTCTCCCGTGCAAACTGCAAGCATAGCCTTGCTTGCAAATAGCAAGTCAAACCCCGGACAGGCCACGTGGTCTGCCGGATGTTCTGGAGCAGCTCCCTGCACCTGCTCTGACACAGCCCAATACATAACAATAGACACCACATTTAAAGACTTATAATCCAAGCAGAGACAAAGAGACCCGTCCTTTTTCTCTCAGAAAAGAACAGGGGCTGCCACCCAGGGTCTGGCCGGTTGAATAAAGCCCTGGGCTAAGTTTTTGTTGATGAACTTTCATAGCTCATCTAACACCCTGGAAGTCATAGAATACAACTTTGGCTTTGGTAGCTTAGTTCCTGGAATGATTTTGATTGCGCAGTCCATAGATTGGTGAGGGGGGAGTGCATCTGATCTCTTCTCACTGAAAACTTCAACCAGATCATGGTATTCTCTTGGAATGCTCTGCAACTCCTGCTCGCTCAGCACTGACACCAGCTCTCGCTTTGAGCACCCTACTATATAATCATGCACACCTTGGGAAGGGGCTCTCTTCTTAGGGAACTTTAGTCTCCCTTTTCTCCAATCAATTAGGGGATTCCACTTCTTTAACCAGGTTAGCCCCAGAACCAGAGGCCATTCCATGCCGGGAGCCATGATGAAAGCTAAAGTCTCTGAGTCGCTTCCCATGGTTAATCCCAGTGGTTCAGTGACAATGCCCCCGCCACAGACCCATCGAGCTGACAGAAAGCGATTGGGTCCTTGAGTCTGTTTAGGGAAACTCCCAGTTTCCTAACCAGGTTTGGGCTTATTAGGCATTGGGTGCACCCTGAATCCAGCAATGCAGTGAGGGCCATCTTGGAACTGCCTGGAACTGACAGTTCTATGGGCATGATTATGGGGTTGATTGGCCCATTTACCAGTGGATCATCATCGTAGTTGCTCTCCGACGTCCCCAACTCGTCCAGTGGGGTCGGAGCTCTACCCTCCACCTTTGGGGCTTGGGGGAGCTCCATGACCTTGGTAGTTTTCAAGGCTGTTTCTTTTGAGCATTGACCAGGCTTGCTTGGCTTCCCCCTAGAGTAGCAATCCGTTTTCTTGGCTGGAGTTTTGCTGCGGCACTCTACAGCACGATGACCTTCCTTTTCACACTTGAAGCAGGTGGTTGATCGCGGCTGGTTCATGGAGGGTCTGCTTGCTTTTCCCTGTCTTTCGGGTTGACTTCGCTTTCCTGGTTGACTGGGGCAGTACTGGTTCTGGGTCTGGTCAATTTCCACTTCTTTGGCCAGGACGCAGAGTAGTCATATAGCATGCAGGTGCTCCATGGGCCACGCAAGCATTGTACAGGTCGTCGTTTAGCCCATCCTGGAAGCAGCTCAACAGGATGTCTTCGGGCCAGTTAATGCTAAGACGTGCAATTCTTCTGTATATTCAGCCACCGGTCGATGTCCTTGCTTCACCATTTTTATGCGGTCCTAAGCTTTCTGATCTGCCAGTTGATCTTAAAAATGGCATCTCAGCACTGTCATGAATCATTTAAAATTCCAGAGCTCGGGGGCATCACAGTTATGTAGGCTCACCATCCATCTGGCAGCAGCCCCTTCTAGGGCTAGGGTGACAACTCTGATCTTGGCTGCATTGTTGGGCAGGGTTCTCCCATACACTTGCATGTAGAACCCCAGTTGTTGGGGATCCCCATCGAACTTCACCCTTAGCGGCACCAGTTTTGGCTCATCCAGGGAAGTTCTCTCTCTGGGTTGTTGTGGGATCCCAGGTCTCCAGGAGTTTGCTTGCTGCTGCACTGCCAGAGTGGCCGCCCCCATGTCAGTTGATCCCATTGCTTGCCCTGGGGTCTCGGTAATCATGGTTTCTCCTTGTCCACATTCAGTTTCCTCAGCTAGTTCTTCCTCCTTCTTTAGGCAGCTTAGGGATTTAGCTTTTAGGTCCTCAAAAGCTTACACCATGTACTGTACTGCATGGTTCACTTCAGGATCCCTCCATCTGGTCCAACTGCTTGTCCATCTCTTCTTCATCAGATGTTAGCTCCACTTTTTTCTTCTGAGCCTTTTTTCAGCCTCCTCAGGTGAGAGTCACCTTCTGGGTTCTCTCTTCCCAGTCTTCCTTCTTCCCGACACTGAGCAACCATCTCTGTTTCGTGGAGTCTTCTAAGACAATGTCTTCTTCCAGCCAACTGGAGGTGCTTTTCTTGGGACAAGGCTGGGTGGCCAACTCACTCCAGTCTTTGGTTCCAGCCTCTCCCGTTTTGCTGCCTTGCAAAGACATCTTGTGCACGCTCCCCCCCCCCATGGTAGGGCAGCTGCCTCTCTGGGTTGGACACTACTGCAGACCTTGCTTTATGTAAGGATCTGCTTTGACTAGGTCTCCCAAGAAATCAGAACTCTTGAAACAGGCATTGTTTCAAAAGGGACTTTAATTGAGAGATAGTGATAGCAGTAGAGCAAAGCAAGGTCTGAAGAATTCACATGTGAAAGGTTACATAATAATACCCATTCAGAACTCCTCCCCCCAATGTCCAACTGTCCAGTTGAAATCCAGCCAATCCACAGGTGCTGGGCTGTTTTGAGTCCCTGGTGATTTAGCGCCCATCTCAAGGTCTCTCTCGCTTTTGTTTCTCAATTGTCTGGAGATAAGGCAGGTGTTTTCAGGCCACATTCCTTTCTCATGAAGGGAGGACATTTCAGAAAGGACAGAGTACAGCAAAGCAACTACATTCCCCCATCAAGCAGCCCTCCCTCCCAACAGAATGGCAGATCTTGAAAAACTACAAAGGCAAATAGATAATATGCAGGCAAATACATTGGGATACATGGAGTGGGGGTCTGACACAAATAGAATTTCCAAAATGTGAGCCTGATTGTTCAGCTGTGTTCTCAAGCTTGAGTTCTCATGTCTAAGGGCAATCAGTGAGTAAGCATTTCTTAATCAGTTTTTCATCAGAAATCAACAACACCTGCTTAAACATTGTCTGGTCTTTATAAAAAACATATTGTCAGAATCCAGTTATATTTCTTTTCTATCTATCTCCTGTAATCTAAAACCAATTATTATTCTTTCCTGGATCCTGCCATACTTCCAAGGGGGAGGGGGGATATGCAGAGGGGTTTTATGACTTTCACTTCCTCCCTGCACTATAAAGTAACCTTTTGTTGATTCACCTCTACTAACCATTACAATGGAACCATTTGACTCTTATCCTATGTCCCTCTGAACTTCTCTTCTTTATCGGGGAAACTAGAAAAGGGGGGGGTGAAAAACCACAGAAAAACTAGAATCTGGTTTATTTCTCCATGTCAAAATAAACTCTGAAGAGCTGGTGAATGATCGTGGAGCCCAAGTGATATTATCTCTCCTGGGTTTAACAACTAGAGAATTGCCAGCCTGAATCGGCCAGAAGGAACGTGAGCAGCAGTTTGCTTAGGAATACTTTAAAACATCGATGTATAAGGGAATTCGCCAGATCCTGTCTAACATGCCTACAGTCAATTTCTCTTAATACAAATTCCTGTTGGAAGAGACGTTTTCCAAGAGTTCTGTTTTCTTAAGATGTAGATTGAGGTGGGTCCTTACACATATATTTTAATATTGTCAGAATCCATTTATATTTCATTTCTAGCTATCTCCTCTGATCTAAAACCAAATCTCACCTTTCCCTGGATTCTGCCATACTCCCAAGGGGGAGGGGGGATATGCATGCGGGTTTATTGCTTTCACTTCCTCTATTCACTACAATGTAACCTTTTGTTTATTTGCCTTCGTGTCTGCTACCCATTACAATGTAACAAATTGCCTCCTGTACTATGCATCTCTCTGAACTTCTTCTCCTTAACCAGGCAGCTAGGAAAAGGGGGGGAAAGAGATACAAACCTCCGGGACCTGGTTTATTTCTCCGTTCACAAAATTGATGTGTGGAACAATCGTGCACACACAGAGCCGGATTGATGTTATCTTCCCTTTCCCACGATGGACTTAACACCTGGGGATTGGCCGGTCTGAACCATCCGGATGAACTGTGGGGTGGGGTTTGCTTAGGGATACTTTAAAATATCGATCTGTAAGGGAATCCCTCAGATCCTGTCTATTATGCCTGCTATTAACTACTCTTAACTACTCTTAACTACTCCTGTTGGAAGAAATTGTTTCCAAGAGTTCTGCTTCCTTAAGATGTGGGATTGAAGTGGGTCCTTACAAATATCTTTAACATACCTCGATTGCATTTGCAGTCAAGGCCACCATCATAAGTCAATACCCTGATTTTCTAACTCTTGTTTAGATTTTAATTTCCTATCTGTATTCAGAATATCCTTACATGTTTTCCCATACAAATAATAATGCATTTCTTATGTAATGGTTTCGGAAGTATCTATGGGTTTTATTCTTTTCATACCATAAAAATGCATGCCATCCAAGTTGCAAGTCTTCTAAATATATGTCCTTCTAAATATAACAATCTTTTATTTCTGAGGGTGATCTATTCTTTTAACCACGTTAGAGCATATGCTTGGTAGTATAAGACCCAATCCGGTAGTCCAAATCCTCCATTTTCTTTAGCTTCTTGTAGCATTTTCAGTTTAATTCTGGCTTTCCTTCCTTGCCAAATAAATTTTGAGATCAGTGTATTCAGATCATTAAAAATCTTTTTCTCTATTTTTATAGGTACTGTTTGGAATAAAAAAAAGGAATTTTGGTAAAATATTCATTTTCACCATAGCTATTTTTCCTAACACTGATAATTGTAAGTTTTTCCATTTTTCCCAAGTCTAATTTTGTTTGATTTAGTAATTTTATATAATTATCTTATTTTATCGTTGCACATCTTGCTGTTAGATATATTCTGAAATATTTAACTTTCTTAACTATTTGTAAGTCTATTTTTTCTGGCAGGTTTTTTTTCTTATCTGTAAGGTTTTTAACTATAACTTTGGTTTTTTCTGTTTATTTTCAACACTGCTATTTCTCCAAATTCTTCTATCCTTTTCAATAGTTTCAAAGTTGTCTCCAGCAGTTCTTCTGAAATAAATACCAGGTCATCCGCAAATGCTTGTAGTTTGTAGCTTTCATCTTTTATCGCCATTCCTTTAATTTCTGGATCTTGTCTGTTATTTCTATTGAGAACTTCCAAAGTTAATATAAATAACAGTGGGGATAGTGGACATCCTTGTCTTGTGCCTTTCTTTATATTAACGTTCTCTGTATAGTCCCCATTGACAATTACTTTTGCTGTTTGTTTATCATATATTGTCTTAATGATCCTTACAAACTTTTCTCTAAAGTCCATACAGTTTAATTGTTGTATCATAAATTGCCAACTTACATTATCAAAAGCTTTTGGAGCATTAAGAAAATTAGTGCCATTTGTTTTCCTGGGGGCATTTCATAGTATCTAACATATCTAAAATAATCCTTAAGTTGTTTTTTATTTGTCTTTTTGGTAAAAATCCATTTTGATCTGGATGAATAAATTCAATCAAAAATCTTTTCAGTCTCTCTACTATTATTGAAGCGAAGATTTTGTAATCCACGTTTAATAGTGATATTGGTCTATAATTTATCTGTGTCAAATCTGAGTCCTCTTTTAGTATTAAAGTAATATTTGCTTCTGTCCATGTGTTTGGTAATTTAGCCTCTAATAATACCTCATTGCAAACTTCTTTTATTGGTGAGCTTAATGTATCTTGTAAATATTTATAGAACTCTGCAGGTAGCCCATCCAGTCCTGGGGTTTTATCATTTTTTTGTTTTTTTATAGCTTCCATCAGTTCCATCATTGTAATTTTTTCATTTAGCATATTTTTAAAGTTCTCTGGAATTTTTGGTAGTTTAGCATTTTCCATATATTGTCCAATTTTCCCCGAGAAATTTCTTCTGTATCATATAGTTTTTCATAGAATTCTTTAACTATTTTTTATTGCGTCATTTTGAAATTGTAAACCGCCCTTCTCATCTTGCAATTTATTTATCAATTTCTTCTCTCTTTCTTTTTTCAGTTTATAAACCAGCCATTTTCCCGGCTTATTTGCATTTTTGAAAAAGTTTTGTTTTGCCCTTTTAATTTGTTGCACCAATTCCTCTGACTCTATTAAGTTTAGTTTGTGTTTTATTGTCCCCATTCATCTTTTCACAGCTTTCTTTTGTGGATATATTTGTAATTCTAACTCCAGTTTCTTAAATTCTTCCCTTAATATTGTACATTGTTGTTGTCTTTTCTTTGTTCTTTTTAGCCAGATATATTATAGCTAATCCTTTAAAATATGCTTTGGCTGTATCCCATACATTATGGATTGATGTCTCTTCTTTTTTATTTTCTTTAAAAAAGAATTCCATTTCTTTTATTGCTACTTCTACAAATTGTTTCTCTTTTAACAGGGATTGATTCAATGTCCACCTTAATTTCTTCTTTACTACTCTCCAAGTCAGCTTTATCGGATTGTGGTCCGCCCAGGTGTTAGGTTCTATCTCAATCTCATGTATGTTAATTCTTAATTCAGGAGACATCCATATCATATCAATTCTGAACCAAGATTTGTGTTTATTTGAATAGAATGTGTACTGGGTCTTTTGGGGGGTTTGTTTCTCTCCAGGTATCCTGTATGCAGATTTCTTCTCTCATTCTAAAGAACGCCTTAGGGAGTATCTTTCTTCCCTTTTCCCCTATTTTACTGCTTCTATAATCACGTTTTCTGTCTACAATTGTATTAAAATCTCCTATTAAGCAAATGTTTTGATATTCCATTTCCCATATTTTCCTGTATAGTTTTTGATAGAATTCTTCTTGTTTATTATTTGGTGCATATATTGCTACCATCAATATCTGTTTTTGATTTATCATTATTTATACCATTAAAATTCTTCCTTCTTCATCTGAGTAGACCTGTTTGGAGTCCAGTGTCTCTTTAATGTATAAAGTTATTCCTCTTTTCTTTTGATGTTGTTCTGTCCCAGCCTTGTTGTACTCACAAAGAGAAACCCATCTTCCAAGAAACAGGCAGGAACCACAAGAAAAAAACAATCCCTTTTATTTTCACAGACCTGAGTCAATGTCCAAGGCAAACAAACACAGTCCACAGAAACTCGATCCTCAGCATGAACGGTTGCCTTTGGCAACCAGCACCTCCCACACTTTCCCCTTTTATAATTCAGCCAAGGTGTGGCTTCCTAATGCCTTCTCCTTTGCCTTTGGAGCTGCCCCATTGCATTCCTCTGTCCCATTCGCTTCTCCTGTCTGCGCATTCATGCATCTGAGATTTTTCCCAGCTGTTCCTCATCGCTGTCCAACTCAGGCTCCCAGCACAGCTGTGTCTCAGCCTGAGCATGAGTAGAGGGGCCAGGCTCCTCGTCTGACTGTAAGTCTTGGAGCTCCTCAGAGCCTTCCTCTGACTCTAATGTTACTCCAGGCCCCTCCTCCTCATTTGAGTCCTCAGACTCAGCTGCCAGATCCACTGGCTGACAAGGAAACACAACACTATCCCTCACCGCAGGACTCTTCCCCCGGGTCTGACGGGCCGGATGCAGTCATGAAGGGAACTGTTCATGGAATGCCGTCACCAAGGCAGGAGCATGCACAGTGGTCGCATCCTCCCAGGTGAACTCCTCCGGTCCATAGCCCTTCCACTCAATCAAATACTGAAATTGGTCTTTCAGCCTACGGGAGTCTCAAATACTGGCGACCTCATACTCAGGAGGTCTCTGTCATGTTGTTCCAGTGGGGGATGTCCTGATCGGCAGTGTGGACACACCGGTTGTTCTGGGACCAAGAGAGACCGGTGAAAGACTGGATGTACCCGTAATGACCGTGGCAAGGTTAACCAATAAGCGACCAGGTTAATGACGGCTTCGATAGGGAACGGTCCTAGGTACTGGTGGCCTAGTTTCTTGGCAGGTCGGTTTGATGGCAGATTCCTGGTTGACAGCCACACCCAATCTCCCACTGTTAATGTAGGCATATCTCACCTCGACCGATCGGCGACCTTCTTGTAATCTGCCTTGGCCTTATCTAATTGTCACCGCACCAATTGATGGATAGCCCATAACTCGGTCAGATATTTGTTAGCTGCGGGAATTGGTGAGTTGAGATGCGAGAGGGGAAAAAGCTGGGGATGATACCCTACATTGGCCAGGAATGGTGTCATATGTGTAGAGGTGTGCTGTGAGTTGTTAAATGCGAACTCGGCTACTGCAAGATAGTCCGCCCAATTGTTCTGTTGCTGATTCACAAAACAGCACAGGTATTGTTCTAGGATTCCGATTACTTTCTCAGTCCCGCCATCTGTTTGCGGATGATGCGCTGATGATAGGCAGATGTTTACGACTAGGGTCTTCATCAACTCCTTCCAGAAACAGGCCGTAAATTGAGCCCCTCTATCTGAAGCGACCCTATCAGGGAGCCAGAAAACCTGCTGGATGAACATGCAAATGGTGGCACAGGGTGACGGCAAGCCACGGCAAGGAATGAAATGTGCCATCTTGGTCAGCATGTCCACCACCACAAACACTGTCATGAAGCCAGAACACGGGACCAAGTCTGTCAAGAAGTCCATGGACACTGCTCCCCAGGGTCTCTCGGGCATTGGCAAGGGCTGAAGTAGACCTGGTGGGGGCCCCGTCGCTGACTTGGCCTGCCTACACTGTATACAAGATGTGACGTAGGCCTGGACGTCGTGTCGTACTCGGGGCCACCAGAATGTACCAGGTTCAGTGTCTTGAACAGGCCAAAATGCCCCGCTGCCGGATTATCATGACATTGGGTGAGAATGAGCCCTCTGAGAAGCCCTCTGGAACATAGAGCCGATCATGATATTTTAGGAGTCCATCTGTGATGGTCCATGGGGAGTCTGGCCCCAATTCTTCCCTTCATTGAGCCACCCACGCATCATTCTGTTGTGCCTCCCGAATTCAAGCCCATACATCTATTGGCTCCCAAACTGCAGAGAAAGACGCTATGGGTGAACTATCCTGGGCAGAAGCTTGTCTTCCATATGGGAATATTCTGGTTTCCTTGACAGAGCATCCGCTCTTTGGTTGTGACTGCTTGGTATGTAGGTAATGCGGAAATTGAACCTAGCAAAGAAGAGAGACCAGCGAAGAAGAGAGATCACCGAATCTGTCGTTGGTTCAATTTCCGGGTGGTCTGCAAGCTTTCTAAATTCTTGTGGTCTGTCCAGACATCAATTTGATGCCGAGCCCCTTCCAAATGATTCCTCCAGGCCTCAAACGCCACTTTGATGGCCAGTAGGTCCTTCTCCCAGATGGTGTAGTTGTGCTCGGCCGGATTAAGTTTCCGCGAATAGTACGTGCAGGGAAGAGGGCACCGCTGGGTGCATCAGCCTGGAGTAACACCGCTCCAATGGCAATGTCGGACGCATCCGCTTCCATGACAAATGGCCATTGTGGGTCAGGGTGTATCAAGATAGGTTCCTTCATAAAGGCTTTCTTTAAGGCCTGGAAAGCTTGTTGCTCTGGGGTACCCCAATGAAACTGGTCTTTTTCTGCAGGAGCCGAGTGAGGGGCGCAGTCATGGAAGCAAAACCAGGGATGAAGATTCTATAGTAGTTGGCGAACCCAAGGAGTTGCTGGACATCTTTAATGCAACGTGGAAGCTGTCAACTATGCAGAGTCTCGACCTTGCTCGGCTCCATGGCAATGCCCTCAGGAGAAATGCGATGACCCAGGAAATCAATGGTCATTTGGTAGAATTGGCATTTCTCCAGTTTGGCGTACAAACGATGATCTCGGAGCCATTGCAGAACCTGACGGAGATGCTGATGGTGCGTCTCCCATGAAGGGGAGTAGATCAGAATGTCGTCCAAATAGATTACAACAAACTAATCTAACAAATCCCAGAATATGTCATTCATGAAGTGCTGAAAAACTGCAGGGGCGTTGGTCAGCCCAAACGGCATCACTGTATACTTGAATTGCCCGTACCGGGTGCCAAACCCTGTCTTCCACTCATCACCCAACCGAATCCTAACGAGATTGTAGGCTCCTCTCAAGTCCAATTTCGTGAATATTTTTGCCTCCCGGAGCCATTCCAGAAGTTCGGAGATGAGGGGCAGCAGGTATCGATTACGTACCGTAATGGCATTTAATTTTCGATAGTCACAGCAAAGTCTCAATTCTCCGGATTTCTTTTTTGCAAAGAGTACTGGTGCAGACACTGGCGAAGATGAGGGCCGAATAAAACCCCGAGCCAAATTTTTGTCCAGGAAGTCCCGCAACGCAGCCAACTCAGGGTCCAACATGGAATACAAACACCCCACTGGGAGAGGCACGTCAGGGACTAAGTCGATGGGGCAGTCATATGGCCTGTGCGAGGGCAACTAATCTGCCTCAGTCTCACTGAACACATCAGCATAAGTTGCCAGTTCGGAGAGTAGGGAGACCCCTGGGGGACTCACCACCTGGCTGGCACAGACTTGGTGGGTGTGGTCCACATACTGTAAACTCGGAAAGGTGACCAAATTCTGGGACCAATAAATCTGTGGGTCATGTGTCCAAAGCCACACCAATCCCAAGGCCACAGGGAAATGTAGGTCAGAGGTTATGTAAAACTGAATAGCCTCCTCATGCGAGCTGATGGCCATAACCAACGGTTGTGTGGTGGACCTAATTGGCCCAGACAAGAGCACTTGGCCATCAATAGTTTCTATTAACAGAGGTGGTTCCACCGGGCATTGGGGAACCGCCCATTTGGCCACAAATGCCGCATCCATAAAGTTTGTGGTGGACCCAGAGTCGACCAAGCTGTGTACTAGAATCCCCTGTGGCTTCCCGGGGAGGATCTAGTGTGCCATCAGTATCAAGTGCCATGGGGGTCCAAGGGCAGCATCCAAGAGACGTCGTTTGGTGTTGGGGGAAGCCCGACCCAAAATGCCTTTTAGATTGGGCTCCTGGCATTTCCCGACAGATGAGGTTGCTTTCGCGGGGCTCGGTAGCTGATGCCCCTCATCACTTCTTGGGGCAGAAGGCAGCCAAATGCCCAGGGTCCCCAAAGTAGAAACACAAACCCCCCAAATGTCATCTATTCATTTCTGCCACCGATAGGCAAGGTCTGGCAGCACCTAACTCCATAGGCTCCTCCTGCAGAACCAGAGTGTCACGCACAACTGGAGCTGCCCGGGTCTCTGGGGTGGCATGACAACTCCCATGCTGCTGCA
Source organism: Azemiops feae (assembly GCA_023970755.1). Taxonomy (NCBI): domain Eukaryota; kingdom Metazoa; phylum Chordata; class Lepidosauria; order Squamata; family Viperidae; genus Azemiops; species Azemiops feae. Next base: position 2,355,819 of record JALGBA010000053.1, on the reverse strand, counting down.
GCTGAGCATCAATCCACAAATAGAGATGGATCAACCCATTGAGAGTCAGGGGAACATCAACACAGGCCAGCTCATCCAACAGCTCCTCGGACAAGCCATTCTTGAAAACGTCCATGACTGCATCTTCGTTCCAGGCCGAATCCTGGCTAAGCAGCCGAAACTCACTGATATATCCCTGTAAAGGGTGTCGGCCCTGCCTCAGAGCTTTCAGGCATTGGGTCGCGGTCTGCGTCTTAATGGGGTCCTCCTATATAAGATGCATGTAGTCACAAAACCCCCCAAAATTATCCATCAATGGACTAGGCTGGACTAGCAGGGGTGTGGCCCAATGAGCTGCAGCATCAGAGAGGAGGCTGATCATAAACCCCACTTTATCTCGGTCAGTGGGGAAGTCAGCCACTCTCAGGCTGATAAATAACTGGCATTGACCCAAAAAAGCTGGAAACATCTCCGGAGTGCCATCGAATTTGTCAGGCACTGCGACTGGATACTTCCGTCGGGGTTGTGGAACAGCAGGAGCAGGGGCTTGAAGCTGAGCAACCTGAGCTGCCAGCAAAGCCAGCTGCTGGGAGAGCTGGGCATTCTCCACACATAACTGCTCCATAGTAGTAGGGGGTAGGAGGCCAAAGGCAAACTGTTCTGTCCCAGCCTACATGAGTCCAATGCTGCTGCAATGAGGCTGCGGAACAAGCTGGGCGGAGGTAAGGAACCGGTATATCGGAGAAACAGAATGCAGCTGAAAGGCAGGTTAGTAAAAAAAAATGCTTGGGTAGGCGGGGGCGGGCACGCAACCTTACCCTGTGTGGGTATTGATGCAGGTTGCTCATGGACGGGATTGAAGGCCTAGGACTGGGGCGACGACGTGCGTGCCCACAGAGAGGGCTCTGTGTGCCACCACGGGTTCACCACCACAGCTCACCACCACGGCCCTATACCATTTCAGACAAGTAGCTGTGCAGTCTCTTCTTAAAAACTGCCAGTGATGAAGCACCCACAATGTCTGAACCAGTGGTGGGATTCAAATATGTGAACAACTGGTTCTCTGTGTGGATGCCACTTCCGGAAGTCCATTCTGGGCCTGGGCAACAAAAAATTAGCTACCGGTTCTGACAAAGTGGTGCGAACTGGCTGAATCCCACCACTGGTCTGAACGCAAGCTGTTCCACTGGTTAATTGTCCTCACTGTTAGGAAGTTTCTCCTTAATTCCAGGTTGCTTCTCTCTTTGATCAGTTTCCACCCATTGTTTCTTGTCTTGCCTTCTGATGCTTTGGAAAATAAATTAACCCCCTCCTCCTCGTGGCAACCTCTCAAATACTACTATCATGTTCCCCCTTGTCCTTCTTTTCTCTAGACTGGCCATTCCCAAATCCTGCAACCATTCTTCATATATTTTAGTCTCCGGGCCTTTAACCATCTTAGTTGTTGTTCTTTGCACTTTCTCCAAAGTCTCTACATCTTTTTTGTAATGTGGTGACCAAAACTGGATGCAGTATTCCAGATGTGGCCTTACTAAGGTTTTATAAAGCAGTATTAATACTTCACATGATTTTAATTCTATGCCTCTGTTTATACAACCAAGGATTGTATTAGCTTTTTTTGCTGCTGCCGCACACTGCTGGCTCATGTTTAAGTGATCGTCCACTAGGACTCTAAGGTCCCTTTCATAGTTACTGTTTTTGAGCCAGGTTTTGCCTAATCTGTACTTGTAATTTTGGTTTTTCCTGCCCAGGTGTAAAACCTTGCTTTTCTCTACATTAAATTTCATTTTGTTGGATAGGGCCCATTGTTCAAGTATGTCAAGATCTTTTTGGATTCGGAGCTATTCTTCTGGGGTGTTGGCTATTTCTGCCAACTTAGTGCCATCTGCAAATCTGATGAGTTCCCCTTCTATTCCCTCATCTAAGTCATTTATGAAGATATTGAAGAGTACTGAGCCTAAGATGGAACCGTGCGGTCCCCCACTGCTTACTTCCCTCCATGTAGATGCAGTAGCATTAAGGACTACACATTGAGTATGGTTTGTCACCCAGCTACAAATCCATCTGTTGTTGATGTTGTCTATCCCACATTTTTCTAGCTTACCAAGAAGTAGGTTGTGGTCTAGTTTGTCAAATGCCTTGCTGAAGTCTAAATATATTATGTCCACAGCATTTTGCTGGTCTACTAATTTAATCACTTTATCAAAGAATGAAATAAGATTGGTTTGGCATGATCTGTTTTTAACAAACTGTTTTTAACAAACCCATGCTGGTCCTAACTTTTTACTGGGTAATTTGAGGCGTATTTACAAATAGATAGATAAACCTTTTCCCCAACTTGGAATGTTCTTTGGGGAGCCCTCTTTTTATCAGCCTGCTTTTATAGGTTTCAAAAGTCTTTTTTAAAGCAGTTTTTGTGTTTCTCCAAACTTCTTCCCATCCCCTCACCCATTGGTCCAGTGTCTGGGAAGCGGTTGGCACCTGAGGGTATTCAGGTATTGGACCAAACTCTTTTTCTGTGGCTATTCTGAAAGGTGTGTAGCCAGTGCTGCTATGCACAGAATTATTGTACGCCACCTCTGCAAAAGGGAGGAGGTCAGTCCAGTTTGTCTGTTGGTAGGAAACGTAGCATCTGAGGTATTGCTCCACCATTTTGTTAGCAGATTCTGCAGCCCCATTGGTGGTCAGATGAAAAGCAGATGATAAGCCTTGAGATGATCCAATTAATTTAAGAAAACTCCTCCAAAACTTCGCTGTGAACTGCACCCCTCTGTCCGAAATTATGCGCTTAGGGGCACCATGCAGCCAGTAGATATGTTTCAGGAACAATTTAATCAGTCGTTGGGCAGATGGGAGTCCTTTGCAGGCGATGAAATGAGCCTGCTTCGAAAACAGGTCTATCACAGTCCAGATGACAGTATTTCCTCTACTTTCAGGTAGGTCTACGATAAAGTCCATAGCTATTTCTTCCCAGGGTTGAGAAGGGGCTGCCACCGGCTGCAGTAACCCAGGGGTTTTTCCCGGTATTCTTTTCATTGTGGCACATATGGTACAACTCTTTACATAGTTCTCCACATCCTGTTTCAGCCCTGGCCACCAAAATTGCCGGTGGGTGAGATGTAGAGTTTTTAGATATCCAAAGTGTCCAGCCTCTTTTACATCATGGCTGTGTTTGAGAGCATTGAGACGGAGGGCTTCAGGCAAATACAGTTTCCCCTCCTTGTAAGCCAGACCATCCCTGCATGTCAAGGAGGTTTGATTATCTTTGAACCATTGATCGGTGATGAGCTGTCGTTTAATTTTCTTTACCCCAGGGTCATCAGGATTTGGGACCCTGCGAGGCGTGAGCTGAGCGGCAGTTTGTGGATTGGAGATAATTGCCTCATTAACCTCTTCGCGTTCGCTTTTGTACTGGGGCAATCTCGATAGTGCATTAGCTAGGAGGTTTTTCCTTCCTGGTATGTACTTTAGAGTGAAGTTGAAACGGTTAAAGTACTGTGCCCACCGTACTTTCTTTGGGGACAATTTGCGGGGAGTTTTCAGTGCCTCTAGGTTTTTGTGATCTGTCCATACTTCAAATGGCACCTTGCTCCCTTCTAGATAGTGTCGCCAGTTTAACAGGCCCCACCTAATTGTGAAGGCCTCCTTTTCCCATATTGCCCATCTCTGTTCGCTTTCAGTAAATTTTTTAGAGGTGTAGGTGCAGGGTTGTAGGACTCCACTCTTGTTCTTTAGCAATAATACAGCTCCGACTGAGACGTTGCTGGCATCAGCTTGGATTACAAAGGGTTCCCCTGGGCAGGGGTGCTTTAGGACCGGTTCAGCAGCAAATAGTCTTTTTAAATTCTCAAAAGCTGTTTGACAGCCCATTGTCCATGTTAGTGGTTGGCCCGGTTGCGGCTTCCCTCCTCCTTTGCCTGTTTTGAGTAGTTCTGTAAGGGGTAGGGCAATCTCGGCAAAGGAGGGGATGAATTGATGATAGAAGTTGGCAAAACCTAGAAAGCTCTGGAGCTGTTTGCGAGTCTTTGGGGGCTGCCACTCGATTATAGCTTTCACCTTGGCTGGATCCATTTCAATGCCCTTGTTGGAGATTCTGTAGCCAAGATAATCTAATCGGGTCTGGTGGAATTCACATTTCGACAATTTGGCATAAAGCTTGGCATTTAATAATTTCTTTAACACTTCTCTCACCAGTTTTAGGTGATCAGTCATATTCGTGCTGTATATCAGGATGTCATCAAGATACACCAGAACCCCTTTGTACAAGTGATCATGTAGGACCTCATTAATCAACTGCATGAATACGGCTGGGGCCCCTGTAGTCCAAATGGCATGACTTTGAACTGATAGCTCCCCATAGGACAGTTGAAGGCAGTTTCCCTCCTTTATTCTCACTCGGTAATATGCCTCTCTCAGGTCTAATTTAGTGAAGACACTCCCCTTAGCCAGATGGGTTAATAAGTCCTTTAGGAGGGGGAGGGGGCATTTGTTTTTCACACTCACAGTGTTGATACCCTTATAGTCTATGCAGAGACGAACAGACCCATCTTTTTTTTCTTTGAACAACACAGGGCCTCCCATGGTAGGTTTGGCCCATTCAATGAACCCCCTCGCTAGGTTTTTGTGTACGTATCGCTGCATCTCCTCCATTTTGAAGGGGGACATAGCATACATTCTCGGTGTGGGAGTTTGGCTCCTGGCACCAGTTCGATAGAGCAGTCATTAGGTCTGTGAGGGGGCAGGGCATCGCATTCTTTTTCTTTTCTTTTTTTTTATTTTAATTTTTCCTTTTTCACTTTACAACAAACAAAAATACATTTTTTCCTTAACAGTACTGTTTTGTATATCTCTTACATTTATTTACAATTATGTACCTTAATTTTCATACTTTTTTGTTTTTCTGTTCTAACCAAACATAGCACTTGTTCCATATCTCATAAAATTCTGTTGCTTCTTTGTCTTTTATTTCTAGCGTAAGTTTGTACATCTCAGCGCATTCTAATATCTTGTAAATAACCATATCGTTTGATGGTATATTTTCACTTTTCCAACATTGCGCATATGCAATGTGTGCCACTGTTGTTATGTGTACAATGATGTATTGGATTTGTTTTTTAATCCTTGAATTAATTATACCTAATAGAAATAGTTCGGGTTTAAGTTCAATTTGTTCTGTTATCTCCTGGATCCATTTCCTTATCTGTTCCCAATAAATCTTCGCATACATTCTCGGTCGTGGGAGTTTGGCTCCTGGCACCAGTTCGATAGAGCAGTCATTGGGTCTGTGAGGGGGCAGGGTATCGCATTCTTTTTCACTAAATGCCTCAGCTAGGTCCCGGTATTCATTGGGGATGAGTGGTTCGTCTGGTGGCGGTGAGGCAGCCATGTGTGCTCGCTCATTGGGTGGCCTAAAGTGTCCCGCAATCTCAGTTGAATCAGTGGGAGGTTTAGGCCCTATAGGTAGTCTCACAGTTCTCATTCCTTTCTCCCACCAGATAAACAGCTTCCATTTGTCCAACCAGGCTAATCCTAGGATCACAGCCTCAGTCATTTTTGGGGCCACCAGGAAGTGAATAAACTCCCAGTGCTCACCTATTTCTAGGCATAGGGGCTCAGTTAATTTTGTGACTAGAGTCCCTCCCATCAGGGAGCCATCGGCTTGCTCAAACCTCACAGGTTTGGAGAGCTGTTTTGCCCATATGCCCATTTTCATGGCAAAGGGCAGGCTAATAATGCATCGGGTGCATCCAGAATCGATTAGCACATTTAAGTCCATTTGTGCCCCCGACTTAGGGATTATAAGTTTGGCGGGCAGTGAAAAAGGCAGGATTTGTCGACTCACCATCGAGTCGTTCTCTCCTTCATCATCGCTGTCAAAGGAGGGTAGAGCAGGGGCGGGTCCACCTGGAGTCCCGGCGTCCTCCTGTGTGAGGGGTGTAATCTGGGCAACAGGTTCTTGCATGACCCGGTTGGATTTTTCTCACGTTAGCCGCTGGGTAGGTTTCCTTCTCGCCACTAGTTCCGGTCTGCTCTGTAGTCGTGGGTAGGGGACTGGACAGGGTTTTGCTCGATGTCCCTCCTGTCTGCACCGAAAACACTTAATTGACGGGCCTGCAGGTGGCCTGGGTCTCTCAGCCATCGCAGTAGTTGGAGGTTTTCGTGGGGGTGATTGTTGTTCGGGTTGCTCTGGCTGCTGCTCGGATTCAGGTGGGGGAGGCTTCTTATAGCAAGCAAGCTGAACGTCTAGCTTCACCGCTGCCTGGTACCATTCTTGCAGCTGATCAGGTATTGCTCGATAGAAGCAGGCCTGAGAGAGGTGATCGTCTAATCCCTCAATGAAGTGATGGATTAGGGATTGCTCTGGCCACCCCTCTATTCGACCTGCTATCTTGCAGAACTCTCGCACGTACTCCAGGGCAGGCCTGCCGGCTTGTTTTATTTTGTGGATTTGTTCTCTTGCCTTGAAGCCAAGAGATGGGTCCTCAAATATTTCTCTCAGCCCTAGGAGGAAGAGGTGGGGGTCCTCCAATTCCGGGGCTTGCTCATTGTATAAATTGTTCAGCCTTTCGGATGCTTCTCCTTCTAGGCTGGACGCAATCACATTGACCATGGCCCCTGGGTCCAGGTACAGATAGGCCCAGCAATTCAAGTGAGAGCGTACTTGGTTGAGGAAAAAAATCAGCTTCTCTGGGTCCCCATCGAACGGTGAAAGGTGGTGCAATTATAGGCTGTTGGGGCCCCCACTGTGACTGTTGCTGCTGACCCCATCCTGGCTTCTGATTTCCTGGCTCCTGCACCACCCCGAGCTGTTGCAAGGCCTCTATTAGCTGTGGCAAGCTCAGAGGATTTATAGGCTGTTGGGGCCCCCACTGTGGCTGTTGCTGCTGGCCCCATCCTGGCTGCTGATTTATGCCCAGGGGTTGCACGTTCAGCGGCTGGGGCCAATCTCCTTGCTGTGGTCATTCTCCCACCAGCTGCTGATCTCCTGGCTCCTGCATCACCCCAAGCTGTTGCAAGGCCTCTATTAGCTGTGGTAAGCTCAGAGGCTGACTACACTCTGCCCGCTGGGAATGCCACACTTCCCATTGTTGCAGAGGCCTCAGACTGGAATTCCCTCTCTCTTCAGGGCTGGAGTCCCTGACAGGGGAAGACAGAGTCTTGAAGGCTTTCTGATCTACAATGGAGGGGCTGTAGGATTCTCTCTGCAGGAGTGGATTTTTGCTTCTCACCTCTGGGTTTTGAACTCTTTCCAGTGACTCACCCAAAGCTTGAGTGGCAGGCGATCTGTTATCTCTCTGCCATTCTGCTTTTGAAGTCTTTGAAAGTGGCAAAACTGTTTCAAAGACTCTGAAATCTCTGCTCGGCTTCTCCCCGTCTGAAGACCAAATCAGCTCTCCTAATTGCTTTGGCCTTGCTCCCAACTGGGAGATCTGCCAGAGTTCCTTCTCCCCCGGCTTGCTGGCTGTCACTCCCTCCCCTGGGGAAGCTGCTGCTGCCGGGGTGTTGGCTTCAGGCAATCTTTCTTCTTTCATAATGAGATCTTCCCCGAATCTTTGTCAGCTTATCCCTTTTGTTTAGGAACAGCGACTGGGGCCCGGGACCCCTAAATGGTTTGAAAAGTTGTTAGATCTTGGCATGTTGTCAAGGTTCCGACTAATGGAGCACTTCAAAGAACTTCCAGGCATTGTTTATTCTGAAAAGTCTTTAATCATGAACACGATGTCGGCACATATTGAATGGATGCCAAGATCTGAATTTCCTTTTCTTTGCACATTACATTTCAAGCTATTCCCCTCCCCTATTTTGCAGTCATAATTCACATTCTCCAATTAGCCTGAAGGGCAAAGATTCACTTCCGTTCCTTATCCCGCGCTTTCCTATCTTTCTCCTCCCCCCCACCATCAACTGAAATTAACTCTAAAAATACCAGACAGTTCTGCATATCTTGTCAAAGCAATAATATCTAGTTGTCAGTTTTCTAAAAGAACTGGCCCATTTATAATCATTGAGTTGTCACCCTAGTGGCCCATGTCCCCATATTTGCTCTAATATAATTGTCTTCAATTCGGTCTGATCTTCTTCTTCCTCAGGTTTCTTCTGGTTTGATTAGAGAGTCATGTCCAATTTTATAGTTGTTATTTGATTGTCTGAATTTTCCGTAAGTTGTAGTTGTTGATCTTTAAAGTCCTCCGTCTTGGTATTACTTTCTTCCGCTTCTGTTGTTTTTTGAGTTGTAGGTTCTTTAGTTGCAATCAGGGTTTTGCTTTGTAGATTTAAGCTGGCACCTTTGTCTTTCAGTCTAAATTTAATTATCTCGTTGGCTTCAAGAATGTTTTCAAGTATAAGTTTATAATTAGCCAAAATTTGTTGCTGGTCCTCCTCCATTTCTGACATGGTTATAGATGGTCCTTTAGTGGAGGCTATTTGTTAAACAAGAGTCAGTAAGTGTTCACCTCCACAGTTCCTAAGAGCCAATTTCACTGCCCAGCTGTTCTCTCAGCTTTTAATCTCTTTTAGTTAATACCAAGGACAGATCTGGGCTATGAACAAGTCTCTTTGTCAAGAATATTCACTTGCTGTACCAAGTTTTGCCACAAGATGTCCCCGATAGCATTTAAAGTCTTTTTCAAATCCCGGGCTAGGTTTTTATCCACTTTAAATTCTTTTTCATCTTTTTTACGAGTAAATAAAATAGCAGGTCCCCGTGAGAGTAGGAACTTTTTGGGTCCCCAAATATCAAAAAGATGCAAATCCAATTATTTAGTTGTTCTTTTCAAAGCTTTATTTCCCCAAGTAGTCAGACACCGCCATTTTAGAGGGTGGGAGGAAAAAGTTCCCTTCCCTCTCTCCTCACAGGGGGAAGAAATTACAAGTAGCTTTTTACAGGAAAATAGTTGGGGTACAGAGAAGGTAAGATCTCACCCAATTCCTCCGTGGTGCTTTCAAAGTGCTTGTTAGTAATTTTGGCCTCAGCTGGTAGCAGCTTAGTGATGGGCCATGTTGATGGCTGATCTTTTCCCCGTCAGTTTGAAGAGCTGCCCCAGATCAAACGGAGGGGCTGCCGCCCTTCCGCGATCACTCGGGGGTCCTCTTCACGCTCATCGCCCCTCCAGGGCGACGTCTGAGTCTTTTCAGGGTCCCCCAGCGGGAGAAAACCGGACGGCGGAGAGAGCGATCGCCCCGCACGTCCGCCCGCGCCGCAATCACAAACTGGAAGCCTCATGTTTCCTTGTTTTGTTAAGTTCCATCTTTAAGTCTCTATTCTCAATTCTATATCCATTTATCTGTTTTATCTGCTCCTTCTCTGTTGTTTTCTGGGAATTTTTTTGTTGTAGAGTTAACTTAGAAATAGATTGATTTATATTTTCAAAGTTATTTTGGATTTCTTTGTGGTTTAAAGTCATTGTTGTTTGAATTAGTTGCAATCTACTATATATCTCCTCCTGTGAAGTATTTATTTTTTCTTGATATGTTCTTTCTACATGTCTCTGATCCATGATGGCCAAGAATTTGAGTTTTTCTCTTCGTTTCTTTTCTCTGCAAATAGCTTTAGAGTCCCAATTAAATAGATATTTGTAATCCAAATAGTTCAAAAAAGATTTTTTTCTAAAATTTATAATTCTCTGTCTACAGCCCAGATTATTGTCTTTTTTTTGTCACAGCTGTTCTTTGTTGTTAAAACTTTGAAGGTCACAAACACAGATTAGCTTTTCCCAGGTTTTGCCAAGTTTTATATTAAAGTCATAGCTGTCATAGTCTTCATCCACCACTAGGTGTCAGCAACTATTTGTTTTTCAATTTCCAAAATGAACAATTATCTTTAAAATGAGAGTCTTAACCATTCAAACAATTTTAGATTTATCCAGATTTAAGTTTTAAATTTCAGGTTTTATATTTATTTCACTTCCATATATTTTGATCCTCCATAAAAAGATTAATTCGCCACTTCCGTTAGTATAACGGTGGGGCGGAAATCCTCCTCCTTCCCTTTCAGAGGTATTTTGCTTCTTGGGGATCTTTTCCAGGAAATTAAATGTAGAATAGAAAAGAGAAGATTGAATTCCTCACCCAGTTTCAAGCACGGTGTTCACAGTTGTGCTGGTTAGTGCTTTTGGACTTTGGTTGCTAGTAGCTTGAACTGGTCGATGCAATATGGCCAGCCTTTCTCCTGTCGGGTTAGAAGGCTTTCCCCAAGTCAAACAGAACAGACGCTGCCATTCCAGAGTCGCTGGAGCACCCTTCTTTCTTCGTCGCCTCTCTGGGGTGACTTAGACCCATTTAGGGTCCCCAGGCAGGGCGAAATTAGCCGCAGGGGTGTGGAGAATCCATGCAAAACCGGAAGTCTCCAAAACTCAAGTTATATTTTGCTTTACCAAACTCTGTGCAAAACTGGACTAATGTGGATATTATCTTCTGTAGCTACAACTATGCATTCTGGCTCAAAGAAAGCAGGTTTTCATGGTTCCAACAGACAGGAGAACTGAAGCCTAGACAAAAGTCTGATGAGAGAGATCTGATTCCAAAGCAGAATTGGGATGGAGAAAGTTTCTCAGAATTTATCCTCAAAGGTAGTATTAGTATTCTCGATTTTGGTTTTTTAAACTAGTTTCACTTAACAACTGAAGTTATTTGCTTAACAACCATGGCAAAAAGGTTCCTAAAATTGGGTGTGATTCATTTAAAAATCAGCTTGCTTAGCAATGGAAATTCTCATCTCAATTATGGTCATAATTGAGAAGTACAGTATTTGTATGTCTATTCCAAATTTCAATGTCACCCTATTACTCAACAAATACATTGATTTTTCCTCTTTAATATTAGTTTTGATTTCCTTCAAGTCTTAAATTTCAAAAAGAAATCAAGAGTTATTAAAACACAACCAGCATGGCTTGGTGGATTGCAGAGCTGCTTTTTCCCCTTTAGTTCAAAGTATCTTAAAAGAGGAAATCCTAAACAATTGCTTTGTATTGATGAAGAGCGCATGTCAATTATTATTGTGAATAAGATCTATTTGGTTAATTTAATTTTTACCTGTTAATCCAACCACCATGTCTAAGCAAAATAAATTTGCCTTCATTATTATGAAGACAGTCTTGGAAAAATAAAGCAAGTGAACAATAAGGTAGATCCCAGTGAAGTATCTTAAGCAAACAAAGGCTTGGCTATAAAGATATTATCCTTGCTTTTCAGTTAATTGATTATGTGTAATTTTAATGGAAATAGTATTTATTAGCACGAGCAATTGCTTGACCGTTGGCATGGACATGGTGACAATCTATGTTCCTTTCAAAGGAAATTAGCAAACACCATTGGAATACTTAAAGATGAATGTCTCAATATTCTGGAACTTTAAAGGCTTCTAATTTATTAAGACCTAATTTCCATGGGTAGTCCTACCTCAAGCTCCATGGCATCGGGTAACATAAAGACACGGCTATTATTCCTGTCCTGCCCATGCAGATAGGATTGTTGGATTTCCACATGAGACAAGCAGAAATTTACTCAATGGACAGATCAAGCAAGATTACTTTTATTTCACAGGTATCCTCAATCAATAACTCACAGTTACAGCAGAGATTCTTCTGGAATGCAAGTAGTAATCTGGACCCATCTCATAGGTAAAAGAATAATGGACTTCTCCATCCTGTGTAAAGGTTACATGCTGGCACGGAGCTCCTAGCCTCGTGGCCGGGAATCCATGCAAGAGATAATACAAAGGCACAAAGCCAGGAAGTCCTGCAATAAACTTTGAAACTCCTCCCACTTAACTAGATAAGCTATAGGATTAACTAACACCTGAACTACATTACCCAGAGGTCATCTCTTAAGGAAATAGCTTTAACCCTTTAAATGCTAAACGTTCTAACATACAGTTCTCTCAATGAAACAACATTAACCCTGTAAATGCTAAATACACTAACACAGTTCTTAAGTATATGCTCTGGCCAGATGGTTACATACTGGTCCAGCACACTCCCTGCTTGGAAATATACAATTTCCACTATTAACTAACTGGAATAAGCAAAAAAACATAACGTCAAGCATGCAATTTTCACTGTTAACTGACAATTGACTAGAACAAAACATGGTATCAAAACATGCATAACTATAAGGTAAATATAAACATGCATAACTATAACTGAGATAAACAAAGGCATTACATCAAACAATGCAATTATGAGGTAAACACAATATACATAGTTCGAGGATCAATCTTCAAGTTCAGTCTTCTTCAGCAACAGGACCAGGTCGCTGATCGGTCTGGTGCAAAGCCTTTTAACGAGAGTCTGCGAGTCGCGACCCGACTCTTGTGGCTTCACGATCTGGACTTCAACTTGGTGAACTAGTCCATCAGAACTGGACAGGACCTGGTACACAAGTCTCATGGGCCAAGAGTTCCGATGTGCATCCTTGTCTCTCAGCAAGACAAGGTCTCCTTCTTCTAGGAGAAACTGGAACCAAAGGATTCTCAGGATCAGAAGAAACTGGAACCAAAGGATTCTCAGGAACAGAAGAAACTGGAACCAAAGGACGAGTGTTGATGATGGCTGCTACTTCTGCCATTAGGATAGTGAGGACCTCTTGTGTCAGCGTGGGTATCTTTGTCAACATAAAGTCCATGATTTTGTGGGGTACGCCAATCATGCACTCCCACGCTTCTCCCATGTGGGATGCATGGGGAGGATTGAATGTCCATACACAATTCTGGGCCTTTAGATATTTGTCAATTACTGGGTCATGACAAATGCCTTCAATAGTCTGTAAGTTCTTGCAGGCTCCTATAAAGTTAGTTCCTTGTATGCTAAGACAAGTGAACAGGACAATTACTGCTATGCCCAGTACACGGGGTCTCCATTTGGAGGAGCATTTGAAGCGGGTTGGTTCTAGGAAATGGTTAAAGGGCGGTTTCTCTGTCTTCTTGCCTATTGTGGACAAGCAGATGTTCTGGATGGTCATTTTCTCGTCCTGTCTGTTAAATTTGTTGGGTGCCTGAGGTTGAACATTAGCATCTTGATCTGGATCTAGAAGTTCATAGTGGTCTGGTCCCTGTGGCATCAGGCTGTCTGGACAAGCCAAGAACTCAGGACCCTTTAGCCAGATCAATTCTGCCAACTGTGATGCAAGAATGAACCACTTAGCTTGGTCCGCAAGGTTCTGATCTGTTGGTGCATACTGCCATTGCTCAGGGCTTGAAGAACTTTTAATCTTTTCTACTCTACACTTCTACATAGAAGTGTCTGCTTTGGTTGTAGATGTAGCTTAACACCACCTTGCTGTTTGTGTAGATGGTGGTGTAGCTCAAGGCCTATCATTTTCGTTGTCAGGTTGGTGAGTTTTACGGCCAATATGGTACTGCAGAGTTCTAACTTTGGTACAGTGTGGCCTTGTTGTGTTGTTAGTTTTGCCTTTCCAGTGATGAAACCGACGTAAATGTGGCTCTCCCCGCCGTAGACTCTGATGTATCCTACGGCTGCTATCACCTTCATTGACGCATCTGAGAAGGCGTACAATTCTTTCTTTTGTACGGTGGTGGGTGAGATGGAGACATACGTGCGTTGCACGCGGATAATTTGGAGACAACTTAGGAATGTACGCCACGTCTCCCAGTCATGCTTCTGTTCTGGCGGATGCGGCTCATCCCAGCCTGTGGTACTCTGGGAGAACGAGACATACGTGCTCTGTATGTGGATGGTTTGGAGACAATTTAGAGATCTACGCCATGTCTCCCAGTTTTGCTTCTGTTCTGGCGGAAGTGGTTCCTCCCAGTCTGTGGCGTCTTGGGAGAGTGCACACAGAAGGAGCCTCCCTTGGACAGTCACAGATGCAGCAAAGCCTAGAGGGTCGAACAGGCTGTTTACTGTGGACAAGACTCCTCTTCTTGTGAAAGTGTTGGATGCAATTTTGTGCAGCCTAAGGTTAGCTACCGCTAACATCTGGCATGTCCTTTTTATTAGGTCTATAGCTTCTGCTGGAGTGGGTACAGATTTTAAGCCATCATCGACATAGAAGTCCCATTCTACGAAGCATCTGGCGTCTTCACCGTGTAGCGTTACCTCCTCAGAGGCCGCTAAAGCCCAGGGCCCAGCCCAGCCCCGTTCCCCTTAGTCAAGCTCGGCAGCTGTGCTCTCTAGGTGTTAGTAAAGTATCTCTTCCAACCGAGGCTCACACAAAGTGAGGAGATGGCAGGCTCTTGTCTTCAGGGAGGGGCTTCCAGGAACAAAGATGACCAGCCCCTAGCCCCAATAGTCAATGCTGTGATGGTGTCTAGCAGCCCCAGGCTGTCATAGCAGCAACAGTCAATGATTCCTCAGTGACCTTTTTGGAAACAAGTGGGGAGGGGAAAAACCCCCTGGCTCCAGGCAGTAATAAAACACGAACAAAAGCAGTCAGCTTGCTGCAGTAATGGCTTGCCCCCCTCAGGGCAACTCCCCACAATGTCGAAAACTGGCACAAGCAGCAATAGTCACAGTTCAGATGGCCTTCAATCTTCACAGCACCAAGCAGTCTCTCGTCCTCTTCTGTGGCTTCTTGCAGTCTCCGACAGGCCAGTGTCAAACCCCTCCCCCCTTATCCTTTATTATTAAAATCTGAGGTTAACAGCCCCAGCAACTTTCTTTCTCCACACACTCTCTCTTGCCTCCGCTTGGGATATTTCCCTTGCAAAAGAAAGCAATAAAATTCCACCCCCTCACTCTCTCTCTCTCTCCCTTCCCCCTCACCAGAAGGGATCAGCTTAAAAACCTCCAACCCCTCTTTGTCTTCACCTGACGAACTGCAACAACCAACAACCCCCACACACCTTTCCTTCCTTCCTTTTATATCTTTTTTCCTCGTCCACGCCTGCCGCACCCAAAACCAGCAGCAGCTGTCCCAATTTCTTTCTCCCCAGCCAGGCTTCTGCAAACACTTTCAGACAGCCCCGCTACAACCGTATTCGGCTTCACCTATATGGGCAGTGAGTTGCAGGCCATAGTTAGCTATTGTGGGGGAAGAGCCATTTCCAAAAACATGCACTCGCATTCTGTATTCTGTTATCTGCTGGTTGTGTTGGTCATCGCTGAACCACAGGAAGCGCAGGTAATTGCGATGATCTTCCCTGATGTAGAACGAATAAAACATCTGCTGGATGTCAGCCGTGACTGCCACAGCTTTCTTTCTGAAGTGGATGAGCACTCCAAGCAGACTGTTGATGAGGTCAGGCCCTGTGAGAAGGACCTTGTTCAAAGAGATGCCTTGGTGCTGTGCACTGGCATCGAAAACTAATCTGCCCTGGCTTTTGTGGGTGGTACACTCTGAAGAATGGTAGGTACCAGCATTCTTCATCTTCCTTCATTGGTGGGGCAGGCTCTGCGTGTCCGTTCTGGAACATCTTTTCCATGAACTCTACTAAATGCATTTTCATTTCGGGCTTCTTGTTCATGATTCTCCTCAGATTGTTGAGGCGAGAGAGAGCTTGCTCATGATTGTTAGGTAGGTGCTGCCTGGGTATACAGAAAGGTAGTGGGGCTACCCAACTCCCTGTGGCATCCTGCAGGCATTCCTTGTCCATGAGCTCTAGAAATCCTTTGTCTTCTATTGACGGGCCCACGTCATTGTCGTTTTTGCTCGTCTGGAACACTTTCATTCCTAAAGCAGGCTTGGCTGTCGAAAGTGTGAAGTGTTCTTGGCATAGTTTCATGTGAGATGCTCTCCCATTCCTGAGAATGGAGGTCACTGCCACATACGTTTGGGTTGGGGCTTGTGGATGATTGATGCAGACCGTTCCTGGGATGACCCATCCAGGTTCCATCTTAAAGGCAATTGGGGGAAGCTGGTCAACACAGACTGTTCCTGGGTAGGCAAAGGTGTCAGGAGCATCTACTCCTAACGGAGGCAGGATTTTGGCTTCAGGATTTAGGGCAGGAAGGTGATTAGCCATGTGCTTCAGGTGAGGCATGGTGCGTGCTACCTCTGGTGTTGGAATTTGACTGCGATCGTCTGGTGAGGCGTCCCATTCTGGCAATGGCGGTGGTAGGAACTGTGAACTCCCATCTAACGGCTGGATGCGGAGTCCAGTGACTTTCCTCCATGCCATGCTCTGTGGCACAGAGCATGTTGTGAAAGGCGTTTCTTCGCTTGGGAGTTCACTGGGAAATGGTGTGTCGCTACACATTGATGTGCAGTTGACCTTGGCGGGCGCCTCTGGGCGTCCTTTGGAGCCATGCTGGGGCTCCTTGGTTGAAGGAGGGGTAGAAGCTGTTTGTTGTAGCTGTTCAGAGTCTGGATGCAGGGCTCCTTGGTGATTGTCACTCTTGCTTGGGTGACACTTCCCCTTAGCTGTGCAAGCTTTGGCCACGTGTTCCGGAGACTCACAGCATTTGAAGCAGACCTTGTACTCTCCCAAATCCAACCTTCTTCTCCAGGATGTTGGAGAACCCATTGGTGCTGTGCAGGATTTGCCATCAGGCTGGGTTGGTACAGTGTTGAGGTCATCAGGAGCATGATCAGTGGCTTCTCGTTGATCCTCATAAGCATTGCTCCCAAGAGCAGGGGAATGTGGCACAGACGGCTGGCAGTTTTCTTCAGAATACTTTTTGGGGGTAACTTCCAGTGGCGCAGATGAGGGGCCTTGTGGGTTTGGCCTGAATTCCTCTGCCTTTACATTAAGCTGAGGAGGCCTGACTTCTTGTGTGCTTACTTGTTGAGGGGGGTCCCATCGTTCAGATGGTGTGTTGCCGGCTCCCTGGCCAGTTGGCACATCTGGTGGCCGAGATTCTCCTCTGTGGTCAGGCGTGAAGGTGCCGCCTTGGGATGCTGTTTCCCATTGATGCAGTAGAGACTGTAGCCTGGCCTGAGTCTTGGCAATCTCGTCCTGTAGCCGCTGCTCTTCCTGCTGTGGAGTCGTGGTGGTTGCAGATGGACCCATCTGGTTCCCATCTGTGGTTTGGTTCACTGGGGCCGGTTGTATAGCTCCGGGGGGAAGATCTCGTGATCCAGATGGTGCGATGTCGGCTCTCTGGCTGATTGGCACATCTGGTCGTTGAGATTCTCCTTCCTGTCCACTTGGTCTTGGGGGACTTGTGGATAACCACGGCGCTCCTGCCTGCTCATGTCGAATTGCACTCTGGTCGTCGACGTAGGCCTGTGCACGGTCATGTGGGTTTACAACTTCTAGCCTTTTCAAATTACGTGCGAAGGCAGTGCCTTCCGCCTTCACCTGTAGGGCTGCAACTCTTGCCACGTTTCCTGCTGCCTCCTGTTCTCATTGCAGAAACTCAAACCTGGCCTGAGCCCTGGCCATTTCTTCCTTCTGTCTGGCCTGATCCATGGCCATTTTTGCCATCTCTTCCTTTATTAGTTGCTCTTCCCTTGCGACGCGTAGAACCGTGGTTGTCTCTGTGGCATCTATTTGTGCTTGCATAAGTTGGGCAGCTAGGCTCTCTGCCCTGGAAACTCAGGAAGCATGACTATGATGAGAAGACGCCTTGGAGTGACGGGAGGCGCCTGAGACGGAAGGTTGTTGTGACACGCTGGTGAGGTGGGAAGATACCTTAGAGCGACGGGATGACGCCTGCGAATGATGGGACACTTCGGATGCAGCCTTCTTGATTGGTGCTTCTTTCATGTGCAATTCGACCTCAGGGAGGCATTTTTTACCTTCTAAGAAACACTCGCACTCCTTGTTTTTTAGCCTGAGTTGTTGCATTTTCTTTTCGAGTGTTGTACCCCCTAGCTGCAACTGGACCTTTTCAAGACAGCGCCCGTAGTCTTTCCATTTGAAGAAAAACTCCTTCAATGAAAGAGTGCGTTCAGGAGAAAGCTCCTCTTTAGACGCTTGGCAGAGTTTCTGTAATTTCTCCCAGTTTCTTTCGTGGCGTTCATGGAACGCCTTCCATTTCTCCATCAGATTCGACCACATGACTTCTGTAGGCTTTATTTGTTGCCTCAGGTCATAGGGTTTCTGAGATGTCTTTGGCCTCACTGAAGCTTGGACATCAGCTTCTGTGTACAAGTCAAGGTTGGCTGGTTGTAGCAGTTCTCCATGGCTGGCTGGTTGGAGTAGCTCTCCATGGCTGACTGGTTGGAGTAGCTCACCAAGGTTGGTTGGTTGAACCAACTCTTCTGAATCAATGGGACACTCCGCCATGGCTAGGACAGGCTCAGAAAACTTCCTAGCTATTTTGAGGCGAATTCAGTGAACTTCGCTCTTTGACCACCAGGGGACACTGTCTGCATGGTTAGAGACTTCAGGGAAGTTCACCCTTTGACCACTAGGGAGCACTGCTTGCGTGAGTGGGTACTTCAGCAAAGTTCACTCTTTGGCCACTGGGGGGTGCTGCTTGCGTGAGTGGGTACTTCAGCGAAGTTCACTCTTTGACCACTAGGGATCACTGTTTGCGTGAGTGGGTACTTCAGCAAAGTTCACTCTTTGGCCACTGGGGGGCGCTGCTTGCGTGAGTGGGTACTTCAGTGAAGTTCACTCTTTGACCACTAGGGGACGCTGTTTGGAGACAAGCCTTTTATTTGCAGATCAGCCAATGGGGGTACGCTGTCTGTGAGTAGAGACACCACTGGGGGGCGCTCTCTGTGTGGGTAAATGTGAGCTTGCTATTTGCAGGTCAGCCACCAGGGGTGCGCTCTTCTGCGTGGGTAAATGCAACCCTGCTATTTGCAGGTCAGCCACCCGGGTGCGCTGTTCTGCGTGGGTAAATGCAAGCTTGCGGTTGCAAGTCGCTACTACTCAGTGCTGCTCCTAGATTTCGCTTGGAAACGAAGTCAGCCAAATTCTGTCTTCTTAGAACCACAAGCTGTAAGCCGGTCTGGAACTACTAAGGATCTGCCTGTCCTATAGTCAATTCCAATCAAGGGCTGTGAAACTTTGCAGTTTTTAATGAAGGTTAATTTGCAGCTTTGTTTCCCTTGCGTTGATCTAGTGGGGGGTAGTTTTGCATAAGCAGCTTGGTTCAGGCTTTATTTGCAGGTAACATAAATGTAGGCTTGTTGTTTGCAGGTTGCCACCAGAGGGCACTGCTGCATTTGCCTATGCTTGGGATAGGTTTTGCCTTTGAATCAAATGCTTTTCTTACAGTCCGCATTCCTTTAATTCCAAAGGGAGAGGAAGAGGACTAGGAGTCAGCTTCCTCCCACCAGTTGCCTGGTTACCATGACAATTAATTGTTTTATTACTCTTTTATGTATGGGCTGAGGGGCCAGTGAAAGGTGAATGCTTGCTTCGAACGATGCTGAGTTATGCAGGCAGGAGGGGGTGGGCTGCCCACTCTGAAAGAGCTTTTAGACAAAGGCAACAGAGATTTCTGAAAACTGTACTTGCAGCAAATTACTTTATGGTACAGGCAAACAAAGCATCAAATCAAACGAGGGGTTTGGTTGCAATTCAGTCTCTCTCATTCAGCTAAACTCCCTCCAAGTAAATGCATGGAGATCTTTACAAACAAACAGACTGAGTAGCAAGCAGAAACTTTGATTGCAGGAATCAAAACCTTTGCAGCCAAGCATGTGAAGAGTTAAATGTACATCTCCGTGTCTCTAGCTACATTCCATTCATTCCGAGCAAACTCTGAGTTCAGAGGCTTGGTTTATTAGCAATTCACAGGCAAGGCTTTCTAAGGTGCCGGCCCAGCCCCCGTACAAAAGGAAAGACAGGAAGGGACTGCATTTCATAGAGATACAAATTTGCTTTTGTCGGAGATGTGAAAGTAAATCATTTCCTTTTACTTCAGATAAGCAAGGCATGGAGAATTTTCCTATTCTTTTACTGTCCTGCCACGCAGATAGGATTGTTGGGTTTCCACGTGAGACAAGCAGAAATTTACTCAATGGACAGATCAAGCAAGATTACTTTTATTTCACAGGTATCCTCAATCAATAACTCACAGTTACAGCAGAGATTCTTCTGGAATGCAAGTAGTAATCTGGACCCATCTCATAGGTAAAAGAATAATGGACTTCTCCATCCTGTGTAAAGGTTACATGCTGGCATGGAACTCCTAGCCTTGCAGCTGGGAATCCATGCAGAGAGATAATACAAAGGCACAAAGCCAGGAAGTCCTGCAATAAACTTTGAAACTCCTCCCACTTAACTAGATAAGCTATAGGATTAACTAACACCTGAACTACATTACCCAGAGGCCATCTCTTAAGGAAATAGCTTTAACCCTTTAAATGCTAAACGTTCTAACATACAGTTCTCTCAATGAAACAACATTAACCCTGTAAATGCTAAATACACTAACACAGTTCTTAAGTATATGCTCTGGCCAGATGGTTACATACTGGTCCAGCACAATTCCCATGGACTGAATCCCAATCAGGGATTGGCTTTGACATCATACACCGAGATAAAAAAAATTATTCTCATGAAAATGAGGCTTGCAGATAGATAATACAACCCAAATGAAACTATTTTATAATTTGTATCAAACTCAGTTTAGTGCTGAGTTGCCTTGGTGGATCAATAATTATGAAAACAGGTCAACAAATTACTCTATCTCCAAAGTCAACTAACATGTTAAATGCAGCCCAAGTGCCAGTGGACTTTTAGACCAATGACAACCTCTTTTACGAATTTTTGCTCAGACCCTTTTTACCAGGATGGGAATATTGCTTTTTATTAATTCAAATATCACAATCCTATACATTTCTAATTTGAAATAAAGATTAAGTAATAGTATCTATTTTTCATGTTTAAAGCCATGATGGGTTGTCTGTCAAAACAAAGCAAGATTATGGCATACACTTGAAAGGAGACCAGGAAGCCTGTAATTGGGGAGTTTGTCTGGCAAGAGCAAAGAATGGTTATTCACAGGGAATAGGCACATGTAAAGCTTGTAACAATTCTGTGTGGTCAAAAAGCTGATAAAAGTAACAGAAGACTTAGCCATCTTGCAAGCTCAGCTAGGAATAGAGATGGCCTGGAGCAAATAGTATGTGTATTAGATAACTCCTGAAGCATTCATTAGCCAAGGCTTTGGAATAGGGACAGCTAGAGACCAATAGAATAATTGTTAGATTATTATTGAAATGTTTATTAGATGATATTTCTTGTATATCCCACCTTATCCCGCCTTCTGCTTTAGAGAAAATGTATAAAGCTTTATTAATTCTGTGGTTCTTGGTTCCTTGGCATTTTGGCCAGGATCCCTTTTCTTGGAGCACTTCAATAAAAGACAACAAAACCTGCACCTCATGTCTGGTGTTCTTCATCGGCCTCAGCACCAGGCTCAGACCCAAATTGGGGACAACAATCTGGGGGCTCGTGCCGGGATTCCACGCCTGGATTCAATTGGAAGACACCAACGATCACTGGAAGAGGGCCCCCAGATGGGTAAGATCAGTGGCTGAAAGATGTGTGGTTGGTCTGCAATAAACTGTGTGTTTCTGCATTGTCAGACACACTCAGGACCCATGAGTCTTTGGACTATGAGTGGGTGTCTTGAAAAGCAAGGGACATGCAGAGATCCACGTGTCTCACCGATGTATAGAGTGGATTGAGTGAATGCAATGAGCCACTGTCTAAATGAACATCTGACCCCAGTGAAATCCTTGGTGACTTCTTAATTGAACACAAAGGCTGAAGCCCCAAAGAAACCGAGGAGCAGGAAAAAACACCGGCAGAAGAAAAGAAAGGGACAGGACTTAGGAAGACAGGTAAGGACTGGAGATGTCCCAGGGGATGAGGGGCATCCACCTGAGATCCAGCCCTAAGTAAAAGGCAAACAAAGGCAAGGACTGGACAGGAGACGTCCCAGGGAATGAGGGGCATCCGCCTGAGATCCAGCCCTAAGTAAAAGGCAAACAAAGGCAAAGACTGGACAGGAGACATCCCAGGGAATGAGGGGCATCCACCTGAGATCCAGCTTTGAAATGGGAAACTGGCAGCAAAAAGGTATCCAGTTCAGGGGCGACAGAGTTGCCAAAAGGGAAGCTGCCCAAAAACATGCCGGTGGATTGTATTTAGGCTAATTTTGAGATATTAGGGGAATAGATATAGGGATTAAAGGCAGCCTTTTCTCATTATTGTATGTCTGTCTGGCCTCAAATTCCCTTTGGCAATCCAGGTGACTTTTGGCCGCCTCAGGGACCTCATAATATGGGGCATATTGAGCAATTAAAGGCAATTTTGGAGAAACAAAAGAGACAGACAGAGATACAATATATGCGTTTATTTGTGAAACTTATTAATAGTCCATGTTTGTTAGAGGAGTGTGGAGATTGTGTATATGTGTGTCTGTCTAAATTATAATAATAGTGATTGGTTTGCCTAGAGAAAGCATGAAATGAAATATCTGTATGTGAAATTGTTTATGTAAGCAGTTTGAATGGAGGATAAATGTGTGAATATGCTGATGTGTAAAAGTGTGTGTGTTGTCCCCCCCCAACCCCCGGGCTGTGAAAGGAACAGTGAGTTGCAGATTTTTTTAAATTTGTATTTTATTTTTTTATTGTGAGGTAAGTGGGCAATAGCAAGTGTTTACAAGGAAATGAGACAAAGAAATGAGAAAGGTCCCATGGAGGACGTGGGAGAGAAATTCATGGAAAAATGCATGTGAAAGAGGGAGAGAAAGAGAGATAAAAGGATGAGAGAACTGGGGATTTTCTTGAAAGAATATACTAGGCTTTCAGGCAATACACTGATTTAGATCCTGAAGGTCCAGACAATCAGAAAATGATAAACATGATTTTTATAGGGCAGTCAGCAGAAGATATTAGAAGAAAGTTACAGAAAGTAGAAGGAGGTCCAGGGAAGGATGTTTCAGAATTGGTTGAGATGGCTTATAAAGTTTTTACTAACAGAGGGCAAGAAGAGAATAAGAAAGAAATCCAGAAGGCTCACCAAAATGCTATCTTCCTAGCAGATGCCCTTAGGCAGGAAAAGGGGGGAGGAAGGGGACTACAATCTGGAAAAGGATGGCGAGGAGGGGGAGTTCAGGGAGTCCCAAGCAGCAGAGGGCGTGGAAGAGGAAAGGTCCCCTTGGGACCCAACCAATGTGCTATAAAGCAAGGACATTGGAAGAATGAATGCCCGATAGCTACAACCATGCGAGCAGAAGAAACAGAATGAAGAGGCCAGGGGCAAGGAGGTATTACTCCCCATCCCCCCAACCCCTGGTGGAAGTCCAAATTAGGGGGTCTAAACATAAGATGTTAATAGATACAGGCAGGGCTTTTTTTCTCATAGAACGCTCAGAACGGAGTTCCGGCACCTTTTTTGGATGGAACCTTGTAGGGTAGGCAAGGTGGGTTGTATAACATGTGTGAGTTCCAGCACCTTTTTTTTTTTTTTTTTTTTTACAAAAAAAGCACTGGATACAGGAGCAAGCAGATCTGTCCTTACAGACCTATAGCTCCTCAGACTGCTGATGAGATATCTCTTGTTGGAGCTTCAGGAAAAACTATTTCAGCTCCATTTTTTTACAACCTTTAGAATGTAAAGTAGGGTGCACTGTGTTAATTTCTGTATTTCCTGGAATGTCCAATCCCACTCTTGGGACTGGATATCCTTAGTAAATTACAAGCAACCCTAACATGCAAAGGGGAAAACATAAAGATGAAGATACCCCAGGAGGAAATATGAAGAGCAACTGCCTTAGTAATAAAAGAAGAAGTCTCCCCAATCCCACCAGAAATAGAAAATGCTGTGAAATCATGGGTTTAGGCAGCAGGACAGCCAGGAAAGGCAGTATTCATTGCACCAATCATGGTGGCTTTAGCCCCAGGGGGACAAGTGGCTAATATTAAGCAATATAATATTAAAGGATGCTTTCTTTTTTATATCCATTGATAGAATAGAACCAACCAATCTTTGCCCTTGAATAGCAAGAATCCTCATTAGACATTCCTGTTCAATATACATGGACTAGATTATTTAAAATAGTCCCATAATCTTTGGCCAATGCTTGGCCAAGGACCTGTATAAACCATCATGGGTCAAGGAGTATTCAGTTGTACTGTATGTCGATGATTTGCTTTTAGGAACCGCTACAAAGGAGAAATGTATAGAGGGAACTATACTGCTCTTGAATTGGCTGGCAACGTGTGGCTATAAGGTGTCTAAAGAAAAAGCCCAAATTGCCCAGCAGGAGGTTAAATACTTAGACTATGGCATCTCTGCAGGACAGCAGAGACTGTTAGCCCTGAGGAAGGAAGCAATCTGTCAATTAAAGACCCCTGTTAACAGAAAACAATTGAGGGGATTCTTGGGGATGGCTGGTTTTTGTAGAATTTGGATTCCTAATTTTGGATTAATTGTCAAGTCGCTTTATGAAGCAGTCAAGGGAGGGGTCAGGGAAATATTTGAATGTACCAGAGAATGCCAACAAGCATTCACACAAATAAAAAGTGAGCTTATGAGAGCTCCAGCACTGGGGCTTCTAAACCCCATTAGACTTTTAACTCTCTTTGTACATGAGTGGAAAGGCATTGCAGCGGGAGTTCTCACCCAGAAATTGGGCTCATGGCAAAGACCTGTGGCATATTTCAGTAAACAGATAGATGGGGTGGCATTTGGATGGTGGGCTGTTTGCGAGCAGTGGTTGCAAAAGCCCTGCTAGTTGAAGAAGCTCAAAAATTAACACTGAGACAGCATCTCATAATCAAAGTCCCACACGGGGTTCAAGAGATTATGGAAGTAAAGGGAGCATTTTGGATGACAGGGAGTTGCCAAGCAAAATATCAGACTCTCTTGCTTGCCTCCCAAGCCATACAATTAGAGGTATGCAATACATTCAATCCAGCTACATTCTTGCCCAGGTTGATATGGAATTACATCATGATTGTGTATAGGTGGTGGATTCGGTCTATGCCAGTAGACTTGATCTTAGTGATCAGCCTATCCCAAGTGCTGACTGCGAATGGTTTACAGATGATAGTAGCTTTATGGTAGAAGGCCAGAGAAAGGCAGGATACACAGTGGTCACGCCATGGGAAGTTATAGCAGACAAACCATTACCAGTAAACACCTCTGCCGAATTGGCTGATCTGGTCGCTAGAGCTAGAGCTAGTGCCTTACAGCTGGCTTTGGAACAAACATAGCAAATATGCCTTTGGAGTCTTGCATGCCCATGTAGCCTTGTGGAAGGAAAGGGGATTATTAAATGCAAAAGGGTCAACTATTAAGTACGGTCCACAAATTTTAGAATTATTGGAGGCAGTTTGGCAGCCAAAACAAGTAGCAGTCATACATGTCAAAGAGCAGTCTAAGGAAGACGCCTTTTATGCAAAAGGGAACCAGGCTTCAGATAGGGCTGCTGGGGAAGCTGCCCTATGACGCTCAGAATTCACAACCTCCCTAATTCCAATTTCTCCTTCCATACCCACTTCTCTACCCAAGGACAGGACATGGGCCACGTCAGTTGGAGGCAGGGAGGGGAATGATAGATGGTGGAGGGTAGAGGGCAAACTTATTCTACCAAATACATCCCTAAGGATTCTTTTATCCCAAAAACATGCAAGCCCACCTTGGGGGTGGGAGGGGAGGCAAAAGCCCTGGTAGACTTTGTGGCATGCTATGCAATAGGCAAGGGTCTCTATTCTTTAAAAAAAAAAAAACAAGTTTTATTGGTTTTCCATTTTTACATTGAGTATTTGGAAATCAGCATGGTAACTGGGTAATCAGTAGTTCAATAACAAAATCTTTAGAACATATCTCAGGTTACATCATCAGAAATTCCTTCTCTATTTCCCTTAACATTTTATATCACATTTAGGCTTATAAATTTTTAATTATAGCAAAGTTAGTTAGAACATTTATCAATATATATTTTTACTTATACATATCCATATCCTGTTTTAAGGTTTACTTAATATTTAAATTTTTATTACATTATACCAATTTAACCTTTAATATCCATAATGTTTAAGTTTCGGGTAATCCAAATTTCCTTTATTTCACTATAAAAAGTTATCATATCTAAAATATACATATTACTTACTTAAATCTATTCTTATCTTATATACACATTTTCTATTTCTCATCCTAATACATCATCACTTACTAATAGAGTGTCCTTTATTGTCTCAAGTCCATCATCTATATTATCTGGGCTAAACCATAGTTCAAAGCTAATTCTTGATCATTAATTTTCATTTACCTTATAAGTCTAAATCCTAAATATTAAGCTAGTTAGTCCCTTTTTTTTTTATCATTTAACAATAATGTTTAAATCCAATAATCATATTTCCCTTCATCTAAATATCTCCCTTTAGCCCATTAGTTGAGACTTTAGGATCCTCTATCATAAGTCAAGAGATCCCTTTTTTTAAAAAAAAATCTAACTCTAGCTTTCTTTTTGTGCCAACCAGGCTTCCATACCAATGTCTTTAAATCATCAGAAAGATCTCCCTTCATTCTTGCACATATTACTTGAACCAGGGGAGACCATCTAGTTATCAGTTTTCCCAAAAGGCTGGCAGATTCATGATTGTTAGGTTGTTGTCCTGATGGCTCCTTCAATACAATTTGGTCTTTTTGTTCCTCAGGTTTCTTCTGATTTAGGTAGAGAGTCACGTCCAGCTTTGGAGTTGTCATTTGGTTATCTAGGTTTTCAGTATGCTGTATTTGTTGGTCTTTAACAGGCTCCATGTTAATGTTGCTTTGCTCCACTTCTGTTGTTTTTTGGGTTATAAGTTCTTTAGTTGCAGTCAGGGTTTGTCTGTCAAAAATTTCAGTAAATTGTATTTGCTGATCTTTAAATTCCTCTGTCTTAGTATTAATTTCTTCCGCCTCTGTTGGTTTTTGGATTATAGGTTCTTTCGTTGAAGTCAAAGTTTCATTTTGTAGATTTAAGCTGGCACCTTTAACTTTCAGTCTGGATTTAATTATCTCAGTGGCTTCAAGGATTTTTTCAAGTATGAGTTTATAATTAAGTTGTTGCTGGCCTTCCTTCATTTCTAACACAGTTATAGATAGTCCTTTAGTGAAGGCTATTTCTTAGATGAAAGTCAGTAGATATTCACCTCCACAATTCCTAGAAGCCAATTTTACTGTCCAGCTGTTCTTCCAGCTTTATATCTCTTTTAGATAGTGCCAAGGACAAGTCTGGGCTGTAAGCAGGTCTCTTTTACAGAGATTTTTAGTTGCTATACCATGCTTCACCACAAGATGTCCCTGACAGCATTCAAAATCTTTTTGAAGACCAAGGCTAGGTTTTTATCCCGGTAGAGTTCTTTTTCATAGATAAGGTGACAGGTCCCCGTGAGAGTAGGAATCCTTGGGTCCCCAGATATCAAGGTAATATAAATCCAGTTATTTAATTGTATTTTTCAGGGCTTATTTTCCCTACGTAGTCAGGCGCCACCATCTTGGAGGGTGGGAAAGGAACGTTTCCTTCCCTCTCTCCTCGCAAGGGGAAGAAGTTTCAAAAGGCTTTTGACAGGAGAATAGTTGGGATACAGGAAGGTAAAGTCTCACCCAGTTTCTCCACAGCGGTTTCATTGTGCTTAGCTGTTAATTTGGCCTCGGCTGGAAATGGCATTAATGATGGGCCATGTGGATGGCCGATCTTTTCTCCGTTGGTCCGAAGAGCTGCTCCGTATCAATCGGAAGCTCCTCTTCCCCACTCATCACCCCTCCAAGGCGACTTTTGACCCCTTTCAGGGTCCCCCAGCAAGAGAAAACCGGACGGCGGAGGGAACGATGCCCCGCATGGCCGCCAGCACCGCGATCCGGAACCGGAAGCCTGCAAGGGTCTCTATTCTGTTGCCTCCCAAACTGTAGCAGCTTGCCTGATCTGTGCCAGAAATAATCCAAAAGTGGCCAGGCACCCACCCCTAGGAGTCCAACTTGGAAACAATAGGGACCTTGAACAATCCGGAAAGTACCTGAAGGACTACCGACCACTTCCTGGTTTGGTGGGCTCCAGTCCCCCAATAATGCCATGTATTACATACAGGCAGTGGTGGAAATTCTAGCTAATGAGACTGGGGAGTTTTTTTTATTGCTGCTGCAAAAGAACAAGAAGCTATATGACAAATAACAATTCAGAATAGAATGGCTCTAGATATGGTATTGGCATCCAACAGTGCATTAATTGTTTTTTTTTCTATTCCAAGTTTTTTATTAATTTTCCAATATTACATTTACATATTTGAAAAGTAGTGTGGCGGCTGAGCACAGTAATTCCATTACATTTGAATATCATCAGTGCAAATCTCAAAGTGTTGCAACAACTAATTCCCTCTCTTTCCCCCATAATATCTACTGTCATATTCAAACCAATACATTTCTTATTCTATCAATCAAACAAAAATACCTTTCTAGTATTCATCAATAGTCTTCAGTCTATACATATCTTAATTAATTTGACATTCCATCTTTTAGACAATAACCTAGTAAGTTTTTCTTAACTTTAATTTCCCATTGATATTTAAGTTTAACGTTTAATCTTTATCATTTCCAGATTTTAAATGATTCCAATTTCTAAGTCTCCTATCTCATATTTGGGGCTAATAATTTTTTTCCTTTTCTTCCTTCTACTTCCTTCCTTTCTTCCTTTCCAGAAAGAAAAAATAAATAAACCACCAGCATTTGTACACAAACCCATATACAAATTTAATTATTAGTATTTATACTTCTAAGTTTTACTTAACCTTTATCTCAACTCATAACAATATCTTAAATTCAAATCTTAGTTATTTGTAAACATTCAAACTTTTAGCCAATCAGTGACCTGATGGTTAATTTTCCCTTAATATTTTAATTTAACGTTTAATATTTACTTTTTTCCAAATTTTGAATTAAACACAATTCCTTTATCACAATTCCTCATACAATCTAATATTTAAAGTACACCCCTTATATATAAATTCTACCATCTATCTTAACAAACTAATAAAACAGTATAATATTCTTATTTCAATATTTATATTTCTAGATTTTATATGACCAAAATTTTCTTTATCTCAAATCATTACAATATCTTGTGTTCAGAATACACATTCTATCCATTTAGATATATTCTATTTTAGATCTCATGTGTAGATCAAAACCCCAATCTTTTTCAATCTTATTCTAGCTTTTTTTCTCTGCCAGATCATTTTTCGTATCTTTGCTTTTAAATCATCAAAAAGATCTCCTTATATTGTTGTGGCTATTGTTTGATGTCAATAAGAGCGTCCAGTTGATGTTTTCTTAAGAGGACTAGCTGATTTAGCAGGTCGTCTCTTTGTTTTTCCAGTTCGATGCAGTTTTCCCGAAGTATTTATCTTCTCTTTCATCTGTTTTTCTTTTTTATCTTCAAATTCCTTCTGGTTTATAAGAAAAGTCCTTTCCTCGTTCTCTATTATCAGTTTCTTTTTTGTGTTTTCCATTATCTGTATTTGTTGAGTATCTAAGTCTTCTGTCATAGCATTTGGTTGTTTCACTTTCTCTATAGAATTCTGTATAGATGATTCTTTGGTTGAAGTATGAGTTGCATATCCAGACTTATACATAGAGTTTGGATAATCGCTTTTAACATACAAAGAATTTGTTCCTGTGCTTCCTCTGTAGAAGAAATCCATTCCTGTTCTTCTTCCATTGTAGTATATTAAACTAAAAAAAACTTACCATCAGAAAGTCCACCAAGTGAGGAGCTCAGCTGGGTTTCTTGCAGATGGTGTTTCAAGGTTACTTTGTATCTTATCTATTTTCAAAGCTGTCAACAAATCTCTCTTAAAGAATAACAGGTTACGTCTCAAAGTTAGTTGGATCTTTTCAGGGGTTTTTTTCCCCTTCTATTTTAAGGGGAAAAACCCCCAAATCTTCAATAGTAATTAGAGTAAAAATCAGAGAGTAGAAAGTTACAAATTTTATAATCCACCAATTTTAGGAAATAGAATTCCAATTAGGATCCCAGTATTTTTCCAACGTTTTAAACTCCCGAGTGGTTGTTTGCAACTGTTTCTGGAGGGAGGGCTAAAATCCCCCTTCCCTCACCACAGGGGGCAAAGTACTTTAGCAGCTTATGCAGGTAATTAAGTAATTAGGATGTAAGAGAGGTAGACCTCACCCAGTCCTGTCCATGCTGCTTTGAAGTTGCCAGATGATGATGTGACTTCGGCTGTTAGCAGCCTAGGGATGAGCCATGTTTTTATGGCCGGTCCTTTTGTCCGCCGGTTTGGAGGGATCGCCAGCTCTAATGGGAGAGTTGTTGCTCTCCCGTGATCCAGCGAAAGCCCCTCCTTGCTGGTCACCTCTTCGGGGTGATTTTTGGCCCTTTTCAGGGCCCCCCAGCGATGCAAAACTGAACGGGGAGAGAGAGCAAGTCTCCCAGCCGTCCATGGCGCCCGCGTGATGAACCAAAAGTCAACAGTGTGTTAATTGGACAACAATGCTGTATGTATATTCCAGACAAATCAGAGGAAATCCAGAACCGAGCTGCACACATAGCGAAGATAGCTGCAACCCCCCACATGAAAAACTGGGAAGGCTGGTGGCATTGGCTGACAGGATGGTTACCTGATTTCAGCTGGTTGAGAACCCTAATAATGACCATGATGGGTATAGTCATTGTTCTCTTAATCACCTCTTGTGGATTACAATGCCTTCTGCTTTGCCTTTCTGCCTGTAGGCAAACTATGGGGTCTATCTGTACACGGATATTGATGTTGGGTGAATCTTGGAAAATTAAATCATTTTCAGATTCAAAGGGGGGGGGGATGATGGGCTATCTGTCAAAACAAAGCAAGATTATGGCATACACTTGAAAGGAGACCAGGAAGCCTGTAATTGGGGAGTTTGTCTGGCAAGAACAAAGAATACTTATTCACAGGGAATATGCATGTGTAAAGCTTGTAACAATTCTGTGTGGTTAAAAAGCTGATAAAAGTAACAGAAGACTTAGGCATCTTGCAAGCAATACTAAAAGCTAGGAATAGAGATGGCCTGGAGCAAATAGTATGTGTATTAGATCAGGGCTTTTCAACCAGTGGTACGCGAGCACATGGCTGGTGGTACGCGTAGGATGGGTTGAAAAAAAATGTAAAAAAAATGTAAAAAAAAAATTAAAAAGTTTTTGTGAAAATTTTTTTTTTTAAAAAAAAGTGTAAAAGCGGATGAGGTGAAGTGGCAGCAGCACTGCAGAGGCTTGTGGCAAAGTCAGCTGGAACTGCACGTTGCCTGGGTCCTATTGAGAGCCCAGGATCAAAGCGCGCAGCTCCAGCTGATTGGCGGCGGCCTTGGGGATGGCAGGCAGCCTCATGCAGTCTTCAGGGGAGATTCCGCTGGAGCTGCGTGACACATTGCTGGCCCCCCGCCCCCGCCCAGATGCCCTCACCTCCCCCAAGCGTTTTTTTTTTACTCACCTGCTTTCAGCAGCATTCCCTTTCTCCTGTCCTTCTCGGCCTTCATGTGTTTGTGAGACAAAAAAAAAAGTTCCATGAGACTTTCTAACTTCTCGTGAGAAGTTAGAAAGTCTCATGGAACTTTTTTTTTTTACCCACAAGCACGTGGCGAAGGCAGAGAAGCAAACGAAGGCAGAGAAGCAAAAGGAGAAAGGGAGTGCAGCTGACAGCAGGTGGGTAAAAAAATGCTTGGGGGAGGCGAGGGCATCTGGGCGGGGGTGCCAACCTTACTCTGCATGGTGGCGGGAGGGTTAACGGTGGGTGCGGGGGGCCCAGGAGGAGCTGCGCAAAGCAGGCAGAGGGGAGGCCGGGCAGATTGTGGGCGCCGGCAAGCGAGCGAGCTGGGCAGGGGCGTGGAATCGGCGTTCCTGAGCACACGCCGATTCACGCCCCTGCCCATCTGGCTCGCTGGCCAGAGTGAAGGGGAAGCTTCTGCGCAGCGGGCGGCTTCCGAGCGCCGGGCGTGCCGAGTGGCCGCCAAGCGCCGGGCACGCCGAGCGGCCTCCGAGGGGTGGGCGCGCCGAGCGGCCTCCGAGCGGCGGGCGCACTGAGCGGCTGCCAAGTGGTTGCCGAGCGTGCCGAGCAGCGGTCGAGCGCCGGGCACGCTAAGCGGCCTCCAAGGGGCGGGCGCGCCGAGTGGCCTCTGAGGGGCGGGCGAGTGGTTGCCGAGCGGGCGAGTGGTTGCCGAGCGGCTGCTGAGCGGCTGCCGAGCGCCGGGCGCACTGAGCGGCTGCTGAGCGGCGGGCTCACCGAGCGGCCTCCAAGGGGCGGGCACACCGAGCGGCCTCCGATGGGCGGGCACGCCGAGCGGCCTCCGAGCGGCGGGCGCGCCGAGCGGCTGCCGAGTGGTTGGCGAGCGTGCCGAGCGGCCTCCGAGGGGCGGGCGTGCCGAGCGGCCCCCGAGGGGCAGGCGCACTGAGCGGCTGCCGAGTGGTTGCTGAGCGTGCCGAGCGGCCTCCGAGGGGCGGGTGCGCCGAGCGGCCTCCAAGGGGCAGGCGCGCTGAGCGGCCTCTGAGCAGCGGGCGCGCCAAGCGGCTGCCAAGTGGTTGCCGAGCACCGAGTGGCTGCCGAGCGGCTGCTGAGCGCCAGGCGCGCCGAGCAGCTGCCGAGCACCGGGTGGCTGCTGAGCGCACACACCAAGCCTGGCGCATTCTCACCACACCGAGCAGCTGGCAAGGTGAACCAGCGACATCCTGGCCCTGCCTGCGCATGCGCAGAGGCTGAGGCGCATGCGCTTTCCTCTGCCTCTGCGCACGCACAGGCAGGGCCGTGATGTCGCCGGTTCACCTCACCGGCCTCTCCGTGTGGTGAGAATGCCTGCCAAAACCAGGCTGGGATCTGGATGGTGTAGCGCAGGACAATGGAAGGGAGGGAGGGAAGAAAGGAAGGGACAAGGAAGGAAGGAAGGAAAGGACAATGAGAGGGAGGGAGGGAAGGAAGGGACAAAGAAGGAAGGAAGGAGGGGAAGGACAATGAGAGGGAGGGAGGGAAGGAAGGAAGGGACAAAGAGGGAAGGATGGAAGGAAGGAGGGGAAGGACAGTGAGAGGGAGGGAGGGAAGGAAGGGACAAAGAGGGAAGGAAGGAAAGGACAATGAGAGGGAAGGAGGAAGGGACAAAGAGGGAGGGAAGGAAGGAACAATGGGAGAGAAGGGAGGGGAGGAAGCCAGGCACCCACCCCAGTCCCATCCCCCTCCACCAGAGACCCACGGATTCCCCCCCCACAGGCACCCTGCAACCTGGGTGATCAGCTGGCCATGCCCCCCGGCCATTGATCACGACCCTGGGACACTGTGAACGTCGTCATAAGTATGAATCAATTGCCAAGCATCTGAATGTAAATCACATGATGCTGGGGATGCTGCAACAGTCATAAGTGTGAAAAATGGTCATAATTCGCTTTTTTCAGTGCCGTTGTTACTTCAAACAGTCACTAAGCGAATTGTTGTAAGTCGAGGACTACCTGTACTTTCTTATTTTTTCCTTTTTTGGGGGGGGGGTCAAGTTTTTGATACCTTGCTGGGCGAGTGGTGGTACTCGGATATTGCCTTATCCGAAAAGTGGTACAATGGGTGAAAAGGTTGAAAAGCCATGTATTAGATAACTCCTGAAGCATTCATTAGCCAAGGCTTTGGAATAGGGACAGCTAGAGACCAATAGAATGATTGTTAGATTATTATTAAAATGTTTGATATTTCTTATATATCCCACCTTATCCCGCCTTCTGCTTTAGAGAAAATGTATAAAGCTTTATTAATTCTGTGGTTCTTGGTTCCTTGGCATTTTGGCCAGGATCTCTTTTCTTGAAGCGCTTCAATAAAAGACAACAAAACCTGCACCTCGTGTCTGGTGTTCTTCATCGGCCTCAGCACCAGGCTCAGACCCGAATTGGGGACAATACCCATTTCTAAAAACGGATTAACATTTTCTTTAATATAGAGAGTATCAGAAAGTACTTGTACTGTAGAAAACATCGATGCAACTCTGCTCACATGCCTCTAATAACTATACAATCCACATCTGCATGGTTCAAAGGAAAATTGGACCATTCAGATGACCCTTTGGATTATGATGGTGTCAAAAAAAAAGCCTTATGACCTGTTCTCAAAGTTACGAGAACAATATTATCTCAGTATCATTCCAGAGAATGATTGAGAAATTACCTTTTTGTTATTCAGATAATGTAACAAAAATGTTTATTAGCTTTCCATGGGAAGTTTTCGGCCTACATTGCTTTATTACCATCTGGATCATATGTAACAATAATTAACTGTTATGAATATCTGTGTACACATTGTATAGTTTAAAGACATTGTCTGCGTTTTTAGTCCTAAGAGTAAAAATAATCAAGCAAAATATAGCATTTGCCATTAGAACCATATTCAAGTTGAATGTTGCCACTTAAAATGTTTTCATAGTGCTGCAATGAAATGTAATTCTAAAAGACTGACAAGCAGCCAAACAGAGACACAAAACATCAAAGAACTATAGTTCAAATTAGGGCAAAATCACATACTCTCGGCAATAAAACAACAGGAGACATCACAACACTAGTGTTCTGCCATATTCCCAAGGGGGAGGGGGGATATGCCTGCGGGGTTATTGCTTTCACTTCCTCTATTCACTATAATGTAACCTTTTGCTTCGTTTATTGTCTGCTGCCCATTGCAATGTAACAATTTGCCTCCTGACTTGTATATCTCTCTGAACTTTCTTCTCCCTAACCTGACAGCTAGGAAAAGAGGGGAGGAAAGAAATACAAACCTCCGGAGCCTGGCTTATTTCTCTGGTCTCAAAAGGAGGTGTGAAGAGATGCTTGAACATCGTGCTATGACCGGAGCCAGACCAATGTTATCTCCCCTTTCCCACGATGGACTTAACACCTGGGGATTGGCCGGTCTGAACCGTCCGGATGAACTGTGGGGTGGGGTTTGCTTGGGGGCACTTTAAAGTATCGATCTGTGGAAGCCTACTGCAAGGAGGTTGAGGGGTTGGTGAACTGGTGTAAAGAAAACAGCCTAGTTTTAAATACAAGAAAAACCAAAGAGATCATTGTTGATTTCAGAAAAGGCAGGCACAAGCCCCCACACTTCTCTGTGCATTATTGATTCACCTTGGAGATGGTACCAGATCAAATTCCTGGGTTGTGCAAGCTAACGAAGTAGGCTGACTTGGTCGCTAAAACAGTGAGCAACTGGTTTTTGAACGGGCACAGCAGCGCCTTGAGTTTCTGCAGCGGCATGATGGAAAAGCACACTTCCTTCCCCTGTCCTGACCACTTTCTACAGGGGGACAATGGAGAGCATCCTGTCATACAGCATCACAGTCTGGTTTGGAGGCATCACTGCTTCAGACAGGAAGGCAGTGCAGAGAGTGGTGAGGATGGCCGAAAAGATCATTGGCAGTTCCCTCCCTACCATCCAGGACATAGCACAGAAGCGTTGCTTGAGCAGGGCCCGCAAGATTTTCTGGGACACTACACATCCTCTCCACAACCTGTTTTCCCTGTTACCTTCTGGGAGGAGGCCTCGTGGTATCCGTAGCAGAACATCCAGATTCAGCCATAGTTTCATTCCATACAGCATTAACCTTGCGAACTCTCAAACTTCCTCCTTGCGATATTATCAAGATGGGACAGTATTTAATATTTATTTGCTATGTATATGTAGGGATGTGGGTCTATATATATGTTGTACATAGTATGTTTAGGTGTGTGTCATGTATATGTTTCACTTTGAGAGCGGGCAACTAAATTTCATTTTTTTATGTGTGCCATTGTGCCCACAATATAAAAAATGACAATAAAGGTTATTTATTTATTTATTTATTTATTTAAAGGAATCCCTCAGATCCTGTCTATTATGCCTGCTATCAACTACTCTTAATAAAACTTCCTATTGGAGGAGACTGTTTCCAAGAGTTCTGCTTTCTTAAGATGTGGGATTGAAGTGGGTCCTTACATTAGACAGGATCTGCAGTAATAGTGAACCTGGAAGGAAGACCCTTACTGGGGGACTTTGCAAAGTCTACAATGTCGGACGACGGGGCAGGGAAGGAAGAAACCACTGTGGAAGGGGAGCCTTCCCTCTGGCAGGGAGCCTGCCAGCTGTCAGGATCCGAGGCGTCATACTCCTCAGGAGAAGAAGTGGTGGAAATGCGCAACCACAAACCTCGGTGGTCAATGGGCGTTGGCAAGAAAGACAAGTGGGAAAAGATATCAAGAAAGGTGAGCCTGAGACGGAGCAGCCACCAACCCGAATGGAAGCAAGAGCAAGAAATCCCTGCACATTAGCGAAGAGGAAGGAGGTCATGTGCAGCACTCGAACTGGATCCTAGAAAAAGCTATTGATCTGATGAAAAGAACCCTCAGCTCTCTTGGAGAGGAGAAACCTGAGCCCCGCGGCTGCACCAGCACCTGGAGCTGCAGATGGAGAGACACTGAGGGGGAATCAGAAACTGTAGTCCCGGGGACATCTGCTGAAACAGCAGCTACCACTTCGGCAGCCCCCACTCCCCACCGACCCACAGATGGTGATCAGGATGGGAGACAACACCGTCGGCGGCGAAGGTACCGATGCATCCAAAGATTCCCGCTGCTGGATGCGAAATTCAGGGGGGAGCCGCCACGCTTAGGGTTCTTCCTAACCCAAGTCCTTAGCTACATGGAAGAATACTGACGGGACATTCCTAGTGACAAAGCCCGTGTTCGTATCGTGCAATCCACTCTGGATGGGCCGCCTGCAGACTGGATGGTGAACCTGCATGATTCAAATGCCCCAGAGCTCAACAACTTCAACCGCTTCATGTCTTCTCTGAGAAGGTGATTCGAGGACCCCTTGGCTGATTGGAAGGTCCACGAGAGAATCAAAATGGTGAGACAGGGCAGACACCCGGTAGCCGAACATACACAAGAATTCCGGGCCATCGCCAATAAGCTGAACTGGCCGGAAGACATCCTCCTTAGCCATTTCAAAGATGGCCTAAACTACGACCTGTATGATGCGTGCCTGCCTCGAGGGGACCCATGCCAACTCGATGAATGGTACGTCCTGGCAGAGGAAGCAGAGATAGTCCTACTGAAGAGGTACCGCCGAGGAAAACCATGGGGCCGCTCGCCTCCTGAGGTGACACGCGAACCAGCAAAACCACCGGCCATGACCAAGAAGCCCAACAGGCTGTTTCAAATGTGGGAGAGAGGGGCATCGCGCCTTAGAGTGCCACTCGAAAGCCCCTCAATGCAACCCATACCGATCACCAGCCAGGAAATCATGGAAGTCCCCAGCCAAGCCACAAGAACCTGCCATGAGGGCGACAGAGGCTGTGGAGTCCCCACTCTCTGCCAAGCATGGGGAAGGAACTCTGGCCTACAGGGGCAGCGGGGCAGCGCAGGGGCAGCGGATACCTCGGATGACAGCTCGGAGAGCGAACCCCTGGTAAGTGGACCCATTGCACCCATCCTCAAGACAGTGACTATATTAGCCCCCTCCATGCCCGAAGCTGTCAAAGTGAAAGCTTTAATAGACTCTGGCTGCACCCGCTGCCTCATTAGCCTTGATGGGAATAAAATTATTCCTTGATGGGAATAAAATCCCTTTTCAGGTCTGGACGGACCACAAAAACTTGGAAGCATTGAAAACACCCACTCCCAAACAAGCCCGCTGGTCCCAGCATTTTCACCAATTCCATTTTACGCTCAAACATTTGCTGGGGAGAAAGAACTTCCTGACAGATGCACTGTCTCACATGCCCCAATATAACAGCACACAGGTCACCAGTTCTAAACCACTCATACCTGAACCACAACTGGCAGCACCAGTAACCACCAGGGCCCAAGCTAAAATAAAGCTGCAGCTGTGTAGCCAAACCGGAATCGAATTCCGGAAAACTTTAGAAACAGATGAGTGGTTCCAGAAAAATAGACATGTGCGCATCATCAAGGACGGACTGCCATGGGTGGGGGAGAGGTTATATATACCAGCCACCCAGAGGGTCACTTTCATGCAGCTATGCCACGATACAAAATCAGCAGGGCATTTTGGATTTGTAAAAACATTAGATTTAATTAAAAGGCAATTTTGGTGGCCATCCATGAAAAAGGACATCGAAAGTTATGTGGCCAGCTGCCCAAGTTGCGCAGCTGCTAAGAGGCTGCAAGGGAAATCGCCCAGACTGCTACAACCAATGGTGAACCCCTCAGCCCCCTGGAAAGAAATATCCATGGATTTTATAGTGGAATTACCAGAAAGCAATGGAAACACTGTCATCTGGGTGGTTACAGACCTGTTTTCCAAACAAGAGCACTTTATCCCTTGCCAAAAGATTCCCACTGCAAAAACCTTCACGAAACTATGTGCAGCACATCTACAGACTGCATGGAGCACCCCAACACATAATATCTGATAGGGGAGTGCAATTTACATTAGAATTTTGGAAGGAATTTTTATCCCTCTTAGGAACCACTCAGGGACTGTCATCTAGTCATCATCCTCAATGCAATGGACAGACAGAACATTCTAACTCAGTACTTGAGCAATATTTAACATGCTTTATTAATTTCCAGCAAACGAATTGGACAGACCTACTCCCTTTCGGAGAAATTGCTTACAATAACGCAGTCCACTCCAGCACAGGCTACACTCCTTTTCAAGTAGCCACTGGTCAAAGTTTCAACCCTATGCCAGAATTAATCCCAATCGAACTGGCAATCCCATCGCTGAAAGAATGGATAGCACAATTACAAAACACCTGGCCAGTAGTTAGGAAAGCCTTAGATGAAGCTAGGCAAGCATACAAAGCACAAGCAGATAAAAAAAAGAGTCGAATCCATACCATTCACTGTAGGGAAAATGGTATATTTGTCTACAAAATACTTAAAATCCCTACAACCCTGTAAAAAACTTGGCCCAAAATACATAGGATCTTTTCCAATTAAAAGAATCATAAACCCAGTAACAGTAGAATTAGAACTACCCAAAAATTTCAGGCAAATACACCCAATTTTTCACTGCAGCTTGCTGAAACGAGAACAACAGTCGCCCTTACAGCCAAAAATTCCCCCCACCACCACCTCCAATCATGGTTGAAGGAGAACAACACTTTGAGATAAAAGAAATCCTAGATTCTAGGAAGTATCTAGGAAGTATCACGGGGCAACTCAATACCTAGTAGCGAGTGGGTCCATAAACGTCATGTCAGAGCACCTAAACTACTAAAGAAGTTTCATACAGAATATCCCAACAAATCAGACTAACCTCTATACCTGTTTATTTCTCTACAGGTGGATCTCTCCTATTTTTAAGAGGGGCAGGATGTCAGAACCCATTTATATTTCATTTCTATCTATCTCCTCTGATCTAAAAGCAAATCTCACCTTTCCCTGGGTTCTGCCATACTCTCAAGGAGGAGGGGGGATATGCCTGCAGGGTTATTGCTTTCACTTCCTCTATTTGCTACAATGTAACCTTTTGCTTTGTTTATTGGCTCCCTGTCTGCTGCCCATTACAATGTAACAATTTGCCTCCTGCATTGTATATCTCTCTGAACTTTCTTCTCCCTAACATGGCAGCTAAGAAAAGGGGGGAGAAAGAAATACAAACTTCCGGAGCCTGGCTTATTTCTCCGGTCTTAAAAGGAGGTGCGAAGAGCTGCTTGAACATCGTGCTACGACCGGAGCCGGACCGATGTTATCTCCCCTTTCCCATGATGGACTTAACACCTGGGGATTGGCCGGTCTGAACCGTCTGGATGAACTGTGTGGTGGGGTTTGCTTGGGGACACTTTAAAGTATCGCTCTGTAAAGGAATCCCTCAGATCCTGTCTATTATGCCTGCTATCAACTTTTATTAAAAGTTCCTATTGTAGGAGACCGTCTCCAAGAGTTCTGCTTTCTTAAGATGTGGGATTGAAGTGGGTCCTTACATTAACAAATAAATAACTAGAAAGAAATTATCTACTCTTTTCATTTATTTTTCCCATCCAGTAGTGTCAATATTTTTAAACTTATCATCTTCCTAGACTACAATGCTTTCCAATTTCAGCTTAGGTGATATTTGACCTCTGGTTTTGGATGTAAAAGATCCTAGAAGACATTTTACAGTATATTGCTTATGAAGCACTATTGTAACCAGGAATTTCAGTTCCTAAACAATGTGGTCATTAAGCAAGACATCATATGACCAGACTTGTTTCATGACCATTTTTATCTTGGTCATTATGCAAACCACTGTAGTGATATAGTGATCAAAAGAAACAGACCTAACAAAAGAGGATGTGGGAGTTGCATTATATATAATGTTTCTTTTGAATAGTTTATATCCTTCCATCAGTACATTCCAGTCATGAGTTTCATCTTACCAAGTTTCAGTAATGGCAAGTATATCTGCCTTCATGTACTAATACTTCAAGTTCACCCTGTTTGTTCCATAAACTTTGAGCATTGGTATATAGGCATTTGAATCCTTTATGGGTCTTGGGTATGTTTCTTATATCTCCTACATTGTAACTGGGATTTCCATATTTTCCATCACTCACTACTTCATTATGTTTTTCTTTTTTATTTCTTCTTTCTCTTTACTCCCTACTACCTTATGTGATTGGTTATCTAGTGATTTTTCCTTGGAATTAGGTTCTAAAGGTTGTGAAGATTGCCCCCCTCCCCCCTCAATTTTGGTTTAAAGCCCTTTTGATAAGATGAGCCAATCATTTTCTGAATGTATTCTTCCCAGTACTTCTGAGGTGCAGTCTATCCCTTGCCAATAAGCCCTTCATATAGGTAATGCAAACCATGGTCTAGGAAGCCAACACCAGTTGACACCAGTTTTTAAACCAGTGGTTCGTTTCTAAAATCCTTTGCTCCCTCATTGGATGTGGCCTTTTGTTGGAAGTATAGATGAAAACACCACTTGTGCTCCTAATTCTTTAACTTTCTTTCCTAGCTTGTTAATGTTTTCAGAACTGTAATACAACAGAGGTTTTTTTTCAAAATGTAGGTATTTAATATAGAAAATTAACTCAACAACATTCATTACCTTTTTCCAGACTAGTGCACAAATTAATTTTAAACTCATGCGTAAGTTTAAATCCTCACTACCAATAGAGGCATATTAAATATACTAAGGCTTACTGTTGCCCTCCTATACAGTTCCCCAGTGCTTCTCACAAAAGCCACAAGCTACAACCAGCACCTTATTTTGGTTTCATTGCAGAGGAATCGGATATGCAGATCTCTAGCCTGTTGCAATATGGTAAACCTATATAATCTTACAAGAACAAGGCACTAACTAAATTTAGCTACTTGCAATGCAATAATGAAGTAGAAGTAGAGGCGTGACTGCCAGGCCGGGCTTACCTGCACGGGTGCAGAGGTGGGAAGCAGAACTGCCCCCTTATTGCCCTACCCCACTCTTCCTTCCTCTTCTGGCCCTTCCCTTGTGACTTGCAATATGTCCAGCCTTGGATGCCCAGATATCGATCAAAATTAGTGCAGGGCTGAGTTAGCAAGGTGGACAGCTGACCCGAGAGAGCTGCCGAGGGTGAGAGCAGAGCCTGCTACACTTGGTCTTTCCCGGGGAGCTGGAGGTCGGCCAATGGCTGGGAAATTTCTGGGGGCTGGGGGTTAGGGAAGGGCCCAAAGTCCATTGATGTCCAGGAGATGCCTGGCTTGCTAAGGTTCACTATGGCTGCCCAGTCAAGCTTGTACAATGAAGAGAGAAATTTGCTCCACATTCAAGCAAAAGGTGAAATCAGGAAGCTCACCAGGAGAGAGAAGCATTTCCTGCAGATGTTCCCCATTTTGGAGCACCTTACAAGATTAACAAAGCCAATGAATTGTGTAGCCGAATTCAGAAAATGTTTGGGAATTATGAAGAGATGAAAGAGCTCATCGTCAACCAGTTCTACCAGAATTTCATAGGGATTTCTACAAGTGTCATGCCTCTGCTCCCCCCCCCCTGCATAAAGTAGAAGTAGGTTTTCATACAAGATGGAGAAGGAGAGGAGCACAAAATATACAGGGAGAGATGGGGTCTTTTCTTAATCCAGTAGCTATCTCCAGAGTGCTGCGCCATCATTGGCACCCCAGGCTAACTGGCAGAGTCAGATCTTCAGGTCCTTACAGGTCAGTAAGGTACGTGCAGATCTCACTTCAGGCAGTATGATGTTCCAAACAGCAAGAGTCACGACAGAAAAGGCTCTTCTCCTGGATCTTGCTAGAAGAAATCCCTTGACTGACAGGTCCACAGCATGCTGTAAGAGTGGACAAAATTCATTGGAATCCACATAGTTCTTAAATATTGATTTTCCCTCATGAGGTGGCAGGCTAGAGAAAAGCTTTGCATAAAGAAGTCTAATAATAATCCATTGAATATCCACTTTCTACTGGCATAAGGAAATATTCCATGTATTTTTTTTTGTCACCAATATATTCAATAGTTCAGTGCTGAATTAGCTGTGGATCTCAAGACTGAATACATACAACTCAAGCAGGACTCCATTATAAGGCTTTGCAATCTTTCTAAAAAGAGGAACAGGTTGTAAATAACTCTAACAATTGGAATTATAATAAATGTTGGGAAAATACTATGAAAATATTATAAAAACCCCACAAATAATACTTGGGCTCTTTCAGGCCACCATCTTTGGCTTGGTGCCTCACTGGCATCCTGCCATGAAAGCACCAGGGAAGGGGAACAATTGGGCAATAAATTTGTATGTGCCTATGGTAGGTATTAGGGAGGGGGGAACAGTTGAAGAAGAGCAGAGCATTTTGGAATCCAGTTTGTGCTGGGCATCTTCAAGGCTGTTTGCCCTGAGAGTGGAATTTCACCAGCCTCAACACCTCAGCATTTCCCAAAACATCTCGGCGATGTCTGATTGGCTAAAGACAGACTGGCCATGGGGGGAGAGATGGGAAACCAAGGGGCATAGTTCTGTATTGTTGCATGGGAACCTTAGATTCTTCCTGCTTTTACTGCAACCAGCATCTCTTAAAATATTATATATGCTATAGGTCTTAACTTTAAGGAACAAATAAGCACAAAATTGCTGTACATCCAATACTGCTAGTGATATACTACAATTTAAGGTACTTTAGGCCTATTAATGTAACCAAATGTGATGTATATTATGAATAGTTGGTCATTATTATGCCAAAAAGTTGTTGAAAGTTGTTGAAAATATGAAAAGTATGAACCAAATGATTATAAAAATTCTTATGCAGATTATCAGCTACTATTATGAGTTCAACTGGAACATGTTTAATTTAGTTTGATATACATCTATACATCTATCTATCTCTATCTCTATCTCTATATCTATCTATCTATATATATTTATATATATATTTATATATATATTTATATATATATTTATCTATCTATCTATCTAGATATAGATATAGATAGATAGATATAGATATATAGATACTGTATATAGATATATAGATACTGTATATAGATATATAGATATATAGATTTGTTTTTGTAGATTTTCACGGGTACAGGTATGCAGGTCTTGGCATATTCGGGTCTTTTCCCGTGTAAGATTGAGAGTATCTTGGCGATGTTTCGATGAGGTCCCACTCGCCATCTTCAGGCTGGTGTCTTCGGCTTCGTGCTTGTGCGAGCAAAGCGTGATCGGAGCTGCCGTCCTTCTATAAATATTGGAGGGGGTGTGTGGCGTGTTGGCTTTGTAGCTGTAAGTGGGTTGGTTGGCTGTGTTGTTACATCTTGATTGGAAGATGGAATTGATGTAAGCAAATTAGCTGATATAGCTGTAAGCGGGTTGGTTGGCTGTGTTGTTACATCTTGATTGGAAGATGGAATTGATGTAAGCAAATTAGTCAGTTGTTTGGTAACATCCTGTGTGGCTGAGGTGCTGGCTGTGTGCCCATTGTTCTTTTGTACCTGGGTAATGGGCTGTGTGGTAACATTCTGAGCTCTATTGTAGTGATATCCTGAGTCCTGTGCTGCCACATCATGGGAGGTAGGCTGCGTTGTAACAAACTGAGCCTTTGCGATATAACATACTGAGTTCTGTGATGTAATGTCCTAGTCAACAAATGAGTCCCAACCACGAAAACTGACACCGGACCCAGAACAACACAGGACACCACCACCAATCACCCTCACCAGACTCAAACCCAAACCCATCCCATAGACGAAATGCAACCATCATCCAGAATCCACACTACAGCGGCATCACCAACTGCTGCACCCCCCGCCGACCCCCACACAAAGCAAACTGACACACGCCATAAACACATGGCCAGACCGCAAACTCGGAGCCAAACCAAAGCCCATGATATTACATCACAGCCATCTACTCAGGACATTACATCACAGAACTCAGTATGTTACATCGCAAAGGCTCAGTATGTTACAACGCAGAAGCTTGGTTTTCAGACTGCCATTCCATCAACAGATACATTGACCTACTACCCCCTTACCAAACCCTAAAAAGTCACTTACAGCAAAACAAAACACCTAAACACTTCAACTCAACCAACAACAACACAATAACACCACCCCACCCACATGCCGAACCCCTAACCAACATCACAGGCATCCTTTCTTCAACAC
Organism: Azemiops feae; assembly: GCA_023970755.1. Taxonomy (NCBI): domain Eukaryota; kingdom Metazoa; phylum Chordata; class Lepidosauria; order Squamata; family Viperidae; genus Azemiops; species Azemiops feae. The sequence goes on along the minus strand of JALGBA010000053.1, from coordinate 2,311,446 downwards.
AACCCTTTTCATCTAATCCAAATAAAGAACACAACTCTAACACAACCATGACAACTTGCACAACCAACACAACACATTCTGACACTTTCACACACAGAAGCAACAACACTACTGACCACAGCATCCATGACACAAACATCCAAAACATAAATCCAATCTCACAAGACACCCACACACAACAAAACATACACACACAAGACCTGAATAAAAGCAGAATATTAAGACCTAGACCAGAATTGACACCTGCAATAAAACAAGCTGTTACAACCCAATTCCAAAATTCTGCAAAACCACCCACAACAGACAAACACAACAAACAACCACACACAAACATTCCAATTGATTATACACAACAAGACATACACACGCAGCAACCTTACTCTAAAAAAACTATAAAATCCAAAAGAGTGACTCCTACAACAGTGACAATTTCACAACGTCCCAAAAAAAGGAGGGGGTAATAAGGACAAGCAAACCACTTACATGCCCTACGAGAGCATCTACTTTCTCTCCCTGCAGATCTGGTCCCACAGCACCTGCACGTGAGAGGGCAAGACGAACATCAAAGCTACTCTCTACGGAAGGAATCCAGCCAGCACAAGACCTCACGCAATGCCCCGAAAAACCTCGCGCCGAACAGCTGATGGGAGCGATCTGACTTACGCGCCAAACAGCTGATAGATCCAGTCCCACAACACCTGCACGTGAGAGGGCAAGACGAACATCCAAGCTGCTCTCCAGTGAAAGAATCCAGCCGGCACAAGACTTCGCGCGGCCCCGTTAACCTCGCGCCGAACAGCTGACAGGCACGATCCGGCTTGCGCGCCTAACAGCTGATAAGCGCGACTTTTAAATCTTGTCGGGAGACTTACTGCTGTATACCTGCTATTGTCAATGTAATTTTTCTAAACGAGCTTCTTAAGCACGCTATGTGCACATGCCACAATGTAACCGTTTTTTCCAACTGTTATGTGAATTTATGCACATGCTCCCTTGCCATTTAGCCCTTTGCTCTGATGATGTTAACAGGTTGTTAACGAAAGCTCAGCAATAAAGAAGCCCTTTTTCTAACATCCCGGAGTTCATTATTTTATTTAATTGACTTTAAATGTCCATACCTGGGATTCCAATATTTAAAATTATTAAAGACATATCTATATATCTATATATCTATATATCTATATCTATATCTATATATCTATCTATATCTATATCTATATCATCTATATCTATATATATATCTAGATAGATAGATAGATAGATAGATAGATTAGATAGATAGATAGATATAGATATAGATACAGATATAGATTAGATATAGATATAGATATAGATATAGATAGATATAGATAGATATTCAATAACACAGTCCTCGATCTCCGGGAGAAATATAAACCAGCTGTTTATTGTTTAAAAAGTTTAAAACAATAAAAACAACTATTTACAATATTAAAACAATTTAGCTTTCGCTGGTCCACTGCCAACGTCTTCAGAGTGAAGTTTCGGGGGTGGAGATTACTTTTATAGACCTTGCTAGCCTAATTGCTTACTCATTGACCGTGTGATAGGGCCATCCATCCTGGCTGATCGTTATTGCCTTAATTGTCCCGCCTCCTCGTTTTTGCACTCCAGTTCTACAACCTTTCTCCCTCCCATCCTTGTCAATCTCCTCCTTTCTGGCGCTGTTGCCGTTGGTATGCTTTCTAGCCACTCCCCCATGCTCGTTCTGGGCCGCACGTCCAGATCCGGTGTCCTAGATGCCTTTCCATTGCTGCTCCCCTCCTTTCTATCCCGTTTGTCTGCCCCTTGTTCTTGTCTTCCACTATCTATCCCTATTAGTCCTATTTCCTCCAGTTTCCTTCCACACTTGGATGTGCATGCGCACAGCCGTATCCCGTCCCTCTGCCCCATCTGCCTACGATCAGCTGAGCCACCTGCTGCCTCGCCCTCAGTTCCACTCTCTCCCCTCCTTACCAATCTTATCCTTCCTGGTGTCATTGCCCTTGATGCGCCCTCCACCCCTACCCCCATACGCATTTTGGGTCGTACGGCTAGGTCCGGCATCCTCAATGCCTTCTCATTCCCGCCCCCCTCCTGTTGGTATTGGTCCACCCATTTGTCTAGCTTTCCACCATCTGTCCCTACTGGCCCTATTTCTTCTAGTTTCCCTTTGCGCAAGGATGTGCACCCATACAGCCGCATCCTATTCCTCCACCTCGTTTGCCTTTAGTCAGCCGGGCTGCCTGCTGACTCACTTCCGGATTCACTCCCTCTCATCCTTATCAACCCTATCCTTCCTAACGTCACTGCCATTGATGTATCTCCCAACCGCCCCCCCCCCCGTGATCGTTCCGGGCTGCACATCCGGATCCGGCACCATCGGTGATTCTCCACTGCCGCTCTCCCCCTTTTTGTCCTGTTCATCTGCCTGTTGTTCTGGCCCTTCATTGCCTATCCCTGCCGGCCCTATTTCCTCCGGATCTCCTTTCTGCCTGGCCATGCGTGCGCACAAACGCATTTGTTCAGCTGGATCATCTCTCCTCTCCTTCTCCTTTTTGTGGACCACGCTGTTTATCTCCGATCGTCGTTCTTCCTCCTCCTTGGTTCCAGCGGCTCATCGTGGGTCTGATTCCCTTTCCATACGATGATTGCCTTCTTTAATTCTACCCCTTGCGAACGCCATCCGCATCCTGGCTTGCTCCTCATGTGTTTTTAATGTCTGGTATGCTGGGGGCAATTCTACGTGTTGGTTAATCGAGCCCGCATCTGAGAACCAGGCCTCCTTCAGTAGGTGCCCTCCTTTGGAGGTATCCTGGGCAATGGCGTCCGCTCCATGAAGTCAAACGAGTGCCCATTATTGACCATATGTGTCCATATTTGGGAGTACTGCTCCTGCCTTTTGACGGCCAATTTGTGTTCATGGATCCTGGTTTTTATCCGTTTGGCCATCTCTCCCGTGTAATTACACCGGCAATCCTTGCAGTGCACCCTATAGATAACCGATGATTTTTCCTTCTCTGGCAGTGGTTCCTTAGGGCGCATCATTTTCATACGGAGTGTTTGGTTGGGTCGGTGAGCCACACTGATGTTATGCACTGCTAATATGCGAGCCGTTGCCTCTGATACCCCCTGGACGTAAGGTATCATTGTCCAGGATGTTGTCCCTAGGTCATCTGGTGCTCTACGGGGTTCCTGGCGCTTACTATATCTTTGGACAAAACTGGCCAGGTAGCCGTTCCACTTGCATACTTGGTGGAGGTGGGCACGCTCTGCTTGCTTGGCCTTTTTGGTGCTGCAATGCGTATTTATATGTGCAAACAACGTCCAAACGCATGCGATCTTGTGGGCTGCCAGGTGGTTGCTCATGTAATGCAGCATCCTATCGGTGTGGGTCACTTTCCTGTATACAGTTGTGTGGAGGGCGCCATTGGCTTGGCACGTGACTAATACGTCCAGGAAGGCCAAACTGCCATTGGCTTCCTCCTCTGCTGTAAATTGTATGTCCGGGAACATACATACATACACACATACATGTATGTGGACAATACGTTCTCTATCATTAAACGGATGGAGAAAGCTGCCTTTATGGAAAGATTGAATATATATGAAATAAAATGATGAGCTCCGGGATGTAAGAAAAAAGGCTTCTTTATTACTAAGCTTTCATCAACAAGCTGTTGACATCCTCAGAGCAAAGGGCTAAATGACAAGGGAGCATGTGCATAAATTTACATAACAGTTAAAAAAACAGTTACAGTATTTTATTTCACTGACTTTAAATGTCCACACCTGAGAGCTAATCAGCTCGAAATAGCTATCCCAGTCCCCCTTAACTCTTTGTTAGCAATCCAAAAAATTTAGGAAACACAAATGATGTCGCAGTAGCGACTGCTGCCTGTGGATGGCTCTAGATTGAGCTGATGCAGGCAAAAGATTTCTTCCTCCCATATTTGGGCCAGCAGTGTATCAAAAAAACACTCAAGACATATCTCCTCCCCTGTCTCTTCCCTCCCTGATACAGCTGACAAAGTGAGAAAGAGCCTGTGGCCTAGGGGTCAACACAGCTGCCTAATGTGCAAGCAGCCCAGGTTCAAATCTCAGAAGGGTATGGCTGGCTGATGAGAGCTAATTATATATATCTTCAGCTGTTTACTGCAGTTGTGGTTTCTTAAAAAGCTTTAAGATTAATTAATAGACTGATTGATGGTCAGATGAATACCTCTATTTGCAAGTGGGATATTGCTGAAGGGGGTTAATTAGAGTGTCCTAAAAATTAATCCACCAGCAAAGAATATTTTTTGTAACAGGAACAGAATACATTAATTAAAAAGTAATTCTCCTAATAGCATGCACTTTGAATTATATCAAGTAAGACAGAAGACAAAAGGATTTTCATGTATCTGTGATTTTAAACACCTAATTAAAACAGCTATTACGAAGATTAATAGGTATTGATTGATTACAGGTTTCTTTTCTGATACTTTTATTAGAAACAACTTTAGGAGGGTTTTAAAGCATACCTATTTACCTATACTTTTTAATGTTCTCTGTGTTTTATATCTTTTATTAAATGGTTTTATAGATGTTATAAATAAAACATTGCTTTAAGTTACTAAGAATAATAAAAACATATACATATTTTAAATCACATGCAATAACAGAAGATAAAGCTATGTTCATAGGTGCATTATTTGTCTACAATAGAATGTTTCATAACTTTCTAAGAAAATATTTAATTTCTACTCAGAACACAGAAATACAATCCAGGAATCATGTAATGTAAATAAGTCCAAGTTATAGCAATATAACTTAAACTCTGATATAAATTGTTGTAATATATTAAGAATCATAAGACAAAGACCTAAAAGCTCGAGTAATAAGCGGTTATCAAATATAAACTAAATATTTTTGCCCACTCATTAATTGTACATGGTTCAAAAAAATAACTAATTTTAGCACAAAAGCTACATAATCATTAAACATTTTGGTATGTAGTAATTTTCCACCTATTTAATTGAAGTAAAATGTATTTGCCTCTGTATAAGCATTTCCCCAGTCCAAAAAGTTACATTATACTGCCCTCTAATGGTTTATTGCTCCACTGCAATATTTGCTACTGTAAACTGAAATGGAATGGATAAATAAAATGGTATTTCTCTTTATTCCTTTATATTTGTAATACACCATTTTTTCTATTAATTATATTGATGTGTTAAGATGGAGGGTTAAAGTAAAACTATAAAAATCAGTTCAACTTTTTAAAGCTAAGATTTGAATGTGATTTCTGGTCAAGTTTTCTGGGATTGGTTTCAGTTTCAGACTCATATTTGAAACAGTGTATTTCATTATAAATAGTTTCACTCGACCCTAGGCATCCACAGCTAATTCAATTTACTCAGAGGGAATTGCTGGATACTGTAAATGATAAATGAAACTGGTGAAGGAGGTCAGACTCCCACACCAGGAGTCAGCTATAAAACTTCCATTCCCAATTTCATGCAGTTTAACTAGACTGTGAAGATCAAACTCAGCAAAAATCTTTCAGGGATTTTACATGGCATAGCTAGGTAAGAATCATTACAGCAAACTGCACTAAAGCATATGAAATAATTGATTGCCCTTTGTCACCAGGAGGGGCATTGTTCTTTCTTTATCCATGACAGTCTATACCAGGAGTAGGCAACCTTGGCTCTTTTATGACTCATGGACTTCAACTCCCAGAATTCCTGAGCCAGCATGGCTCAGCTTGGAAACCTCTCCCTTTCCCCTCAGCATGGCTGGCTGAGGAATTCTGGGAGTTGAAGTCCACGAGTCATAAAAGAGCCAAGTTTGCCTACCCCTGGTCTATACACACTGCTTCTTCCCACCTTCCAATTTCAGATGACTCTCTGCCCTGCACTTCATAGCCTTCAAGATGAGCAAATGTTAACTGCTGACTGACATCTCTATTTCAAGAACCTCTGGCTCTCAACTTATCTCTCATTATCTCTCATGTGGCCCATTGGGTGGGCATGGCTGCAGTGGTCACGGCAGACTGGGTGGGCGTGGCTGGGGTGGGCGTGGCCACCTCGGTGTTGCTCTTGGGGAGGGATGCCTGTGGGGGCCAGGCTGGGTTGGGGGAGATCCAGGGGGTCTCTGGTGGGTGGGACAGTGGGCAGGAGGCTTGTCCTGTGGGGTGAGGCAAGATGAGGCAGGGGGCAGGGCAGGGGTGCCATTGCCGCAGGGAAGGCAAGGCGAGACAGGGGCCGGGGCAGCTGCTGCCTGACACCATCGGCCCCTGCACACAGCGAGCGCATGGGGGCCAACTGTGTCCATCAGCAGCCATAGCCTGGTGGCCCCTCATTTTCAGCGTGACATGGCTGTTTGCCGCCTCGCGCGTCACACCCAATGTGGCTGCCATGAGGCTGTGGAACAAGCCGGGCAGAGGTAAGGAACCGGTATACCGGTTTCTTGCCACTGCCCAGCTTGTTCCACAGGTTCATGGTAGCGGCACTGGGCAGGAGGCAGCAAACGGCTGGTTTCAGCACGACGTGGCTGTTTGCCTCCATCAGCGGTCACTTGCCACCTCGTGTGTCGCACCCACCCTGTTGCAAATCTTTCCAGAAACTCACCGCAAAGGATGCCCGGCACGAAGGATGCCAGCACAACTTCCAGGAGCCAGAGGGGCGCTTCATGGCAGTGGCACTGGGCAGGAGGTGGCAAACGGCCAGTTTCGGCATGACATGGCTGTTTGCCTCTGGCCACAGCCATTTGCCACCTCGTGTGTTGCACCCAATGTCACTGCCATGAGGCCGCGGAACAAGCCAGGCGGAGGTAAGGAACCAGTATACCAGTTTCTTACCACCGCCCGGCTTGTTCCATGGCCTCATGGCAGCGGCATTGGGCAGGAGGCGGCAAACGGCCGGTTTTGGCATGATGCAGCTGTTTTCCGCCTCGCTTATTGCGCCCATTGCTGCTGCAATGCGGCTCCCCCGAAAGCAGCCGTGGAACAAGTTGGGCAGGTTTCCCCCTCACCTGCCCATTCAGCTACAGCTTTGGTGGCTCTGTAGGCAGAGCTGTGAAGTTCTGTTCTCTGACAGAGAAGAGAACTTCGCAGCTGTGCCTACAGAGCCACCAAAGCAGCAGGTGGAGCGCCAGAGGCTCGGGGAGGGAGGGCACTGAAGTGGGTGGTCAAGCTATTGGCAAGAGCAACGCGTCTGAGTGGAAAGCGGCCTCAGAACAAGTGGGGCAGGTAAGGAAAGAAATCCTCACTCCCCCCAGAAATTGCCTTTCTATCCTTACCTGACTTCCAGCCCCTGCCGTTGCTTCTTCGCAATCTGCCGCCACCACGACATGCAAGGAAACAAAGGAAGGTTTTTTTTGGGGGAAAAGGTCAATCAATCAATTCCAACTTTGCAATCTTTCACGAGAAGTTGGAATTGATTGATTGACCTTTTTTTCCCCAAAAAAACCTTCCTTTGTTTCCTTGCACACGGCGGCAGCGGATTGCGAAGGAGCAACGGCACGGGGCTGGAGGTCAGGTAAGGAAAGAAAGGCAATTTCTGGGAGGAGTGAGGATTTCTTTCCTTACCTGCCCCACTTGTTCCAAGGCCGCTTTCCACTCAGACATGTTGCTCTTGCCAATGGCCCGACCGCCCACTTCAGCACCCTCCCTCCCCGAGCCTCTGGCACTCCACCTGCTGCTTTGGTAAGTCTGCCGGCCCACACCAAAACACCCTGCCCACCGCAATCCAGCACGGCCACCCCAGGGCTGCAGGGGCTGGCCTGGCATGGGAAGGGCATGCGCCCCACCCTCCCACCACCATGCAGGGTAAGGTTGCCGCGCCTGTCCCCGCCCAGTTGCCCTCGCCTCCCCCAAGCATTTTTTTTTACTAACCTGCCTTTCAGCTGCATTCCGTTTCTCCATTCGCTTCTCAGCCTTCACTGCATGTTTGTGGGACTATGGGTAAAAAAAAAAGTTCCATCAGACTTTCTAACTTCTTGAGATCTTGCGAGAAGTTAGAAAGTCTGATGTAACTTTTTTTTTACCCATAGTCCCACAAACACGCGGCCTTACCCATATACTTATTGTTTGCTCAAGCATTTCATTTTGAGATGACACTGACCCCACCGTGTATTCCGTCTTTAAAATTGAGTAACATGTCGTAATCGCTCAACAACTCCAGTTCAACCCCCATCATCTTCAGCGCCGCATCCCAAGTGAGTCCAGGTGACATATAGTACCAGGTGGGATCTAGTTTGTAGTTTTCCATGCAAACATCTCTAAAATTTTCAAAAACATCGACTAACAGCAACACATCGCTCTTGTTGTACAGATTGTGGTAATCCCTGAGTGTTTTACAGCCGAATTCCTCCCACACCTCCTTCATGTGCTTATAGTCATCATTGCTTATCTCGCTGTCATCCAGTTTCGAATAGAAGGTGGACTTTGGAGGTAGTTTGGTTTCATTTAACCTTTCAGAGGAGTCCATGTACTCATAGGGGTAAACTCCTTTCCTCTTCAATAGATCAAGCCATTTTCTGCTGTATTCCTTTGCTAAATTTTTACACTGGTCTTTGCTAAGATTCTTCGTCAAAGCAGCAAGGCTTTTAAACATGAACCTAAAGCTGTCGATAAACTATAATTGTCATCTAACTAGTTTTACCTTTCCCCTTTTGTTGACATACCCAGAAAAGTTATGGAATATTACGGGGATAAACCCTGGTAGTTTGAATTTTAGATTGTATTTATTTTAATTTATTTGTAAACATTTTAATTTTTTAATTTTACAATCATAAATACTTAATAAACAACATCTGGGTCCATTGATAATTCACTGGTACATATTAACTTTCTCAGTCTAGTTCCAATACTACATAATCCAGTGCTTCCTTGATCTTCTCTTCTTGCGGTGGTATGCATTTTTCCCCACTGGGCAAATACAATTCTTGTTACTGTTAATACATATACAATTAAATATAGATATCTTCATCACATTTTTCTGGTATTATACATAATATCGATAATGTTAATTTATAATATCTTTTCTGGCCAAAACATATCTCAATTGCATTTGCACTTAAAATCCATTTGTTCAATCAGTATCCTGTTTTCCCTGCTTTTTAAAAAAAATAATTTCCCATCAATGTTCAAAATATCTCTATCATTTATAATTTTCTCATAATATATTATGTTTGGGTAACCAAAAGCTTCCCTTATTCAAACCCTTTTAGGATTTTCATATTTCCCATCTCATAACAAAATATAATATTCTAGATAAAAATCCTATCCTTCTAGTTACAATAATACTTCTATTTCTAATAGTTATCTATTTTCTTAACCATATTCAAACATCTGTTTAATAGTATAATATTCCATCACTATCGCTTATAGTTTTCTGATAGTAAATTATATTTGGGTAACCAAAAGTTTCCCTTATTCACACCCTCTTGGCCTTGCAATATTTCCCTTCTCATACCAAAATATAATATTCTAATTGCAGATCTTAGCTTTCTAGTTATAGTAATACTTTTATTTCTAACAATTATCTATTCTCTTAGCCATGTTCAAACATCTATTTAATAATATAATGTCCCATCTAATGGGTCAAAACCTCTATTTTCTTCAGTCTTACTCTGGCTTTCTTCCTTTTCCAACTAACTTTCCAAGTTAATGCATTTGAGTCCTCAAGTAGTTCTTCCCCTATTTTTGTATATATTATTTGAGGTAAGAAAGACAATTTGATTAAAGTATTTTTGGAAGAACACTCAGCCCATTTATATTCATTAAATCCTTCTCCAATTTTCCACAATTCTCCTGACAGCTTTATCTTCCGTTTAATCAGCTCTTCTTCCTTATCCTCAAATGTGTTCTGCGATCTTGACAAGTAAGATATCTTTTCCATTTCCGGTATTATCACTGCATCTTCTAATTCTTCATTTGTCTGAGTCTGTCTGTTAATTCCTTTCTTTAGGTCCTCCATCTTTGGATCTGTTTCTTCTAATTTTGCTTCTATTTTCTGGGTTACTGGTTCCTTCTTTGTAGTCATTTTCTGAATTTGTAGGTTTAGATTAGAAAATTGTTCTTTTATCTCCTTTGTGTTATTTTTAGTCTCATCATGAGCTAAGACAATTGTCTCTTGTATTGATTTCAACATAGAGAGAATCTTTCTGAAATTCATCAACATTTTCTTGTTGGTATGTGAAGCTGGGGGTTTTGAAGACAAATGTTAGAGATGGTTTTTTACCATTTAAAGCTAAGTGTGGAACATTCATTTTGTTTTTGTATGTGGTCTTTATAGTCCAATTTATTTTGACATTTAAAAAGTTTCAGTCAATTGTCATTTGAACTCCAAATTATCCAGCCAGCCTGTCAGTCCGTCCTTAGGCCTCCCCTAAACAAATAGAAACAAAGTCTAGGTTTTTCTGTCCAATGAAAAACATATCCTTTCTGTCCAGTGAGAAAATAAACAATTACAAGTTATTCATCAATCAAAACTTTATAATCCAAAGTGTTCCATCATCTCGATCAGTCATGCCTGTTTCTTCTACAGGAGAATAATTCCACGACACAGCTCTAAAAGTCAGTTAGTATTAGTATTAGTATTAGTATTAGCATTAGTATTAGCATTAGTATTCATAATCCAAGCAGGCCAATTTCAAAATAGTTTATCGTCTCTGCCATGCAGATAAGCAGCCCAAGAGGTTTTTTTTTCCCTTTTCCAGCTGCAGTCTTCAAAAGTGAAAGTTTCCAAGGACACCCAAAATCTTAACTGAGTCTGGGCTTCAAGCCAAATTTCCTTTAAGCATAATAAATTGTAGTGCCGTGGTTCGCCACTAGATGTCATTAATGCCTTCTTCCAGCTTTTTACATCCAAGCTTATATTGCAAGCTTTTTAAATCTCTTTTCTAAAAAAGTCTCAAAAGCACTTTTAGTCCCCAAATTTCAAGGCTATATATCTATATTGATTCCAAATTAATCTTCTAATATCTTCTCCATTTCCCCCCAAGCAGTCAGTTCACTGCTTTTTTTTTTCATGAGAGAATGGGGCGGTAATTCCCTTTCCCCCTCTCATCGGGGAGGATTCTTTGCTTTGGGCAGTTTTTTCCAGGAAAAATCTTAAAGTTATAAAGAGAGGATAGAGTCTCACCCAGTTTCATCCACGTTGCTCAAACGTTGCTCGTGTCAAGGTTCCGACTAACGAAACACTTCAAAGAACGTTCAGGCATTGTTTATCCTAAAAAGTCTTTAATCGTGAAACAAAATGTTGGCACAGCATGGTGTATGCCAAGATCTGAATTCCCCTCCCCTGAGCACATAATATTCAAGCATAATTCCCTCCTCTAATTAGCAGTCATAAATCACGTTCTCTAATCAGTTTGAAGGGCAAAGTTTCCCTTCCATTCTGTAGCCCGCGGTGTCTTATCTTAACTAATCCCCACACACATTCTTTCTCCTCCCTTTCCAGCATCATCTAATTTAACTCTAAAAGTACCACACAGCTTATACAGAGAGTGGCTGCATCTTCATATTTTGTCAAAGCAAGAACATCCAATGTTAGCAGTGTTGACATCCGGTCCCCCTTACAAAAAGGATAGATCTTGTATGTAAACAAAGCTTATGTTAGGGACTATCTCTCGGTTTGTTGGGGTGTTTCTTGTAAAACCTTTTAATGAGTCTGTCAGCTTTCACATCGCTAGACTTCACCCAAGTGGCTTCGGACAACAAGTACCCCTTCCATTGTACTAGGTACTGCAATTTCCCTTTAAAAATTCTAGAGTCAAGAATATGTTTCACTTCATAGTGAGTCTGATCTGCTACTATGAGGGGCCCGGGTGCCTTCTTAGGGGGAGGTCTTAAAGTGGAGCCCCGACAAGGTTTTAACAAGCTGCAATGGAAGACAGGGTGAATTCTCCCTAAAAGCCTAGGGAGTTTTAATTCTACTGTGACCGGGTTGATGATCCTCACGATGGGGAAAGGCCCCAAGAATTTTGGTCCTAATTTCTTACTGGGTAATTTAAGGCGTAAATATTTAGTCGACAGATAAACCTTTCCCCCAACTTGGGATGTTCTTTGGGGAGCCATCTTTTTATCAGCCTGCTTTTTATAGGTCTCAGAAGTCTTTTTTAAAGCAGTCTTCATGTTTCTCCAAACTTCTTCCCACCTCCTCACCCATTGATCAAGTGTCTGGGAGGTGGAGGGCACCTGAGGGAATTCTTTTCCTGTGGCTACTCTGAAAGGCATGTAGCCGGTGCTACTGTGAACAGAATTATTGTAAGCCACCTCCGCGAAAGGGAGGAGGTTGGTCCAGTTTGTTTGTTGGTATGAAACATAACATCTGAGATATTGCTCCACCATCTTGTTAGCGGCTTCCGCGGCCCCATTAGTAGACGGATGGAAAGCAGATGATAGGCCTTGAGATGATCCAATTAATTTGAGAAAGTTCCTCCAAAACTTCGCCGTGAACTGCACCCCCTGTCTGAAATTATCCGCTTAGGGGCAGCATGCAGTCGGTAGATATGTTTCAGGAACAATTTAGTCAGTCGTTGGGCAGATGGGAGTGCTTTGCAGGCGATGAAATGTGCCTGCTTCGAAAACAGGTCAATCACAGTCCAGATGACAGTATTTCCTCTACTTTGAGGTAGGTCTACTATAAAGTCCATAGCTATATCTTCCCATGGTTGAGAAGGGTCTACCACCGGCTGCAGCAACCCGGGGTTTTCCCCTGGAATTCTTTTCATGGTGGCGCATACAGCGCAACTCTTGACATAATTTTCCACATCTCATTTTAGCCCCGGCCACCAAAATTGCTGGCGAATGAGATGTAGAGTTTTTAGATAACCAAAGTGTCCAGCCTGTTTTACGTCATAGCTGTGTTTTAGAGCCTTGAGACGGAGGGCTTCAGGCAAATACAGTTTACCCCCCTTGTAAGCCAAACCATCAGGGAGGTTTGATTGTCTTTGAACCATTGATTGGTGAGGAGCTCTTGTTTTATCTTCTTTGTCCCAGGGTCATCAGGATTAGGGGCCCTGCGAGGCATGAGTTGGGCAGCAGTTTGTGGACTGGAGATAATTGCCTCATTAACCTCTTCGCGTTTGCTTTTGTATTGGGGCAATCTCGATAGCGCATCAGCTAGGAAGTTTTTTCCTCCTGTATGTATTTAAGAGTGAAGTTGAAACGGTTAAAGTACTGTGCCCACCACACTTGCTTTGGGGACAGTTTGCGAGGAGTTTTCAGTGCTTCTAGATTTTTGTGATCTGTCCATACTTCAAAAGGCATCTTGCTCCCCTCTAGATAGTGTTGCCAGTTTAACAGGCCCCACCTAATTGCGAAGGCCTCCTTCTCCCAGATTGCCCATCTCCTCTCACTTTCAGTGAATTTTTTGGAGGTGTAGGCACAGGGTTGCAGGACCCCACTTTGGTTCTTTTGCAGTAATACAACTCTGACTGCCACATCGCTGGCATCAGCTTGAATTACAAAGGGCTCCCCTGGGCAGGGGTGCTTTAGGACCGGTTCAGCAGCAAATAGTCTTTTTAAATTCTCAAAAGCTGTTTGACATCCCATCGTCCATGCTAGTGGTTGGCCCGATCACGGCTTCTCTCCTCCTTTGCCTGTTTTGAGTAGTTCTGTTAAGGGGTAGGGCAATCTCGGCAAAGGAGGGGATGAATTGACGATAGAAGTTGGCAAAACCTAAAATGCTCTGAAGCTGTTTGCGAGTCTTTGGGGGCTGCCATTCAATTATAATTTTCACTTTGCTGGGTCCATTTCTACGCCCTCATTGGAAATTCTGTAGCCAAGATAATCTAATAGGGTCTGGTGAAATTCACATTTTGACAATTTGGCATAAAGCTTGGCATTCAATAGTTTCTTTAACACTTCTCTCACCAGCTTTAGGTGATCAGTCATATTCGTGCTGTATATCAGGATATCCTCAAGATACACCAGAACCCCTTTGTACAAGTGATTATGTAGGACCTCATTAATCAACTGCATGAATACGGCTGGGGCCCCCTGTAGTCCAAATGGCATGACTTTGAATTGATAGCTCCCCATGGGGCAGTTGAAGGCAGTTTTTCACTCGTCTCCCTCCTTTATTCTCACCCGGTAATATGCCTCTCTCAGGTCTAATTTAGTGAAGACACTCCCCTTAGCCAGATGGGTCCTTTAGGAGGGGAAGGGGTATTTATTTTCCACACTCACAGTGTTGAGACCCTTATAGTCTATGCAGAGATGAAGAGACCCATCTTTTTTTTTTGAACAACACAGGGGTTCCCACAGTAGACTTGGCTTGTTCAATGAACCCCCTCGCTAGATTTTTATTCACGTATCGTTGCATCTCCTCCATTTCGAGGGGGGACATAGCATACATTCTCGGTCATGGGAGTTTGGCTCCTGGCAACAGTTCGATTGAACAATCATTGGGTCTGTGAGGGGGCAGGGTATTGCATTCTTTCTCACTGAATGCTTCCGCCAAGTCCCGGTACTTGCTGGGGATGATTGGCCCACCTGGTGGCGGTGAGGCAGCCATGTGTGCTCACTCATTTGGTGGCCTAAAGTGTCCTGCAATGTCGATTGAATCAGTGGGAGGTTTAGGCCCTATAGGTAGTCTCACAGTTCTCATTCCTTTCTCCCACCAGATAAACGGCTTCTATTTGTTCAACCAGGCTAATCCTAGGATCACAGCCTGAGTCATTTTTGGGGCCACCAGGAAGCGAATAAACTCCCAGTGCTCACCTATTTCTAGGCGTAGGGGCTCAGTTAATTGCGTGACTAACGTCCCTCCCATCAGGGAGCCATCAGCTTGCTCAAACCTCACGGGTTTGGAGAGGTGTTTCACCCGTAGGCCCATTTTCATGGCAAATGGCAGGCTAATGATGCACTGGGAGCATCCAGAATTGATTAGCACATTTAAGTCTATTTTTGCCCCCGACTTAGGGATTATAAATTTGGTGGGCAGTGAAAAAGGCGGGACCATCGGGTCATTCTCCCCTTCATCATTGCTGTCAAAGGAGGGTAGAGTGGGGGCAGGTCCACCCAGAGTCCCGGAGTCCTCCTGTGTGTGGGATGTGACCTGGGCAACAGGTTCCTGCATGATCTGGTTGGATTTCTCTCTTGTTAGCCGCTGGGCAGGTTTCTTTCACGCTGCTGGTCCCGGTCTGCTCTGTTGTTGGGGGTAGGGGACTGGACAGTTTGCTGCTCGATGTCCCTCCTGTCCACACTGGAAACACTTAATTGACGGGACTGCAGGTGGCCTGGGTCTTTCAACCATCACAGTAGTTGGAGGTTTTCGTGGGGGTGATTGCTGTTTGGGTTGCTCTGGCTTCAGCTCAGATTCAGGTGGGGGAGTCTTCTTATAGCGGGTGAGCTGAACATCTAGCTTCACTGCTGTCTGATACCATTCTTGCAGCTGATCAGGTACTGCTCGATAGATGCAGGCCTGAGAGAGGTGGTTGTCTAATCCCTCAATGAAGTGATGGATTAGGGATTGCTCAGGCCACTTCTCTATCCGACCTGCTATCTTGCAAAACTCTCATACGTACTCCAGGGCAGGCCTGCCAGCTTGTTTTATTTTGTGGATTTGTTCTCCTGCTTTGAGGCAATGGATGGGTCTTCAAATCTTTCTCTCAGCCCTAGGAGGAAGAGGTGGGGGTCCTCCAATTCAGGGGCTTGCTCATTATATAAATTGTTCAGCCATTCGGATGCTTCTCCCTCTAGGCTGGATGCAATCACATCGACCATAGCGCCTGGGTCCAGGTAGAGATGGGCCCAGCGGTTCAAATGAGAGCGAACTTGGTTGAGGAAGAAAATCAGCTTTTCTGGGTCCCCATCGAAGGTTGCTTTGAATGGTGGAGCAATCAATGGCTGCTGCATCCCCCACTGTGGCTGTTGCACCCCCAGTTGCTGCTGGTCCCATCCTGACTGCTGCTGCATGCCCAGAGGTTGCACGTTCAGAGGTTGTGGCCACACCCCCTGCTGCTGTAGGCCCCTCAGTGGTTGCTGTACGTTCGGGGGTGGTGACCAATCTCCTTGCTGTAGTCGTCCTCCCACCAGCTGCTGATCTCCTGGCTTCTGCACCACCCCAAGGCCTCTATTAGCTGTGGCAGGCTCAGAGGTTGCTGAGCATCCACCTGCGGGAGATGCCAAACTCCCCATTGCTGCAGAGGCCTCAGACTGGGGTTCCCTCTCTCTGTAGGGCTGAAGGCCCTGGCAAGGGAAGACAGGGTCTGGAAGGCTGTCTGTTCTGCAATGGAGGGGCTGTAGGCTCCTCTCAGCAGGAGTTGATTTCTGCTTCTCATCTCTAGCTTTTCAAATGTTTCCAGTGACTCACCTGAACCTTCAGTGGCAGATGATCTGGTAGCTCTCCACCGGTCTGCTTTTGAAGCCTTTGAGGGTGGCAAGGCAGTCTCAAGGCATCTGGAGTCTCCGCTGGGCTGGGCCTGGGCTGACAGCCAGATCAGCTCTTCTAGCTGCTTGGGTTCCGCCTCCATCTGCAAAAACTCATCCTCCCACAGCATGCTGTCTGTTGCTTCCTCCTCTGGGGTATCAGCAGCTGCCGGGTCACCGTCTTCAAACAGGTTCTCTTTTCCCATGATGAAATTTTCTCCTGAATCTTTGCCAACTTCTCTCAAGCCTAGAGACAGCGGCTGGAGTTCAGGACTCCAGATAGTTTGAAAAGAAAGTAGATCTTGGCATGATGTCAAGGTTCCGACTAATGAAACACTTCAAAGAACTTTCAGGCATTGTTTATCCTAAAAAGTCTTTAATTGTGAAACAAAGTGTCGGCACAGCATGGTGGATGCCAAGATCTGAATTCCCCTCCCCTGAGCACATAATACTCAAGCATAATTCCCTCCTCTAATTAGCAGTCATAAATCACATTCTCCAACCAGTTTGAAGGGCAAAGTTTCCCTTCCTTTCTGTAGCCTGCAGTTTCTTATCTTAACTAATCCCCACACACATTCTTTCTCCTCCCCTCCCAGCATCATCTAACTCAGTGGTTCTTAACCTTTTTGAACGAATCGCCCCCTTGAGCCAATGAGGAAGTTGTCATCGCCCCCCTCCCCCAACGTAACCTCTCAATCACAACATAGGAAATAATTCTTCAATTTATGCAAACACTTTTTTTTTGTTTTCTTTAAAATTGTCATCAGGACATATCGATGCAAATAATTTATTTCCAGTCTTTTTCCCATATCTCAACTGTGTGAAAAAATTTGGTGCCACCCGTCACTTTATTCCCAAACTTCGTGATACATGTATTTCATTATTATCTTATTTATTCAAGACACCTAAATGTAATGACAAACTGAAAACAAAATTCAACTGCAAGAAAGTGAAATGCCCGAAAAGAAAAACAGTAACATTTAATGATTGAATTACAAGTGAAATTTAAGACGCAAAAAGAAATATAAAAAGGGCATAAGAACAAACCGCAATGCAGGAACTAAGAATTTCAAGACGAAAACTCTGAAACTAAATTAAGATTCGAGGAAAGTATATATAGTCACGCACACTGTAAAAAGGATTAAAAAGACACAAAGAAAATACAAAGAGACACAAAAAATGTTTTAGAGAGAAAGGAATGTGATAGGTAACATTGAATATATACAGCGATTCACTGTACGAAAAAGTCTCAAAAGTGTCCCCAAAACTTCTCGCTCCATCGCCCCCATATCGCCCCCTTTTCGTTCCTTCGCCCCCGCGTCGCCCCTTTTCGTTCCATCGCCCCCCTGAAAAATGAAATCGCCCCCTGGGGGGCAATATCGCCCAGGTTAAGAACCACTGATCTAACTCTAAAAGTACCACACAGCTTATACAGAGAGTGGCTGCCTATTCATATTTTGTCAAAGCAAGAACATCCAATGTTAGCAGCATTGACAGCCCGTTAGTGCTTATTTCCTTTGGTTGTCAGCAGCTTCTGACTGGCTACACAAATGTAGCCATTCTTTCCCCCACTGGTATGGAGGGCTTCCTCGGATCAAACAGAAGGGCTGCCACCCCTCCGTGATCAATGAGGGTCCCCTCCTTCTTCATCGCCTCTCTGGGGCGACTTTTGACCCTTTTTAGGGTCCCCAGTGGGGCAAAATCGAACGCGGAAAATGGAGCGCCATCTTCCTGCGTCCATCACGCCACGATGTCAAACTGGAAGTCCCAAATTTTAGATTGCATTTATTGTGCACCGTGCCTCTAAACCTTCCCATCAAGTGACAGTGATCTTTTTCGTTCAATTCACCTTCGCATATGTGACATTTAGCGGCTGCATCTTTAAACCTTCCCGTCAAGTGACAGTATTTGAGAACTTTATCTTTAACATCCAACTTGCCTCTGCACATGTGGCACGTAATAGCTGAGGTGTATCTCTCTGCATCATCTTTTGTAAATATTATCTTTTCTGGCTTCTTAAACCACTTGTAATTGTCCTTAATGTATTGCAAGAGCGAGTTGAAGAATTTCTGCACTATGTCATCTTTATTGTTATTAGCAACGAATACAACCGGGTCTTGTTCATATACCGTATCATTGAAGCATTTTGTCTGATAGCAAAAGGAGCTTGGAATGTGCTTCTGAAGGCAGGACAAGAAGCAACGGATGGAAACTAATCAAGGAGAGAAGCAACCTAGAACTAAGGAGAAACTTGCTGACAGTTAGAACAATTAACCAGTGGAACAACCTGCCTCCAGAAGCGGTTACTGCTCCAACACTGGAAGTTTTTAAGAAGAGACTGGACAGCCATTTGTCCGAAATGGTATAGGGTTTCCTGCCTGAGCAGGGGGTTGGACTAGATGATCTCTAAGGTCACTTCCAACTTTATTATTCTTATTATTATTATTAATAACATACATAAATTTTTAGTACAAATCTTAAGTTACAACATCAGATATTATGTTACAACATCAGATATTATGTTACAACATCAGATATTTCCTCTCTTTTTCCCTTAATATCTACTATCTCATATTAGGCTAATATAGTTCTTATTATTATCAACTAAGTAAAAACATCATTATTACATGTATCAATAATTTTTAGCTTATACATATCTTAATTGTGTTTACATTCAATCCTTATATACAATCAATGTCCTGTTATTGCTTTTTTCCCCAAGCTTTAATTTCTCATCAATATTCATGTTAGCATTTGATATTTATAATTTCCAAGCTTTAGGTAACCAAAGTTTCCCTTATCTCAACTGCTTCTTTTTTCCTTATTCATAACAAAATCTAATATTCTAAATACACATCTTATCTATTTGGGTATAGTCTTGTTCTGTTTTCTAAAAGTTATCTACCCATATTAAACCATCTAATTACTAATACAGTATCCTCTTCAATAAATCAAAAACATTATATATATTGTCTGGGTTAACCAATAAATCAGTAATCATATTTTTTTTCATTTGGGTCTAATTTTTAAAAGTTCAAATACTCCTTCTCTTTTTCTGATAATATCTTTTATCTCATTTTAAGCAAACAGAATTCTTATTTTCAACTGATTTCCAAATATTTTAAATTAGGTGACCAAAATTCCCCTTATCTCAACTTCTCCCTTTTTCCCTTTTCATACCAAAGTCTATTAATCTTGTTACACATCTTACCTATTCAATTATAACGATACTTTAGTTTCTAAAAATTATCTATTTTCCACCATATTCAAACCTCTAATTAGTAATATGAAATCCCCTCTAATAAATCAAAACCCTAATTTTCTTCAGCCTTACTCTGGCTTTTTTCCTTTGCCAACTAGCCTTCCATGTCAGTGCATTTAAATCATCAAATAGTTCTCCCTCTATTATTATATATATTATTTGAAATAAGAAAGACCATTTAGTTGCAGGTTTTTTTGGAAGAACTAGCCCATTTGTATTCATTAGATCGCCTCCCTATTACTCCAATTTCCCACGATTGTCCTGATATGTTTATCTTCCATTCAATCTGTTCTTCTTCCTTCTCCTCAAAATTCTTCTGATTTATATAGAAAGTCTTTTCCATTTTCAGTGTTGTAACTCCCTTTTCTGAATTTTCCGTTGGCTGGATTTGTTGGTCAATTAAGTCCTCTGTCTTAGTGTTTGGTTGTTCCACTTCTCCTGTTATTTTCTGCATTGTTAGTTCTTTGGTTGTAGTCAAGATCTGGGTTTGTATATCTAAGCTGGCATCTTGTTCCTTTATGTTGCATCTTATTTTGTCACAAGCTGAGAGAATGGTTTCGTGTATTGATTTCAACATGGAAATGATTTTTTCCTGATCCATATTCTCTTAATAGTGTGTTAAGTTGAAGACTTTAGAATCAAATGTTAAAAATAGTTCAAGCAGGCCAAATATGTCACCCAGAAGTTCTCTATTACAGCTGAGTTTCTCACAGGTGGTATCTGTCAAGGTCAGAAGAGTTTTATCTGGAGTCTGGGCTTCAAGCCAAGTCTCTTTTAGGCAACAACAAGTTGTAATACCATACTTTGCCAGAAGATGTCACCAATGCCATTTAAAACTTTTTAAGTCCAAAGTTTTTATGATAGTTTTTCAAGTTTTATTTCTTTTTTTTTTAATTAAAACAAACGTCTCCAGTAAGAATAGGAAAACTTTTAGTCCTCAAGTTTCAAAAACAAATAGATCCAATTAGATTAAAATTGTTCTTATAATTGCTTTAACTCCCCTGAGTAGTTAGTCACCGCTTTTCTTGGAGGGTGGGTTAGATATTCCCTTTTCTCTCTCCTCACAGGGGAAAAAATATTTTGGGCAGCTTTTATAGGAGAAAATACTTAAAGTCTTAAAGAGAAGATCAGATCTCACCCAGTTTTATCCGCATTGCTTTAAAGGTGCTTGACGGTAATTTTGACTTCAACTGTCAGCAGCTTAGTGATGAGCCATATTGCTATGGCCAGTCTTTCCCCTGCCGGTTTGGAGGGCTGCCCCAGATCAAGCAGAAGGGCTGCTGCCCTCCTGTGATCAAGCGGGGGTCCCCTCCTTGCTCGTTGCCCCTACAGGGTGACTTTTGACCCTTTCCAGGGTCCCCCAGCGGGATGAATTCGGACGCAGAAGACGGAGCTCGCCTTCCTGCATCTGCAGTTACCGCGATAGCAAACCAGAAGTCCAACCTATTGTGGTTCTTAAAAGATAGTGTCGTGCCAGCTTCTGGGAGTTCTATCCTTTGGGGTCCGTGCAACGAACAAAACTCTATCAAACAGTAACCGGTCAAACATCTCATACAATAATGCATTGAATTGACTGATTCTTTTGTTTGCTTTGCCAACAGTCTGTTAAAGTTTTTTAATCCAGGTATAGTGCTTCTTGATGCCGTCGGAAATAAGTAACAGATTAACAACTTTATCGCTTTGACGTTTGGTCACATATAGCGGATATATGCATCTGTTATATCAAAGATATTAAGGCTGATGTTGTTGTTTCGTTCAAACTCATTGTAAACATTTTGCTTGACAGCAACTGGGAATTCGATACCACTTCAATCGAGTTTCTCGGTTTGCTTCCTTAATATCATTGATATTCTTTCAGCATGATGTCAACCGGATACAACTCTCGGGTCACACTTCACATGAAGCATTTGTCATCTTTGTTCTTCACGTTGACAATCGCCTTTTTCTTCATCAAAACATGCGGAAGCAGAATGTAAGACTTACCCTTTATTGGTCTGTAGGCAGCGACATTTATCTCCAATCTTTGCATGGCTTTGAGCCTCCAGTTACTGCCCTGCATCTGGAACATCACCATGGATTCCATCATCTTGTCGACGGCTTTGTCATACACTTCATCAAAGTCAGACACTTCTAAAATAGGTTCTGCCTTTGTATGAAATGCACAGTCAAGGTTGATAACTTCTCCACTTTTGATGTCAATACACTCCATCCTTCAACGAAGAGCCAAGTTAACTTTTGACTCACAATTATTAGCCAGTAGATTGACAATTTAGTTTCTCACCTGTCTTAGAAATGGAATAGCATTGACTCCATCGATGCCATCGATAACGTATTGCCTTATGAGTCCTTTGAACCGCAACTTGCTTTCTCTGATTCGTGGTTTGTTTTTGTAAAACTTGTCAACTAGTGTTTTGAGCACTTCATTCACAACTCTCTTTGGTTCGTCAGGTACGTAGTTAATAATCCAATCGGCAAATGATTTAGCCATGTCGTAAACTTTTTTACGTAAACCATTTGCTGATGGTAGATTTGGTCTTGTCATAAACTTTATTAGCAATTGAGGTAGGAGGCTAATCAAATAGTGCCATAAACTCAACCTTTTGAGTTTATAGTAGCTGATAAATCCTCGTTGTTTTGCGATGGCATGCAATTCATGAAAAGTTTTGTTATCCATTTTTATTGATTATTTTTAAGGTAAATTCACTTTTACCTTTTGAGGCTCTACTATTTATACTACTCGTAGATGGGGCTCTACTATTGCTAATGTTTGAGTGCAAAAATGAGTGGGGATTTCCCATGATAGGCGGGGCTTATACCATGTGACCAATAGAAGAAATGAAAGACAAAAATCAAAGATTGATGCAGGCAAATAAAGAACTGGAAATGGAAAAGGCATCTCATTTTTTAAGATTCCAGAATATAATGGAAGACAAGAAAGAAGATCTTGCTGACTTGATGACAGAATTGCTGGCTGGAACATTGGAAATTGGAAAACAGGAAATGGAAGGAGACATTGATCAAACATTTAGAGTCAATTCAAGTTATGCAAGAAGAAATAAAGTTCCTAGAGAGGTACACATCAGATTTGTCAAAAAATCAATGAGACGAGATATTGAGAAGAGTCAGAGATGACCCATTGCAATACAAGGAAAAAGAAATTATAGTCTCGAAGCAGATACCTAGGAGGATAAGAGATTCATGAAGAGACTACCAATTCTTGACCAAAAAATTAATTAAAAAAGGAGTGAATTTTAGATGGTTGATGCCGGAGGGGATACTATTCAATTGGGACTCTAAAAGATACAGATTGGACTCTGTCTTTAAAGCATTGGAATTTTATGAGAGACACAGCTTTTTTTTGAAGAAGGAAACTTGGAATTCCAACCAGAATGGAATCCAGAAAACAGGAAGAGACAGCAGTAGAAGGGGCGGCCAAACAAAGGGAAGAAGAAGATATAGAAAACATAAATCAAGAAGAAGGAGTAAAGGGAAAAGAACAGAGACAGACAAGAACAACTAGAAGAATAAAACCTAAATATAACTGAAGAACATGGAGAAGGATAATGGGATGCTCTCAATGAATATAAATGGATTGAACTCCCCCTCAAAAAGGAAAAAAGTTTTACACGATTACAAAAACTAAAAATGAATATACTTTATTTGCAAGAAACACATATTAAAAGACAACATTATACATTTCTGGAATGTCCAAAAATTGGGAAGCTTTTCTTTTCATCAGCACAACAAAAGAAAAGAAGAGTATCTTTATACATTAAAGAAATAATGAACCCAAAACAAATTTATGCAGATAAAGAAGGAAGATTACTAATGGTGGAAATTATGTTAAACCAAAAACAGACATTGATGGTAGCAATCTATGCACCCGAACAACAAACAAGAAGAATTTTATCAAAAATAGTGGAAATGGGGCTTCCGGTTCCGGATTGCCGCAGATGCAGTTGCATAGAGAGCCTCGTCTCTCCATCGGCTGTTTTTCCCTCCGCCGGTAGACCCTTAATCGGGTCGAAAAGTCACCCTGGAGGGGTGACCACCGTTGAGGAGGCCCTCGTCGACGGGGGAAGGGTGGCAGCTCCTTCCTCGGTCCGAGCCAGCTCCTTAGGGCCGTCAGAGAAAAGATCGCCCAGTAAAATGGACGATCATTTCGCAGCGCCAGCCGAAAGCCAGAAGAACAGCTAAGCACAAAAAACCCCCGTGGAGAATCCGGGTGAGACCTTTCCTTCCCCCTCTTTCCCTAATTACTCTCCTGTAAAAAGCTTTTGAATTTGAATTACTTCCCTGCTGTGAGAGAGCAGCGTTTTGACACTGTGGGAAAACCAGCTTTGGGAATTGAAAAAAATAAAACAGCTAATTTTTTATTGACTATTCAACTCTTGGAATACTGAGGGACCCTGAAAATATTTCTACTTTTGATCATTACTATTATAACTACGCTATTTACTATCCTGGAGAGGACTTTCTTTTTTTATTTGTTTAATGTGAAAAACAAAAAATCTATTAACTTGGAAAGAAAGACTTTATAGCCTACTGAGGACATCTTGTGACGAAAAGTGTTACTGCAACTTTATTTTTTTTTTGCTGGAGGATGGCTTTGACCTTCAAAGGATGATAAGGGTAAAGATAACTTGAAACAGCTGGGTGGTGATTTTGTTTACTAGGAATTGGAGGTGAATATTTGTTGACTTTTACTAAATATAGCCTTCACTAAAAGATTAAAAGATCCTTTCACCACTGAGATGGAGGAATTTTGCCCACAGCTTGATTATGAGCTTATACTGGAAAAAATCTTGGAAGCTACGGAGTACACGAAATCTTACTCTCAAATTTTGACGGATCAAGTTATAGGCCGAAGAACAGTGGAGAGGGAGCAGAGTGGCTCCAAAGAGGCCTTTGAGCAACATATACAACCTAAAGAGAAACCATACTTACAACTCAAACATGAACTTATACTGGGAGAAATTGTGGAAACCATTGAACAAATCAACTTTACACAACCCCATATACAATTTATGGAGAAGCCTGATGATCAAAGAATAATCTTAACTGAGATGCCTGCATTGTCAAAACCAATAGAGACTGATACCCAGATACAAGTTACTGAAAATTGTGATAACGTGGA
Organism: Azemiops feae; assembly: GCA_023970755.1. Classification (NCBI taxonomy): domain Eukaryota; kingdom Metazoa; phylum Chordata; class Lepidosauria; order Squamata; family Viperidae; genus Azemiops; species Azemiops feae. The sequence goes on along the minus strand of JALGBA010000053.1, from coordinate 2,286,684 downwards.
TAATCAACTAGTAATTACAACATGGAATAAAACTGCCTACACCATTCAAAGGCCACTAGAAGAAAGGGAAGAGAACTTTGACCAATCTGAAGTGCTGAGAAATATCTTTTTTCAAATATTGGGATTTGTAGGAACCTTACTATGGAAACCGGTGTGGCACAGAAAGAAACCTAAAGTTAGATTTAAAAATGTGGTTTAAAATTTCATTCAATGGGTTAAAAAGGCTTTAGAGATTTTGACTGATTCAACAACTAACGGAGTACGTGAATTCTGTAAGAGGATATCCTTTGTAATAATATTTTGTTTCAGATATGATAATTATCTGAAGGGGTAAACTTTACCTATTGGGTTAAAAAGACTTTTTATAGATATAGATTGATTGATAGAATATATATTTAAAACAGATAGAAATGTATCTTTTGGACTGATATTTTTATTTCAAATAAGATAATTATTTTGTAATGGAAGGAGAATAAGAGGGATTGGTGACAAGAGAAGAAATGGTATTAATGAATAAAATATAAGAATGTTATTGTGGGAATAATATATTCATTTCAGATATAATTATTATGTTAGGGAAAAGGGAAATGAGGGATACCCAAAGTGTTAATAATATGTTTATTTAAGGCTAATTGGAATATGGTAACTGTAAATTAGTAAAGCCTAAAAACAGGATTTGGATCTTTATAACTGAAACGTGATTGATGTTTGATAGGATTGCTTGAATTCTATTTAGAAATGTATTAATTTGAATATGTAATATTATATGTGGGAAATAGAGAGGGAACTTATAATGAATTAATTTGAGCTATATATTTATGATTTTTCTTTTGGATGTTTGATGTACCCATCTCCACGTTGTTTCCTAAGCACCTTGATGTAACTTTCCCACCCCTATAAAAATCCAATAATATATATATATATATATATATATATATATATATATATAAATAGTGGAAATGGAATATCAAAATATTTGCTTAGTAGGAGACTTCAATGCAATTGTAGATGGAAAGCTAGACTACAGAAGTAGCAAAATAGAGGAAAAGGGTAGGAATATTTTACCTAAGGCTTTTTTTTAATGACAGAAGAAATCTGTATACAGGATATATGGAGAGAGAAAAACCAAATGAAATCTCAATATACATACATTTATATCAAATAGACATAAATCATGGTCTAGAATCGATATGATATGGATATCTGCTGAACTAAGAATGAACATACAAGAGATTGAGATAGAAACTAATGTATGGGTGGATCACAATCCGATAAAGATGACATGGAGAGGAACAAAGAAAAAACTAAGATGGACATTGAATCAATATTTACTGAAAAAGAAAGAATTTATACAAAAAGTAGCAAAGGAAATGGAATTTTTCTTTAAAGAAAATAAGAAAGAAGATACATCATTCCAAAATGTTTGAGATAGAGCTAAAGCATATTTTAGGGGATTAGCCATAACTTACATGGCGAAAAAGAACAAGGAAAAAAGACAAGAACAAACGAAATTAAAGGAAGAATTGACAAAACTAGAATTAGAACTACAAAGAGACCCACAAAAGAAGATGCTTAAAAAACAAATGGAGATAATAAAACACAAATTAAACTTAATAGAAGCTGAAGAAATGGCCCAACAAATTAAAAGAGCAAAACAAAATCTTTTTGAAAATGCTAATAAGCCGGGTAGATGGTTGGCCTACAGACTGAAAAAAGAAAGAGAAAAAAACAGATAAATAAATTGTGAGAGGCGAGCTACAGTACAATACCAAAATGATATGATAAAAAAAATAATTAAAGAATTTTATGAAATACTTTATGATAAAGAAGAAATTACCCAGGAAAAAATAAGGCAATACATAGAAAATGCTAACCTACCAAAGATTCCAGAGAATTTTAAAAACATGTCAAATGAGAAAATAACAATGATGGAGCTGACAGAAGCTATAAAAAGACAAAAAAATGACAAGACAGATGGGCTACCCACAGAATGTTATAAAAGCCTACAGGATATACTAAACCCATTAATGCAAGAAGTATGTAATGAAGTAGTAGAGGCCAAATTACCAAATACATGTTTAGAAGCCAATATCACTTTAATACCAAAAGAAGATTCAGACCTGACTCAGATAAAGAATTATAGATCAATATCATTATGAAATGTGGATTACTAAATCTTTGCCTCAATAATAGCAGAAAGATTGAAGAGATTTTTGATTGAATTTATACATCCAGACCAAAATGGATTTTTACCAAATAGACAAATAAAGAACAACCTAAGAATGATCTTAGATACCTTGGAATATTACCTTGAAATGCATCCAGGGAAACAAATGGTATTAATCTTTTTAGATGTGCAGAAAGCTTTTGATAATGTTAACTGGCAATTTATGGTACAACAATTAAACTATATGGATTTTGGAGAAAACTTTATAAATATAATTAAAACAATTTACTATAGACAAACGGCTAAAGTAATTGTAAACAGAGATTTTACAGAGAATTTTAATATTAAAAAAGGCACAAGACAAGGGTGTCCACTATCTCCATTATTATTTATTTTAACCCTAGAAGTGTTGAATAATAATGTTAGACAGGACCCAGAAATTAAAAGTATGGAGATAAAAGATGAAAAATATAAATTACAAGCATTCGCGGACGACTTGGTATTTATATTAGAAGATCGTTTGGAGACAAGCCCTAAATTATTGACAAAGATTGAAGAATTTGGAGAAGTAGCAGGATTGAAAATAAATAGAGATAAGACTAAAGTAATAGTCAAAAATCTTACAAACAAAAAAAATCAACTGTCAGAAAAAACAGATCTCCAGATAATTAAGAAAGTTAAATATCTGGGGATGTACTTAACAGCAAGGTGTGCGACATTAAAAGAAGACAACTATTTTAAACTATTAAAAAAAATAAAATCAGATTTGGAAAGATGGAAAAATTTGCAATTATCAATCTTGGGAAGAATAGTGATGGTGAAAATGAATATTTTACCAAAACTACTTTTCCTATTCCAAACAATACCTATAAAACTAGAGAATTTTTTTTTTTGATGAGCTAAATGCATTGATTTTGAAATTTATCTGGCAAGGGAAAAAAACCGGAATAAGACTTAAATTACTACAAGAAAGCAAAAGAAAATGGAGATTTGGGTTACCAGACTGGATTCTATACTATCAAGCAGCTGTATTAACATGGTTAAAAGAGTGGATAACCCTTAGACACAAAAGACTACTATATCTAGAGGGACACGACCTACAACTTGGATGGCATGCTTTTCTATGGTATGGGAAGAACAAAATCCATAAATACTTTCAAAATCATTATATAAAAAATGCCTTACTTCTGACATGGGAAAAGATAAAAATGAAAATCTATATGAAAATACCAGGATGGATCTTGACAATGGAAACGTTTGTGCACCCAAATTTAATCAACTATGAGAACCTTGTGACATATAGAGACATTTTGAATACCGATGGGAAATTACAAACTAAACAAGAATTGGAAGAACTGGGCATTGAGCTATCATGGTGGCCACATTTGCAAATGCAAATGAGATACGAAAAAGATGCCAAAACATATGTTTTTTATAAAAATCAAAGTCTTTGACCAGATACTATTGTCATCAAATGAGAAATTTTAAAAAACTCTATAAATTTTTGTTAAACCTAAAGATGGAAAATGAACAAGTTCTTTAACAATGATAACTTGGGCAATTTTTTTTGGACACAATGTAGAATTAGAAAAATGGCAAAATTTGTCGAAAAGAAATTATAAAATAACAAGGGCAGCTACTTATAAAGAAAATCTATATAAAATGTTTTATAGATGGCATTTACCACCTGCAAGATTAGCAAAAATGTTTAAAAACATGTCTAGTAACTGTTGGAAATGCAGGCAAAAGCCAGGCACGTACTACCACCTTTGGTGGACATGCCCTGAAGGCAGTGGTGAGATTCAAATATGTGAACAACCGGTTCTCTGTGTGGATGCCACTTCCGGAAGTCCGTTCTGCGCCTGGGCAACAAAAAATTAGCTACCGGTTCTGCCAAAGTGGTGCAAACCGGCTGAATCCCACTGCTGCCTAAAGCAAAAAAAAAAAATTGGTCAAAAATACACATGTGGTTACAGAAAATATTAAGAAAACATGTAGATTTTAAGCCAGAACTATTTCTCTTAGATATAATTACAGAGAACTATGACAAAAATGTATATACTTAATATTACATGCATTAACAGCAGCGAGAATTACATTTGCACAGTACTGGAAAAATGAAGAAACACCATCAGAAGAAGATATAATTAGGAAAATTTTGGATTGTGTGGAAATGGATAGGCTTACATTGAAAATGAAAGGGAAAGAAGATACAGATAATATATGGGATAATTTTTATAAATGGCTAGAAAAGTGGAATAGAGAGTAGAAATGGAAGTTGTATTACTATCAATGTTAAATATGTGAACACAGACAACACATTGTTTATTAAGCACTAAAGATATGTAACTATAAAAATTTAATTATATATATATATAATTATCTGCTTATAAGCCCAATCGGCTCCATGCTCTACTCATCGAGCATGTGATAGGCCCGTCTGCTCTAGTTAACCGTAATTGTTCTAGTTGTCCCGCATCCCCTTGCTCACATTTTGGTCTTGTCGCCCTTTCTTCCCCCATCATTCCCTTATCTGCCTGTTTTGTTTTGCTCATCCCAGTCAATCCTGCTTTCTTCCCCTTCCCTGTCATTCCTGCCGATCCTGGGGGTCCCTCTTCTCCTTTCTCTATCTTCCCCATCCGCCTTGCTCGTACTCGGCTGTTTGGGGCTATTGTCGGGCTTTCTTCCGATCCTCTCCCTCCCATGACCATTGCCAGTTGTTTCTCCTGATCTAATATTGTGTGTGCCCTTCCACTGTTCCCGGTATGCTGTTCTTCCTCTAGTCCTTGGGCTGGCCGCCTCAGCACGTCCAGTGTGTCCGCATGTTGCTCCTGTTCTCCATTGCCTGTCCTAGTCAATCCCGTCCTCACTGGCCGTTCCTCACCCATTGGTGCGTGTGCGGATCGCAGCGCTCTTTCTCCTTGCCTTGTCCACTTCCGGTCGTCGAGAGTTGTCGCTGGATCAGTCCTCACATTCCCCCGTCGCCCAATCTCAATAGGTTGCTGTCCGTCCTGCCTCCTCCCCTCCGTATGGATTGCGCTGTTCTCTTCTGCCTCTGGTCATTTCTCTATGTTCATTATGTTCACATACCGTTCTTGGTCTTCATCGCCCCTTCCAGTTGCTCCCATTCTCGCCGGCCACCCTCCATCTCCTTGTGCCATTACCTGAAGAAGAAAAGTCATCGGTAATCTATAGAGTAAAATGCAAAGACTGCCAATGTAATTATACCAGAGAGACGGCCAAACGGATTAAGACCAGAATCCATGAACATAAGTTGGCTGTCAAAAGGCAGGAGCAATACTCGCAAATATAGACACACATGGTCGATAATGACCACTCCTTTGACTTTATGGGAGCGGAGGCTATCACCCAGGACACCTCTAAAGGAGGCTGTTTACTCAAGGAAGCCTGGTTGTTGAATACACATTCCATCAATCGCCACATAGAACTGCCACCAGCTTACCAAATGTTAAAGGCACATGAACAACAACTAAAAACAGTGGCCATGCTTAAAAAGAAAAGAGTCAAGAAAGATCAAAACCATATGATTGATATGATGGAGAGAAGGGTAGGCACACAACGCCCTACTGAGGTTGGAGAACAAGATTAGGCAAGGAGCGATCCAGGAATAACCCCCAACGACCTAACATGGATGGGATGAGGGGAGAGAGGACTGCGTCCCGCGCACGCACGAGGAGATGGAGGGCAGCCGGCGAGAACGGGAGCGACTGGAAGGGATGATGAAGAGCAAGAATGGTATGTGAACATAACGAACAAAGAGAAATGACCAGAAGTGGAAGAGAACAGCGCAACCCACTGAGATCAGGTGATGGGGGAATGTGAGGACTGATCCAACGACAACTCTCGATGACCAGAGGTGGACGAGGCAAGGAGAAAGAGCGCTGCGATCCGCATACGCACCAATGGGTGAGGAATGGCCAGCAAGGACAGGATCGACTAGGACAGGCAACGGAGAACAGGAGCAACATGCGGACACACTGGACGTGCTGAGGCGGCCAGCCCAAGTACTAGAGGAAGAACGGCATACCGGCAAGGGTGGAAGGGCACACACAATGTTAGATCAGGACACACAACTGACAATAGTCACGGGAGGGGGTGGATCGGAAGAAAGCCCGACAATAGCCCCAAACAGCCGAGTACGAGCAAGGCGGGTGGGGAAGATAGAGAAAGAAGAAGAGGGACCCCCAGGATCGACAGGAATGACAGGGGAGGGGGCACAGCAAAAGAAAGCAGGATTGACCGGGATGTGCAAAACAAAACAGGCAGATAAGGGAACAATGGGGGAAGAAAGGGCGACAAGACCAAAATGTGAGCAAGGGGATGCGGGACAACTAGACAATTACGGTTAACTAGAGCAGACGAGCCTATCACACGCTCGATGAGTAGAGCACGGAGCCGATTGGGCTTATAAGCACACTCTCCACCTTCTAAGCTTACTCTGATGATGCAGGCAGTGGACCAGCGAAAGCTAAGATAGTAGATTTTTGATTTTATGACTGGTTATTTTTATTGTTTTTATTGTTTTATTACTTTTAGCAATAAACAATTATATACAAATAAAACTATTTAATACACTTAGCTTTTGTCGGCTAACTGCTGACGTCGTCAGAGTAAAATGCCGGCGTTTTGGGAGCTTGCCTATAAAGCCGGTCGTTTTTGCACTCTGCTCATTGAGTGAGTCACCGGTCCACCCGCCCCAATTGGCCGTATTGTTTCTAACCGTCACGCATCAATCTGTGTGTGCCTAGACTTGGGAATCATTTCTTCACTCATAGTCATACGTTCGACCTCACAGGGGCAGATACCATTGCCCACGATACCACCAAGGGCAGACAACTACTTAAGGAGGCTTGGTTATCGGATGGACACTCGATCAACCGCCATATAGACCTGCTGCCTGCCTATCAGGCACTAAGTGAGCGGGAGGAGCAACATAACAACTTGCAACAAGTGCGACGAGCACCAACCAGGCAGGATCGCAACTACAGACCCATGCGACAAAGAACTACAACTGCCAAAAGAGAGGAATCCTCAGTGCAACCTATATAACAACCTATACAAGAACCAAAGAGGGGGGCCAGGGCACAGCAAAAAGGAGGGATGACCGCAGGACAGGAGGTGTTAGGGAACCAACTTACATCAACTGGCACTTGGACACGAACCAGGCAGATAAGGAGAACGACTATGAGTGTTTCAACGAGGTCCCACTCGCCATCTTCAGGCTGGTGTCTCTTCGGCCTTGTGCTTCTAGGAGCAATGTGTGATCGCAGCTGTTTCTTCCTTTTCTTCCTTCCTTCTGTGTCCGGTGTCGGTTTTCGTGGCTGGGACTCGTTTGTTGACTAGGGCTAGTTTCCAGATGTCTGGTAGGCGGGAGGTATCGTCACATTTATTCATGTTGTGGGGGTGTTTCTCTATTTTGATGGCTTCCATAATTATTCTCTTGTTGAAGTGTTCAGTTTTGGAGATTAATTTGGTACCTTCAAAATCAATTTCATGTCCTGTTGCTTTAAGGTGCTGGAAAAGGGAGGAAGTTTTTTCTTCTTTTCTGACTGCGTTCTTGTGTTCTGTGATGAGCCTTTGCGATATAACATACTGAGTTCTGTGATGTAATGTCCTAGTCAACAAATGAGTCCCAACCACGAAAACTGACACCAGACCCAGAACAACACAGGACACCACCACCAATCACCCTCACCAGACTCAAACCCAAACCCATCCCATAGATGAAATGCAACCATGATCCAGAATCCACACCACGGCAGCATCACCAACTACTCCACCCCCCGCCGACCCCCACACAAAGCAAACTGACACATGCCATGAACACATGGCCAGACCACAAACTCGGAGCCAAACCAAAGCCCATGATGTTACATCACAGCCATCTACTCAGGACATTACATCACAGAACTCAGGAGGTTACATCGCAAAGGCTCAGTATGTTACAACGCAGCCTACCTCCCATGATGTGGCAGCACAGGACTCAGGATATCACTACAATAGAGCTCAGCCCATTACCCAGGAACAAAAGAACTATGGGCACACAGCCAGCACCTCAGCCACACAGGATGTTACCAAACAACTGACTAATTTGCTTACATCAATTCCATCTTCCAATCAAGATGTAACAACACAGCCAACCAACCCGCTTACAGCTACAAAGCCAACACGCCACACACACCCTCCAATATTTATAGAAGGACGGCAGCTCCGATCATGCTTTGCTCGCAAAAGCATGAAGCCAAAGACACCAGCCTGAAGATGGCGAGTGGGACCTCATTGAAACGTCGCCAATCTTACACGGGAAGAGACCCGGCAGGCGTGGATGAGGGGGAAAGACAGAAAAAGGAAGGAAGGAAAGGGGAGGGGGTGGTTGTTGTTGTTGCAGTTCGTCAGGTGAAGGCAAAGAGGGGTTGGAGGTTTTAAGCTGATCCCTTCTTGTGGAGGAGGGGGAAGGAGAGAGAGAGAGAGAGTGAGGGGGTGGAATTTTACTGCTTTCTTTCGCAAGGGGGATATCCCAAGCGGAGGCAAGAGAGAGTGTGTGGAGAAAGAAAGTTGCTGGGGCTGTTAACCTCAGATTTTAATAATAAAGGATAAGGGGGGAGGGGTTTGACACTGATGGGATCTGAGACTGCAAGAAACAACAGAAGAGAAGGAGAAGCTGGTCGCCGTTGCTGCTGCTGTGAAGACTGGAGGCTATCTGAACTGTGGTTATTGCTGCTTGTACAAGATTTAGACATTGTGGGAGTTGCCCTGGGGGGGGGGGCGAGCCGTTAATGCAGCATGCTGACTGTTTTTGTTTGTGTTTCTACTGCTGCCTGGAGCCAGGGTTTTTTCCCCACCCCACTTGTTTCCAAACGGTCACTGAGGAATCATTGACTATTGCTGCTATGACAGCCTGGGCTGCTAGACACCACCACAGACTATTGGGGCTAGGGGCTGGTCATCTTTGTTCCTGGAAGCCCTTCCCTGATGACAAGAGCTTGCCACCTCCTCACTTCATGTGAGACTCTGTTAGAAGAGACACTTTACTAACCCCTAGAGAGCACAGCTGCAGAGCTCAATGGAGGGGAAAGGGGCTGGGAGGGCCTGGGCTTTGGCGGCCTCTGAGGAGGTGACACTACATATATATATAAAGAAATACATAAAACCAAGGATGAAAACCTCCTACAATCCACATGGATCAATATAAAAGGGGGAGAAATGACATTGCTATAGGTGTATACTACAGGCAACCCAACCATCTTTGTTAATCAATAAACAAATGTAAGTAGGAAACATGCCATAGTAGTAATGAGAGACTTTAACTACCCTGATATCAACTGGGAGAAAAATTCTGCAGCAAGTGGGAGATTGAACAGATTTCCAACCAACTTAGCTGACAACTTTGTCATCCAAAGGTAGAGGAGGGAACTAGAGGAAAAGCCATATTGGACCTAATTCTTACTAATAGAGAAGAAGTGATAGAGGGAGTTCAAGTTGCCTGAACCTTGGCCTAGAGTGACCACGTCATATTGGAATTCAATATAATGCAAACACAAGCAATAGAATATAATTCAACCAGTGTCTTAAACTTTAAAAGAATTGATTTTAACATACTCAGAGAGAGTCCAAAAAAATTTTCATGGATAAAAATCCTAAAGGGGTAAACAACTCAAGAAGCATGGGAAACACTGGAAAATATGATCATAAAAGCCCAGTCCAACACAATACCACTAAAAAAGAAAAACAAGAAATCCAAAAGAAACCAGCATGGTTGCACAAAGATCCCTCTGATAAACTGAAAGACAAAAAGGAAAAGTACAAAAAATGGAAACTAAGGTAGAATATCAGCAGATAATCTGAATCTGCAAAGATGAAGTCAGAAAAGCAAAGGCTCAGAATGAACAAAGACTTGCAACAAAAGTCAAAGATAATAAAAAAAAATTCTTAACATATTAACAAGAAAAAAGTCAAGGAAACAGTCGGTCCACTAAAGAGAGAAGATGGCAAGGAAGTAACAGGCAGCAGAGAGAAAGCAGAACACCTAAACTCATTCTTTGCATCAGTCTTCACGCAAAAAGAAACTATAGCCCAACCTACCAAAAACATAATTGTAAAAAACAGATTAGAAATAAAAATTAAAATAAGCAAGAAAATGGTAAGAGAACACCTGTCTGACTTTGATGAATATAAATCACTTGGACCTGATGGATTACATCCCAGAGTTCTGAAGGAGCTGGCAGATGTTATCTCAGAACTATTGTATCATATCTTAAAAAAATCTTGGAACACTGGGAAACTACCAGAAGATTGGAAAAGAGCTGATGTGGTTCCATCTTCAAAAAAAGGAAAAAAACAGACCCAGCAATCTACAGACCAACCAGCCTGACATCAATACCTGGGAAGATATTGGGGAAAAATAATCAAAAAAGAGATCTGTGAACATCTAGAAAAAAATAAAATTATAACTACAGGTAATGCCCAAGTTACGAGCGGTCACTTAATACTTGTTTGGAGTTACGTGATCAGCGCCCCCTAGTGATTACGAGGAAGTCCCAAAATTACAAATATTGCAGCACCATGTCAGTCGTTTGCCCTTACAAACCACCGCAGAGGCTCTGCAACATTCACCCTATTCCCCCCACTCCCCACAACTGCTTCCCCCTCCCTTCCTGCTGTGCCAGACTCTCTTACCTTGCAGAATCTGTCTCCTCTCTGCTGCAGTTTCTTTCCCTTTGAGGGAGAGGATAGTTGGCTTGGAAATGCTTTTTGTGCCGACAATGGAAGCTCCTGGGTGCCGTATTATCACGTGAGTTCAAACACAAATTCTCTGCAAAAGACACAGTCACATAAAGCTTCAAAACGCAGTGAATCCCTGCATTTTGAATAGCCCCATAGGCGCGCACTTTTTATCCAAAGGAGACCTGAGAGAGATTGGAATTTCTGAAGTACCCCATTGGCAATCACATGGACTTTCCAATCTCTCTCAGGTCTCCGTTTCAATAAAAAGTGTTTGAATGTCAGCCAGCTTGAATTTCTATGCTCCATCCAAGTGGAAAGAAGCAGAGGCACAGAGAGAGATTGCTCTCAATAAGGCCGGCGCACACCAGCGAGCAGTGCACCTGCGTCTTCTTGAGAGCAATCCTGCTCTGTGCCTCTGCTTTCTTCCTTTCTGACAGAGCAGAGAAACTGCCGCTTGAGTGGGAAGGGCAAGGAGAAGAGTGGTCAGGATTTGTGCCACCAGCCAATCAGGCAAGGAGTATGTTGGGCGGAGTGGGTGTCTGGCTGGGGAGGGGAGATCATGGCTGTTCAGGTGGCTGTTGCCGCCACCAGCAGCTTGGATGCAGGTGCAAAGGGACTCGCCCCGCAATGCCTCCCCACTCAGTTGAAGGCTTTGTTCCTGCCCTCAAACTAAGGCCAGCGCGTACAAGTGAGCAGCGCACCCAGGCCACGGACAGCACTGGTTCCTGTGCCTGGCCGACTCAAATTCCACTCTTTGCCCATAGGCATGCAAAGCAACAAAGCAAACACAAGATTCACTCCCACAAATTCTCGAGTTATGAATGGAATGGGCAGGTTCCATTACATCTGTAACTCGAGGACTACCTGTAGGAGCCAGCACGAGTTTGTTAAAAACAGATCATGCCAAATCAATCTTATTTCATTCTTTGACAAAGTGACTAAATTAGTAGGCCAGTGAAATGCTATGGACTTAGTATATTTAGACTTCAGTAAGGCATTTGACAGAGTAGACCACAACCTACTTCTTGGTAAGCTAGAAAATTGTGGGATAGACAGCATCACCACCACATGGATTAGTAACTGGCTGACAAACCATACTCAACGAGTAGTCCTTAATGGTGCTACATCTACATGGAGGGAAGTAAGCGGTGGGGGACAACAAAGTTCTGTCTTAGGCCCAGTATTCTTCAATATCTTCATAAATGACTTAGATGAGGGAATAGAAGGGGAACACTAAGCTGGCAGGAATAGTCAACACCCCAGAAGACAAGCTCAGAATTCAAAAAGATCTTGACAGACTTGAATAATGGCCCCTATCCAATAAAACAATATTTAATGTGGAGAAAAGCAATGTTTTACACCTGGGCAGGAAAAACCAAAATTACAAGTACAGATTAGGCAAAACCTGGCTCAAAACAGTAACTGGGAGAGGGACCTTGGCATCCTAGTGGACGATCACTCAAACATGAGCCAACAGGGTGCAGCAGCAGCCAAAAAAGCTAATACAATCCTTTGTTGCATAAACAGAGGCATAGAATCAAAATCACATGAAGTATTAGTATCACTCTATAAAGCCTTAGTAAGGCCACAACTGGAATACTGCATCCAGTTTTGGTCGCCACATTACAAAAAGATGTTGAGAATTTGGGAAAAGTGCAAAGAAGAGCAACTAAGATGATTAAAAGTCTGGGGACTAAAATGTATGAAGAATGGTTGCAGGATTTGGGAATGGCCAGTCTAGAGAAAAGAAGGACTAGAAGGGACATGATAGCAGTATTCCAGTATTTGAGAGGCTACCAAAAGGAGGAGGGGGTCAATTTATTTTCCAAAGCACAGAAGGCAAGACAAGAAACAATGGATGGAAACTAATCAAGGAGAGAAGCAACCTGGAATTAAGGAGAATCTTCCTAACAGTGAGGATAATTAACCAGCTTGCCTTCAGACTGTTATGTTCTGGGATCTTTGAGGCATTGAGGAGGCGAAAGTGAAAATAACAACACGTTTATTGGTTAACACAGAAGCAGCCCTAACAGCCACTTAACTTCTATTTATACCAATAGGTGGCGGCCAATGGAATTAAAGCAGTTATTCCCGCCCAAAAACACAACTTACAATTCTGCAGACAGGCAGTCTGGAGTTTAAATGGACACAGCAGTTACTCATTTATAACTGATTCCAAGCAATCTATATCAATACATAACACCCCTTCCCCCTAGATAGTTCACAATTGCAAGTATTGAATATAGTCCTGCAAATACTTTGATGGTTTCCGCGACCGTTCTGAATGTCTCAGAACTGCCGGAGGTTCCCGGTCTACCGGCTCCAATGCCTGGCTGGGTGGACCGGGACTCTGGGACCTGTTTGCTACAGGTAGACATGTGTCTTTTTGGCTGGTCTGGCTGAGTAGACCTGTGCGAATGTCCATTGGTGGAACAGTTTCTGCTGAGCTGGAAATCAGGGCCGTTTGCCGGTTTCGCTCAGTGGGTGCAGTCTCTGTGCTCAGGGGTGACTCGCTTCCCACTATTACACCGTCCATGCCACTGGGAGTCTTGCCAGCACTTTGAGACTCCGATGCAAGTTCTTGGTGTTCTTGGCAAGTTCTCCGATGCAAGACTCATGCTGTTCTTGGTGTTGACTCTCACCCCTGTTGTGAGCCAGTGACTGGTTTGCTAGCCTCTGGCACAATTGGTCGATGTGCCAGCGTAGCACTCGACCGTCTTCCAGGACCACTTCGTAAGAGAGTGGTCATGACACCTTACAAACCACAGCTACCACCCACGGTGCCCCTTGGCCGTAATTTCGTGCCCAAACCTGGTCGCCTACTTGCAGGTTCCGAGGGGGCTTTGGCTGTGCTGTGTCTGAGGCAACTCGGTCAGGATGCAGATGGTCCAACTTGATGGTTAAACGCCACCCCCATCTGAGTTCTGCTGGGCTTCTGCCCGTAGAAGTGCAGGGTGTCGTGCATTGGCAAAGTAAAAGTCTGCCAGCCTATGCTGCCAATTGCCGGTCACGATTCTCTTTAGCGACTCTTTGGTCATTTGAACCATGCGTTCCACTGGGCCATTTGAAGCTGGGTGAAAGGGGGCTGACGTGGCATGCCTGATCATGTTAGCCCTCAAAAAGGACTGAAATTCCACAGCGCTAAATTGAGCCCCATTGCCAGAAACAATGTGTGTGGCAAAGATTCTGCGCAGTTCCTGGATGGTCCTGGCAGTAGTCATAGTAGGAACAGGTGCGACCTCTAACCACGACTGTCCACGACAATGAGGAACAGTTGTCCCTGGAAAGGTCCCGCAAAATCTGTGTGGATTCTGGACCATGGGGTTTGTGTGGTTTCCCAGCGATGTACTGGGGCTTGAGGCATTTCGGGTCTGGATTGCTGGCAAATGTGGCAACTTTGTACGTGGACCTCAATATCCTTATCCAACCCTGGCCACCACAGGTAGCTTCTCATGAGTGCCTTCATCCTGACAATTCCAGGATGTCCCTCATGCAGAGATTCTAAGACCCTAGTCCTCAAGGAGTTTGGAACTATGACCCGACTTCCCCAAAGAATGCAGCCTTTGTGAGCTGACAGCTCTTCCTTCCTTCTACTGAAACTGTGAAAGACTGCCCCCAGATTATCTTCTGGCCACCCCCTGAGCACCCAGTTCAAAAAGCGGCTGAGCATTTTGTCAGAGGCTGTCTCAGCAGCCACATCCCCAGCATCAAGGGTAGACTCTGGCAAGTCCCGGATTGCCAGGATGCGTGCAGCAGGTGCGGGGTCTGGCTCTGAGTTTGGCAAGGGCAGTCTGCTGAACGCATCAGCATGGCCCATTTCCCTGCCTGGTTTGTGAATTAGACTGTAACTATAAGCGGCGAGAAAGATGGACCATCTCAGTATCCTTGGAGATAGGAGCTGAGGGATTTGTTTATCTGTCGTGAACAGACCCAGTAGTGGCTTATGGTCAGTGAAGACCATGAATGGGTGACCATAAAGGAAATCATGATTTTTTTTGATGCCGGCCATGATGGCCAGTGCCTCTTTATCTATTTGGGCGTAGTTGCATTCCACCGGTGACAGTGTCCTTGAATAATAGGCTATGGGAGCTTGCCTCCCGTCAGCCATTAAATGGCTCAACACTGCTCCTATTCCGTACAGAGATGCATCACATGCAATGCTGATAGGCAGCTTTTCATTAAAATGTGCAAGCACTGAGTGCGAAGACAGCAGTGATTTGACTGCCTTGAAACTGTTCTCATGGGCACTTGTCCACTGCCAAGGGGCCTTCTTGTCCAAGAGCCTGTGTAAGGGCTCTGCCAATGCTGCCTTATGAGGCAGGAATGCATGGTAGAAATTGAGTAACCCCAAAAATGCCTGTAGCTCCCCCTTTGACTTTGGTCTGGGAGCCTGCTGAATAGCTTGGAGCTTAGATTCCACGGGGTGAATGCCAGCAGCGTCTATGCAAAAACCGAGGAACTCTGTTGAGTCCTCACCTATTTGGCATTTGTCCCGCTTAAGCTTCAGCCCTGCTTTGCGGAAACACTGAAGGACGGCTTTGAGCCATTCTGCCAATATTTCTACTGACTCCCCAGCTATGAGGACATCATCGAAGTAAGGGCATACCCCTGGAATGTTTTTTAGCGTGTGCTCCATCACACTCTGGAAAAGACCTGGGGCCACACTGACCCCAAACTGCAGGGGACGAACCCTGAATGCTCCCCTGTGGGTTACTATAGTTTGAGCTTCTGCCATGGCATCGTCCATGGGCAGCTGTTGGTACACCTGTGCCAAATCCAATTTGGCAAATACGCAACCTCCCTGCAATGATGCCAAGATATGGCTGACTACAGGTACCGGATATGCATGCTGTTGAAGTGCCTTATTTATAGTGCACTTGTAATCCACGCATATGCGCACCTCACCGTTGGATTTAAGTGGTGTGACTATGGGAGTTTCCCACAAACTGCTATCTACTGGCTGCAACACACCTTGTTGCACCAGCTTGTCCAGCTCTGCATCGATTTTAGGTTTGAGGGCAAAAGGCACTCTGCGAGGCTTGATCCTAATGGGGGTTATGGTTGGATCAAGGTGGAGGGTGATTGGAGCTCCCTTGTACTTGCCTAAGCTAGGGCTGAAGACATCAGCATATTCCTGGCAAACAGTCGTCAGGTCCGCTGCTTGTGTTTTATTTATGCTAGTCACGTGGATGCCGAGGGCATCAAACCAGTCTAAACCAATGAAGCTTGTGCGGTGGCCTTCGACTACCACGATGTCGAGGGAATCCTCAAACTCTTTGAACTGTACTGTTAGCGTAGCCTCCCCTTTATCTGCTACACGGGAATTTTGAAAATCCGTCAACACTAAATTTGACGGCTTGAGTTTGACTCTTTTGCCGCTATGACTGCAGTTTAACTGTAGTTAAATGTTCTTTGAGAAACTATGGACAGGGCTGACCCAGTGTCCAATTCCATGGAAAATGGAATTCCTTGAAGCTTGACCTTAAGCCTAAGCTTTTTTTTAAGGGGGCGATGGGCTCCTGTTCTAAGAGTGCTCCTTCTGCTGGAGCAAAATCCAACTCTGCTTTGCCCCGAGGCCCCTGTACTTTTCCTGGGAAATTCTTCTTGTAGAGAGTCCCTCTGGTGACCTTTACAGATGCTAGCGATGTGGCCTTGTTTGCCACGTGCTTGTCAGACTGCCACACGGAACTTACACTCCGAGCGCCGATGTCTGCCACCACAGCCCATGCATCTAGGGAAGGGTGCTGCCTTTTCAAATGAGTGCAGCCCTTTTTCTGGTAGCTTCTGCAGCTGGTCGACCTCATTGTCCCCGTCTGGGTCGTCAGCTCTTTCCGCATCCTCCTGGTGGACGGTTGCTGGGTGGGGAATATTCTTGTGGGGCCGTAAGGCTTTGACGGCTCCCCCGGCAGCTTCTTCTGCCATTACCTCTTTCAGGGCATCCTGAAACGTCAAGGTCTCCTTCGCAAACAACTTCTGCTGAAGGTCCCTGTTCCATAAACCGCATACCAGATGGTCTCTAAGCCTCTCTTCTAGGTCTGTGAAGTTGCAGAGCCTGGACGCCTGTCAAAGCATGGCCACAAATTCGGCAGCCAACTCTCCTGGTTGCTGCTCTCTTTGTTCGAACGCATGTCTCCATGCAATGACACAGAGCTTAGGCTCGAAATACTCCTTGAGCTTTTTCTTGAGCTTGAGATAGGCGACCGACTCTAGTATAGCTGAAGCAACCAAGTTTTCGGCTATATTGAACGTCGCCTGGCCACACACACAAAGTAGCGTTGCAGCCTTTAAACCATCTTCGCTAACTTGGTTACCTCTTAGAAAGTTCTCGACTCGTGAAATGTACAAGCTCCACCTCTCAGGGTGCGACATGTCGAACTCCGACAGCCTGCCGACCTTGGCCATGGTTAGCTGTTACTGACCTCTCAATGCCTTGTGCTGCTAAGGCTTCTGTGGGTTTCCCAGGGATGGGTCCAGCGTTTGCATACTGGCAGGCAGAAGGGGGCAATGTGGTTCCAACCAGGGCGCTGATGCCTGGTCTTACCCCTTTAGTGACTTAGCTCTTTCTTCTTAGCAGCACATCCCACCTTCGTCGCCACTGTTATGTTCTGGGATCTTTGAGGCATTGAGGAGGCGAAGGTGAAAATAACGTTTATTGGTTAACACAGAAGCAGCCCTAACAGCCGCTTAACTTCTATTTATACCAATAGGTGGCGGCCAATGGAATTAAAGCAGTTATTCCCGCCCAAAAACACAACTTACAATTCTGCAGACAGGCAGTCTGGAGTTTAAACGGACACAGCAGTTACTCATTTATAACTGATTCCAAGCAATCTATATCAATACATAACACCGACGTTGTTGGATGCTTCATCATTTGAGGTTTTTAAGAAGAGACTGGACAGCCACTTGTCTGAAATGATATAGGGTCTCCTGCTTGAGCAGGGGGCTGGACTAGAGGACCTCTAAGGTCCCTTCCAGCTCTATTCTGATTTGATTTGATTTGATTTGACTGTTAGGGCAGCCTTCCTTCACGCCATTCCCCTGCCACCCCCTCTTTCTCTCCAGAGATGTTTGTAATTCAACCAAGAAAAAAAGAGAAAGAAATGATATCATTAATATGTTATAACGAGTGACTGAAAATTGCACAATGCTCTGGTGCAGATCAGCAATGACATGTTCAATAGTTTCTCTTTAAAATTTCTACATTATGTTTTCTAACTTTACTTTAAAAATAATCTTCATAACCAATGACTTTATAATAAATGCTTTGCTGTTAGGTTGGCCTATATAAAATGGCTGATTGCTTTAAGAATTAGCACTAGTAAACCAGTGCCAGAACTGACAGTAACATTTATGACAATTATATATAAAGCAGATCAAAATATGAACTCTATTATATATTCTGCTTCTATGACCTGCAGAAAATATACTTTATTTTTGCTCTTGCTACAGTATTTCTAAGCAGTAAATTATGCAGCAATCTATTAATATCTAATGAAACGTTGACTAAAGAATGCAGACAAAAATGGGGAGAAAGTCCAAACACCAATATCAGAATTAAGAGTTTCTGAAGTCTTCAAACAACTGTAAATGGAATAATTTATTAGATATGGGAACCTGTTTATTTCTTTAAAAATGTTTTTTATTCTTAAACTAATGGATTCAGAAATCCAAGATTTCACATATTACTTCTTAGAGATCGTTATTTATTCCATATTTGAGCTATCTGTAGTAATTAGTAGCACTAACTTACTATAATCTAAATATATGAAACATTATGTGAGCCACAAGTACTTTTTTGATTTACTTGGAATATCAATATAAAGTTATGTTTTAAACATACCATCCAAAAGGCTCACATTAAGGAAAACTATCAGATTAGAATTTGGAACATTGATCTAATATGCATTTGATCAAATCTTTCAGCTCAGATCGATTTGCTCTTTTCAAATTTGTTTCTATGTGGAATTAGTTCCACATTCCATATTAGTTCCAATAAAGGAGAATATAAGTAGCTCAGGGTTGAAATGAGGGGTCTTTGGTTCTCTGAGCTTGATTGTTTTCTTACAGACGTTTCATTACCCAATTACCTAGAACTAGAACTGATGATATTACCTAGTTTGAGTAATAAAATGTCTGCAAGAAAACAACCAAGCTCAGGCAGCACGAAGAACCCTGAATTATTTAGTTATCTGATAGCAGTACAGCAAACAAAAAATATTTATCTACAACTCAAATTATCGCATTATCCCATTAACAATTTAAAAAAAACAAATTGCTCATTTTTGCATCCACATGGCACATTATTCAATTCTCCGACCTTTTTGCTATTTTCAGTATTTAGTATTTAAATATGTTATTAACTTGCTTTTAAAATATTTTTTCTTAATCTTGAATACGTATAGTTATTTGTTGCTTAGCATTCTGAACTCACCAAGTAACAACTTGGAAATATTTGGAACTCTTTGGGATGATCCATATTAAAGCCATTTCTCCTTACTAGGTTACTACAGGGGTGGGCAACCTGTGGGATATATATACCTCAATATATCTTATGTTTCTCCAAAGTTGACAGGGAAAAATATTTGCTTCCAAAATTCTCAACTTCCGTCTAGAGACTAATATTTTTTAATCCAATTATATAGTATCCAGAGTTCTATCAAAAAATAACTCCCAGTTTTTTATTCCGTTCATTTAATTGTTTCTTTCTTGAGTATTTAAAGTATTACTATGTTTTCTTCATAGGATTTTGATTTAGTACAGTTATTGTCTGTACTAAGGTATTCTTCATTTTTACATTTTTAAATGTAATTCAAGTATATATGTCTTGGAACAGAATTGTTCCTTACTCTCTTCACTTTATTTTATTATCTTATCTACATTCATAGTAGGGTTGTGGAAATTTCAAAAATGCCTCAAAAGAAATGCTTCAGACTTTGACCAAATGCATCACCTTTTTAAAATAATTACTAAACCTATGTAATTCTACTCATTAAAACAGCACTAGCATTATTTTCATATTTCCAAACAAAGCACACAACTAGACATTCCTCACATCAAGTTTAAGAAAGTAGCCTCCTCATCACTTCACATTTTTATTTTTTAAAAAAGGTCTCTATGGGTAGTCTTCAGGTTACAATGGCAATTGGGACAAGAATGTCCATTGCTAAGGGATGTGATCATAAACCATGTCACATGAAAACATTGCTTAGCAATGGTAATCCCAGTTGTCATTGTAACCCCAGGACCATGTGGGTTGTTAAGTGAGGACCTCATGTATGGGAATAATATGGTATGAGGTAGAGTCCCAGGTAAATAGGCAGAGCTATGGGTGGACGGGTATCATGGATGGGCACTACAGCGCATGGGCAGGGGGATGGGTGGGTGCTAGGGCCAGACACTTAAGCAACATCCCTTAGTGTCTGGCTCTAGCACCCATAGACAGGCAATAAAATGGCAGGAGTGACTTGCAACATCCTGCCAACTTTCCCATTGAGTTTTCTTGTGGGGAGCCATCAGAGAAGGTCACAAATAGCAATTATGGGACCATAGAACAGTGAAACCAACATAATTGTGAGCTGGTGCCCAAGTGTCTGAATCATGATAACCTAACCGTGGGAATGCTGCAATGACTGCAACTTTGTAGACCAGTCATAAGTTGTTCAGTGCCTTCTTAACTCTGAATAGTCATTTAATGAATGGTCATAACCCAAGGACTATCTGTATCTTAAAAATTTCTGAGAAAAAACAAACTAAAACCAATTATAAATTTTCCATTACCCTTCAATAAATTCTGTTAAAAGAAACTCTGGGAAAATCTTGCTTTCTGTTTCAGTGGGCTGCCAAGACAGTATTTCATACTGTAGAGCCTTCAGGTGCAACCTCACCGTTTTCCTAGTCCCTTTCCTGATGTGATTAATTTCATTTGCCCATCTATGACATTTCCTTCTCTGTTATCAGAAATAGAGAATTTGTCTCATAGGTTAGTCTACCCCCTTCTTTTTGGAAACATTTATGGCAAACATATTTATTATCTTTATTAGCAAGCTCATTTCTCTGGGCTGTTGTACCTGCTCTGTGTAGACCTCTGGTTCCTACTTTGCCTGGCCAGTCTCCCCCACATAGCTTCCCTGCCTCCACCTTCTTTTCTCCAGAGATCTGTCAAGGCAGAAGTTGGACTTGGAGGAAAATGCTTCCTACAAACTTTTTCCTCCTTGCTTCCACACACACCAGCATTGCCCTCCAGTTCCTACTTTGCCTGGCCGGCTTCCCCAGTGCAGTTCCCCCCCTTCTCTCTAGAGATCTATCAAGGCAGAGGTTGGACTCAGAGGAAACTGCTTCCTGCAAACTTTTTCATCCGTCCTTCCACGCATAGCAGCGTCACCTTCTGTCTCATGCTTTGCTTGGAGGAAGGAATACCGGACATTAGCATTAGCTAATGCTCAGATGTCTGGGTTTGGGAGGACATCTCCTTCAGCATGCTGCATGCGCACATGCATGTACATACACACGCACATGCACACAAGCTTGGGGACTTTTATCCACATCTGAGCAGGCAAGCTGCCAATCATGTCTGGCCTTGGGGAGAAGGATCTGTCCTTTGGCTCTCCTTCGACCTCTCCTTCCTCTGTGGACAAAAGTCTCCAAATTCGGAATGGTGTGTGGGTGTGCGTGTGCACGTGCTTGGCTTCCAGCAGTTTGGGGAAGCGAGGAGCTGATGGAGCACCAAGTTGTCCCCACATCAAGTTAGCAAGTGCAACTTGTTCTGCACTGACCCGGCTGCACTGAGTCAGTGGGGCCAAGCTGATTGCGCCCACCCTGCCATGCCCACTTAGCCACACCCACCTCTCCGTGCCAAGTTAGTCATGGTGGGTGAACCGTAGTGAGCCAGCCACACCGAGTTGGCCAAGCCCACCCAATCATGCCCACCTAATTGCGCCAACCCGGTTGCAACTGCCATGCCATGCCCAGCTGGCCACTGTGAGTCAGCCCATTCCGCTCAAATTGGCTTAAACTCTTCTTGGTAAACTTATTTAAGAATGCAGTTTTATTTCCTAGCAGGATTTCCTAATGATTTTTTATCCACCTACTAACCAGGGATGCCCCTATTTAGCTTTTTCAAAACATGCTACCACCTGTTGCTACCAGAAAAATATGCATATCCTAGCATTCCAAATTAAGTTATAAGGCTTATAAATTAGTGAGACATTTTACACACATATACACACACAAAAATGGGAGCTTCATTTCATAATTATGGATTAACAAAGAAATGCCATGTTTCTTGTAAAAACAGATAATTTACCCAAGAAATAGAAATCATTGTCCTATCCTCTTCCATTATTCTTTTTTTTTTTTAATAAAGAATTTTATTGAATTTTATAGGGTTGGGGGAAACATAGGATCGGGATAGGGATTAAGGTTTGGGGTGGGGTTGGGATCAGGATTGGGATTAGGACAGGGTTGGGATCAACGTGGGGGTTATCCCCAAATAACATTTTCAATCTTTAGCAAACAGACTATTGTCCGGGTACATATATTCAATTAACAATAGTTGATATAGTGATAGATAGTTGTAGTAAGTGTAATAAACAATAATAATAAACAGTATCAATTAATCAGTGCATATCATTCTTCTTACTAATATATATTCAAAATAACATATCACATTCATTTCTCACTAGTTCGTTTTCCTAACTATTGGTAGAAGTTATCCCATGTTCTAAAGTAGACTGAATCTTCTTTCTCTTTAATCTTTAAAGTCAATCTATCCATTTCTGCACATTCTAAAATTTTCTTAATTAAATCCTCTTCAGTTGGTAAACTTTCATTTTTCCAGTATTGGACAAATACTATTCTCGCTGCTGTCAATACATGCAATATTAAATATTCATTCTCCTTCTCCTGATTAGGTCCTAGTATTCCTAACAAAAACAGTTCTGGTTTAAATTCTATCTGTTTTTTAATCATCTTTTCCAACCATGTATGTATCTTAAGCCAAACCATGTCCACCAGATATGATAGTAAGTACCTGGCCTTTGTTTACATTTCCAGCAATTATTCGAAGTATTTTTAAACATTTTCGCTAATCTTACTGGTGTCATATGCCATCTATAAAACATTTTATAAAAAATTTCTTTATATGAAACTGCTTTAGTCAATTTGATATTTCTATTCCATAATTTTTGCCAGTCTTCCAAATCTATAGAATATCCAAAGTTTTTTGCCCATACTATCATTGTTTCTTTTACTTGTTCTTCTTCCATGTTTAAATTTAGCAGAAATCTATAGAGTTTCTTAATCTTTGATCTTTTATCTCCAATCCTTTAATTTCTATATCTTGTCTAATATTTCTAGTCAGTACTTCCAATGTTAGTATGAATAACAGTGGGGATAATGGACATCCCTGTCTTGTACCTTTTTTGATATCAAAACTTTCTGTATAATCTCCATTTAAAATTATTCTAGCTGGGTTTTTTTCTTTTTTAAAAAAAAGTTTTTTATTTATAATACAATTAAAACATTGGACATGACGTAACATTCCAGTCTGAACATTTCTATCAAATTATTTCTCCTCTCAAATTCAATTATCTCTATAAATATATACAGACTTTTTATACAATACTAAATACATTTTCTCTATTTGCTATCCTAAGAATATATATATTTCCATCTTATCACTAATCTATAACCCCAACAGTCCTCCTTGATTCCCACCAATGGTACAATTTATCCCAGATTTCAAAATATTCTGATTCGCTTTTATCTTTCAATTCCATCGTAAGCCTGTCCATTTCAACACGATAGTATTTTATGCAGTATCTCTTCATCTGTGGGAGTTTCTTTGTTCTTCCATTTTTGTGCAAAAACCAGTCTAGCAGCAGTCAGAATGTGCAACATCAAATAGACTATACCCTTGTCGTATTTATCTGTGGTTATGCCCAATAAAAAAAGTTCAGGTTTTAGCTCTATCTCCAACATTAATATTTCTTTCAGCCATTTACTTATCCTATTCCAATAATCACGGGCTTTAGGACATTCCCACCACATGTGATAATAGGTCCCTGTTGCTATTTTACATTTCCAACATATAGGTGAAAGATTTGGGCCCATTTTGGCTAACCTCGTGGGTGGGAATGCCATCTGTAAAACATCTTATAAAGGTTTTCCTTATAAGAAGTGGCTAAAGTGAGTTTCCTGTTTCTTTCCCACAATTCTTGCCAAATATGTAAATCAATATTAAAGCCGAAATCCCTACTCCACGTTAACATAGTTTCCTTGACCTGCTCTTCAAACATTGCCTGATCTAGAAGGTAGTGATATATTCTTTTAATCATTTTATCTTCGGTTCCTAATAATATTTAATCTAACTCTGTCAACTCTGTTTTTATACCCAATCTTTTTTATCTTTCCTATATCGTGATTGCAATTGGAGATATGCCCACCATTCCAGTTCTATCCCTTCTTCCTGGAGATTTTTCCTTGATTTCAATTCTCCTCTCTCGTCTAATATGTTTTTATACGTTATTACTTTCCCTAGTTGTATGAACATTGGATGTATGTACATTTCCAATGTTGAAATCCAATTTGGAATTTGCATATAGTTTGGTTGCCTAATTTTAACCCACACGTCTATTAACACTCGTCTAATATAATGCCTCCGGAAGTACTGGTGGACCTTGTATTTCTCATCCCGTAGTACGGCATGCCATCCAATCTGCATATCCAGTCTGCATATCATCTGCATATCATATCATCATCTTAATAATCTCCTATTTTTTAATTGTATCCAGTCTCGCACCCATGTTAATATTGTAGCTTGATAATATTTTTCCAAATCCGGGAGACCGATCCGCCCCTCTCCTTAGAATCTTGCAATAATTTTAACTTAATCCTTGCTTTTTTCCCTTGCCAAATAAATTTGAGTATGGTTTGGTTAAAATTTCAAAAAAAATCCTTATCTAATTTAATCGATATGCATTGAAACAAAAATAGTATTTTGGGTAGCACGTTCATTTTAATTACAACAATTCTTCCCATAAAAGAAAGCTGTAAGTTTGTCCACCTGTCCAGGTCAATTTTAATCTGCTCCATTAATTTGTCATAATTGTCTCCTTTAAGTGTGGCACATCTAGCTGTTAATTGTATCCCTAAATATCTTATTTTCTTTGTAGTCTGGATGCCTAATCTATCAACTAATTCATTTTTCTGAACTGTGGTCATATTCTTAACAAGCATTTTAGTTTTTTCTTTGTTTATCTTTAGGCCTGCTATTTCACCATACTCACCCAGTACTTCCATTAGCCTTGTCCCTGATTGTAGGGGCTCTTCAATTATAAAGACAAGGTCATCTGCAAAGGCTTGCATTTTAAATATTTCTCTCTTAATCTCCAATCCTATGATTTGATCATCTTTCTGAATTATTCTAGTTAGTACCTCCAGGGACAGTACAAACAGTAACGGAGATAGTGGACAACCTTGCCTTGTGCCTTTTTGAATTTGGAAACTTTCAGTTGTTTCTTCATTGATTATTACTTTGCTAGCCATTTGTTTATGGTAAATTGTTTGGATTGCATTTATGAAATTTTTCCCAAAGTCCATTTCCACCAACTGCTGGAACATAAATTGCCAGTTTAGATTATCAAACGCTTTTTGCGCATCAAGAAATATTAGTGCCAACTGTTTCCCTGGGTGGTTTTCGTAATACTCTAAAACATCCAAAATCATTCTTAAGTTATTTTTTATCTGTCTTTTAGGTAGAAAGCCATTTTGATCTGTGTGTATAAATTCAGTCAAAAATGTCTTAATTCTTTCTGCCATTATCGAGGCAAAGATTTTATAATCCACGTTTAATAGCGATATTGGTCTATAGTTTTTTATTTGTGTGAGGTCAGTATCTTCTTTAGGTATTAAGTAATATTAGCTTCAGTCCACGACTTTGGTATTTTAGTCTCCAAAAAGATTTCATTACACAGTTCTTTCAAAGTCGGGCTTAATACATCTTGTAATGCTATATAAAATTCTGCAGGAAGTCCATCTGGACCCAGAGTCTTATCTCTTTTTTTGCCTTTTTATGGCTTCTATAATCTTCATCATTGATATTTTTCCATTTAGTATGTTTCGAATATTCTCCGGGATTTTTGGCAAGTCTGCTTTTTTTAGGTACAACTGTATTTTTTCTTTGGGAACTTCCTCTGCCTTATAAAGTATCTCATAGTAGTCTTTAATAATTTTTTTCATTGCGTCATTTTGGAACTGTAATTCTCCTTTTGAATCTTGTAGCTTATTTATCATTCTTTTTTCTTTTTCTTTCTTCGATCTATATGCTAACCATCTCCCCAGCTTATTAACGTTTTCAAAGAAATTCTGTTTAGTCCATTTAATCTGTTGAGCCATTATTTCCATCTCAGCCAGGTTTAATTTATGCTTTATTATCTCCATTTGTTTCTTGAGCACTTTCTTTTGTGGGTCGGTTTGTAACTCTAGTTCTTCTCTCAGCTTTAACTGTAGTCGTTTCTTTTCTTTATTCTTTTTAGAAACATAAGTTATAGCCAACCCTCTGAAGTATGCTTTGGCCATGTCCCATACATTTTGAAGGGACGTTTCTTCTTTCTTGTTTATTTTTTAAAAAAATTCCATTTCCTTTGTCGCTAGTTGCAAGAATTCTTTTTCTTTCAATAGATTTATTTAAAGACCATCTTAGTTTTTTCTTAGTTCCTTTCCAGGTCATTTTTATTGGGTTGTGGTCTACCCAAACATTGGTTTCTATCTCCACATCTTGTATTATCATTTTCAAGTCCAAAGATGTCCATATCATATCAATTCTAGACCATGGTTTATGTCTATTTGAATAAAATGTATATTGTAGTTTTTCTTGGTTTTTCTCTATCCATATGTCTTGGATACACAATTCTTCTATCATTTTTGAAAACGCTTTAGGTAATATATTTCCTCCTTTTCTCCCTTGTTTATGGCTTCTATAATCCAAAGTAGCATCTGCTATTGCATTAAAATCTCCCATTATACAAAGATTTTGGTAATTTAAGTCCAGTATTTTCTTGTGTAGTTGTTGATAAAATTGCTCTTGCTTATCATTAGGTGCATATATTGCTACCATCAATATTTGTTTTTGATCCACCATAATTTCCACCATTAGTATTCTCCCCTCTTCATCTGCATAAATTTGTTTAGAGTTCATCTTTTCTTTAATATAGAGGGCTGTTCCTCTTTTCTTTTGAGATGCAAGTGTAAAATAAAGTTTTCCAATTTTCAGTTGTTCTAAGATTTTGAAATGTCTCTTAATGTGTGTCTCTTGGAGGCAAATTATGTCCATTTTTAATTTTTGTAGTCTTGCAAAAAAAATTCTCCTTTTTAAAGGAGAATTTAGTCCATTTATATTTATTGATAAAATCCCAGTCTTCTCCATCTCTTTCAATTATATCTAGGTCTCAGTCTTCTAGTCGATCTTATCTGTCTCTGGTCTCTCGGTCTTGCTCCTTCTTCTGAGTATGTACTTTTGACTTCTTCCTCCTCTGTTTGTTTAGATGTTCCTTCAACTACCGTTTCTTCTTGTTTCTTAGGTTCAGGATCACCTTTTTCTAAAAATGCTTTGTGGTTGTCAAAAAACTCCAGTGCTTTAAGCGGTGTGTCCAGTCTATATCTTTTTGTGTCCCAGTAGATTAAGATCCCTTCTGGAATCAACCATCTAAAATTCACTCCTTTTTCAATCAATTTCCTTTTCAACCAATTAAGAACTGATAGTCTCTTCGAGCCTCTCTTATCCTTCTAGGAATTTGTTTGAGAACTACTATTTTTTTTTCTTTATATTTTAACGGTTGATCTCATCTCTTATGAATCTTTTAAGAAATCTAACATGCATTTCCCTGTGCACTTTATTTCTTCTAGCATAGTTTGAATTGACTCTATAGATCTGATCCAATTCTCCTTCCATTTGGATCTTCCCCATTCCTAGAACATCTGCCAGTAACTCAGTTATCAAATCTAAGAGATTCTCTTCCTTGTCTTCTATTATATTTCTATGGCCGCTAACGAGTCTTCCAATTCTCCATTTATTTGAGCCAATTTTTCATTTTCATCTTTTAAGGCTTCTAGTTTCTGGTCAACTTCGACTGATTTGTCTTCCATTTTTTGAATTCTTTGCTGATTGTCTGTAATCATCTGCTTAAAATTTTCAATTTGGGAATCTATATTGTTAATTTTTTTATTCATTTTTGTCAAGGTCATGTTTCAACTCTTCATGGTTTTTCGTCGAAGTTGCCATCTAAGCTCCAATTGCTTGCAAAATTGCTTGGGTATCTTTTTGGTGAACATCCATCTTTTCTTGCTGCAGCATTGTCGTGATTGATTTCTGATATACTGGACTTGCAGAAGTCGAGGCAGGGATAGAAGATCCTTTTTCCCCAAGTTTAGATAGATTTGAAGCGCTCATCTTTGTCTTTACTTCTTATATTGTAATCCATCAGGTAGCCAATGGCCATCTTTTATAATCCAGTAAGCTCCTATTAACTAGGAGGGGAAATCCATAAAAATAGTTAAAAATAAAAGGGAAAAGGGAAAATAAAAATAGCAACAAGGGAAAAAGAAGGGAGAAAAAAATGCTTCCAAAATAAGAAGGAAAAAAGGAAAAGGAAAAAGAAAAGAAAAAAGCAAAAGTATCAAAATTATAATCCACCAGATTGTGTTCTAGGAAATTTCTTAATTTTCAATTCTTCTAGGACAGCTTGCTATAGTTCCAAGGCACACAGTATTTATAATCCAGGAAAGTCAGATGGCTCCAAATACTATTTGTTTATAGATATAGTCTATCTTATAAAGCCAGGTAAACCAAAAGAAAGTCTTTTCTCCAGCAAAGTTTCAAGGACTTTCAGATAAAGAATGTCTGGGCATGTAGCCAAAATTTTAATCTGAATAAATTCCAGTCAAGGGAAAGTGAACATAATTCTCAATGTAACCACAAGGTGACACTAAGTATCTATTCCCAGCACGTTTAAAGGGGGGGGGGAAGAAAAATGGTCAAAAGTAAAAGTAAAAGTTTAAAAGTTTAAAAAATAAAAATTGCAGTGGCTTTTCAACAAAGAACAAAGACAAAAAATCTCTATAAAAGCAGGAGCTTCCCAAATCTATCTTATGCCTGACAGCTTTAAAATATAGAGAGTTTTTAATTTGCCAAAAGGCAAAGGGGGGAAAGAAAGAAAAAATTCTACCCCCTCCCTAAAAGTAAAGGCTTCGCTCTCAAGCTGTAAAAGAGCTATTTGCCAAATGGGAATCCACTTCTAGTGAGAAAAGAAAAAGTATTTTCACCCAGCTCAGCTGTTTGCTGCTGCTCTAAACTTCTTCATCTCCGACGATCAGTTGGTAATGGCGGACCGCATAAATGCGGTCCGCCTTTCTTCTGCCGATTCTGAGGGCTCCTTCAGGTCCAGCGAGCCGGCTACCACCAACCCGCGGTCTACAAAGCTTCACCCCTTGGTAGCCACCTCTTCGAGGCGGCATTCAGTCCAGTTGGACCCACCGGCAGGTGAAAATCGGACCCAGGGAAAGGAGAGTCATTCCCCGGGTCTATTCTTCAGTGACATCACCAGAAACTCACCTCTTCCACTATTCTTGATTTGCTGCAACAATTATTTGATCGGCAGAAAAATCTAATCTTCCCAACAACTAGTAACTTTAACTCTAAAACACCATATTTTGATACAATTGACTCATGTGGTCTATTTCATTCAAATAAAACGTTTTGTTTTTTATAAAAATAAAAAGTTTTATTTCTTTGTGAAAATTTATTTGCTTTTGATATAAATCCTTCATGAAAAATAATTTAAATGGGTAGGAAAATAATTCTAGCCTATGTTAAGATAAAGAATATCTTCAGGATTAATTCTCTTCATCTTGACAAAAAATATCAACCTGAAGAACCTGTTCAAATATATTTGGTTTCCATAGGTATCTAAAGTGGAAGGGTTTCTAAGGACATTTGTGGACAGTAAATTAGAATGGTATTACTTATAGTCACCGGGTTTGTAGGTTTTAATATTTTGTTGTTGTATGTATTTTATTGATTTTAAACTGCATTTAATTAATTAATTAATTGATTGATTGATTGATTAATTAATTGATTAATTAATATGAACATCTTGCATCTTCTGCTTCTGATCTTCAGTCCTTACTCTCTTGATCTAGAAAGTTGTCAGAATTGAATGGGGGTAAGTAAATGCAATAAATACAATAAGCTGAATCCAGATATGATAGAAGTACTATTGTTGTGCATTCCCATCTGCCACATCAATGGTGGCCAGTCTTGGAAGATTAGTAATATGATTTGAAGATGCTTCTGAGATACAGAAGACTAATGTAGAAGTTGTAAGCTTTCTTATCCAGGTATAGCACTGTTTATAGAGACTTTTTGAGCTACCCACGTGGATGGTTCCGAGATTTCAGTTAATCTAAGATAGAGTATCTAGATCTAGGTTGTTTTTAAGTAGGACTACCTGATACGATCTAGTGATGCTAGAACTGGGTCAGCTATATTGACTGCCAGACCTTGCCAGGCTCAATTTAAAGTCTGTGAAAAGTCCTGAATGGTTTTGAGTATGGGTATTCCAAGTATATCTGATTGGAGGGTCTTTCTGAGAGCCTCCTTTGCCCACCCTTGTTCAGTAAATTAAGATAAATTACCACATTACCTTGTGGCAGTGGTGGGATTCAAATATGTGAACAACCGGTTCTCTGTGTGGATGCCGCTTCCGGAAGTCCATTCTGGGCCTGGGCAACAAAAAATTAGCTACCGGTTATGCCGAAGTGGTGCGAACTGGCTGAATCCCACCACTGCCTTGTGGTGTCCCATCCCATGGAGAATGCATGGCACCTATTTTGATGCCTTGGCCAGGATATTTTTTTTCTAAGCTGTGTAGTTTTAAGTACTTTACACTGCACCAGGACATTGGCTTTTATTTCTTGTATATCTTTCCTTTGCTTTTTATTAATTTTATTCTATTATTTTGTTACCGTTTTTAAACATTTTAGTTTTAGTAATTATTTACTGAATCCAGAGAATATCAACCATTAGGCAAAAGAGAAATAAAGAGTGTAGTTAAGGTGTATTAGGACTGGAAAGACCCAGGGACAAATTCAGTTCAAGATTAGCCTCAGCCATGAAAGATCTGAGGGTGACTTTGAGATATTCACTTCCAGTCCAGGTCCACCTACCTCATAAAATTGTTGTAGGTATAAAACAAAGGGAGATCTCCATGTGAACTATCTTTTGTTCCAGAAGAAATTGTATTTTTCATAGAATTAGGTTTATGTTTGGAAAAGTGGTTAAAGTGCTGACCTAGAAACCAGGAGATTGAGAGTTCTAATCTTGCCTTATGCATATAAGCCAGCTGGGTGACCTTAAGCTTTGGTTGCACAAAGATCTTTCTGATAAATTGAAAGACAAAAAGGATAAGTATAAAAAATGAAAAAAGGGATATAACTAAGGCAGAATATCAGCAGATAGACGGAATCTGCACAGATGAAGTCAGGAAAACAAAGGCTCAGAATGAACAAAGACTTGCAACAAAATCACAATGAAGATCAGAATAGAGCTGGAAGGGACCTTGGAGGTCTTCTAGTCCATCCTCCTGCTCAAGCAAGAGATCCTATACCATTTCATTCTCTTTTTAAAAACCTCCAGTGATGAAGCACCCACTGGTTAATTGTCCTCGCTGTTAGGAAGTTTCTCCTTAATTCCAGGTTGCTTCTCTCCTTGATTAGTTTCCATCCATTGTTTCTTGTCCTGCTCTCTGGTGCTTTGGAAAATAAATTGACCCCTTCCTCTTTATGGCAACCTCTCAAATACTGGAATACTGCTAACTATATCCCCCCCTAGTCCTTCTTTTCTCTAGACTAGCCAAACCCAAATCCTGCAACCGTTCTTCATATGTTTTAGGCCTTTAATCATTTTAGTTGCTCTTCTTTGTATTTTTTCCAAAGTCTCAACATCTTTTTTGTAATGTGGTGACCCAAACTGAATGCAGTATTTCAGGTGTGCTCTTATACTAAGGCTTTACAAAACGGTACTAATACTTCACATAATTTTGATTCTATGCCTCTGTTTATACAATCAAGGATTGTGTTTCCACGAAAATAAGACCCACCCAGAAAATAAGCCCTAGCTTGATTTTTTAGGGTGTGCCTAATATAAGCCCTACCCCAAAAATAAGCCTGGGGGTGGATGGGGATGGCCAGCACAGGAGGCGGTGAGCGTGTGGGAGCCGACAGTGTCTGGCAGCAGCCGTGGCCCACATAGCACGGGTAAGTCCGAGCACGGAGGCAGAGGCGGGGGAGGCAGGCAATCCTGATGCACAGCCCATTCTGTCCCACCACCTTTCAGCTTGCCTGTGGCCATGCCGGGGCAGGCAATCCCGACATGTCACACACTCCGTCCCACCATCTTTCGGCTTGCCCACAGCTGTGCCGGAGCAGGCGATCCTGATATGCTATCCCCTTCGTCCCATCTTTTGGCTTGCCCGCAGCCTCGCAGGGGCAGGCGATCGCTCCCCACCGCCCACTCTGTCCCAATGTCTTTTGGCTTGCCCGCATATGCATCAGGGCAGGCGATCCCAACCCTCCCACTCTGTCCCACCATCTTTTGGCTTGCCCATGGCCATGCCAAGGCAGGCAATCCCAATGCGCCACTCACTCTGTCCCACCATCTTTCAGCTTGTCTGCAGCCACGCCACCAGAAGGCAAGACAAGAAACAATGGATAGAAACTAATCAAGGAGAGAAACAACCTGGAATTAAGGAGAAACTTCCTAACAGTGAGGACAATTAACCAGCGGAACAGCTTGCCTTCACAAGTTGTAGGTGCTTCATCACTGGAGGTTTTTAAGAAAAGGTTGGACAACCACCTATCTGAAATGGTAGGATCTCCTGCTTGAGGAGGGAGTTGGACTAGAAGACCTCCAAGGTCCCTTCCAACTTTATTCTGATTGATTATTTAAGCCCGTCAGTCTCTCTTAGGCCAATCCATCTCATATGGTTGGTGTTGTGGGGAAAAGAGGAGAAGTAGGAAGAAGTATTAATATGGACCTGGATTTATTTATTACAAGTAATAAAGGCAGGTTATAAATAAATCAGGAAATAAATAAAAAATAAAAATCTACCATCTAAAATTAAATCATAAATAGTTGGTACCCAAGGTCAACTTGAACTCAGTTTATTGGCACTTAATACATACTTGATACATAGTATTTATTTAAAAGTAGTCTGCCTCTGGCTTAAACTCAGTACTTAACATATCTGATTCTGTGCTTCTTTCCTAATTCTATTCATTCCGACTGAATAGTCCTCCACTGAAAGCTCTCCTATCATTATGCATAGGATTGTTATTTCGATTTTAGTTGGTAAAATTATCTCTTACATGTGTATAGTTTCTACCCAAAACAGTAAAGAATAATAAGTATCCTTAAATGACACTAATTTAAAAAAACCTATCATTTTAAACTGAATCTTTCATTCTTAATACTGCAGTTATACAAAGCTTAATTAAGTTCTAAGTTTTCATATTTACTCTTATTCTGAAAGTCTTATCTAAAAAGCTGTTCACATAAAATAGGTATTTTCATTCCTATATTATTTTCTGGAAAATAATTTGTAGTCAGTCTATCTACTATTTTTTTCTAACTAAATGAAATAAACTTAAGTTTAGAGGCACCAAGTTATGACATTCCCTACAGATCATTACTGTAATACATAGATCCTAAAATGCTGGCAAAATAGTAAAAAAATGTTCAGGTGAAATAAAGCCTGTTAACAGCTCTTAATATTGTCCTTAAATCAGGAATATAGTCTTCATAATTGGTGGGTCTATGCTACTGTTGTGTCTCATGATTATTTTTTTTTTAAAAAAGATCTGAACATGGACCAGATGAATTGATCAACCACTGTAATGAAATTCCACTATGGTAGAAGAAATAATAATAAAATGAAGCTAAAATAAATGAAGGAACATTATTAAAACAGTAAAGAAATTATGCAGCTTACATTCAATATTACTATTATTATGAACAATTCTAAAAAGACTTGAAGGCTCATCCCCCTTCTACTACACACAAGTGGTATAGGAAAATATGAAAAAATTTCCTCTGAGTCAAAATCAATGCTAATGACTTCATGGACTCATGAAGTTCATGAAACTTTCTTGGCAGGAATATGGAATGTGGAAAATGTTGACCACTAACGTCTTCTGGTCTATTTTTAAAAAAACAACACTTCCAGTCTGGCCTAGAATCCTGTGATAGCCTCCCACTAGCCTAGAACCCAGGGACATTCTCTCACCAAGGGCTATTCATGGCTAGCCCTCTTTAAGTTCCAAATTCTGAGAAAATAGACCAGGTACTGCTACCTTCTGTGGATGCTAAGCAATCCTTGAAGACACCATTTTCAAAACTAGATTAAGTTGCATCAGGTCTCTGGAGTGGGATTTTCCAAATCTGTCCTTCAGATTTGCCATTACTGGCTGTGTCATGAGTTTGGAGAATGAAAAAGGAGACTTTTCACAGAAATAAAGAAAATTGTCATATTAATTGCATAGTTTGTAAAAGTCCGGCTACTTTATAAGATCCAAGACCATTCAATATTATTAGCAAATCCAAACATACTTATAATGAAAAATTCATATTTTGAGATACTTATACTTGCTTTATAATTGACTAACTTTAGAGGAAGTGATATGTCAGGGAAAAATATTTGTTTACATTTATAATGCATTATCAAGAGCACAATGTGAAGTTCTGTAAAAAAAAAAAAGTTGTATGTATCTGTGTATCTGCTCTTAAAACTAACCTTTTGACAGTGAAGAAGCTCACAAAACAAGGCAAAGAAGTGACCTTCCAAGGGGACAGTTGTGCCATCACAAAAGGGAATATCTTACTTACAAGGGATAAAATTAAACATCAACTGTATCAGCTAAACTGCAATAAAGTGGTTAATACTGCCACAGAGGAAAAACATTCAACTGCATTCATACATGGCACAGATGACTTAGGCACAGAAGTTCTGATGTAATAAAGAAATTAACTGAGAATGACTATGCAAATTAGAATAAAAATTACTCCACATGATCACCAGCTGTATAAAAAGAAAAATGACAAGAAAAGCCTTTCCAAAGCAGAGTAATAGCAAAGCTAAAAAAAACTTCTAGACTTAATTCATTCAAATCTTTGCAGTCCAATAAAAACATTGACTCCAGGAAAGAAGAGGTATTTTCTCACTTTTATAGATGATCACTCCAGGTATACTACACTATATCTGTTACACAACAAAAGTGAAGTACCAGAGAATCTTGAACAGTATTTGGCTCAAGTAAGCAACAAATTTGGCAAAATGCCGAGTGTCTTGCATACATACAAGCAATTCTCAGAAAACATGGCATAATATTTCAAACTACTGTACCATTCAACCCAGAACAAAATGGGTTGCAGAAAGAATAAATTGTACTCTATG
Source organism: Azemiops feae (assembly GCA_023970755.1). Classification (NCBI taxonomy): domain Eukaryota; kingdom Metazoa; phylum Chordata; class Lepidosauria; order Squamata; family Viperidae; genus Azemiops; species Azemiops feae. The sequence goes on along the minus strand of JALGBA010000053.1, from coordinate 2,251,266 downwards.
TGAGAGTGGAAGAGCCATGCTGTTTGATGCAGATATGCCAACCACATACTGGAGGGAGGCAATTATGACCGCATGCTATCTCCAAAATTGACTACCAGGAAAATCAACTGAGAAAACTCTATATGAACTGTGGAAAAGCATCAAATTTGAGCCATCAAAAAATTTTTTGGAAGCAAAGCACATCCCAAAAGAAAAACATACAAAATGGGATACTTGTGCAAAGGAAAGCATACTTGTGGGATACAGTGGATCTCAAAAAGGATACAGAATTCTACACCAAGATACAAACAAGGTAACCATCAGTAGAAGTGTATGTCAATGAAACTTCAATGTGTTCAAAATTTCATGAACTACTCCACAGCAGTGCCACATGAAGATAAGCAACAAAGTGACAAAGAAATAGAAATTAAATGTGGACTATCCAAATACTGTAAAAGAAGAAACCAGGCCACAAGAGGCTTTAATCAGAAAATCCACAGAAGGAATAAAGGCATCCCAGCCAAACGTCTGTCCTTTGTTGCTCGCGTAGCATTAAAACCCAGAGATGGGGGGGGGAGCCAAAAGAGGCTGCAGCTGCTGCCCTGATCCCCCAGCCCAGCTAGAGCTAGAGCCTCAGCAGTCCCCAGTGCCAGCCCCACAGAGAGCAAAGGCCAGAGCTGCAGCAGCAGCAGTGCCAGTTCTGCAGACAGCCAGGACAACAAGAAGAAGAGGAAGAAGACAAGAAGCACAAGAAACAGATGTATAGAACTAAGATCTGAAATGGGACTAATATAAGGAGTAGATGTTGAGTGGGGGTGTTGAAATGTATTTTGTACAACTACAGCCAACCAGTAGGTGTCAGTGTTTATAGGTTTGCATTTTGTGGCATGCTGTATGTCTTTTTTTAAGCAGTAAAGGACATGGTGACTGCACTTTCTTTGTTCTGTAGGACTATATAAACAGAATTTATAATAAAAACAGCTCTTGACTTTTTGCCAACGTGAACATTATTTCTTTACTTTGCCAGCTCTAGTTTCCCTAATAACAGGACTAACACCATATTCATCACACCTCATATTCCAGTGATGGCGAACCTTTTAGAGACTGAGTGCCCAAACTGCAACCCAAAACCCACTTATGCATCATTAAGTGCCGGGTGGGTGTGGCCCATTGGGTGGGCATGGCTGTGGTGGTAATGGCAGACTGGGTGGGACTAAAAAGTTCAATCAATCAATTCCAACTTTGCGGGATCTTTTTTTTCCCGCGAAAAGTTGAAATTGACTGATTAAACCTTTTTTTTTGCACATGGCGGTGGAGGCCTAAAGCAAAAAGGTTTTATAAAACCCAGCTGAAGGCCTAGGACTGGGGCGATGGCATGGGTGCCCACAGACAGGGCTCTGAGTGCCGCCTCTGGCACCTGTGCCATAGGTTCGCCACCACTGTCATATTCCATGCCTTGGAGAAAAAAAATAAGTTTTTGTCTTTGTAAAAAAAAAAAAAGGCACAAAAAGTAACATCCAATATCCATAGAGAGAGAGGTTTAAAGGCCAGGGCTTCAAGCCTTCCCAGAAGTCTCTGATTAACATTGGAAATATATAAGAAGCTAGAAAGATCTAGGATATTAAAAGAGATGCCATTTGTTCTGGAAGAAATAGAACAATATTTGCCACCAGGAATCTGAGGCAGTGATTGATTTTGGTTTTGCGTTTTCTTTTGTTTTTTTACTTCTGTTTAACCTTCTTTTGATTTGTAATATTTTGATCTACCTCTAAGCTCCTTGAAGATTTTGGGCACAGGATTCTTCCATTTATTGTTACAATCTGTTTGGAATATTTATTTTTCTTTCTGATTCTTTTTCTTTTTTTAACTAATACGAGATCTTACTGAGTAGCTCTAACCCTAACCCTCTCTTCATACTGAATGTTTTCAATCATTACTTAAAAAGATTTTTAAAAAGGTAGTGTCAAGGTTCCGATAGACGAGACCAAACAAATCAGAACTCCATGGCTAGAGAGTTCCTCAAAGAACATGTTTATTGGTTACATAGTGAAACCAAGTCTGAAATCCCCTTCAAAGAAAAACACTATTACAAAGTTAAATTTCCCAGCTACTTTTCCCAATAGAATAGTTGGTGGGCTTTCTAACCAAATGCTCACGCCCACCACCTAACCGACAGAAATGACCTTGGTTCCCATGGGACAATGAAATGTTCAGACTAGCAGAAATCCTCTGCATCCCCTCCCATTCTTGTGGCAACCTAGAATGAGCAAGATGGCTGCAGCCAGGTTCGTTATAGAGTTGACAGTTGGATGCCCCTAGGAAGAAAGAAAGTCCTGTAAAGGAAACAAAAGTGCAGGTTAGGAATTCCCCATAAGCTTCTAAGGATGCTTCTCATAGAATTTTTTTATTAATCTGTCTGCCTTCACATCAAATCACCAGGACCAGATGGACTACACCCCAAGGTTCTGAAGGAACTGGCAGATGTGATCTCAGAACTACTGAACTATATCTTTTAAAGATCCTGGAGCACTGGGGAACTACCAGAGGACTGGAAAAGAGCTGATGTAGTTCCCATCTTCAAAAAAAGGAAAAAATGGATCCAGGAAACTACAGACCTATCAGCCTGACCTCAATACCTGGGAAGATCTTGGAAAAGATAATCAAGCAATGAATCAGCAAACACCTAGAGGCAAACAAAGTCATTACTAAAAGCCAACATGGGTTTGTCAAAAACAGATCGTGACAGACAAATCTTATTGCATTCTTTGACAGGTGACAAAATTAGTGCACCAGAGGAATGCTGTGGATATAATTTACTTGGACTTCAATAAGGCATTTGATAAAGTAGACCACAACCTACTATTTGATAAGATAGAAAAATGTGGGTTAGACAGCATTACCACCAGATGGATTCGTAGCTGGCTACTGGCCGTACTCAGTGTGTGGTCCTCAATGGAACTGCATCTACATGGAGGGAAGTGTGGAATGGGGTGCCCCAGGGCTCTGTTCTGGACCCAGTGCTCTTCAACATCTTCAACAATTTGAACCCTTCCAGGCTAGTCCATCTCAAAAAGTCAGTAGTGATCTATTGTCTCTGAACCAGGGGTCTGTTTTTAGTTCCTCTTTGAGTTGTTGAGTTAGTTGACTATCAGGCTCATCGGACTTTCTCTGCATTTGCCCTTTCATGATTACTTGAGAGGCCAATTGCAGTTGAGGAATGATAGAATTAAAAATTTCCTCATGGCAGCTTTTATATTGGGGCATTCTAGACAGAGCATCTGCCAGGAAGTTTTTTCCCCCAGGGAGGTATTTGAGGGTGAAATTAAAACAGTTGAAATACTGCGCCCATCTTACTTGCTTAGAGGACAATTTTCTAGGAGATTTAATGGCTCTAGGTTTTTGTGATCAGTCCACACTTCGAAGGACACTTTGCTCCCTTCCAGGAAATGGCACCAAGTTAGCAAAGCCCATCTCACCACAAAAACCTCCTTTTCCCAAACAGCCCATTGTCGCTCAGTGTCCAAAACTTTTCTTGAGGTGTAGGCACAAGGTTATAGGTCCCCCCTGTTATTTCTCTGTAGGAGGACAGCACCCACAACAATATCACTTGCATCAGCCTGAATGACGAATGGTTCCTCCAGGTCGGGGTGTTTAAGAATGGGTTCTGCTGCAAACAGTCTTTTTAATTGTTCAAAAACTGCCTGGCATTTCATAGTCCATTGTAAAGGCTGACAAAGGCGGGATTCCCCCCTCCTTTTCCAGTCTCTAACAGTTCAGTAATTGCTATAGGGGGTTTCGTGAAAGAGGGGATGAACTGTCGATAGAAGTTCGCAAACCCAAAAAAACTTTGAAGCCGCTTGCGGGTCCACGGAGGCTGCCACTCCAGCACTTGTCTGACTTTGGCAGGATCTATTTCCACTGCTTCACAAGAGATTCAGTAGCCCAAGTAGTCAAGGTGCATCTGATGAAACTCATATTTAGAAAGTTTAGCATAGAGGCTAGCTTTCAACAGTTTCTTAAGTACCTCTGAGCCAACCTGACGTGCTCCTCCATGGTCTCAGAGTAGATGAGGATATCATCCAGGTAAACCAAAACTTCCTTGTAAAGGTGAACAAGCAACACCTGATTTATTACTTGCATAAACACGGCAGGGGCTCTTTGGAGTCCAAAAGGCATTACTTTGAACTGAAAACTCCCCAGGGGACAATTGAAGGCTGTCTTCCATTCCTCCCCCTCCCTAATTTGCACCCAGTAATAAGCCTCTCTTAAGTCCAGTTTTGTGAAGATCTTTCCTTTAGCCAGGTGAGCCAGCATGTCTTTCATCAGAGGAGGGGGTACATCTTTTCTGCACTGATAGCATTTAACCCTTTAAAATCCACACATAGCCTCAAAGACCCATCTTTCTTTTCTTTGAATAGCACTTGGGCGGCCACGTGTGATTTAGCAGGCTGGATAATGCCCCTGGCCAGGTTCTTGTCGATGTATTTTCTCAATTCTCCATCTCTCTAGGCATCATGAAATACATCTTGGGCTTTGGGAGTTTGCCACCTGGTAGAATTTCAATTGTGCAATTGGTCTCTCAGCGAGGAGGAAGTGTGTCACATTCCTTCTCACTAAAAACCCCCGCCAAATCATGATACTCGCTGGGAACAAGTTGGATCCCTGGTATTCATTCTATGGCAACCTTTAGTGTCTCAAGGGGTTTTCCCTGGCTTTTGACTGCAGAAGCCACCTTTATTTTGCTAAGGTTGGTGGGTGGGAGGGGTCCTGTCACCAATCTTTCTCCCACTGTTGTCACACCAGATGTTTGGTTGCTACTTATCTAACCATGCCAAGCCTGGAATCTAGGCACCTAGTGCAGCCTGAGTCTATTAGAATGTCTAAGTCAGTCTGGACCCCTGTCTTTGGCACTATAATTTTGGCGGAAATAGCGAAAGGTGGGATGGTTGACTTACCATGGGATCATCTTCACCATCCTTATCACTCGCATAAGGTGCCGGAATGGGCAGGTGCTCAGTTGGAGCTCTTGCTTCTCCCTGGGATGGAGAGGAGATTTTGACAGCTTGCTGTTGTTGGGCCCAATTAGATTTCTCTCGTCTGGCTCATGGTGGTTTCCTCGACTTGGTAGCTGGAGTGGCTTTGCTCTTGATTTGGGGGGGCAGGAGCCAAGCACTCTGTGGCTCGGTGACATTGCTAACCGCATCTGAAGCACTTGATGGGAGCTCCAGCAGGTGCCCGGAGAGTGCTGGCCACAGACACAGATTGGGGGCATTGACCAAATAAGTGCTTCTCGAGATGACTTTGACCCTGCAACTGCCAGCTTCTTGGGTCAATCCAGCTCGATGTCTAGGGTCACTGCCATGCTGTACCACTCTCGGAGTTGGTTTGGAATTCCCTGGTAGATGCACACTTGGAGTAGGTCACGGTCCAGCCCTTGCTTGAAGTAGTGGATCAGCAATCGCTCGGGCCAATGTCCCAAGCGATCAGTGACTCTTTGAAATTCCCGGACATATTCCTTCGCTGGATGACCACTTTGTTTTAAACGGTGGATCTCTTTTTCCGCCTTTAGGGCATGAGATTCATCCTCAAACCTTGCCCTCAATTGCTCCATGAATAGGTTAGCGTCCCATTATTCTGGAGCTTGCTCGTCATGCAAGTTGGTCACCCACTCAGCTGCTTCCCCCTCCAAGTTTGCTGTCACCGCATTCACCATTGTGGCATCATCAGGGTAGGCATAAGCATAGCGATCGAAATGGCCCCACACTTGGTTTAGGAAGAAAGGTAACTTCTCAGGGTCTCCATCAAATGTGGGCTTGATAAGGGGTGGCTCAAGGTGTCGAGGGGCCAGATACTCTGGCTGTTTGGCAGCCTGCTAATTCTGAGACTGTGGCCGTATTACTCTCCGGGGGACCCTCGGGCTCATGGCCCAATGCTGCTGCAAAGGGCTTGGTTGGGATTGGGAACTCGATATTGCTGCTGAATGGGGAGCAGGTGATGTAGCATGGGCCCCAGCTATGGGGCTGGGACTCCAGCAGGGAGGTGGAAGTGATGGATAGGTCCTGGCCTTACTCCCCATTGAACACCCGCACTGGGCTGCAGGAACCACTTCTCTGACTTCCAGCTGATCGAATTTCTCTTTCAGCTGTTCGACCGAGGAACTGTGAACTGCAGTTTGGTACCTCCACTCCATGGAGCTGTCCCAACCAATCAACCCCTTCCCCTTCTTCTGCACTGCGGTTGAAGAGCCGTGGAGTGGAATTAACAAAAGCTCCTCTTTAGCAGTCTTAGGGGTGCTTCGGCACCGAGGGGCCATCTGTGCCTGATAGAGGTCCACCAGGATTGTGGTTCCTTCTTACAGCACCGACTTCCCTGATTGAATTATCCGGCTCCTCGGCTGGGCCCGTCATCAGCTCTTCTTCAAGGGTCGGAGCAGCTACTTGCGTTCCACCAGCCAAATCCCCACTGCGACCAGTGGTGGATTCCTCTCTCTTTTCCATATTGAAATCTTCACTGAGTCTTCGCTGCCCTCCAAAAGTGGTGGGTATAGAGCCGGGGCTCAGCACCCCAGGGATAATAGCATTTTGAAGCAGACTTGGTTTACTGTCAAGGTTCTGATAGACGAGACCAAACAAATCAGAACTCCGAGGCTAGAGATTTCCTCAAAGAACATGTTTATTGGTTACATAGTATCAGCATGATCAAAAGTGAAACCAAGTCTGAAATTCCCTTCAAAGAAAAACACTATTACAAAGTTAAATTTCCCACCCTATTGCTTTGCAATCAGCTATGTTTCCCAATAGAATAGTTTGGCGGGCTTTCTAACCAAATGGTCACACCCACCATCTAACCAACAAAAATGATCTTGGTTCCCATGGGACACTGAATTGTTTACACTAGATGAAATCCTCTGTACCTCCTCCCATCTTTGTGGCAACCTAGAACGAGAAAGATGGCTGCAGCCAGGTTCATTGTAGAGTTGACAACCATAGGTTTGTTTTTGTTTTGCCTGGTATATCCTGGCTGAAGAAGCAGAGATTGACCAGAATTGCAATCCATACCAGTCGGGCAAAGTTTGGAAGAGATCTCCACTGGAAAAAAAAAGGGAGGCAACTAAGCCCTTGGCGGCTCAACCACGCTCAACCGCCTACTTCAAATGTGGCAAGGAAGGCCACCACGCACTGGAATGCCACACAAAAACCCCAGCCAAGAAGGAAGATACACTGTCCAGATGGAGACCAATGAAACCAACTCAACACCCAAAGGACGCAGCTCTGAAGACTGGGGAAGTTATACAGGTCTTAATCCTGTGTATGTGTGGAAAATGTGTACCCCTTGCCCCTCATTAAAGACACACTGGCCCACCTCACCAAGGGAAAAGTGTTTTCTAAACTGGACTTGCAAGAGGCATATTACTGGGTTAGGACCAAAGAGGGAGACGAGTGTAAGATGGCTTTCAACTGTCCCCTAGGTTGGTTCCAATTTAAAGTGCTCCGCTTTGGGTTGCAGGGAGCCCCTGCTATGTTCATGCAGCTGATAAAAGAGGTGCTACATGAGCACCTATATAAACGAGTTTTGGTGTACTTGGATGATATCTTAATTTACACCAAAATGAAAGCTGAACACATGAGATTGGTCAGAGCAGTGTTAAACAAGCTCTGCACAGCCAAGTTGTTTGCTAAACTTTCCAAATGCGAGTTCCACCAAGAAAAAATCGACTACCTAGGCTACCAGACCTCACAGGAGGGGGTGAAAATGGATCCAGAGAAGGTGCACACCATTTTAGAATGGGAAGCCCCGCGCACCAGGAAACAATTGCAAAGTTTCCTGGGCTTTTCTATATACAATTTATCCCCTCTTTCACACAAATCACCCTCCCCACCACAAACTTACTGAAGACAAAAGGGGTGAGGGATAAGCAAAAGCCTAGCCAGCCGCTAAAGTGGACCATGGAATGTCAAGCCGCATTCAAAAAACTAAAGAGACTATTTTCCATGGAGACAGTATTGAGACACCCAGACCCAGAGAAACCATTTGTCATTCAGGCCGATGCTAGCGATGTGGATGTAGGTGCCATCCTACTCCAAGAAAAAGAAAAAGGGCAACTACAGCCCTGCACGTACACCTCCAAGAAATTAACTGAGACAGAACAATGCTGGGTGGTGTGGGAGAAGGAAGCTTACGCTATGAGGTGGACTCTTCTCACATGGAGACATTTCCTAGAAGGGAATAAAATTCCTTTCCAGGTTTGGACTGACCACAAAAATCTGGAAGCACTCAAGACCCCAAGAAAGCTGTCTCCCAAGCAGGCAGGGTGGGCCCAGCACATCTAGGGCTTCAATTTTACCCTCTGCTATTTGCCAGGGGGAATAACTTTCTAGCGGACGCTTTGTCAAGACTGCCACAATACAATATCTTAAAAATGAAAATATTTAAACCTATGCTCCCTGCACAAAAGCTAGCAGCATGAGGGCACAATCAAAAAGCACCCCATCACTAGACACACTGCTGCATCGAAGTTTAAACAAGCCTTAGAGAAAGATGACTGGTTCCTCAGTCACAAAAACCTCTGTTCCATGCGAGAGGGACTGGCTTGGCTAGGGGTAAGCTATACATCCCAGCTAGCCAGAACTATCAGAGTATATGCAAACCTGCCATGATTCAAAGGCAGCTGGGAACCTTGGATTTGTAAAAACCCTACATCTACCGAAGAGACAATTTTGGTGGCCCTCCATCAAAAAGGATGTGAGAGTTATGTGCCAGCTGTCCCACCTGTGCAGCAGTGAAATGAAGGCAGGGAAATACACCTGGCTTGTTGCAGCCGGTTGCAAGCCCTTCAGCACCCTGGAGAGAGATCTCTATTGACTTTATTGTGGAATTGCCTGAAAGCACGGGAAATATGGTTATTTGGGTGATGACTGACCTGTTTTCCAAGCAGGTCCATTTCATTCCTTGTCAGAAGATCCCGACCACCAAAGCTCTAGCAAAACTATTCTTGTGCCCCACAATGTATAATTTTGGACAGGGGAGTCCAATTCACCTCCAAGTTCTGGAGGGCTTTTTTGGACCTTTTGAGGATGAACCAGGGCCTGAGTTCTAGTCATAATCCCCAAATGAATGGTGGGACAGGATGAACAAACTCAGTACTGGATGCTTTATCAACTACCAGCAAGACAATTGGACCAACCTCCTACCATTTGAGGAAGTGGCGTACAACACTGTTCACTCCAGCACTGAATTTACTCTTTTCCAAGTAGCCATGGGCCAAGTATTCGATCCTATGCCCAAATAGCCAAATGTGGAACCCACCATCACTTCCCTTAAGAAATGGATCAAACAACTACAAAATACCTGGCCAGTAGTCAGGAAAGCACTAGATGAAGCTAGAGCAGCTTATAAGGTGCAAGCAGATAAAAAGAGAATGGAACCTAAACCATTCCATATAGGGGACCAAGTGTACCTCTCCACTAGGTTCCTGCAGTCCCTACAACCATCAAAGAATCTAGGGCCAAAATTTGTGCGACCATTCCCCGTCAAATGCATCATAAATCCAGTTATAGTAGAATTGAAAACTCCCCAAAACTCTAAGGCAAATTCACCCTGTGTTCCACTGCAGCCTGTTCAAACCTGAAACGACCTTGCCTTTATGGCCTGCAGCTCCCCCAGCACCACTGCCCATTATAGTAGAGAGTGAGCAGCATTTCAAAATTAAGGAAATCCTAGACTCTCGTAAATACCATGGCACGACCCAATATTTAGTAGCCTGGAAAGATCTTCCAGCATTCCAAAATAAATGGGGTCACAAAAAACATGTTAGGGCTCCCAGGTTACTCAAAAAGTTTCATGCGTGTTAGCCAGACAAACCTGACTAACCTCTTTTCTCTTTTTTTCTCCGTTTTGTTATTTTGTATATTCTCCAGGTAGATTTCTCCTTCTTTTAGGGGGGCAGAATGTCCCCTATTTCACCTTTCCGAGGCTCTGCCATTCTGGTGGGAGGGGGAAGGTTTCACTCGTTTGGGAGGGGGATAGCACTAGTGGATGTATTTCCTTTACTTTGTTCTCTCCATCTTTAATGTATCCTTTTTTGCGTGAAGAAGGGGGAGAAATGTGCCAGGGGCCATCTGCCTTATCTCCCTTCCATTGCAAAGATGAGGCTATGCCTGGGAACTGTCCCTTATCGCTTGGTTTCCCATAACAACTTCACACGTGTGGATTCGCTGGAAACTAACTGCACAGTTGGGCTCTAAGGAGGGGCTTGAAAAGGGATCCCTTAATGTAGTGTTTTGCATGGGAATTCTTTTTTTTTTAAAGTTTTTTTTATTAATAATACAAAATTAAAAAAACATTGGACATAGATATGACATCACTGGTTCCATACATCTTCCGTCACTTTACAATAATATTACTATTCATATGAACATATAATTCTTAAGCTTTAGTCCTTATCTAAGCAAAATATCATATAATATTAATATTTATTTATCTCTTAAACGTACATTTGTCTATAATAACATCTATTTCTTTGTTCTAACACTATACATTTGCCTTGGCTACCCTCTTGTTATCTATCCAATCATAAAATTGTTTCCAGATTTTGTAGTACTTGTTGTTAGTTGCGAAGTCATGTCCGACCCATCGGGGTCTATGGACAACGTTCCTCCAGGCCTTCCTGTCCTCTACCATCTTCTGGAGTCGATTTAAGCTCACACCTACTGCTTCAGTGACTCCATCCAGCCACCTCATTCTCTGTCGTCCCCTTCTTCTATTGCCCTCAATCTTTCCCAGCATTAGGCTCTTCTCCAATGAGTCCTTCCTTCTCATTAGGTGGCCAAGTACTTGAGTTTCAACTTCAGGATCTGGCCTTCTAAGGAGCAGTCAGGGTTGATCTCCTCTAGGACTGACCAGTTTGATCGCCTTGCAGTCCAAGGGACTCGCAGGAGTCTTCTCCAGCACCATAGTTCAAAGGCCTCAATTCTTTTGCGCTCAGCCTTTCTTATGTCCAACTTTCACAGCCATACATTGCAACTGGGAAAACCATGGCCTTGACTATACGTACTTTTGTTGGCAGGGTGATGTCTCTGCTTTTTAATATGCTGTCTAAATTTGCCATAGCTTTCCTCCCCAGGAGCAAGCGTCTTTTAATTTCTTGGCTGCAGTCCCCATCTGTGGTGATCTTGGAGCCCAGGAAGATAAAATCTGTCACTACCTCCAGTTCTTTCCCATCTATTTGCCAGGAATTGAGAGGGCCAGATGCCATGATCTTGGTTTTCTTAATGTTGAATTTCAAGCCAACTTTTGCACTCTCCTTCTTCACCCGCATCAAGAGGCTCTTTAATTCCTCTTCACTTTCTGCCATTAGAGTGGTATCATCTGCATATCTTAGGTTGTTGATATTTCTCCCGGCAATCTTAATTCCAACTTTTGATTCATCTAGCCCTACCTTTCTCATGATGTGCTCTGCATATAAGTTAAATAGGCAGGGCAACAGAATACAGCCTTGCCGGACTCCTTTCCCAATTTTGAACCAATCAGTGGTTCCATGTCCAGTTCTCACTGTTGCTTCTTGACCCGCATATAGGTTTCTCAAGAGACAGATAAGATGGTCTGGTATTCCCATCTCTTTAAGAACTTGCCACAATTTGTTGTGATCCACACAATCAAAGGCTTTAGCATAGTCAATGAAGCAGAAGTAGATGTTTTTCTGGAACTCCCTAGCTTTCTCCATGATCCAGCGTATGTTGGCAATTTGATCTCTAGTTCCTCTGCCTCTTCGAAATCCTGCCTGTACTTCTGGAAGTTCTCGATCCACATACTGCTGGAGTCTAGCTTGTAGTATTTTAAGCATAACTTTACTTGCATGTGAAATGAGTGCAATGGTGCGATAGTTTGAACATTCTTTGGCATTGCCTTTCTTTGGAATTGGAATGTAAACTGATCTTTTCCAATCCTGTGGCCACTGTTGAGTTTTCCAAATTTGCTGGCAAATTGAGTGTAGCACTTTTACTGCATCGTCTTTTAAGATTTTGAATAGCTCAGCTGGAATACTGTCACCTCCACTAGCTTTGTTGTTGCTCAGCTTTCCTAAGGCCCATTTCACTTCACATTCTAGGATGTCTGGCTCGAGGTCAGTGACCACCCCATCGTGGTTATCAGGGACGCTAAGCTCATTCTTGTATAGTTCTTCTGTGTAATTTTGCCACCTCTTCTTAATCTCTTCTGCCTCTGTTAGGTCCCTGCCATTTTGGTCCTTTATCATGCCCATCTTTGCATGAAACGTTCCTTCATATCTCCAATTTTCTTGAAGAGATCTCTGGTTCTCCCTATTCTATTGTTCTCTTCTATTTCTTTGCACTGTTCATTTAAGAGGGCATTCTTATCTCTTCTAGCTATTCTCTGGAATTCTGCATTCAGTTGGGTGTATCTTTCTCTTTCTCCCTTGCCTTTCGCTTCCCTTCTTTCCTCAGCTATTTGCAAAGCTTCCTCAGACAGCCATTTTGCTTTCTTGCATTTCTTTTTCTTTGGGATGGTTTTAGTTGCTACCTCTTGTACAATGTTGCGAACCTCCGTCCATAGTTCTTCAGGCACTCTGTCTATCAGATCTAATTCCTTAAATCTGTCACCTCTACTGTATATTCATCAGGGATATGATTTAGTTCATATCTGAGTGGCCTAGTGTTTTTCCCTACTTTCTTCAATTTAAGCCTAAATTTTGCAACAAGAAGCTCATGATCTGAGCCGCAGTCAGCTCCTGGTCTTGTTTTTACTGACTGTATAGAGCTTCTCCATCTTTGGCTGCAGAGCACATAGTCAATCTGATTTCTGTGTTGACCGTCTGGTGATGTCCATGTGTAGAAACGTCTCTTGGGTTGTTGGAAAAGAGTGTTTGCTATGACCATCGTATTCTCTTGACAAAATTCTATCAGCCTGTGCCCTGCTTCATTTTGTACTCCAAGGCCAAACTTGCCTGTTATTCCGTTTATCTTTTGGCTTCCTACTTTAGCATTCCAATCCCCCATGATGATAAGGACATCATTTTTTGGTGTTGATTCTATAAGGTGCTGGAGGGCTTCATAGAACCGGTCAATTTCATCCTCTTCAGCACCAGTGGTTGGGGCATAGACCTGGACTACTGTGATATTGAATGGTTTGCCTTGGATTCGCACTGAGATCATTCTGTCATTTTGGGGATTGTATCCCAGTATTGTTTTTCCTACTCTTTTATTGACTATGAAGGCTACTCCATTTCTTCTGAGGGATTCTTGCCCGCAGTAGTATACCTGATGGTCCTCTGAATTAAATTCACCCATTCCTGTCCATTTTAGTTCGCTGATTCCTAAGATGTTGATGTTCAGTCTTGTCATCTCTTGTTTGACCACATCCAGTTTGCCTTGATTCATGGATTTTACATTCCAGGTTCTTATGGAGAAAAAATCTTTACAGCATCGGACTTTCCTTTCACCACCAGATGCATCCACAGCTGAGTGTCCTTTCGGCTTTGGCCCAGTCGCTTCACTCTTTCTGGCGCTACTAGTACTAGCCTTCTGCTCTTCCCCAGTAGCATATTGGACACCTTCTGACCTGAGGGGCTCATCTTCCAGCATCATATCTTTTTGCCTTTTAGTACTGTCCATGGGGTTTTCATGGCAAAGATACTGGAGTGGGTTGCCATTTCCTTCTCCAGTGGATCACATTTTGTCAGAACTCTCTGCTATGACCTGTCCGTCTTGGGTGGCCCTGCACAGCATAGCTCATAGCTTCATTGAGTTACGCAAGCCCCTTCACCACGACAAGGCAGTAATCCATGAAGGAGTACTTAGTTTCACTTTTATCCTTGAGTTCCAAAGTGAGTCTGTGAGTCTGTCCATTTCTGCGCAGTTAAAAATTTTCAGTAATATTTCCTCTTCAGTTGGAATATCTTCCTCTTTCCATTTTTGAGTGAAGGCTATTCGTGCCACTGTGACTATATGCAGTAATAAATAATTTGTATCTTTCTTATATTTTCTTTCTATAATTCCCAATAAAATAAATTCCGGTTTGACCTCTATATCTATTAGCAAAATTTCCTCCAGCCAGTTCTTTAATAAATTCCAAAATTTTTGCGCCTTTGGGCATTCCCACCACATGTGGTAGTAATTCCCAATGGTCTCTTTACACTTCCAGCATATTGAAGATTTCCCCATATTCATTCGTGCTAATCTTGTGGGGGGGAGGTGCCACCTATAAAACATCTTATAGAGGTTTTTCCTTATAGGAAGTTGCTAGTGTGATTTTTAAAAAAATTTCCCATAAATTTTGCCACTTGTTCAGATCAATATTATGCCCAAAATATTTACACCAAGTTATCATCGTTTCTTTCACCTGTTCCTCAATCATATCTTATTCTAATAAGTATCAATATAGTTTACTTATAATCTGTAGATCTTGTCTTGCCTTTCTGCTTTCACTGACTCTCAATAAAATTTCCTGTTTGAAACAATGCCTGATTCAAGAGTTCTGCTCCTTCCTTGCTTTGCCTATGTATCCATTTTCGGGGCCTGCCATACTGTTGGGAGGGGGATGGTTGCTTGGGGAACTATTATCTGCTTTGCTCTGCTCTGTGTGAGAGGCCTCCCTCCGGGTGAGAGGAATGTGACCTGAAAACATCTGCCTTATCTCCAGACAACGGAGCCTGGGACCGTTGGGAAACAAAACCAAGAGAGACCTTGAGAAGCCCGCTGAAACCTCAGCTTCTCATAACATGGTGGCACTTGTGGATTGGATGGATTTCAATGGACAGTTGGACACTTGGGGGAGGAGTTGTGAATTGCCTTTTTGATGTAACCCTTTACACACCAAATCTCAGACCTCGCTTTGCTCTCTCACTATCACTAACTGTCAATAAAAAGTTCCTTTTGAGACAATGCCTGTTTCAAGAGTCCTGCTTTCTTGGGAGATCTAGTTGAGGCACGTCCTTACATAAAGTGAGGTCTGCAGTAGAGCCCAACCCAGAGAGGCATCTGCCCTACCGAGGGAAACTGTGCACAGCATGTCTCTGCATGGCAGTGAAACAGGAGAAATTGGAACCGAAGACTGCAGTGAAACTGATGTTCAGATTTATCCTGGAGAAGGCACCTCCACTTGGTTGGAGGAAGTCGCTGCCCTAGAAGACTCCTCGAGACTGAGATGGTCACTCAGAGTTGGAAGGAAGGAGGACTGGAAGGAAAGGTCCCAGAAGGTAACCCTCACTAGAGGAGGAGTGGAAAAGACTTGCAAGAAAAAGATGGGGCCACCATCTGATGAGGAAGAGCCGGACCTGCATCCGGACCTGATGGAGGCAATCCTGAAGTGAGCCATGCATTACATGTTGGAAGATTTCAAGGACCTAAAAGCCAAGTACTTGAGCTGCCCAGAGAAGGAGGAAGAAGTAACCAAGGAGGGTGGCAGTGGAGGAGAGGCGGCGGTAACGGAGACAGCAGCAGGGGTGGCCGATGCTGCAGAGATGGTGGAATCCATGTCAGTGGCATGGCAGCAATCCACCCCCCAGAGAGCCCGACCCCACGACTGCCCAGAGAACTCCTCCTGGGGAGCCAAAGTTGGTTCTGTTGGAAGTCAAATTCGATAGGGATCCCCAGCAGCTGGGGTTCTTCTTGGCTCATGTCCTCACCTACATGCAAGTATATGGGAGGTCTCTGCCCAACCACACTGCCAAAATCTGGGTCATCACCCTAGCTCTGGAAGGAACCACGGCCAGGTGGATGGTAACCCTGTACAACTGCAATGCTCCCAAGCTCCAAAACTTTAACCATTTCATGACCATACTGAGACACCATTTTCAACATCACCTGGCAGACCGAAAAGCCAGGGATCAGATCAAAACTGTAAAGCAGGGGTGTCATCCGGGAGCCAAGTACACAGAGGAATTCCAAGATTTGGCCTGCTGCCTGAAGACATCCTGATAAGCTGTTTCCAGGATGGGCTAAACAATGAACTGTACAATACCTGTGTGCCCACAGGGCACCTGCCCGCCTCTATGAATGGTGCCTTCTGGCCGAAGAGGTGGAGATCAATCAAACTCAGAACCTGTACTGCCCCGTGAAGCCAGGGAGATGGAGCCAGAAAGGGAGAGCCCAGAAAAACATCCACCACCCAGCCCCGCTCCACTCCTTGTTTCAAGTGTGGCAAAAAAAGGGAACCGTGCTGTGGAGTGCCGTAGCAAGGCCCCAGTCAGGAAATCAGACCGCACCTCTGGAGGGAAGCCAGGCAGCAAATCCAGCCAGTGCTCAAAAGATATGGCCCTGAAGTCCTCGGAGGTCATGGAGCTCCCCCAAGCCCCAAAGATGGCAGGTAGAGGTCCAACCCCATCGGACGATGAGTCGGGGGCATCAGAGAATGATTACGATGATGATGCACTGGTAAGTGGGCTGATCGACCTCATAACCATGCCCATAGAACTGACAATCCCGGGCACAGGCAGGAAAATGGCCTTAACTGCCTTACTGGATTTGGGTTGCACACAGTGCTTGATAAGTCCTAATCTAGTTGGAAAATTGGGCCTTCCCCTAAGAAAACTTAAGGACCCTATCGCTTTCTGCCAGCTTGATGGGTCCATAGCAGGCAGAATCCCGGCCAGCTTTGTAACTGAGCCTCTGGGACTAACCATGGGAAGTCACTTGGAGACTTTAGCATTTATCATGGCTCCCGGCATGGAATGGCCCCTGGTACTTGGGCTAGCTTGGTTAAAGAAATGAAACCCCTTATTCGACTGGAGAGAGAGGCAGCTGAGGTTCCCAAGGAAGAGAGCACCACCTTCCACTTACCTGGAAATAAGGTGGTGGGTCTGAAGCAGGAATTAGCCTGCTTAAGTTGCCTAAGCCAAAGCTGTATTCGATGACCCCTAAAGAATTAGATGAACTCCGCAAATTCATCGACAGGAACTTAACCAGAGGGTTCGTCCAGTCTGCCAGGCCCCGGGCAAGGAGAAGAAGGATGGGTCTCTTTGCCTCTGCGTTAATCCACCCTGTTTTCTACTGCAGTTTATTCAAACCAGAGGTTACTTCTAACCTTAGGCCTCCTGCGCCTCAGGCACCCACACCTATCATGGTTGAGGGTGAACAACACTTTGAGATTAAGGACATTTTGGACTGTCAAATGCACCATGGGATGACATAATACTTAGTAGCTTGGAAGAATCTCCCTTCTGCCTAGAATGAGTGGGTGTACAAGAAACATGTTAGAGCCCCTAAACTTCTAAGACATTTTCATTCTCAATATCCTGATATGACTAAGTGATATGCCTGTATTGTTAAGCATCTCTGCTTTCTCCCTGCTCTCTGTTATTTCCTTGCGATCTTCTCTCTTTAGTGGACCTAGAGTTTCCTTAAAAAAATTTCTTGTTGTTAATACAGGTAGTTCGCGAGTTACAAGTGTAATGGAGCCTGGCTATTCCACTCGTAACTCAAAAACTCGTAGAGTGAATCTCGTACCTCAAACAAGATCACTCCCTTGCTCGTTAAAATGCATGTGGCTCATTAACTGCACATGAGGTATCTCAGTGTGGGGAAGGCCATGGAGGGCCTAGTGATGGAACAGGCCCCCAAGTCCTCCCCGACCCACTAACATACCTCATGCTTCCCCCTCGCTTCCTGCTGCACCGGACTCACCCGGAAAAGATCCGTCTCCTCTCTGCTGCGGTTCCTACTGCTGCCCGGATCTGAGGCCGGGGAACACTTCCGCTTTGAACAAGCATTAAGTGAATGCTTGTAACTCGAGGATTATCTGTATTATTGTCCTTGATTTCTGTTGCAAATCTTTGTTCATTCTGAGCCTTTGCTTTCCTGAATTCATCATTGCATGTTCTGGCTATCTGCTGATAATCAGCCTTAGTTATTTGTCCCGCTTTCCATTTTTTGTACTTGGCCTTTTTGTCATTCAGTTTGTCAGAGAGATCTTTGTGCAGCCATGCTGGTTTCTTCTTGAATTTCTTGTTTTTCTTTTTCAGTGGTATTGTGCTGGATAGCATTTTTCAGTGTTTCCCATGCTTCTTGAGTTGTTTTCTCCTTTAGGATTTTCAACCATGGAATCTTTCCTAGGGTCTCTCTGGGTTTGTTAAAATCAGCTCTTTTGAAGTTTAAGACACTGGTTGGATTATTTTCTATTGCCTGTTTTTGCATTATATTGAATTCCAGTATGATATGGTCACTCTCAACTCCCTTTATCACTTCTTCGCAATTAGTAAGTATTAGGTCCAGTATAGCTTTACTTCTAGTTCCCCCCTCCACCTTTTGAATGACAAAGTTGTCAGCTAGGTTGGTTAGGAATCTGTTTGATCTCCCACTTGCTTCAGAGTTTGTCTCCCAGTTGATATCTGGATAGTTGAAATCTCCCATTACTACTGTGGTATGCTTCCTACACACATTTGTTAACTGGATGGCAAAGAGTTCATCTATTTCTTCTGATTGGTTGGGTGTCCTGTAATACACACCTATGGCAATGTCACTTTTCCCCCTCTTTTTTATTGATCCATATAAATTTTGGAGGGATTTTATCTTTGATCATGTGCATTTCTGTAGATATGTAGTGTTCTCTTACATATAGTGCAACTCCCCCTCCTCTTTTTTTAGATCTATTTCTTTTGAACAATTTGTATCCTTCCATCAATACATTCCCGTCATGGGTTTCATCCCACCAGGTTTCTGTAATGCCAACTATATCATACCCACCCTCATGTACTATTGCTTCTAGTGCACCCCGTTTGTTCACCAAGCTTTGAGCTCATTTTTCTACCTTATTTTTTTTACTATTATATTAGTTTTATTTATCCTTTTCTTCCCTCTGTTTTTTTTTAAAGTTTTTGAGTTCCAATTCCTTCCTAACTTATTATTTAAGATTTGCCTTGTTAAGGGCTTCCAGTTTGTGATCGCGGTGCTGGCGGACAGGCGGGGTGATTGCTATCTCCGCCGTCCAGTTTTCTCCCGCCGGGGGACCCTGAAAAGGGTCGAACGTTGCCCTGGAGGGGCGACGAGCGTGAACAGGACCCCCGACTGATCGCGGAAGGGCGGCAGCCCTCCTGTTTGATCTGGGGCAGCTCTTCGAACTGACGGGGAAAAGATTGGCCATTAACATGGCCCATCACTAATGCCGCTACCAGCCGAGGCCAAAATTACTATCAAGCACTTCAAAAGCACCACGGAGGAATTGGGTGAGATCTTACCTTCTTTGTATCCCAAGTATTTTCCTGTAAAAAGCTTCTTGAAACTTCTTTCCCCTGTGAGGAGAGAGGGAAGGGAACGTCTTTTTCCCACCCTCTAAAATGGCGGCATCTGACTACTTAGGGGAAATAAAGCCTTGAAAAGAACAACTAAGTAACTGGATTTGCATTTTCTTGATATTTGGGGACCCAAAAAGTTCCTACTTTCACGGGGACCTGTTATCATATCTACTTGTAAAAAAGATGAAAAAGAACTTAAATTGGATAAAAACCTAGCCTGGGTTTTGAAAAGGACTTTAAATGCTATCGAGGACATCTTGTGGCAAAGTTTGGTACAGCAAGTGAATATTCTTGACAAAGAGACCTGCCTACAGCCCAGATCTGTCCTTGGTATTATCTAAAAGAGATAAAAAGCTGAGAGAACAGCTGGGAGGTGAAACTGGCTTTTAGGAACTGTGGAGGTGAACATTTACTGATTCTTGTTTAAAAAATACCCTCCACTCTAAAGGACCATTTATAACCATCTCAGAAATGGAGGAGGACCAGCAACAAATTTCGGTTAATTATAAACTTATACTTGAAAAAAGTCTTGAAGCTACTGAGATAATTAAATCTAGACTGAAAGACAAAGGCGCCAGCTTAAACCTACAAACTGAAACCCTGATTTCAACTAAAGAACTTACAATTCAGAAAACAACAGAAGCGGAAGAAATTAATATCAAGACAGAGGACTTTAAAGAACAACAAGTACAATGTACTGAAAATTCTGACAACCAAACCCTGATTGCAACCAAAGAACCTACAACCCAAAAAGCAACAGAAGCGGAAGAAAGTAATACCAAGACAGAGGGTGTTAAAGATCAACAAGGACAGCATATTGAAAACCTAGATAACCAAACAATAACCATAAAATTGGACGTGACTTTCTACTTAAACCAGAAGAAACCTGAGGAAGAAGAAGACCAGACCGAATTGAAGATAAAGATACTAGAGCACATATGGAGATCTGAGCCACCAGGGCAACAATTTAACGATTATAAATGGACCAGTTCCTCTGGAAAATTGATAACTAGATGGTCTCCTTTGATTCAAGCAACATGTGCAAGAATGAAGGGAGATCTATATGATGATTTAAAGGCATTGGTATGGAAGCCTGGTTGGCATAAAAAGAAAGCTAGATTTAAAAACTGGGGTCTTTTGATTTATGACAGAGGATCCTAAAGTCTCAACTAATGGGCTAAAGGGAGATTTTGAGATGAAGGGAAATATGATTATTAGATTTGAATATTGTTGGAAAATGATAAAAAATAAGGGATTAATTGGCTTAATATTTAGGATTTAGATTTATAAGGGAAATGGAAATTAACTATTAGGCATTAGCCTCGAACTATTGTTTAGCCCAGATAATATAGATGATGGATTTGAGACAATAAAGGATACTCTATTAGTAAGTGGTGATGTACTAGGATGAGGAATAGAAAATGTTTATGAAATAAAATAAGAATATATTTAAGTAAGTAATATGTGTATTTTAGATATTATAACTTTTATGTAGTGAAATAAAGGAAACTTGGGTTACCCGAAACTTAAATACTATGGATGTTAAAGGCTGAATTGGAATACTGTAATTAAAAATTAGGTAAAACTTAAAAACAGGATATGGATATGTATAAGCAAAAAATATATTGATAAATGTTTTAACTGAGCTTGTTATGGTTAGAAATTTACTGGCTTAAGTATGATATAGCAAATGTTAAGGGAAATGGAGAAGGAATTTTTGATAATGTAACCTGAGATATGTACTAAAGATTTTGTTATTGAATTATTGACTACCCAATCACCACGCTGCTTTCCAAATACCTGGATGTAAAACTGGGAAACCAATAAAATTTGTTATAAAAAAAAAAGATTTGCCTTGTTAAGATTTGCCTCTTTATTAGTCCTATTCTTCCTTCATTTCTAATATTCCACTCTTGTCCTTATTATTTGCCTATTTATTTAGCTTTTATTTTCCGTCCTGTATTTATTTTTATTCTCTACTAGGGTCTTCCCTCTCTTCCTGTTGGGACCTCAGACTTAATTGTTGCCTTCACTTCCATTGTTCGCTGCTCTGGCCTCTTGTTGTCTCTGCTCTGGTAAGGCCTCCAGTCGGCTTTCCAGTTGGCTCAGCTCTGCTGTCTGGTCTGCTCCACTCAGTCAGCCACTCAGCTTTAGAGATCAGAGCTCTCTAACTCAATGTGCCTCTGTTGCTGCTGCTGCTGTGTTTCTCCCCTCCACAGATTTTGCCACCACCAATTTCTCACAGCCACCGGTTCCCTTTGTTATTGCTCCAGGCCCTTTGTCCTCCACCAAATGGGCTGCCAGGCTAGTAGGAGACAGGGGGTGCTGCTGCTGATCTCTCTTGGGGAGGGAACGTTGATCAAATCCTCCATCTGGGGCAGGTCACTGGGGTAGGCTGTGGGGCCAGAAGGACTCAAGGAGAGGGCTGTGGTAGTCAGGCTGCCTCTAGTTTTCTGGGCCCTGGGTCAGGATGCCTGGCTGCCCTCTCAAGCCGGGCTGCCTAGATTGGAGAATGGGTCTAGGCTATTCTTGAATATACTGTGACCCACTGGTTCACTACCTCCAATAGTCTCCCTACTTGTCTGCTGTTCAGCTTCTGATTCGCTGCTCTCAGTTGCCTCTTTTCCAGCATTGGGCTGCTTAGTTGGGCTCCTGAGCTGGATTTATCATTCTCTATTGCCGGCTGCCTCCAACTCCACGTGCAGCCATTCATTTGCTGTGCTCCTGTTTGCTGATGTTTTCCTCCTTACTCCAGTTTCTTCTTTTCCTTTGTCCTTTCTATCTTCCTTTTCTAACTTTCTGCTCCTTTTTCCTCCCTTTTCCCCCCTCTCTTTGTACCTTCCTACTTAGTTTAGTAATTTCTCTCCCCATGATCTGATACTGCTTCTTACGCTGCCGCCATCTTGAGTCATGTTTAATGAAAACAAGGACTAGCATGATAGCAGTGTTCCAATATCTAAGGGATGCCACAAAGAAGAGGGAGTCAATCTATTCTTGAAACCACCTGAAGGCAGGACAAGAAGCAATGAATGGAAACTAATCAAAGAGAGAACCACTATAGAACTAAGAAGAAATTTGCTGACAGTTAGAACAATTAATCAGTGGAACAACTTGCCTCCAGAAGTTGTGAATGCTCCAACACTGGAAGTTTTTAAGAAGAGATTAGACAATCATTTCTCTGAAATGGTATAAGTTTCCTGCCTAAGCAGGGTGTTGGACCCTAACCCTAACCCTCCAACACATTTTCCTTTGCTCGGCCATATTCATCCCAATGACCGGTTATGTTGTAATCCCAGTCAGATCAGTTTAGTGGCCATGCCACTCTCACTGGGACAACCTGTCCAGGTATGATAATTATGGGTCATCTAGCGATCTCTTCTGTTTTTTCAAAAAGTTTTAGGAGCTCATTCTTTGTGAGAAAAATATGAAGCAGCTGGATCATATCTCCCTATGAAGGATTATGCCTGTCAGTAATCAATTTGAGGATCCTAATCACTGTTTGGGGTTCAGATTGGAAAGAAGGAGTATCCTTCTTCCATATCACTAAATCTGAAGGCGAGAACAGGGTGTGCATGAGGACATTCTCTAGCTGTCCTCATCCGTGCCCTGGGATGGGTTTTTGTAGCAGGGGGGGTATAATCCTCCCTTTTTCACTGGGGTGTGTATTGTTTCTGCCAGGGTCAAGTTTCTGATCACTCTTTGGTCCCGGTTCTCTTGGGTCTGAAAGCTCAGCCCAACAATATCAGTACTGTAACTTAGAAGATTTTAGCCTAGGTCTTAATGTTTTTAAAAATTTATATTCAAAAGTACTAAATTCTGGCCAGATTGGTCTCCCTGCCTCATCCTTAAGCAAAGACCACTCTACACAATTGGAGTGCACGCTCCTTTTTCATTCCCACCTGGAAGGGTAGTCTCTTTTGATCTCAGGCTTTTAACAGTTTCCCTAAAGGAGACATTGGCAGAACCTTGGAATCAAAACATCCCATATTTTCAGGCCATACTCTGACCCTTGTTCCTGTTACTCACAGTGAGATTCCCTCCTGCACTCACAGATCAACTTTCTCCTGGGTCCTCTGCTTCCTGGCAAGGCAAATCTTTTGGCCCTAACCCCTTGGCAAGGCAATCTTTTAGCTCTAGCCCCTGGCAAGGCAATCTTTTAGCTCTAGCCCCTGGCAAGGCAATCTTTCAGCCCCAGCCCCTTTGGCAAGGCGACTTTTGAAGCCACACTAGCCCTGTGCAAAGCAACTTTTGAAGCCACCCTTGCCTAGTGCCCCAGTTTCAGACAAGGGGATCTGGGAAGACTTTGACTTCTTTTTGCAGAGTATGAGAGTCCCTCCTAGAAGAGTGGAACTTTGCTTAGAGACTTCGGTAGGTTGCTCGAATGTCAATCCTCCACTCACACTGCGTTCTCTTCCTCTTCTGAACCATATTTTGGACCAGAAAAAAGTGGTGCTGAGATTTCTCTACCATCTGAAACATTCCTTAATACTGATTGCACAGATTGTAATTTAGTGAAGCATAAAAACCATAACTGCACAAGTTATTTATTTCCTATTCAAATTAAACCTTAATACTGCCGATCATTAAGCAAATCATTATTTCTTTCATTTTTTCCTCACAATGCCAGAGCCTCTAGATCATGGTGTCAAACTCGATCGCGTCACATGACATATCGTGATGTATCGTGATATTTTTTACCTTTGCAGAGCCAGGGTGGGCATGGCCTGCACATGACGCATCCAGCCTACGGGCCACCAGTTTGACACCCCTGCTCTAGATGGAGAGGATTTATGTGGTTCTGCATTCTCAACAACTGGATGGATGGCTGAGAATTTTAGAAGCTAATATGTTTCAAGGACATAATATTTTAGAATACAGAACCCTTAATATTTTCACCAGTCCATAATTCTAATACAACTTTCAGTCAACTTTACCTTCTGAAAGTAAAGCAGTGACTTTTCTTCATGCTAAAAAAAAATCCAGCTCGTACAGAAAGCTCTGCCCCTTTGCTGCCCTCTTGTGACTATTAGGAGTTTTACAGCTGTGATTTGATAGCGCTGTCTCGGCGTTAAGAAGCTCCTTGGCTGAGACAACCACTTTTATTAACAGCCCATTTACTTCTCCAAAGACATAACGTGGCTCATGCCTAATTGCCATCCGCTTGACTTCATGTATCAACCAGCCTCACCTTTCCAGCACCCCAAAAACAAAATCGCCCATCCCTGTCCCCCCCCTCCCTCCCGCAATATGGAATCAGGAAAAGTTTGTGATCGCCCTAGCCAACCTGGTGTTGGCCAAGGCCTCCATGCATTGACTCTGCTCCGCTGCCTGAGGCTTTCCAAATTTCTGGGATTTCAACTCCCACCGTTCCCAGGATGGCTACCCTGGAAGAGATATTTGGACGCTGCTCTCACTCCTCACCTGGCGGCGATGCCCAGCCAGGATGCTGCCGAGGTGCTTGATGTACTGGCCGCAGAGTGGCCACTTGGCCCAGGAAGGCCACCTTCCTTCCTCTTCCCCTCCACCGGTGGGCCAGCCACTCAATCTCTGCCTCCTGCAGGTTGCTGGCTTTTTCGCCCAGCAAGGGGTGATTACGTGACTCTCGCTTGCACCAGCAAGATTTGGATTGTCCACAGCTTGCACTTGTTCTGGGCATTGCGCGGGCTCCTTTTCTGCTTGGTCCCGTCTCCCGCCAATGGCCTGCAGCCTTCCGGAGGACTGGTACCAGTGCACATGTGTGGCACTGCGCACCTGCCCGGACCATAGCGGCGGTGCTTGATGTGCGCAGCCAGCTGGTGGAATGGCATCCTCCGGCCACCACCCCACGTGCTGTAGTCACATTTGACTGCCAGGCATCCCACCGAGCATCTGGCGCTGCTCTTGGGACATGAGAGGCCGGCAGCCCAGGAGGCATCCTCGCCACTTTGGCGCCCAGGGCACAGAAGACTTGTCCACAGGGAGTGTAGAGCAGGTCTTATAGCACATGGCAGCAGAGCTTGCACTTCAGAGAGCGATCTCTTGGCTCTGCAAGGCGGTCAGTGTCTAGCCCCATGACGGCGAAAAGAAAAACTTAAAGGAAAAGAGCCACTCCACCTCTTATTGCCCATCCCTCATGGAACTGTGGTCAGGAAGAGAAATCAGCGAGCGAAATTGGATTAGTTTTTCAACTGCTGGATTTCGAGGGATGTTCCCTTGAAAAGGCGTCTACTGTAGTGCAACTGCACTTCTCTTTCCTCTGCAAATCCCTTGTCTCTTTGGCATTGTATGTGTGGGTAGACAGGCGGAGCGAGGTGAGGCAGGGCTGGATGGTGTGAGAGGAAGTAAGGAAGAGGGTCTGTGATTCCCCGGATTCCCATCCAATTTAGTCGAAGAAAGAAGGTATATACTACCTCCCGTACAAGTCAAAACAACAACACCTAATTCCAAAAGTTGAGCTGCTTCTCTCCCCTCCACTTCCCACTCTCCAAATAGAAAACTTAAGATGGCATAAATTGCCTCTACTACTGTTCACTATTCTGAGATTATATGGTGTTTCCCAACTTATTGCGTGCCAAGTTAAAGAAAGAAATGGATGGATTTCCCCTCCCCCCCACTTCATTTCTTCTCTCACCAAGCATCATTTGCTGCCTGGGAAATAGCTAATGCTTTGCTATGGTTGGTGGCAAATAGGAAAAAGGTTTAAATACTGATTTGGTCTCCAATAAGATAATTTTACTAAATAAACTATTTACAATACATTTCAGATTAGCTCACAGGATTTGTTTTTCCTAAAAGGAACTATTTTCAACTAAGTGCATTGAAGTTTGGTTTGAGCCAGATTTCTGCACCATATTTATTTGAAGACAGTAATTTATTCAGTTAAAACTTAGATTAATCTATTTACACCATTATAACATTCTTTTCTAATTAAGAGCAAACAGATCAGTCAACTCTGGACCAAGATCAACAAGGTTCTTAAATATCCCTCACTGTGCTGTTGGTATTTGGCTGGATCATACTTTTCCATTAATAAATGCTATGCTGGATGGCTTTCTAGACTGGAATTGCAAAACATCCTTAACTGTTTAAATAAAGTAAAGGGGATGGAGCGGGGTTTTTTTAAATTAAATCAACAGAAAAAGCAAGAGAGTTGTTAAGTGAGTTGCACCCCATTTTACTATTTTTTTGCCATCGTTAAGTGAATCACTGCTGTTATTAATTGAATCATGCAGTTGTTAAGCAAATCTGGCTTTCCCCATTGACTTTGCTTGTTAGAAGCTAGCTGGGATTACAATGGTGATCACGTGACCCTGGGACAGTGTAACTGTCATCAGTACATGCCAGTTGCCAAGTGCCTGAAATTTGATCACATGACCATGGGGATGCTACAATAGTTGTGTGAGAAAACGATCATAAATCAACTTTTTTCAACCCCACTGTAACTTCAGTCACTAAATGAACAGTTATAAGTTGAGGACTACCTGTAGTTTCTTCTTTCCAGTTTGATTATTTCCCAATTACAACCTGGAGCAAGAAGACAATTTTCTTGAAAGTTGGATGAGGATGGACAGAACATCATGATGCAAAGGAAAAATTACACTATCAGCAGGGGGAGGCATATTTCCATGGCACTTTGATGCTCCTTTCTTTTACAACTCTGCCCCAGAGGAACACATACCCTAAGTTCTCTTTAGTCAGTGTATGTATGCTTATGAGATGGGATGACCCTAAAAACACACTGGACTGTCTTACGAGTTCAGAAGTAAGAACATATCTGTCATCTTTTTCTTTGCCATTTTGTTGCTCGCTTACTTGCTTTTATGATGTTGTTTTGTCTTTGACTTAAACATGATTTAACGAACAGTCTCACCAAATCTTCATCTTCACTGCTTGGTCTTCTCTGCAAACTCTGCAAGACAGATAGATTTTCATAAGTCTACTTGAGCCATTGGGAAAGTATCTTCAGCTACTGAAATAGTAACTTTGATTAAACTCCATCTGAAGAACTCAAATGGATGCTGGGTTATCTTATAAAAGGACTGCAATAAAACAACAGTTAATTGGGTCAATGAGAAATTGAGTCTGAATCATATTCTACAAGTGAATATAATTGGCAATAATTGGAATGCAGTTACAATAGTATTTTAGAGATATATTGTATAAGTTAGTGACTATCCAGGAAGAAAAACAAATCATTGTGATTCTTGTTAAAGAATGACACTGTCAGAATCCAATTATATTTTATTTCTAGCTATCTACTCTGAGAAAACCCAATTCTTACTCTCTTCTGGATTCTGTCAAACTACAAAGGGGGGGAGTAAACACGGATGTTTATGACTGGCATTTCCCCTATCAACTACAAAGTAACATCCTCTGTGGATTCCCTTCGAGAGTACTAACCATAACAATGCAGCCATCAGCCTTTGATCTCACTCCCTATGAAGCCTCCTTTTACTGGCAGCAAGGAAAAAGGGGGGGAAGATTGCAACGCTTGGGATCTGATGGATTTAACACCCAACCATTTGCCAATTTGAATTGACCGGAAGGAATGTGGAGTGGGGCTGCCTGGGAACACTTTAAAACATTGAATGGTCAGTGGGGTCCCTCAGATCCTGTCTAGCATGCCTTCAGTCAGTTTTTCTTAATAAAGATTCCTGTTGGAAGAAACGTTCCAAGAGTTCTGTCTTCTTAAGATGTAAATTGAGGTGGGTCCTTACATTAGACAGGATCTGCAAAATTGGTCAACCTGGAAGGAAGAACCTTGCCAGGGGACTTTGCAAAAAATACCATATCAGACGATGAAGCGGGGAAGGGGGAAAGCCCCCCGGAGAGGGAGCCGTTGCCCCGACTGGAAACTTGCCAAATATCCGGATATTAAGGGTCAGATTCCTCAGGAGAAGAGGTGGTGGAGACGCATAACCACAAGCCTTGGTGGTCAATGGGCGTTGGAAAGAAAGGCGAGTTACTTACTGCTGGTAGGAGAAAAAGAAAAAAATATAGTCCTCTAACTTAGCCAGAAAACAGCAGCAATAGGGGATTTACAGGTATTTAGTCCCACTTGACTAGAAAGGATTTCCTTAAAAAATATTGTAGCTAAGAACTATGACTGATTTCTTTTTCTTCTCCCTATAAATACGTTTTTCTTTTAAATCAGACCTTTTCTATTTTAAGTCCAAATATAGGAATTTTCTTACCCTTAGCATTTGCAAGATGCTTTGGCTCTATTTATGGTATTAAAGCATAGTAAAATATGCTTGAAATAAATATATGACAAATTATGACAAAATATGCAAAAAAGGTACTTCTCAAATTTACAACCATTTGTTTAGCAACCATTCGAAGTTAAAACAGTATTGAAAAAAGTTGCATATAGCTGGCCCTCATACTCATCCATTGCAGCATTCTCCATGGCCATATGATCAAAATTTGGGTGCTTGGCAACCGGCATAGATTTACAATGTTGCAGTGACCCCGGGTTATATGATCACTCTTTTCAAATTTCCCAGCCAACTTCTGAAATACAAAGTCAATGGGGGAAGGTGGATTCACTTAATAACCACATGATTCACTTAACAACCATAGCAAAAAAAGTTGTAAATTCAGGTGCAATTCACTAAGCCTTGCTTAATAATGGAAATTCTGATCACAACTGTGGTCTTAAGTCAAGGACTACCTGTAGTAAGTACTAGAAAAGAATTCTTACCTGTATATGCTTTTTTTGAATTTTATTCTATGTAATCAGACACAATTTAGATCAGCGACTCCCAACCTTTTCTATACCCTGCACCCAGTGGTGGGATTTGCCAGTTCGCACCAATTCAGCAGAACCGGTAGCTTATTCTTTGTTGCCCAGGCCCAGAATGGACTTCCGGAAGCAGCATCCACACAATGAACTAGTTTTTCACATATTTGAATCCCACCACTGCCTGTACCCCTAGAACGCTTCTGATATATTCTCACACCCCTCACAAAAGTTCAAAATAACGGCAACGAATTATATACACTATGCATATACACTATAATTTTGAAAAGCCAAGTTTCCGTGCCCCCTGGAATATCATCTCGCACCCCCGGTTGGGAACCCCTGATTTAGATGATTGCAGAGCGGTTGACAACCTACTGGTATTTCCTCAAAATTACAGGAGTATTTCCAGTTCTAGCTTAAGAATAGAATAGAATAGAATAGAATAGAATAGAATAGAACAGAACAGAACAGAACAGAACAGAACAGAACAGAACAGAACAGAACAGAACAGAACAGAACAGAACAGAACAGAACAGAACAGAATAGAATAGAATAGAATAGAATAGAATAGAATAGAATAGGACCTTGGAAGTCTTCTAGTCCAGCCCCCTGCTCAAGCAGGAGAACCTAATGTCAACGCTGCTAATATTGGATATTATTGCTTTGACAAGATATGCAGAACTGTCTGGTATTTTTAGAGTTAATTTAGATGATGCTGGGAGGGGAGGAGAAAGATAAGGAATGCGCGGGATACGGAACAGAAGTGAATCTTTGCTCTTCAGGCTGATTGGAAAATGTGATTTATGACCGCAAAATAGGGGAGGGGAATAGCCTGGAATGTTATGTGCAAAGAAAGGGAAATTCAGATCTTGGCATTCATCCATGCCTTGCTGACACTCTGTCACACAAAGAATAAAGATCTTTTAGGATAAACAATGCCTGGAAGTTCTTTGAAGTGTTTCATTAGTCGGAACCATGACATCATGCCAAGATCTAAATCCTTTTCAAACAACTGGGGGTGCAATACCCCCACCTCTTCCTCCTAGGCTTCAGAGAAGCTGGCAGAGATTCAGGAGGAAAATCTATCATGAGAAACGGGAGTTTGCTTGAAGATAACCCGGCAGCTGCTGATACCCCAGAGGGGGAAGCAACAGACAGCATGCTGTGGGAAGATGAATTTTGGCAGACAAACGGCTGGCAGACAAATGCAAATCGGTGGAGAGATAACAGATCGCCTGCCACTCAAGGTTCGGGTGAGTCACTGGAAAGATTTGAAAACCCAGAGGTGAGAAGCAGAAATCAGTTCCTGCAGAGAGGAGCCTACAGCCCTTCCATTGCAGATCAGACAGCCTTCCAGATCCTGTCTTCCCCTGCCAGGGACTCCAGCCCCGAAGAGAGAGGGAATCCCAGTCTGAGGCCTCTGCAGCAATGGGGAGTTTGGCATCCCCAGCAGGTAGATGGTCAGCGACCTCTGAGCTTGCCACAGCTAATAGAGGCCTTGCAACAGCTTGGGGTGGTGCAGAAGCCAGGAGATCAGCAGCTGGTGGGAGAACGACCACAGCAAGGAGATTGGCCACAGCCCCCGAACGTGCAACCCCTGGGCATAAATCAATAGCCTATAATTGCACCACCTTTCAGAGCAACCTTCGATGGGGACCCAGAGAAGCTGATTTTTTTCCTCAACCATGTGCGCTCTCAGTTGAACTGCTGGGCCTATCTCTACCCGGAACCAGGGGCCATGGTCGATGTGATTGCGTCCAGCCTAGAGGGAGAAGCATCCGAATGGCTGAACAATTTATATAATGAGCAAGCCCCAGAATTGGAGGACCCCCACCTCTTCCTCCTAGGGCTGAGAGAAAGATTTGAGGACCCATCCATTGACCTCAAGGCAAGAGAACAAATCCACAAAATAAAACAATCCGGCAGGCCTGCCCTGGAGTACGTGTGAGAATTCCGCAAGATAGCAGGTCGAATAGAGGGGTGGCCTGAGCAATCCCTAATCCATCACTTCATTGAGGGATTAGACGATCACCTCTCTCAGGCCTGCTTCTATCGAGCAGTACCTGATCAGCTGCAAGAAAGGTACCAGGCAGCGATAAAGCTAGACGTTCAGCTCGCCTGCTATAAGAAGCCTCCCCCACCTGAATCCGAGCAGCAGCCAGAGCAACCCGAACAACAATCACCCCCATGAAAACCTCCAACTACTGCGATGGCTGAGAGACCCAGGCCACCTGCAGGCCCGTCAATTAAGTGTTTTCGGTGCAGACAGGAGGGACATCGAGCAGCAACCTGTCCAGTCCCCTACCCCCGACTACAGAGCAGACCGGAACCAGCTGCGAGAAGGAAACCGATGGCTCCCTGATGGGAGGGAGTCTAGTCACAAAATTAACTGAGCCCCTACGCCTAGAAATAGGTGAGCACTGGGAGTTTATTCACTTCCTGGTGGCCCCAAAAATGACTGAGGCTGTGATCCTAGGATTAGCCTGGTTGGACAAATGGAAGCCATTTATCTGGTGGGAGAAAGGAATGAGAACCGTGAAACTACCTATAGGGCCTAAGCCTCCCACTGGTTCAACTGATGTTGCGGGACACTTTAGGCCACCCAATGAGTGAGGGCACATGGCTTCCTCACCACCAGGCGAACCACTCATCCCCAACGAATACTGGGACCTAGCGGAGGCATTTAGTGAAAAAGAATGCGATGCCCTGCCCCCTCACAGACCCAATGACTGCTCTATTGAACTGATGCCAGGAGCCAAACTCCCACGACCGAGAATGTACGCTATGTCCCCCCTCAAAATGCAGGAGATGCAGCGATACGTGAACAAAAACCTAGCAAGGGGGTTCATTGAATGGGCCAAATCTACCGTGGGAGCCCCTGTGTTGTTCAAAAAAAAAAAAGATGGGTCTCTTCATCTCTGCATGGACTATAAGGGTCTCAACACTGTGAGTGTGGAAAACAAATACCCCGTCCCCCTCCTAAAGGACTTATTAACCCAACTGGCTAAGGGGAGTGTCTTCATTAAATTAGACCTAGAGAGGCATATTACCGGGTGAGAATAAAGGAGGGAGACGAGTGGAAAACTGCCTTCAACTGTCCTATGGGGAGCTATCAGTTCAAAGTCATGCCATTTGAACTACAGGGGCCCCCAGCCGTATTCATGCAGTTGATTAATGAGGTCCTACCTGATCACTTGTACAAAGGGGTTCTGGTGTATCTTGATGATATCCTGATATACAGCTCGAATATGACTGATCACATAAAGCTGGTGAGAGAAGTGTTAAAGAAATTATTGAATGCCAAGCTTTATGCCAAATTGTCAAAATGTGAATTTCACCAGACCCGATTAGATTATCTTGGCTACAGAATTTCCAACGAGGGCATTGAAATGGATCCAGCCAAAGTGAGAACTATAATTGAGTGGCAGCTCCCAAAGACTCGCAAACAGCTTCAGAGCTTTTTAGGTTTTGCCAACTTCTATCGTCAATTCATCCCCTCCTTTGCCGAGATTGCCCTACCCCTTAACAGAACTACTCAAAACAGGCAAAGGAGGAGGAAAACTGCGACCGGGCCAGCCACTTACATGGACTATGAGCTGTCAAACAGCTTTTGAGAATTTAAAAAGACTATTTGCTGCTAAACCGGTCCTAAAGCACCCCTGCCCAGGGGAACCCTTTGTAATCCAAGCTGACGCCAGCGACATGGCAGTCAGAGCTGTATTACTGCAAAAGAACAAAAGTGGGGTCCTGCAACCCTGCGCCTACACCTCTAAAAAATTTACTGAAAGCGAGAGGAGATGGGCAATCTGGGAGAAGGAGGCCTTCGCTATTAGGTGGGGGCTGTTAAACTGGCGACACTATCTAGAAGGGAGCAAGGTACCATTTGAAGTATGGATAGATCATAAAAACCTAGAGGCACTGAAAACTCCCCACAAATTGTCCCCAAAGCAAGTACGGTGGGCACAGTACTTTAACCATTTCAACTTCACTCTAAAGTACATACCGGGAAGAAAAAACTTCCTAGCTGATGCGCTATTGAGATTGCCCCAGTACAAAAGCGAGCGTGAAGAGGTTAATGAGGCAATTATCTCCAATCCACAAACTGCCACTCAACTCATGCCTCACAGGGTCCCAAATCCTGATGACCCTGGGGTAAAGAAAATAAAACAAGAGCTCCTCACCGATCAATGGTTCAAAGATAATCAAACTTCCCTAACATGCAGGGATGGTTTAGCTTACAAGGGGGTGGAAACTGTATTTGCCTGAAGCCCTCCATCTTAATGCTCTCAAACACAGCCATGATGTAAAACAGGCTGGACACTTTGGATATCTAAAAACTCTACATCTCACCCACCGGCAATTTTGGTGGCCGGGGCTGAAACGGGATGTGGAAAACTATGTAAAGAGTTGTACCGTATGTGCCACAATGAAAAGAATCCCAGGGAAAACCCCTGGGTTACTGCAGCTGGTGGCATACCCTTCTCAACCCTGGGAAGAAATACCTATGGACTTTATAGTAGACCTACCTGAAAGTAGAGGAAATACTGTCATCTGGACTGTGATAGACCTGTTCTCGAAGCAGGCTCATTTCATTGCCTGCAAAGGACTCCCATCTGCCCAACGACTGACTAAATTGTTCCTGAAACATATCTACCGGCTGCATGGCGCCCCTAAGTGAATAATTTCAGATAGGGGTGTGCAGTTTGCAGCAAAGTTTTGGAGGAGTTTCCTTAAATGAATTGGATCATCTCAAGGCTTATCATCTGCTTTTCACCCGGCCACCAATGGGGCTGCAGAATCTGCTAACAAAATGCTGGAGCAATATCTCAGATGCTACGTTTCCTACCAACAGACAAACTGGACTGACCTCCCCCCTTTCACAGAGGTGGCGTACAATAATTCTGTTCACAGCAGTACTGGCTACACGCCTTTCAGAGTAGCCACGGGAAAAGAGTTCAGCCCAATACCTGAATACCCTCAGGTGCCCTCTGCCTCCCAGACACTTGATCAATAGGTGAGGGGGTGGGAAGAAGTTTGGAGAAACACGAAAACTGCGTTAAAAAAGTCTTCCGAGACTCACTTCACTATGAAGTGAAACGTATTCTTGACTCTAGAATTTTTAAAGGGAAATTGCAGTACCTAGTACAATGGAAGGGGTACTCATTGTCCGAAGCTACTTGGGTGAAATCTAGCGATGTGAAGGCTGACCGACTCATTAAAAAGTTTCATGAGAAAAACCCCAACAAACCAAGAGATAATCCCTGACATATGCTTTTGTTCACATACAGGACCTATCCTTTTTGTAAGGGGGGCCGGATGTCAACGCTGCTAATATTGGATATTATTGCTTTGACAAGATATGCAGAACTGTCTGGTATTTTTAGAGTTAATTTAGATGATGCTGGGAGGGGAGGAGAAAGATAAGGAATGAGTGGGATACGGAACGGAAGTGAATCTTTGACCTTCAGGCTGATTGGAAAATGTGATTTATGACTGCAAAATAGGGGAGGGGAATAGCCTGGAATGTTATGTGCAAAGAAAGGGAAATTCAGATCTTGGCATTCATCCATGCTGTGCCGACACTCTGTCACACAAAGAATAAAGACTTTTTAGGATAAACAATGCCTGGAAGTTCTTTGAAGTGTTTCATTAGTCGGAACCATGACACCTATACCATCTAAGACAAGTGATTGTCTAGTCTCTTCTTAAAAATCTCCAGTAATGGAGCGCCCACGATTTCTGGGGGTAAGCTGCTCCACTGGTTGATTTTCCTCACCGTCAGGAAGTTTCTCCTTAATTCCAGGTTGCTTCTCTCCTTGATCAGTTTCCAACCATTGTTTCTTGTCCTTCCTTCTGGTGCTCTGGTGAAAAAATTGATCCCCTCTGCCTTGTGGCAGTCCCTCAAATACTGGAACACTACTATCATGACTCCCCTATTTCTTCTTTTCTTTAGACCAGCCAAACCAAAGTCCCGTAGCCATTCTTTGTATGTTTTAGCCTCCAGGGCTTTGATCATCTTAGTTGCTCTTCTCTGAATTTTTTCTAAACTCTCAACATCTTTTTTTTTGATATGGTGACCAAAATTGGCTGCAGTATTCCAGGTGTGATCTTACTCGGGCTTTGTAAAGCGGTACTAGTACTTCACATGATCTTGATTCTATGCCTCTGTTTATACAACCCAGGATTGTATTAGCTTTTTTGGTTGCTGCTGCACACTGCTGGCTCATAGTAAAGTGATTGTCCACTAGGACTCCAAGGTCCTTCTCACAGTTAGTGTTTTTTTAAAAATAATATTTTATTAATTTTCCAATTTTCCATTTAAGTTTTTAAAAAGCAATGTGGTGACTGGGTTAATCAATAGTTCGATAACAAAATCTTTAGTACAAATCTCAAGTTACAACATCAAATATTTCTTCTCTTTTGCCCTTAATTTACTGTCTCGCATTCAAGCTAGTACAGTTCTGATTATATCAACTCAGTAAAAACATCATTACATTTATCAATAAATTTTTAGCTTATACATATCTTAATTACATTCAATCTTCATATACAATCCATATCCTATTATTAATTTTTACCCAATTTTTAGTTTCTCATCAATATTCCAATTTAACTTTTGATATTTATAATTTTCTGGCTTTAGGTAACCAAGATTTCCCTTGTCTCAATTCATAACAAAATCTAATATCCAAAATACACATTTTATCTATTTGAATATAATCTTGTTCTATTTCCTAAGAGTTATCTATTTCCCATCATATTAAATCATCTACTTACTAATACAATATCCCCTTTAATAAATCAAAACCATTGTGTATATTACCTGGGTTAATCAATAAATCAAAAATTCATAATAATTAATTTTCTTTTTCCTTTTAGGTCTATTTTTTAAATATTAAACAGATAAAGTCCTTATTTTCAACTAATTTCCAAGTATTTTAAATCTAATGACCAGAATTCCTCTTATCTCAACTTCTCCCTTTAACCCTTTAATTAATAATATGAAATCCCCTCTAATAAGTCAAAACCCCAATTTTCTTCAACCTTATTCTGGCTTTCTTCCTTTGCCAACTAGGCTTCCATATCAGTGCTTTTAGATCGGCAAATAGATCTCCCTCTATTATTATATATGTTATTTGAAATAAAGAAGACAATTTAATTGCCAGTTTTTTGGAAGGACTAGCCCATTTGTATTCGTTAAGTTGTCTCCCTGTTATTCCATTTCCCCATGCTTGCCCTGATATGTTTGTCTTCCATTCAATCTGTTCTTCTTTCTCAAATTTCTTCTGATTTATATAGAAAGTCATTTCCATTTTCAGTGTTGTCACTTCCTTTTCTGGATTTTCCATCAGCTGTATTTGTTGGTCAATTGAGTCCTCTGTCTTAATATTTGATTGTCCCACTTCTTCTGTTATCTTCTGCATTGTTGGTTCTTTGGTTGTAGTCAAAGTTTGGGTTTGTGTATCTAAGCTGATGTCTTGATCTTTTATGTTAGGTCTTATTTTATCACAAGCTGAAAAAATGGTTTCATGTATTGCTTTTAACATGTAAAAAATCTTTTCCTGGTCTTCATCCATCTCTTTCACATGTTTATAAATAGTCTTTCTAGTAGAAGTTGTTTGTAAAGCAAGATTTTATAGTCCAAGGTGTTTCAACGTCTCATATAGTGACCATTATTCCTCAAATAAAGAGATAGGAAAGCAGTTTCTCACATATAACTCTAAGAGTCAGTAAAGGTTTACATTCACAGTTCAAGTAGGCCAGTTATGCCACCCAGCTGTTCTCTTACAGCTAAGTCTCTCACAGGTGGTGCCAAGGTCAGAAAAGTCTTATCTAAGGTCTGGGCTTCAAGCCAAGTCTCTTTTAGGAAATAACAAGTTGTAATACCAAACTTTGCCACAAGATGTCACCAATGCCATTTAAAGTTTTTTAAGTCCAAAATTTTTATAATCCTTTTTCCAATTTTATTTCTTTTTTGTAGATAAAAACAAGAGTCTCCAATA
This sequence comes from Azemiops feae, assembly GCA_023970755.1. NCBI lineage: Eukaryota > Metazoa > Chordata > Lepidosauria > Squamata > Viperidae > Azemiops > Azemiops feae. The sequence continues at coordinate 2,214,317 of JALGBA010000053.1, read as the reverse complement.
AAAATAGGAAATTTTTTGGTCCCCAAGTTTCAGGAACATATAAATCCAATTAGATTAAAGTTGTTCTTTTAATGCTTTGATTCCCCTGGGTAGTCAGACGCTACTATTCTTAGTGGGTGGGATAGAAATTCCCTTCCCTCTCTCCTCACAGGGGGAAAGATACTTCAGGCAGCTTTTACAGGAAGAGAAAGTACTTAGGGTAAAGAGAAGATCAGTTCTCACCCAGTTTCATCCATGTTGCTTTTGAGGTGCTTGGTGGTGAGTTTGACTTCGGTTGTCTGCAGCCTAGTGATGGGCCATATTACTATGACCGGTCTTTCCTCCGCCAGTTTGGAGGGCTGCCCCGGATCGAGCAGAAGAGCTGCCGCCCTCCCGTGATCAAGCGGGGTCCCCTCCTTGCTCGTCGCCCCTACAGGGTGACTTTCAACCCTTTCAAGGGTCCCCCAGCGGAGCGAAATTGGACGTGGAAGACAGAGCTCACCTTCCAGCATCCGTGGCGGCCAGGATGGCAAACTGGAAGTCTCTCAGTTACTGTTTTTAAGTCAGGTCTCACCCAGTCTGTATTTGTGCCTTTGGCTTTTCCTTCCTAAGTGTAAGACTTTGCTTTTCTCCACATTGAAACTCATTTTGTGGGATAGGGCCCATTGTTCGAGTTTGTCAAGATCTTTTTGGATCCTGAGTTTGTCTTCTGGGGTGTTAGCTACTTCTGACAGTTTGGTGTCATCTGCAAATTTGATGAGTTTCCCTTCAATTCCCTCATCTATGTCATTTATGAAGATATTGAAGAGTACTGGGCCTGAGTTTCCGGTGACGTCACTGCAACATGGGCGCTGGGGAATGATGATCAGTTCCCCAAGCCCATTTTCTATCAGCTGGGGGGTCCAATAGGACCGAAAGTCACCCCGTAGAGGTGACTGGCCAAAGGGTGAAACTTTGCAGATCGTGGGCCAGCAGTAACTGTCCCGCTTGATCCAAAGGAGCCCTCGGGACCGGGAGGAAGAAAGGCTGACCACACCCATGTGGTCAGCCAGAAGCAGCTGATCATCAGACACAAAGAATACTAACAAGCGGAAAGCAAAACAGCTGATTCGGGTGAGACTACTTTCCTTACCTCTCAACAAGGCGACCGGTTCTGGGAAAAAGCACTCAAAAGCAAGAAATCCCTAAGCATCAGGGAGGAGGATTTCTATCCCTCCCTCCTGAACTACAAGCGGCAGTTTAAGCTTTGGGAAATTAAAACTGACTTATAACAATAGTGTGAAGATAATTGAGGCATAAAAGAAGGATAATTTGGGAAACTTTTGCATTTATAAATCTTTTTTTATTTCTCATTTGGAAACCATCAGATTTTAACTTTTTTAAAGTATGGTGGGAATGGACATCTAATGACATCTAGTGGCAAAATTGAGAACTACATTTAACCTTGCTTTTTATCTTACTAAATTGTTGTTTTGATTGGAGTTTTAAAACTTGGTTGGATGCCCAGACACAGCTTATAGTTTAAACACTTTGGTGTCCTTGGAATTTATAGTCCTGAAGATTGTGGCTGAAAAAGAAAAGACTCTTTTTGGATTGCCCTTTTCTACAGGATGGATTACAATTATAAATAAAAATTGTTTTTGAAGTCATCTGACTTCCCTGGATTACAAATACAGCTTGACCTGGAATTTTTACAAGCTGTTTTGAAAGAGTGAATAACAAGAAATTTCTTCTAACAGAACACTTTGAATTACAAATTTTGGTATATAAATTCCCCCCCTCTTTTTTCCCTTTTGTTCTTTTTTTTACTACATACTATTTTTTATTATTTACCTCTCCTATTTGTTAGGAGCCTATTGGATTATAAAGTATGATTAAAAGATAAAGATGAGCATCCCCAATCTATCTAAAGTTGGAAAAAAAGGAACTTCTACTCCCTCTTCTGCTTCTGCAAGTCCAGTCTATCAGAGATCAATTGATACAATGCTCCAACAAGAAAAGGCTAATAACTTCCAAAAGGAAACCCAAGTGACGTTACAAGCAATTCAAGAGGCAATTGCTACTCAAATGGTGGTTACAACGAGAAACCATGAGGAGTTGAAAAGTGATTTTGATAAAATGAATCAAAAAATTAATAACATGGAGTCTCAATTTGAAAATTTTAAACAGATGATTACAGATAACCAACAAAGAATCCAAAAAATAGAAGATAAATCAACTGAGGTTGACCAGAAATTAGAAGTCTTAAAAGGTGAAAATCAGAAATTGATGCAAATAAATGGAGAACTAGAAGACACAATAGCTATGATAGAGATGGAAAGAGCCTCATACTTTTTAAGATTTCAAAATATAATGGAAGATAAGGAAGAGGATCTTCTAGACCCGATAACGGAATTACTGGCAGATGCATTAGGAATCAGGAAACAGGAAATGGAAGGAGAATTAGATCAGATCTATCGAGTCAACTCAAACTATGCTAGAAGAAATAAAATCCTCAGGGAAGTACATGTTAGATTTCGCAAAAGACCTATAAGAGACGAGATTCTGAGAAGAATAAGAGATGAACCTTTGAAATACAAAGAAAAAGAAATTGTAGTCCTTAAACAAATTCCTAGGAGAATAAGAGAATCCTGAAGAGAATACCAGTTTCTAACTAGGAAATTAATTGAAAAAGGAATGAATTTCAGATGGCTGATTCCAGAAGGGATTTTAATCTATTGGGATACGAAAAGATATAGATTGGACATGCCACTTAAAGCAATGGAATTCTTCGACAACCATAGAGCATTTCTGGAAGGAGGTGATTTTGAATCTGGTACAAAGAGAGAAACAAAGAAACTGGAAGAAATGGCAGTAGAAGGAGCAGTCAAACCAAGAGAGGAGGAAGAAATTAAAAACACATACACAGAAGAAGGAGCAAGACCAAGAGATCAGAGACAAATAAGATCGACTAGAAGATTAAGACCTAGATATAATTGAAAGAGATGGAGAAGGAGAGTGGGATTTTGTCAATGAATATAAATGGACTAAATTCTCCCTCAAAAAGGAGAAAATTCTTTACACGATTACAAAAATTAAAAATGGATATAATTTGTCTCCAAGAAACACATATTAAGAGACAACACTATAAGTTGTTAGAACAACCAAAAATTGGCAAACTTCACTTTGCATTAGCACTTCAAAAGAAAAGAGGAATAGCTCTATACATTAAAGAAATGATGAACCCTAAACTAATTTATGCGGATGAAGAGGGGAGAATATTAATGGTGGAAATAATGATGGATCAAAAACAGATACTGATGGTAGCAATATATGCACCAAATGATAAACAAGAACAATTTTACCAAAAACTAGATAAAAAAATATTAGATTTAAACTATCAAAATCTCTGTATAATGGGAGACTTTAATGCAATAACAGTTGGAACTTTGGACTATAAAAGCGCTAAACAAGGGAGGAAAGGAGGAAATATATCACATAAAGCGTTTTCAAAAATGACAGAACTTTGTATCCAAGATATATGGAGAGAAAAAAATCCAAAGAAATTACAATACACATTTTACTCAAATAGACATAAATCATGGTCTAGAATTGATATGATATGGACATCTTTGGAACTTAATACGATGATACAAGAAATTGAGATAGAAACTAATGTTTGGGCAGATCATAACCCAATAAAGATGACTTGGAGAGGAACCAAGAAAAAATTAAGATGGTCCTTGAACAAATCTATATTGAAAGAAAAAGAATTTATACAACTAGCAACAAAGGAAATGGATTTTTTCTTCAAAATAAACAAGAAAGAAGAAACATCACTGCAAAATGTGTGGGATACGGCCAAAGCATATTTCAGAGGGTTGGCTATAACCTATACCGCTAAAAAGAATAAAGAAAAGAAACAACAACAGTTAAAGTTGAAGGAAGAATTCAGAAAGTTAGAATCAGAATTACAAATAGACCCACAAAAGAAAATACTTAAGAAACAAATGGAGATAATAAAACACAAATTAAATCTAGCCGAGATGGAAATAATGGTTCAACAGATTAAAAGGGCTAAACAAAACTTTTTTGAAAATGCTAACAAGCCAGGGAGATGGTTAGCATATAGACTGAAAAAAGAAAAAGAGAAAAAACTGATATAAGCTGCAAGATCCAAAAGGTGAATTACAGTTTCAAAATGATACAATTAAAAAAATTATCAAAGACTATTATCAGATACTTTACAACGCAGAGGAAATTTCAAAAGAAAAAATACAGCAGTATTTTAAAAAAGCATTTACCAAAAATTACAGAGAATATTCAAAATATATTAAATGGAAAAATATCAATGATGGAGATTACAGAGGCTATAAAAAGGCAAAAAAATGATAAGACTCCGGGTCCAAATGGATTACCTGCACAGCTTTATAAATCATTACAAGACATACTAAGTCCTATTTTGAAAGAACTGTGTAATGAAATGCTTTTGGAGGCTAAAATATCAAATTCATGGATTGAAGCCAATATTACTTTAATACCCCAAGAAGACTCTGATCTAACACAAATAAAAAAACTATAGACCAATATCGCTATTAAATGTAGATTATAAAACTTTTGCCTCAATAATATCAGAAAGACTAAAGAAATTTTTGATCGAATTTATACATACAGACTAAAATGGTTTTCTACCTAAAAGACAGATAAAAAATAATTTAAGAATGATTCTTGATGTGTTAGAGTACTATGAAATTCATCCAGGGAAACAGATGGCTTTAATATTCCTTGATGCACAGAAAGCGTTTGACAACGTAAAGTGGCAATTCATGTTCCAGCAACTAGTGGAAATGGATTTTGGGGAAAACTTTATAAATGTAATTAAAATAATTTATTGTAAACAAACAGCTAAAATAATTGTAAATGGAGATTTTACAGAAAACGTTAACATTAAAAAAGGCACAAGACAGGGATGCCCACTATCTCCATTTTTATTTATACTAACACTGGAAGTATTGAATAGAAACATCAGACAAGATATAGAAATTAAAGGACTGGAGATAAAAGATGAAAAATATAAACTACAAGCATTTGCAGATGACTTGGTTTTTATATTGGAAGATCCACTGGAAACAAGCACTAAATTTATGGAGAAAATAGAAAAAATTGGAGAAGTGGCAGGGTTGAAAATAAACAGAGAAAAGACTAAAGTGCTAACTAAAAACTTAACAAAAGAACAAAAAATCCAACTAGCAAAAAAAACAACACCTTCAAATAGTGAAAAAAGTTAAATATATGGGAATTTACTTAACAGCAAGATGTGCAACAATAAAAGAAGACAACTATGTAAGATTGTTAAAACAAATAAAATTGGACCTGGAAAAGTGGAAAAACTTACAACTTTCAATGCTGGGGAGAATAGCAACGGTGAAAATGAATATCTTACCAAAAATACTCTTTTTATTTCAAACGATTCCTGTAAGGCTGGGAAAAGTCTTTTTTTGATGAACTGAATACAACAATACTGTCAGAATCCATTAATATTTTATTTCTAGCTACCTACGCTGAGAAAAACCAATTCTTACTCTCTTCTGGATTCTGTCATACTACCAAGGGGGAGGGGGGTTAAGCATGGGTGTTTATGACTGGCACTTCCTCTATTAACTACAAAGTAACAACCTCTGACTTCCGGTTCCGGTTGCAGCGCCAGCGGACGTGCAAAGAACTTGTTCTCTTTGCCGTCCGGTTTCCCCCCGCTGGTAGACCCTGGACAGGGTCGAAAGTTGCCCTGGAGGGGCGACCACCATGGAGGAGGGCACTCGTCGATCACGGAGGGAGCGGCAGCTCCCTCTGCGGTCCGAGAAATCACCTTTGGGCCGACGGGGAAAAGATCGGCCAGTAACATGGCCGATCACTTAGCTGCTCCAGCCAAAAGTCACAGCAACATCTAAGCATAAAGAATCACCGTGGAAGATCCGGGTGAGAACTTTCCTTCCCTCTTGTTATTTTCTTTACTTCCCTATGAAAAGCTTCTAGAAACTATTCCCTCCCTTGAAAAAGCAGCGTTTGAATACTTGGGAAAAAAGTAACTAATCTTTATTGTGTATTTGAACTGCTGGAATTCGGGGGATCCTGAAAAAAAAAAAAGAAGAAGAAGAAAGCCTTACTGTGACTCTTTCTCTCTGTTTGCTTGTTTTCAGTTTAAGTGGAAATTTTTAGGGAGGGGGGTGGAGTGTTTTTCTTTCCTCCCCTCCTTCTGAACATTTTTATCCACTTTTAAAAAAAAAAAAAACTACCTTGGCTACTGGGTGGAGTTATGTGGATTGGAGGGTTACAATGTATCCCGGAAATTGGCATGAAGCCCAGAAAGCCTTATCGTAACATTGTAACCATGGTAGCTGAACTGCTGAACTTGGCGCTACGCCCAGACATTGCTGTACTTTTATTATAAAAAAAAAAGAGAGAGAAGAAGAATGGAATCCTATCCACAGCTTAATTATGGACTCATATTAGAAAAAATCTTGGAAATGAGAGAAGAATTAAGAGAACATTTCAGGACACTTAGGAATGAGGATGGTTCAGAGTTAAAAACTGAATTTCAAACTCCAACTGATCATGATACACAATTGGATCTACAACTTAATGAGATGGAGGATTTATATCTACAATCTACTGAAGAGGAAGATGTTACACCTTATATACAAAGGATGGAGATTTCTGAGGACCAAAGGCAGAATTCAATTGAAACATCTATAGATTTAAAAACAATAGAAATGGACTCTCTAATACGAGACATTAAAAATGCTGACAATACATACAAACAACGAATAATCACTATACTGACTAAGACTGATTACATAGTGCAGACAATATTGGGAAAAAGAGAAGAAGACTATGATCAGACGCAACTGTGGGAAAATGTGTATAATCAAATATTAAGATGGGAGGAGCTAAAGGCCCTATTGTGGAAACCTGCTTGGCATAAAAAGAAAGCTAGAATTAGGTTTAAAAATGAGTGTTAAAACTTTATTTGACGGGTAAAATGGTTTTTAGAGACTTCAAGTGAGCTAATATTTTTTGAGATTTTTAAGGTTTAAGATTTTAGTCTGATTAATATTGATCTGAATTATGGATTTGATTATGGTTTGGAATGGCAACTATGGAAAACTGGAAAAGTTAAAACTAAAGGAGTTGTATTGAGATTGGTGAAATATTAATGATATTTTTACTTGCAATGATTGAAGATTGGATTGACTTATAAAAATGTTTGATAGAGTATAGGAAATAGAATATAGTGGAGAAATTTTAAAATATACATATATATAATAGCTATATGTTTAGCTTAGAAATAATTAGAAATAACTTAAGCTAATGTAAAATGGTTTAAAAATGTAAAGTTATATTTGTCTATAAAATATGTATGTGAAATAGAATAGAATAAGAGATAGAATTTAATTGAGAAATATAAAGTGAATAATTGGAGTAATATGGTCTGTATTATATGGATACCCGAATTGTACACTATATGTCTATGTAATGCCAGTTGGAATATGTTAATAGTTAATTAAGCTCGAAATGGGTGGAAATATTATTGATAGTTTTGTTTTGTTTTTTTGTTTTTTTGATTGATAAAATAGAGAGGGAAATTTTAAAGAAGTAACCTAAATAGTTTATGTATGATTATATGTTGTATTTTGTTTTATGGAGTGCCCTATCTCCACGATGAGTCCTAAGCACTTGGCTGTAAAACTAAAAAAATTCAATAAAACTTGTTATATATATATAAAAAAAAGTAACAACCTCTGTGGATTCCCTTCGAGAGTACTAACCATAACAATGCGGCCATCAGCCTTTCATCTCACTCCCTATGAAGCCTCCTTTTACCGGCAGCGAGGGAAAAGGGGGGGGAGATTGCAATGCCTGGGATCTGATGGACTTAACACCCAAACATCTGCCAGATTGAATCGCCCGGAAGAAATGTGGAGTGGGACTGCTTGGGAACACGTTAAAACATTGAATGATGGGGGGCCCCCTCAGATCCTGTCTAGCATGCCTTCAATCAGTTTCTCTTAATAAAGACCCCTGTTGGAAAACCCATTCCAAGAGTTCTGTCTTCTTAAGATGTAAATTGAGATGGGTCCTTACATTAGACAGGATCTGCAAAATTGGTCAACCTGGAAGGAAGAACCTTGCTGGGGGACTTTGCAAAAAATACCATGTCAGACGATGAAGCAGGGAAGAGGGAAAGCCCCCCAGAGAGGTAGCCATTGCCCCGACTGAAAGCCTGCCAAATGTCCGGATCTGAAAGTTCAGATTCATCAGGAGAAGAGGTGGTGCAGACGCGTAACCACAAACCTCGGTGGTCAATAGGCATTGGAAAGAAAGGCGAGTGGGAAAAGAAAGCAAGAAAGGTGACCCTGAGACGGGGGGCCAACCAACCAGGATGGAAGCAAGAGATGGAGAAATCCCTGCACACAAGCGAAGATGAAGGAAGCTGGGCACAGCACTTGAACTGGATTCTAGAGAAAGCTATCGACCTGATGAAGAGAACCCTCAGCTCCCTAGGAGAGGAGAATCCTGAGCCCCACGGCCGCACCAACTCCTGGAGCCGCAACTGGAGAGACACTGAGAGGGAATTGGAACTTGCAGCCCCGGGGACATCCGCTGATCCAGTAGTCCCCACTCCCCACCAACCCGCAGATGGCGATCCGGATGGAAGACAATACCGACGAAGAAGGCACCGATCCATTCAAAGACTCCCGCCGCTGGACGCAAAATTCAAGGGGGAGCCGACACGCTTGGGGTTTTTCCTAACCCAAGTCCTCAGCTACATGGAGGAACACGGGTGGCACATCCCTAGTGACAAAGCTCGTATCCGGATCATGCAATCTGCTCTGTACGGGCCGGCTGCCGATTGAGTGGTGAATTTGCACGACTCTGATGCCCCAGAGCTCAACGACTTCAACCGTTTCATGTCCTCTCTAAGGAGGCAATTTGAGGACCCCCTGGCTGATCGCAAAGCCCGCAAAAGAATCAAAACGATGAGGCAAGGCAGACGGCCAGTAGCCGAATATACGCAAGAATTCCGAACCATTGCCAGCAAGCTGAACTGGCCGGAAGACATCCTCCTTAGCCATTTCAAAGATGGCCTAAACTATGACCTATATGATGCTTGCCTGCCCCGGGGGGACCCACACCAACTCGAAGAATTGTACGTCCTGGCAGAGCAAGCAGAGATCGACCTACTGAAGAGGCACCGCCGAGGAAAACAATGGAGCCGACATGCGAACCAGCGAAGCTCTCAGCTATGACCAAGAAGCCAAGAAGCCAATGGGCTGTTTCAAATGCGGGGAGAGAGGGGCATCGGGCTGTAGAATGCCGCTCTAAAGCCCCCCAGCACAACCCTGACAGGTCACCGGCCAGCAAATCTGGGAAGTCCCCAGCTAAGTCAAAAGAATTTGCCACGAAAGTGATAGAGGCTGTGGAATCCCCTACCTCCGCCCATCTTGGGGAAAGAACTCCAGCCCACACCGCAGGGGCGGCGGACGCCCCAGACGACAGCTCGGAGGGCGAACCCCTGGTAAGTGGATCCATCCCACCCATCCTCAAGACAGTGACTATATTAGCCCCCTCCATGCCAGAAGCTGTTAAAGTGAAAGCCTTAATAGACTCTGGCTGCACCTGCTGCCTCATTAGCCCGACGCTAGTGGGAAATTTGGGCATTCCGGTGAGGAGACTGGAACAACCAATCTCATTTGGCCAGTTAGATGGGTCCATAGCAGGGGGGGTGCCAACTACCCTAGCCACGTTACCAGTACACCTATCCCTGGGAAATCATGAGGAAGACATAACGTTTGTAGTGACCCCAGGCATGGAATGCCCGATGATCCTAGGGCTGGAATGGTTAACAAAATGGAACCCCTGGGTAAATTGGAGGACGAAAGAAATCAATTTCCTGAAGGGGGACCCTATGGACTTAAAACACCAAGGGGATCCACCAAAATTAAGAACGGAAAAAGTGTCTATGGGAGAAGAATTACAGGGGCTACCAGAAATTCCAGAGGAATACAGAGATCTTGCTGAAGTTTTCAGTGAGGAGAGGGTGGATGAGCTTCCCCCCCACTGACCCACGGACTGTGCCATAGAATTCAAGCCCGGGGCAAAACTCCCGAAGGCAGATTATACTCCATGAGCCCAAAGGAGAAGGAGGAAATGGAAAGATTCATAAAGAAAAACCTAGAAAGGGGGTTCATTGAACCAGCCAACCCTAAAGCGGCCGCTCCGGTCCTCTTTAGAGAGAAGGACGGCTCTTTATGCTTATGTGTGGACTACCGCCTATTGAATACAATCAGTGAAAGCAACCTATACCCCCTACCCCTCATGAAGGACATGTTATCACACCTCTTGAAAGGAATTTTTTTTACTAAACAGATCTAAGCGAAGCGTATTACCATGTGAGAATTAAGGAAGGGGATGAATGGAAAACCGCATTTAACTGCCCAATGGGGTGCTACCAATTCAAAGTTTTGCCATTTGGATTACAAGGGGCCCCCGCAGTATTTATGCAATTAATCAACGTGGTACTAAGGGAGCACCTATTTAAGCGGGTCCTGGTTTATTTAGATGACATACTTATCTTCACCAAATCAAAAGAGGAACATGTCAACCTAGTCAGAGCGGTTTTAAAGAAACTGCAAGCCGCCCACCTATATGCCAAATTATCAAAATGCGAATTCCACCAGGAAAGAATAGACTACCTAGGTTATCGCATATCCTCACAGGGCATTGAAATGGACCCAGAGAAGGTTAGGGCGGTATTAGAATGGGCACCACCTCACACAAGAAAGCAACTGCAAAGTTTCCTGGGGTTCGCAAACCTTTACCGTCAATTCATCCCCTCATTTGCCCAGATAGCCCTGCCCCTCACGAACTTACTAAAAATGAAGGGAGAATCCTCAGTGAAACCTAGCCAGCCACTAAAATGGACAATGGAATGCCAAGCAGCATTTGAGAGATTAAAGAGACTCTTTTCTGCCGAACCAGTACTAAGGCACCCAGACATGGACAAACCCTTCATAATACAGGCGGATGCAAGTGATGTGGCAGTGGGGGCTGTACTATTACAAGAAAATGATGAAGGAATATTGCAACCCTGCTCGTATACATCCAGGAAACTCACCAAAACGGAAAAGCGCTGGCCCGTGTGGGAGAAAGAGGCATATGGGATACGTTGGTCATTACTTATATGGCGCCAATTCCTTGAAGGCAATAAAATCACTTTCCAGGTGTGGACAGACCACAAAAATTTGGAAGCCTTGAAAACACCCAGGAAGCTCATCCCCAAGCAAGGCCGCTGGTCCAAGCATTTTCACCAATTTCATTTTACGCTCAAGCATTTGCCGGGGGGAAAGAACTTTCTGGCAGATGCGTTATCTTGCATGCCCCAATATAACAGCACACGAGCCACCAACTCTAAACCGATTATGGGACAATCACAACTGGCAGCGCCAGTAACCACCAGAGCCCAAGCTAAATTAAAAACGCAGCTGGGCAGCCAGACCGGAATTGAATTCCGGAAAAGTTTGGAAACAGATGAATGGTTCCAGAAAAATAAACACGTGTGGGGGACAAGTTATATATACCAACCACCCAGAGGGTCACATTCATGCAGCTTTGCCATGACACAAAATCATCAGGGCATTTTGGATTTGTAAAAACATTACACTTAGTTAAAAGGCAATTTTGGTGGCCATCCATGAAAAAGGACATAGAAAGCTATGTGGCCAGTTGCCCAATGTGCGCAACTGCTAAGAGGCTGCAAGGGAAATCGCCCGGACTGTTACAATCAGTGGCGAATCCCTCAGCCCCCTGGAGGGAAATAGCCATGGATTTTATAGTGGAATTACCAGAAAGCAATGGAAACACTGTCATCTGTTCGGTTACGGACTTGTTTTCCAAACAGGTGCACTTTATTCTTTGCCAAAAGATTCCCACCGCAAAAGCCTTAGCGAATCTTTTCGTGCAGCACATTTACAGAGTGCATGGGGCACCCCAATGCATCATATCTGATAGGGGAGTGCAATTTACATCAGCATTTTGGAAGGAATTTTTATCCCTCTTAGGAACCACTCAGGGACTGTCATCTAGTCATCATCCTCAAGGGAACGGTCAATCAGAACGCTCGAACTCAGTACTTGAGCAATATGTAAGATGCTTTATTAATTTCCAGCAGTCGAATTGGACGGACCTACTCCCTTTCGCAGAAGTTGCTTACAATAACGCAGTACACTCCAGCACAGGCTACACTCCTTTTCACATAGCAAGCGGTCAAAGTTTCAACCCTATGCCGGAACTAATCCCAAACGAACCAGAAATTCCATCACTGAAAGAATGGATAGAACAATTACAAAACACCTGGCCAATAGCTAGAAAAGCCTTAGACAAAGCTAGGCAAGCATACAAAACACAAGCGGATAAAAAAAGAGTTTCATTGTAGGAGAAATGGTATATTTGTCTACAAAATACCTAAAATACCTACAACCTTGTAAGAAAACTTGGACCAAAATATATAGGACCTTTTCCAATTCAAAGAATCATAAACCCAGTAACAGTAGAATTAGAATTACCCAAAAATCTCAGGCAAATACACCCAATTTTTCACTGTAGTTTGCTGAAAAGAGAACAACAGTCAACCTTACGGCCAAAATTGCCCCCACCACCACCTCTGATCATGGTGGAAGGAGAACAACACTTCGAAATAAAGGAAATCCTAGACTCTAGGAGGTATCATGGGACAACTCAATACTTAATAGCATGGAAACACCTCCCCTCCTCACAAAATGAGTGGGTCCATAAACATCATGTCAGAGCCCCGAAACTGTTAAAGAAGTTCCATACAGAGTATCCCAACAAGCCAGACTAATTTTTATACCTGTTTTGTTTTCTCTACAGGTGGATCTCTCTTATTTTTAAGGGGGGCGGGATGTCAGAATCCAGTTATATTTCCTTTCTATCTATCTTCTCTGATCTAAAAATCAATCCTTACCCTCCCCTGGATCCTGCCATACTCCCAAGTGGGAGGGGGGAATACGCATGTGGGTTTATGACTTTTACTTCCTCTATTCACTACAAAGTAACCTTTTGTTTATTCACCTGCGTGTCTGCTATCCATTACAATGTACTAAATTGTCTTTTATCCTATGCCCCTCTGAACCTCTCCTCCGTACCAGGCAGTTAGGGAAGAGGGGGGTGAAAAGACACAGACCTCCGGAATCTGGGTTATTTCTTCGCCATCAAAATAAGGTGTGGAGAGCTGGTGAATGATCGTGAACAACGGAGCCGGATTGATGTTATCTTTCCTGGATTTAACACCTAGAGAATTGCCGGTCTGAATCGCCCGGAAGGACTGTGGGGTGGAGTTTGCTTAGGGACACTTTAAAACATCGATTTGTAAGGGAATCCCTCAGATCCTGTCTATTATGCCTACTATCAATTTCTCTTAATAAAAGTTCCTGTTGGAAGAGATTGTTTCCAAGAGTTCTGCTTTCTTAAGATGTGGATTGAAGTGGTTCCTTACACTTATCAATCATACTTTTCTCAAAATTCATTACCTTTAAATATCCAAACTTTTCATTTAAACACACCATCTCAATGCTTTAAGATTTCATATATTCTAAATATTATACTACTTATATATCTTATTTCTCTTACTATAGGGTCCCTTTCAAATTTTATCTATTCTTTTGACCATATTCCAACAATATTTAATCTTATACTACACCATCTAATAATCTTACTCTAGGGCCTCTTTATATCCAATTTTTTTTGGATATATATATGTATTAACCATATTCAAACAAGTGTTTAGCCATATAATATTCCCTCTGATATGTTGAATCAGGTTTCTTGACTCAAACTCTAGTCTTCTTCTTTTGCCACGTCACTTTCCAAGTCAGTAAGTCAGCTTGCCAGGTTGTATCTTTGTGAGTGTTGTTGGGGACAAAAAAAACAAGTCAAGTAAAGCATCAGTTTTTTGTCTCCCACGTTTTGATGATTCTTCTGACAGTTCTTTAATCCATTTTATTAGTTTTTCTTTTTTATCCTCAAATTTGTTTTGAAATCCTGGAGGATAAAGCATCTTTTTTGTCTTCTTTATTACAGTGAGGTTTTGCAGAATTTTTTTTGTTTGTATTAAATTGTAGTTTTCTTCATTTGTAGCTTTTCTATTTAAGTCACTTTCATTTAATTTATGTTCTGTTGTCTGATTTATTTGTTCATTCTTTGTTGTCATTTTTTGAGTGTTTATTCAGTTGTAGATTTAAGTTAGAGATATGTTCATTTATATTGTCAAGCTTATTTCTAATCTCATCATGATTTGAAACTGAATCTGTCACAGCATTGTGTATATTTTCTCCTGGGATGTATTTGTTTTGTCTTAAGTCATTGTTCCTGAAGATCTTTGAAACTCCAAACTGGGGTCTTCAGGAGAAGGTGTTGAGTATAGTTTTCTATCACTTTTATATATAATATATAATATCCATTTTATTTCTCCCCTTTAAGTAATTTTTCATCAGTGTCATAGTCTTTTAATTGGCTTTATCAAACCAGCCCATCTTAAGTTCCAAACAGCCAAGTCTTATGTAATTCTTATCTTTATATAATAGTTTTATAGTCCAATACATTTCCAATTGGCCAGGCACCACTGAAAACAATATTTTATAACAGTTCTTCTTTTCAGGGGTCTTGTAATTATCAACCAGTCAGAATTCAATCCAAAGTATTTAACCATCTAAAAGTTTCCTAGTAATTTCTCCTTTAGAAGATTAGCCAAAGGCCAAGATTTTTTTTTCTCTGCAAACAGTTCTTAAGTTTAAACATGCAGTTCAGTATGTTTGTAATCCCAGAAGGTCAGCAGTTTCTAAACAAATGTAGTTTCACTCAGTAAGAGATAATTTAGTGCTTTGTTCCCAGCTGTTTTTTGCTGTTTCTAGGCATCTTGCCAAATTCTGAGTCAATACAGTTGTTGTTTCCTCTAATCCTCCACTAGGTGTCACTGTTCATTTTCTAACTTTTTTTTTAAAGACAAAGTTATTTTTTGTTCTTTTTATATATATAGATAATTCCATCAATACTTTTTCAGGTATAAAGTTTTAGCAGTTTTTCTTAGTTTTCAAATTTATCCAAACTGGTATTTTATTTCCCCATCTGAGTTTAATTTGCCACTTCCATCTATGGAAAGGGGGGTGTAGTCCCTTCCCTTCTCACTTTGGGAGGCTTTTTGCTTCTTGGGGATCTTTTCCAGGAAATTAGGTATAAAATAGGAGAGAGAAGATCAAATTCCTCACCCAATTTCAAGCACACTGTTCACTGTTGTGATTAGTTAGTGCCTTTGGACTTCGGCTGCAAGTAGTTTGGGCTGATCAGTGAAGTGTGGCCAGCCTTTCTCCTGTCAGGTTAGAAGGCTTTCTCTGAATCGAACAGAACGACCGCCATCATTCCAGAATCACCGGGGCACCCTTTTCTTCGCCGCCTCTCCGGGGTGACTTAGACCCATTTAGAGACCCCTGGCAGGGAGAAATTAGCTGCGGGGATGCGGAGATCTGCAATCCCGTGACCAGGTGCTACTGTGCAAAACTGGAAGTCTCAGTTGGATTGTTTTCTATTGCTAGTGTTTGCATTATGTTAAATTCCAGTATGACATGGTCACTTTCACCCAAGGTTCCAGCAATTTCAATTCCCTCTATCACTTCTTCTCTATTTGTAAGGATTAAGTCCAGTATAGTTTTACGTCTAGTTCCCTCCTTCACCTTTTGGGTGACAAAGTTGTCGGCTAGGTTGGTTAGGAATCTATTTGATCTACTGCTCACTGCAGAGTTTGTCTCCTAGTTGATATCTGGATAGTTGAAGTCTCCCATTACTACTGTGGTGTGAAGTTTGTCCACCTCCACAAATTTCTTGAGAGACAATTGGGTCATATCTATATGTTCATTAAAGCTTTAAGGGAAGCCTTGGTTAAAAAAAAAAGGATCAAAGAAACCATTACCTGCAGAAGAAGACCTGCCATCAGAATGAAAGTGACTCATTGCCATGAAAATTAGAGTTGCTTCATTATTTCATGCTGAAGGAAAGAAAGGCATCATTAAAACATCCAATCTTTTTTTTTTTTTAGCAAACTGGCTTGCAATATCAACAACAATACTGTTCATCCCATCTGTGTTGGCTTCATTTAGTGAATGACATTTCAGTTTTCCTAATAATGTCAGTGGCACATTACTAATGAGAGAAATTAACCATGAAAGTAGAGACAGAAATAACAGAAGAAATACAGATGGAGAACTGGCAGTGAAGCAGATAATAATAATAATAATAATAATAATAATAATAATAATAATAATAATAATAATAATAATAATAATAATAATAATAATAATAATAATAATAATAATAATAATAATAATAATAATAATAATAATAATAATAATAATAATAATAAGGTTGGAAGGGACCTTGGAGGTCATCGAGTCCAACCCCCTGCTCAGGCAGGAAATCCTACACCATTTCGGACAAATGGCTGTCCAGTCTCTTCTTAAAAACTTCCAGTGTTGGAGCATTCACCGCTTCTGGAGGCAGGTTGTTCCATTGGTTAATTGTTCTAACTGTCAGGAAGTTTCTCCTTAGTTCTAGGTTGCTTCTCTCTTTGATTAGTTTCCATCCGTTGCTTCTTGTCCTGCCTTCAGGTGCTTTGGAGAATAGCTTGACTCCTTCTTTGTGGCAGCCCGAGATATTGGAACACTGCTATCATGTCCCCCCTCGTCCTTCTCTTCGTTAAACTAGACATACCCAATTCCAGCAACCATTCCTTATATGTTTTAGCCTCCAGTCCCCTAATCATCTTTGTTGCTCTTCTCTGTACTCTTTCTAGAGTCTCAGCATCTTTTTTACATCGTGGTGACCAAAATTGGATGCAGTATTCCAAGTGTGGCCTTACCAAGGCATTGTAAAGTGGTATTAATACTTCACGTGATCTTTATTCTATCCCTCTGTTAATGCAGCCCAGCACTGTGTTGGCTTTTTTGGCAGCTGCAGCACACTTTTTTTTTTAGAGTTTATAATTCTCACTTTATAGAAAGCCCAAGATGTTTACTTTTTTTTTTTTGTGGTCACAGCTATTCTTTGTTATTAAGACATTGAAGGTCACCAAGATCAAATTTATCTTTTCCTGGGCCTTGCCAGTCTCTGTAGTAGAGCAGCTGTTGTAATATTTTCATCCACCACTAGATGTCAGCACCAGTTCTTTCAGTAATAAACATTTATTTCTGTTTTGATGATATAAAAGGAAAATCTTAACAGATTCCACCGATTTCAAACTTATCCAAATTAAGTCTTATATTCTTTTTATTTCAATATATTTCTATTCCTCCTGAAAGGTTTAATTCACCGCTTCCATCTGCAGGAGGGTGGGGCAAAAGTCCCTCTCCTTCTCACTTTCGGAGGTTTTTTGCTTCTTGGGTTTTTTTTTCCACCAGGAAATCAGTTTCCAAATAGAAGAGAGAAAATTGCTGTTCTTACCCAGTTCCAAACACGTTGTTTACAGTCAGCTTGAAGGAGTACTTTTGGACTTCGGTTGCTTGTAGCTTGCGCTAGACTCGGAAGTTGAGCTAGCCTCTTCTCCTGCTGGTTTCTGGAGGGCTTTTCCCAAACTGATCGGATCGACCGCCATCTCTCCGCAATCGGCGAGACTTCCCCCCTTCTGTGTTGCCTCTATGGGGCAACTTCAGGCCCATTTAGAGTCCCCTGGCAGACAGAAATCAGCCGTATGGAGTGGAGCCCTGCGATCCCTTGGCTGCTGCACTACTGCGCAAAACCGGAAGTCAGAAACACCATGAAATATACTTAATATTGATAAAGAGAATTCATTACTCAATTTTTATATCTTTGGCTGTGTTGAAATTATCATATGGCTTCAGGTCATTCTAATGTTCCCCTTAGAAATCCAGTACAATTATATTATCTATATGCATTGTCAGGTCCACCAACATGTCCTGCCATTCTGTTGGAAATGGAGGGAGGTTGGCATTTCTGGGATGCTTTCACTTTTGCTGCACGCTTGGGAAATAGGGAGAGGGTTTGCTCTCGGAAACAAGGCAGACTCCCCCCCCCAGCCAGTTCCAGCCTGGTTCCTAGGCAGTTATGATCTGAGAGTGACCTATTATCTGCCTAGCACCTCAGCATTCTAAAACATCTTCTCAGCATTTCATTGGCTGTTGGTGGATTGGTTGGGGGGATTGGGACTTGGGAAAAATGAAATAATAACTTTGTGCTTTGTGTGGGACCTTCAGATTCTGCCTGACTTTACTGCAACCACTTTCTATCAGTAAAAAGTCTTTTGACTCAACTCAAATCGATTCAAGAGTCTTGCTTTCTGGCTGGTGCAGGTCCTTACATGCATGTTTGAATATTCTCAAGCAGCAGACAGGGCAAATATTTATTATACTAGCAGTAAGCAAGTAATATGATTTTTAGAATAGCAATAGCACTTAGACTGATATATAGCACTCTCTGAGCAATTTACAGAGCCAGCATATTACCCCCAACAATCTGGCTCCTCATTTTACTAACCTTGGAAGGATGGAAATCTGAGTCAATCTCAACCTGTCAGGAACAAACTCCAGACTGTTGGCAGAGTTAGTCTGCAATATAGGTATTCCTCAAGTTATGACAGTTCACTTAGTGACCATTCAAAATTACTGTCCCCTCCCCAAAAAGTACTTATGACCAGGTCCCGAAGCTACATATGTTGCAGCACCACAGTGGTCATTCACCCTTATGATCGACCACAGATTCTACAACATGCCCCTTGCCTATTCCCCCCCCCATCCTGCCCTTTCGGGTCTCCACAGGCATTGGACTTGCTTTGCTAGCCTCCTAGATTCCACTTGCTCCTTCCCATCCCATTTCTGATGACTCACTTACCCTTTTGAAGATCTCCAGAGTTCCAGAACAGGCTGACTCACTCCCTGAAGCTATTTATTCAAACCAGCCACCCAGCAGCCAGCAGGAGGTTGCTGTGGTGCTGTGCAGGCTGGAACCAAATGAGGCCTGCAGGAATGCTGGCTTCGTAGCAGAAAAGCAGCAGCCTTTTACTCATATGCTGGTGAAACTGTAAGAATATGAGATCTAAGGAAAACAGCTTCAATACCATGAGTAAAAGAATTCTGCCTTTCTGCCATGAAGCCAGCATTCCTGCAGTCCTCATGGCAGAAAAGCCTGGGTGGGGCCACAGCAGCCTCCTGTTGGCTGTTGGATGGCTGGTTGGAATGAGCAGCTTCAGGGAGTGAGTCAGCCTGTTCTGGAATGCTGGAGATCTTCAAAAGGGTAAGTGAGTCATCAGAAATGGGATGGGGAGGAGCAAGTGGAACCTGGGAGGCTAGCAAAGCAGGAATTGGGGCATGAAGGCAGCAGTGGCAGCCAATCATCACGGAGCTTGTAATTCAGCTGATGAATTCTGAATGCTGCAGGAATGCTGGCCTCATGGGGCCAGGAACACAGACCTTCCATTCAGGGAGTGGATCAGCCTGTTCTGGAACTCTGGAGATCTTTGAAAAGATAAGTGAGCTATTGGAAAAGGGGTGGGGAGGAGCAAGTGGAGTCTGGGAGGCTAGTAAAGCAGGCCCAGTGCCTGGAGACCTGGCAGGGCAGCATGGGGGGCAAGCAACTATGGGGACCTCAAGGAAGCATGAGATATTTCAGTGGGTTATGGGAGTCCTTGGGTGGTCAGAAGCAGGTAGCCTGTTCCAGCAGTAGGCCCCCATGGTCATCCCACCCTGAGATACCTCATGTGCACTTAACGACCTGTGCATTCGATTGGGGAATACATTGCGGAAAACAGGGAGGTATCACATTCTTTTAACGTGATCCAATCAACAAATCCTTGAGTTATGAATATAATTGACAGACTCTACTACATTCGTAACTAAAGGATTACCTATACTGCATTCTAACCATTGCATCGCCAGGGGTCCTAATCAAAGAATCAAAGAAAAAATATTGAGATAATAGATTTAAATATATGTATTAAATCAGTAATGTTAAAAAAGACTATTGATTAATCCATATGTCACATGTTGACAGAAAATATTCTAGGACGATTTCTATGAATCATGTGTTTTCCCCCTCTACACCTCTACACACAAAGAAACCTATTTAAGGCTCTGGAAAAGTCAAATGACAATTGTTACATCTGGAGTACCATTAATACATTTATTTAATTATAATTTATTTTTCAACCATAAAATGGACAAAGTGTAGTCTTGGTCTGTTCAATAGTAAAGAAAATGATAAAAAGTAACTTGAACAAAACCAAAATTTACCAGTATCAAATAATAATAATAATAATAATAATAACAACAACAACAACAATAACAACAGCAGCAATAATAATAACAATAATAACTGAAATACAAAGAAACAAGCAATGTATCCATATAAACTTTAATTAAGAACCTTGCATTGTAAACCAGATGATACAGTATATAATCAGTTGTGCCAACAACTGTTGGTAACTGAATATTTCAGTAAAATTTGTACAGCTGTATAGAACAATGAAAACCTGGGATTAGTTCATTAGTCTAAGTGATGAAATCTCGTACAGGTGTATTACAGCTTAAATTAAATACATGTGCTTTGACTTTTCAAATGTTATCCATGCAAAAATATGCATTTTGGCAAAAAAAAGAAAAACAAAACTTGTGAATGTAGGTTATATGAAATATGAGTTACATTACATAAAGTGAACCAAATCAAAACATATAGAAGACTCCCAAAGGCATTAGTTTCTTTTGCATGAAGATACTTTAGTTTCTTCAAATAAGTATATAATTATAAATAACATCTATGAATCTTCTGACATTCAGTTAAAAAGAAATTATCCTTTGGCCTACTATTTAAAAAGTTTCAAACTGTAACAAAAGTAAAACAGTATTATTGATATTTTGCATGAAGAGTTTAGCATTTTAAAATGTAAATATATAATACAAAGTCATACAAATTAAAGAACGAGTGTAAAGTACTGACAGATCTGTTCTTGGTTCACATGGATGGTATCATTATAGGCATCTACAATATCAGTTTTAAAAAGTTAAATTCTATTTCTAAAGCAGCTAGCAAGGCTCTGCTAATAAAATATGACTCCAAGCTTATAATTCTGGAAGCATCAGACATTTGCACTATTACTTGAGCCAGTGATTCAGTATAACTTGAGCAGTGTTTTTTTTCCTTTTAATTCATACCAAATTCTCAATACATCATAGTTTCTGAAAGAAGTAAGTATTCCTTTTTAAATTTTTTGAATACAGCATAGAAAGTCAGAACAAAGACATTCTTTATCTTTTGTGGGAACCCCACATTTGAAAACACATTTAAAGGAAACAGAATAATTGAGCTCCATTTTTGAATAAATCTATCTCTTGGGATCATTAAATAGGGAAAATTGGATTAGGACCTTACAACTCTTATTTACAACTCTAGAAAGTAAAACAATATTAATTCATTGGAAAATGCAAATTATTTTCCTAAATGAAGGCAATATGTGTCTCAGAGGAAACAAAACCATTCAGATAGATTTTAACTGCTAATTTGTCTTCCTTTTATTGCATATTTATTTTATATTACAGCATTTGCTTTGATTTTTAAATACTATTTTAAATACTATATTTGTGTCAATATTTATGCAATCAGGTAATTACTTTTCAAATTTCCATTGTATTTATAATGAACTAATAAAAAAACAAGGTGTCTGTAATATTAAAATCTAAATTATGTCATTTTGATGGAAGTCAACTTACTCAAATGTGGCAATTACATTTAGATAGAATAAAATACTAAAAGTAAATTTGTTTATATACCTACTAAGATCATTTACAGCAAAATAAACTTCTCTGTGATTGAGATAAACCCCACTTGAATTGCATTATTTAAAACAATATGTTGAGTTAAATTCTCATTTTATAATGAAGGTGCTGGAATCCTTTGCTGTTAATACTTATTAATGGATCCAGAAATAAAGTCTTTTACTCCTTAACTTGCATTCTAGTGTTTTCAATTCATTTATTCACTTCATGTACAAAAGCTGTAAAATGAGTGCAATGCTTTTGCTTTGACTGTATCTTTAAAAACCTGAAAAGTCATAAATGACAGGGGCCATTAAAAAAAAATTCAGTACACAAAACAAAGAGTACACAAAACTACAGACAGATGTAGTTGCTTCTACATATACCACATACAATCAATTTTTCAATCTCTATTATGTTTTCACAATTTATTATGAAAGTTAAAGCACCTATGTGTGGTGGTTTTATTTTTACTGTACAGCTTACATTATTTTATTTAACACTACACTGTAACTTGCTCATTGGACCGAATCATGCAACTGTTACAGATCAGCACAAGTGTTTCATAAGGCATAATTGAACATGTTAAAAAGTATTCCTCAAACTTTCAAAACTTGGGTTGCTTGATGAAGGAGTTTCTGGGTGTCTCAATTCTTGAAGTCCATAGTTAAGTCAGGAAGATAATTTACTTGGAAGTGTAATTTATTTGGCTTAGGACGATGCCTCAAGAAATTAAAAAAAAAAGAATTCCTTTTAGGTTCAGTCCTTTGCACTAAACTGAGGACATATTCAGGTACATTCAGAATTCCAAAAAGATAAGGATACCAAGAGCAGGCAACAATAAACCAAGACAGCTAGGTAATATTCCAGCGGCAGCTCCTGGAAAATCAAATAAGTTTGCATTTTATATAAAAGACTGAAGATTAAGCAAGACTACAAGTAAAACAGAGATGTTCTAAAGATTCTTTCCCAAATTGTCTTCTCTGAAAGGTGATATTCAGATATTCTCTAATTGTTTGCTAAAACTTGTTGTATTGCAAATATTTTATATTCATGTTTCTTGTCATTTTGCCTCCGTGTGATTAGATTTTACTCCTGACAACTACACAGACAAGCTCCTGCAGTTTGTTTTTCTTGACAACATTTTTGGGAAGTGGTTTGCATTTGCCTTCTTTCTAGGGCTGAGGAGAGTGACTGTACCAGGATCAATATCAATATCAATAATGAACTATCAGTATCAAATTGTCAGCTTTGGATTTTCTTTTCCTGAATATCAGTAGCAGCAGAACATTGTCAAGATTTAAATCTAACCATTATTACACCATTAATACTCTGAAAGATCCTCAGCTCCTCAGTAGAATGTGGATCCCTATCAAACATGGGGGCTTATCATCCAACATTACATCATCACTTATTTTATAACCTGTTCATATGATTTTCTCAGTAAATAAAGTAAAGTAATTTATCCCATGTAGTATGAAATAATGCCCCTAAAGTGTTCATCCATCTCCAATACCTTCTATATTGCTGCCCAATATAGGTGACTACTTCTTTTAGCTGGGATGACTTTCACACTTTGTGGGACTCTACTGGTGGCTATACCCTCAGCATTCTTTGTTCGTCCCTTCCAGGAACAGCCCCACAATAAGGAAGAATAGCAAGATTTGGGGAAGGGGACTGTTAGTGAGAAATGGATAATTTGCTTCTCTCAACCACTAAAATGTATATTTATGATATGTTTACTATTTGAATAACTAGAAAGCAAATAAAATCATTTTGGTCTCAATGATTTGAAAATAAATGACTACTGTGTATATTTATTTATTTTTATATTTCATACTTCTTAACTATCTCCGTCGGATATAAAAGACACAAGGAAACACATTGATAACACATTTAAAACACCTTAAACTTAGCTAAACATTAAAATATTTAAACTATAGAAAAAATAACATCTTTCATACTCAGTTTCATTTTTTCATAGACATACCTGGAATTTTTACAAGAGCTACTTCTCCATCTCCCCCTTCACTGTGGACCCGAACTTCAACAATGTACTGACCTTTAATAGGTGCAGGAACTTCTATATAATGGTTACCAGTCTTAAAGAGTGTACCATTAAATTGACCATCTGGTCTATAGAGTACCTTTTAGAGAATAATAAAAAAATAGCATAGCAAGATAAGTTCACAACAAATTAATAGTCCAGGTCATTATAAAAAAATCAAGGCAAAATATTTATAAATGCTGTCTTGAATCAATATGATTATCCATTTTATATACATTTTTGTAAATAAAAGTGAAAAGCTCCCACTCTCTTTTTTAGACTTAGAGAGAGAACATTAGCTAATTATATTTAAGTAACCTATATATTTACATTTTCTGTTGTTTCTATGGTGTAAGCAGGAAATCCAATCATTAATTTCCTTTATATGATCACAGGGAATAGGAAACAGTAGTGGTATTATAAGCATACAGCATTAGCCAATTACTGTTATGAGAAGTAAACAGCAACACTTCCACACTTGATATGAAGAACTATATAAGATGGAAGCAATTGTGCCCTGTCTCCTTTATGGTTCATTCTTTTTCTGTGCTCTGTAGACCATTATTCCTAATGTTTCCTTCTTGCTGAAATGAAGAAAGTACCAAATAGATTTCCTCAGTCAGTGATCACTGCTTAGACACTGCAAGGGATGTCCAATCTTGGCAACTTTATGACCTGTGACTTCAACTCCCAGAATTCCCCAACCAGCACCCCGGCCTACACTGATCTCCA
The DNA here is from genome assembly GCA_023970755.1 of Azemiops feae. Taxonomy (NCBI): domain Eukaryota; kingdom Metazoa; phylum Chordata; class Lepidosauria; order Squamata; family Viperidae; genus Azemiops; species Azemiops feae. The sequence continues at coordinate 2,189,696 of JALGBA010000053.1, read as the reverse complement.
ATCTGCTTTCTTCTTTCCACCACTGAAAAGAAGCAACATGCATGGCATCACAGAGTAGATTAATCAGTTCTGAGCATAGTAGATACTAATACAAAAGTTGATTGATTGGCACACATATTTGTGTAAGAGAATAAGAACTACACAGGTGTGTTTCTCTGCCTTATAGCTATTTTTATATCTTGTCACGGCTCATATTAGAAGAGAATTTCTAAGAATTAGCCGAATTATCAGTATAATAGACCTTGAGGGAAATTACGTAAGATTACTGTATTCACTGGTACCAATTTTAAGTTTGCTTTTTATGGTCTAAGATATCCTTTCTTAAATATCACCTCTCTTCCTTTTAAATAGCAATTTACTTTACTAACACACAATTCAAATAGGGCAACAAAACAGCCAATATTACTCAGTTAGGCTCAAAAGACTTAAATATCAATCTTACTTTATATCCTTTCACAGTAGATTCATTGGACTGTGACTTAACATGCTCCCATGTGATAATGTACTTTGAACCGGACCTTACAGCATCAATAATTCTTGGTTGCTGCCTTGGAGCTAAAAAAAATAGCACATCCCTTTATTCTAACCTGTACAATTAAATTTTATAAACATTATTTTCTCATTCTTACACATTTGTTTATTTATGTCCCCAAGTAAAATTCACCAATGGTATCATCTACTATCTACTTCCCATTCTGATTTATATAATTATTCATAGATTCTTCTTGCTTAAAAATTGTCACCAAATGTTATGCAGCTACTGCCCAGCATTTGCAGACCACGTCACAGTGATCTATCTATAGAGAGAAGCAAAACTTTGCAGCCAAGATGTTACTGTTACAGGATCTAACAACTTCACACCAGAGGTCTATGTATCTACCAATATGTATAATTTATCAGCAATGATTGAGTACATTTAGACAAACTGGCGACTCCATATGAAAAAAAATAATTTAAGGTAATTAAAACATTACAATATCCACAAACCAGAAATGGAATATTTCAAGCTCCTAGGACATTTTACATTGAGCTCATCCTTGAGCAAAGAGTTTTAAGACAAATTATGACTCATCTTCTACTTTAGATGCTTACGTGCTTTTTCTGTAACAAAATCCAAACGATAAGTGTAAGGTCCAATGCCAGCTGCATTGAAAGCTGCCACTTTGGTATAGTATTTTGTATAAGGTTTCAGGTTTTCTAACATTACTGAAAAATTCTGACTGCTCACTTGCACTCTATTTGCAGCTATTTCTTTTTCACCGCTGGACCAGTAACTGATCTGTAAAAATGAAGAGAAAAAAAAGGTCAAATGTAAAAGGAAATATAATTGCTCCTAATTATTTCAGAACTAACTCAGCAGGAGAAACAGAAAAAGTGGTATCTATGGATTCTCAGTCATCCAGGTCATGGTTGTCCCAAAGTTGCTGTTCAAAAGGCAACTGGTTTTTCTTGTTTTTTTTTCTTGAAAATGTTGTGCTTCTCATCCAATAAACTTCTTCATTTCAGAATTGAAGAAGCTTCTTGGATGAGAAGCAAAACATTTTCAAGGGAAAACCAAGAAAGTCCATTTGCCTTTTAAAACAGCACCTTTGTACCAGAGAAACTGGAAGCACATTTTTCTTTCTGAAATATTCCATTCACTCCCTGTAACTCCACTATTTAGATTGAATCCTTTTGGAGGAATCCTTTTAGAGGAGTCACTATGACCTTGTTAGAGGGGTATATGTACATTTGTGCATGAGCACAATGATTGCGGATTTTCCCAAACCAAGAATCTGGAGCAATTGGGAGAAAGTCACTAAAGGCTTCCTAAAGAGAGATAGAACACTGGGAAGTGATAGTCAAAGGGAAGTGATTTTCATTCCAGATTACTAACTTAACAACTTAACACGTGAATCACTTAACATGGCAAGAAAGGTTGTAAAATGGGGTAAAACTCACTTAACAACAGACATTTTGGGCTCAATTGTGGTCGTAAGTCAAGCACTACCTGTATCCTTTTAAAATATTTTACGAATTTATTAATCTCAGAAGTGATAGGGTTTTGGCAGGTTGACAGGAGAAAAAAGTTGATACATTTAAAAACTATTCCTCCCCCTGACAGTTGTTTCAGGTTGAGAATAGCCCTTTTACTACAGGACTCACAGTGGTTTGTACTAATCCTTTCAATCAGGTATTGCAGATAAAACCTCTCGTATTTAGCATGTCTAGATGTCAACTATGGAAGTGTCAAGTAATTTCTTCTGAATAGTGAGAATGGATCAGTTTCAGTTTGTGATATCCAAAGTTGTCAACAAGCTGGTTGGAGAGATATGTTGTACCACTTGTTCTCTGCTTCCTTGGTTAATCTGGCTTTTAATTTCTAGTTGGGAAATTATTAGAGGTGCATTGGTTAATATCATAAATACTTCTCTATTTAAGGGAGAAAATATTAAAACTCTTTTGAAGAAGCCCATTCTGTATTTTTCAGAATTGTAGGGAAGTGTCTCCCTCTTTCTCCCTATGATTGAGTAACATGAGTGAGAGAGTAATGGCTTTTCAACTGAGCTCAGCTATATACAAAGCATATATTTATGGTTTAGTCCATACAGACTGCACAGCATGCTAAGGCTTTGAGACTTCCTTTGTTGACTTGAATATATTTATTTGAGGATCCATATAGTTTGTTTTTCAATCTTCAAAAACTTTGATATTATTGACCATGGTATCTTCCAGAAGCTTCTGGAAGATTTTGGGACAGGAGATATAGCTTATGCAGGTGTTCCCTTCCTATCTTTTAGAAAGCTTTCAGATGGTTACATGAAGACAGCTCAAAATGGGAACTATTTTGTGGCATTCCTCAAGACAGCATTCTGTGCAATGTTTTTCAATATTTATCTGAAGCCAGTGGTGGGATTCAAATATGTGAACAACCGGTTCTCTCTGTGGATGCTGCTTCCAGAAGTCCATTCTGGGCCTGGGCAACAAAAATTAGCTACCGGTTCTGCCGAAGTGGTGCGAACTGGCTGAATCCCACCACTGTCTGAAGCCACTGGTGAGATTTGGAGGTTAGTATTGTTCAAGCTTCTCTGGTAGCTTCAAGACTGGACTCATTCAACTGCAACCTAACTCTGTGTTCCTTGCAAAGTAGAGAGGTATAAACAGGCTTTCTAGCTTTTGACAAGATCTTTAAACCATATTTTTTACAAACATTTAAATGATTTTATCTGTTAATTTTAATTAATAATCCAACTTATTTTGCTTGTTTATTTCCATTGCAATTTGAACAATTTTAATATTGTAATTTAAGTTTTAATATTTTCATTTTCAATTTGTTCTTATTGTAGGCCACCAGGGGTTTTGATAGTTGATACTACATCAGTTAAATAAATAAATTGAAGTATAAGAACTAGAATTCTTATAATTAGCACTACATATAAAATAATTAGGAAGTTGAATAAAGAACAATAGTGTATCCATTTCAGCCTGAAAGCAGTGCTTCCTTCAGTATAGACACTGAACACTCTATACAGGTAGTTGACTAATTAAGCCCAAAATTTCTGTTGCTAAATGAGATCATTGTTAAATGAATTTTGCCCCATTTTACGACCTTGCTTGCCACAGTTGTTAAGTGAATCACTGCAGTTTTTAAGTTAGTAACACTGTTGTTAAGTGAATCTGGCTTCCCCATTGACATTGCTTGAGGAGATCACATGACCCTGGGACTCTGCAGCCATCATAAATATGAACCAGTTGCCAAGCATTTGAATTTTGATCACATGACCATGGGGATGCTGCAATGGTTGTGTGAAAACCAGCCATAAATCACTTTTTCAGTGCAGTTGTAATTTTTAACGGGCACTAAGTAAACTGTTGTAAGTCAAGGACTATCAGTACTATGTGAAAAAGGGAACCATTCCATCAGACAGAAATAAGATAATCAGAGGGAAGTAGGATATTCCTTTTAGACTTTACTCTAAAAAACAGAAACCTTCCATTCTAAATAGCAATCAGTGTTCTGCCACCCTGGTCATGTTTTATGAATTCCAATTTATTTGCTATCTCTCTCAATGGAGAGAGTCATACAATCATTGTAATTATTTATACTATTTATTAAGTTATTAAGAAGCAGTTTCACAATTTATTACAAATCTAAGATTTAGGGGCAGTTCAGCATGGTTCACATGCCCAATGATTCTCATTTTATCTGGTTTAAGTGAAGGAGTGTCCCTGCTGTAATTGCCAATATTACCGAAATCTTGTCTTGGTCATTTTGATTTTAAGATCCATCACTTTCCTATTTCCCATTACATGTATGTAACCTTGTTTGGTGTATGTTAAACTATGTGTAGGTTTAAAAGAAAAAACAAAGCAAAGGAAGTTTTAGCAAATGCAATATTAAATAAAACATAGGACTTGCTTCTTATCATCAAATAACACTATTTCAAATCACTTCCATGCAACAGAAGGAAATCCTGGTGTTGCTTTCTTCTAAATCTAAAGAAGTATCTTCCTTCTGCCTTCTGAAGTACTTAATTTTACTTTGACAGAATCAGTTCCTTTTGTAGTAGTACAAATAGTCCTCGACTTACAATGGCTTGAAGTTACAAGTGGCTTTTCTTTTAGATAACGTTTATTATCATTTTTTACTGTGGGCACACTGGCACCCATTAAAAATGAAATTCTGTTGCCTGCTCTTAAAAGTGTACACATACATAACACACATATAGACATGCTACATACATACATGTGCGTATACCTACACCCTTACATATAAATACATATAAATATTAATCACCATCCATCTTGAATACATAGTGGAAAGAGGAAGCTTGAGAGTTCACAAAGTTGATACTGTATGGAGCAAAACCGTGACTGAATCTAGATGTTCTGCTTTGGATACCATGAAGCCTCCTCCCAGAAGGTAATAAGGAAAACAGGTCGTGAAGAGGATGTGTAGTGTCCCAGATAATACTGCGGACCCTGCTCAAGCAACACTTTTTTTTTTTTAATTTTAATTTTTCCTTTTTCACTTTACAATTTACAAAACAAAATACATTTTTTCCCCTTAACAGTACTGTGTCCTCTATTTCTTACATTTATTTACAGTTAGTTACATAGCTTTCCTACTTTTTTGTTCTTTGATCTAACCAAACATAGCACTTGTTCCATATCTCGTAATATTCTGTTGCTTCCTTATCCTTTATTTCTAAAGTAAGCTTGTACATTTCAGCGCATTCTAGTATCTTATAAATGATCATGTCATTTGGTGGTACATTCTCACGTTTCCAACATTGCGCGTATGCGATGCGTGCCGCTGTTATTATGTGTACAATGATGTATCGAAGTTGTTTTTTTATCTTTGGATTAATTATACCTAATAAAAATAGCTCTGGTTTAAATTCAATTTGTTCTTTGGTTATCTCTTGTATCCACCCCCTTATCTGTTCCCAGTAGGTCTTTGCCTTTGGACATTGCCACCACATATGGTAAAATGTTCCCTCTTTGTTTTTGCATTTCCAACAGTCTGGATTCATGTTTTTATACATCTTTGCCAGTCTCGCTGGTGCTAAATGCCATCTATGAAGCATTTTATATTGGTTTTCCTTATACGCAGTTGACAGTGTCAAGTTACAGTTTTTATTCCAAATTCTTTCCCATTCTTCTAATTTTATAGTTCAACCCACATTTCGAGCCCATGCTATCATTGACTCTTTTACTATTTCTTCCTCCAATTCAACCTCCAGTAGATATTTATAAGTTCTTGTTAAGAATTTTTCTCCCCTACCCATCAATATTTTGTCCAGTTGTTTGGTACTCGGTTTATCCCATATTCTGCCATGTCCTTACTATATTTTGACTGAATCTGTAGGTATGGCCATCAATCTATAATTATTCCCTGTTCTTTTAATTCTTCCCTTGATTTGAGCTTCCCTTGATTATCTAATAGTTCTTCATCTTTTTTTTTGTCTAATGTATTTGGATGAATCACTGCCTCCATTGGAGAGACCCAATTTGGTATTTTCGTGTAGTATTTCTTTTTGATCCTTTCCCACGTCCAAATCAGTGCGTCCCTTATCTGATGTCGGTGAAAGTATGTTTGTGTGCTATGTTTTCCCCATAAAAAGGCGTGCCAACCGGCTTGTAGATCATGTCCTTCTATTGTTAAAACCCTTTGATTATCTAGGTATATCCAATCCCTAATCCAAAGTAACCCCGCTGCTTGATAGTAGGTTTCCCATTTTGGGAGCCCAAGGCCACCTCTACTTCTACTGTCTTGTAATGTCTTAATATTTATTCGTGCTTTTTTACCTAACCAAATAAATTTATTAATCATTTTGTCTAATTCAGCAAAGAATTTTTTGTCTAGTTTTATTGGGACTGTCTGAAATAGATATAATAGTTTTGGTAGTATATTCATTTTTATCACTGAAATCCTTCCTAGTAGTGATAGTTGTAATTTCCCCCAGACCTCTAGATCTTTTTTGATTTGTAGTGTCAGTTTTTTGTAATTATCCTCTTTTAATGAAGAACATCTTATAGTAAGCCAAATTCCTAGGTATTTAATCTTTTTTACGATTTGTAGTCCCAACTCCTCTTCTAATTTCCTTTTTTGTTTTTCAGTTAAATTTTTAACTAACATTTTAGTCTTTTCTCTATTGATTTTTAATCCTGCCACTGTTCCATATTTTTCTATTTCGTTCATTAGAATATTTCCTCTCTCTAATGGTTCCTCTACAAAAAACACCAAGTCATCCACAAATGCCTGTGTCTTATATTCTTCTGTCTTCACCTGTAATCCTTTTATCTCTTTATTATTTCTAATTTGGGTTAATAACACTTCTAAAGTCAAAATAAAAAGTAGAGGTGACATTGGGCATCCCTGTCTTACTCCTTTGTTTATTTCGAATTTCTCTGTATTGTCCCCATTAATTATCACCCTAGCCTTTTGTATTTTATATATTGTCTTTATCATTTTCTCGAACTTCTCTCCAAATCTCATGTCCTCGATCTGTTGGAACATAAACTGCCAATTAAGATTGTCAAATGCTTTCTGGGTATCTAAGAAAATTAATGTCACCTGTTTTTCAGGGTGTGCTTCATAATATTCTAGGACATTTAGCACCATTCTCGTATTATTCCTTATTTGTCTTGTGGGTAAAAAACCATTTTGATCTGAGTGTATTATATCATTTAATGTTAATTTCAGTCTTTCTGCCATTATGGTGGCGAAGATTTTATAATCCGCATTCAACAACGAGATTGGCCTATAGTTTTTTAGTTGTTTGGGGTCCGTACCTTCTTTTAAGATGAGAGATAAGTTGGCTTCTATCCATGAATCCGGTAATTTAGCTTTTTCTAATACATCATTGTACACTTCTAATAAAGTCATTTCGAAATCCTCATAGAAAGTCATATACACTTCCCCTGGTAGTCCATCTGGCCCCGGGGCTGTGTTATTTTTTTGTTTTTGCACTGCGATTTTTAATTCCCTAGCTGTTATTTCCTTATTCAATATTTCTCTCTGTCCTTCTTTTAATTCTGGCAAGCTGTTTACCTTTAAATATTGTTTTATATTTTCCACTTCTATCTCCTCTTTTTTGTATAATAACTCAAAGTAGTTCTGAATAATTTCTTTCTTTTTATGTATTTTATATTGCAACTCTCCTTTTTCGTCTTGTAATTCCTGGATGTATCTTTTTTCCTTCTCTTTTTTTAATTTATAAGCGAGCCATCTCCCAGGCTTGTTTGCGTGTTCAAAAAAATTTTGTTTTACTATTTTCAGTTCCCTTACCATTTCCTCTTGATCTATTATATTTAATTTATGTTTAGCCAAAACCATTTCCATCTTAATCATTTCATCTTGGGGCTCCCTTTGTAATTTAGATTCGAGTTCTTTGATCTCCTCCTGAAGTGTGTTTTGTGTTTGCCTTTTCACCTTATTCTTTTTTGCTGTATAGGCTATCGCTATTCCTCTCAAATATGCCTTGGCCGTGTCCCATATAATTTGTAATGATGTTTGATGTTTAGTATTTTCTTTAAAAAATAATTCCATTTCTTTTCTAGTCCGTACAATAAATTCTTTTTCCTTTAAAATGTGGGAGTTTAATGTCCACCTTCTCCTTACTTTTTGCTGACCTTTCCAGACTATTTTCAGGGGGTTATGGTCAGCCCATGTATTTGACATTATCTCTATTGTATCTATATCTTGTCCTACCTCCCCGTTCATCCATGCCATATCAAGGCGAGACCAGGATTTATGTGGATTTGAGAAAAAAGTGTATTCCTTTTTATTTGGGTTCCGTTTCCTCCATTGATCAAGTAGGTTAAATTCATGTGCCATCTCAAAAAACGTCTTTGGTAGTATTTTCCGTTTCTTTTTCTTTTTCATATTACTAATATAATCCTTTTTTGGATCCAGTACCGCATTATAGTCTCCTACCATGCAGATATTTTCTTGTCCAATTTCTATACGTTTTTCATATAATTTGTTATAGAATTCTTTTTGGTTTTCATTTGGGGCATATATTATCATCAATAGCCATGATTTCTGTTCGATTTGTAATTCTATTATTAATACTCTTCCATCTGTATCTTGGTACTTCAAATTGGCTTTAATTTCTTTCCTAATATAAACCGCTATTCCTCACTGTTTTTGTTGCGCTAGTGCAGTGTGTAGTGCTCCTAGTTTTGGAAATTCCAAATAGTTCCTGTGTTGTTCTTTTATATGTACCTCCTGTAAACAGACTATATCTACATCTTGTTTTAGTAATTTTGTTAATATTTGTTTTCTTTTAGCGGGTGCGTTCAGTCCATTAACATTAATTGAGATCAGTCTAATTTCCTTTTCCATTATTTTACGTGTGTGTTCTACTTATGTGGTTTTCTTGTCCTCGAATCTTTTCCTCTTTCTTTCCTTTGTTCCCTTTGTTTCTTACTTTCTACCTCTCGTTCTATTTCCTTTAACTCTTGCTGTTGGTCTTCCTGGCTTTCAGATTCTAGTTCTTCTTTACTACCACTTTCTTCTTCCACCCCTTCCAACTGCTCATAAAATTCTCGTGCACTGTCTAAGCTATCAATCTTAATCTTTTTCTCCTGCCAAGATATCAACATCCCCTCTGGGATTAACCATCTGAATGGTATGTTTCTTTTAATTAAATATGCACTGAGAAATCTATAATCCCTTCTCTGTTCTCTTACTTTCCTTGGGACTTGTTTTAATGTTTGTATTTCTATGCCTTTGTAGATCATTGGGTTATCTCTCGTGATTCTATATATCTCTAACTTTCTTTCTAGTCAATCTTATGTGGACTTCCCGTGGGAGTCTATTGCGTCTGGCATAGTTCGTGTGGATTCTATACACCTCATCTATCTCTAACAGAATCTCTTGCTTGTCCCTTTGTAAAGCTTCCGCTATCAACTCTACCATGATACCACCCAGATTTTCTTCCTTCTCTTCCACCACATTTTGAAATCTCAAATAAAATGCAGCCCGGTCCATTTCCAAATGGATAATCGATTCTTCCATTTTTTTGTTAGTTACCATCAATTTTTTATCTACCATGTCAACTCATTTCCCTATGTTATCCAATCCTACTTCTACTTTCTGTATTCTTTCTTCATTTTTCTCCATAGTTTGTTGTATCATCTCTATCCTATTATCTAATTTGTTCATGTCTCCTCTCATTTCTATGTGATTTTTAGAAATTGTCTCCTGCATTTTTAACATCGTTTCTTGAATAGTCAATAATGTTGTCTGCATAGTTTGCATGTTCAAAATTATACTCTGTTTTTCTGTCCCTAACATTCCTTCCAATGTTCTCTGACCTGGTGGGGATACAGATGTCAATGCTGGACTAGATGTTGTCTTCTTTCCTGTCCTCAGTGTTGTCATGGTGCTATCCTATTCCTCAGATGTTTTCTATTCTTCAATATCTCTTTATTTGTTTAACCACTCCCTTGTTTAATTTAACTCTTTTACTCTTAACTTCCCGTTATTTCATTTTTTCTTTCCCTCCTTTCTCTCCCCTTCTCAATCTGTATCTATTTTCACTGTCCCCCCAAACTTCTCTTCACTTTCTCCAACCCTCTTCACTTTCTCTTAACTTTCCCTCCTGTTTCTTACATAACACACAGTCCCTCTGAGACGCTAATTTTCTTCTCCGTTCTTAAATCGGTCACCGTCTGTCCGTTTCTATCTCCTTCGTCACCGTCTCGCGTCCTCTCGTCATCTCCTTCACTTTCCGAATCTTCTCCACTAGCTCACTACGATCCTCTCGTCCTGTTAGATTCACCGCCTCCGCTGTCTCTGTCTCTCCGTTTCACGACCTCTCCACTTGCAAATTTACTTCTCCTTTCTCTCCCGGCCCCACTTTTTCCAATGCTCTGCAGCGTGCTGCTCCATGCCGCTCCTTCTCAGTCCTTTCTAGATCGCCATTTTCCTCCGTTCCAGCTGTCCACTTGCCGGTCTTCTCCCTACAATCCTCTCGTCCTGCTGGCTCCACCGCCTCTATCATCTCCTTCTCTCAGCCTCTTCTTCTTCGCTCTCCACCCGTCTCTTTCGTCCTGCACTAGGACAATTACTACAAAGTTTTTATTTTTTGTCTCTCTCCTGTTAATCTTCTGGTTGTTATAGTTTGCTGACTCACAGCTCACTCTACCGAGTCGCCGCTTGCCCTGAGGTTTCCCTCATAAACTGAGCTCCCTCCGACACCAACTAACTGACAAGTAAATCTTTTTAAATTTTTCTATTGCTTTAAAGGTATTTTAGGATATTTTTAGACTCACTCATTGACACAGTCCATTAAGTATATCTTGCTTCCGCATCTTCTGTGGCTTGTCACGGCCTCAGATCCGCCATCAGTAGATAGAAGATATCTACGCTGGATTTAGGGGGTTTCCTTTCGTCATAGCGGGTGTTTGCCTCTCACCTTGCTACTCCCCAGGCTTCGCCCCTTTCGTGTGTAGCCCTCCAGGCTCACTGCACCCCCGGAGGGTCTCCAAATGTGGAAAGATCAGAGTTGGAGGACGGAGCTTGTCCTCTTTCCCCTACACCGCCTTGACATCGCCACCGGAAGTCTCAAGCAACACTTATATGCTATGTCCTGGATAGAAGGGACTTATGACTGTTTTTTATGTTTACGATCATTCCAGAATTTCCCATGGCCACATGATCAAAATTCAGTCGCTTGACAACTAACTCATATTTATGATGGTTGCAGTGTCCTGGGGTCATGTGATCACCTTTTGTAACTTTCTGACAAGCAAAGTCAATGGGGAAACCAGATTCACTTAACAACTATGTTACTAACTTACAACGACAATGACTCAATTAACAATTGTGGCAAGAAAGATCATAAACTGGGGCAAAACTCTCTTAACAATTAACAAATGTCTCAGCAACAGAAATTTTGGACTTAATTCTGGTCATAAGTCAAGAACTACTGGTACTTACCATTATTGCATGTTCTGGTAATTGATAATTTATTTATATTTATTTCTTGTATTTATAATCTCTTTCAAACTCAGATACACTTCTTGACTATAAAAATAAATGAGTACAACACCATGTTCAGTTCTTTTGTATCTTGTGGTATGATTACTAAAAGAGAATGTATTTTTAAGCTCACCTCATAGCCAGTAACAGCTGGATTGAAAATGTGTTCCCAGGAAACAGATACTTCTGTAGATGACAGAACTTTTATTTTCACATTTCTAGGTCTTTCAGTAGGAGCTGAAAAATTGAACGGAATATTAATATTGTGAATCTGATATTCTGAGTAATGTAGAGTAAAATAATCAAGGATTTCCAATTATTTAATTTGGTGCTTTCTTTGGCAGCATGGTCAATATTTCTTCCAGTTTCTAGTTGGTGCCTTTAGTAACTACACCAGATTAAGTCATCTGGGTGACTTTGGACCAGTCACTCTTTCTCAGCCCCAGGAAGAACCAATGGAAAACTGTTTTTGAAATTTTGGCAAGAAAACTGCAGAGACTAGTTTAGGTAGTCTCCAGAACACACACACACTCTCTCTCTCTCTCTCTCTCACACACACACACACACACACACACCACATATTATATGCGTTTTACAATAATAGAAATTAATTCAAATGGAATACTTTACATAGTAATATTTTACGGTTTCATCTACCATTTGCAATACAAATTAAGTGCTTAAATAATTGTTGCATAATCCTTTTAGCTATGGCAATATTTTCAGTTTTATCTTTCATTTTGTTTTTACTTAAGCAAGTTGCCTTGAACTCTGAAAAGGAGATTTATGAACCATTTAAAATCATCAAATACCAAACCTACTGTATGTAAATAAAAATGTGTGAATATATAAATTCACAAAGCATCCTGATTCACATAGTTTCTCATTAATACCATAAAGAATCAAAGTACTAGTATATTGCAGGAAAAGGATGTATAGTAGATTTTATTTATGAAATAACCATATTAGGCATCAAATTAATAATTATCTTCTTTCTTAGTAACCAAATTATGTAACTGAATGTGCAGTCGTGGTTAGGTTTCTTGCAATTAGTGAATTTTCCCAAATGCCTAAAATGTGCGGTTTCTTTTTTGTTATTGACAGAATAAATGCAAACAGTTTTGGTATCCCATAGTTTTGAGAGTATGACTTTACTAGGTCATTCATCACATACATACATACATATATACATACATACATAAAACTAGTTTTTGAATTGCTTGCTATCGTGTTTTGATTAATTCAAAATTAACTGAATTAAACAGATGCTGCTCTGTTTAATTTTTTTTTTTAAAAAAATTAACCTATTGGGCTTGTAAACACAATTCACTGAAGGCAGTCCAACGTCTATACAAATTCATTGGTGAGGCAAAGATCAGTGCTCTTTTGAAGATCTTTTTTAGCAAGTTGCAACATAAAAGCTCAAAAAAAATAACCTTTCATATGTTTAATGTTGTAACTGGGCACTCAGTCAAATATGTATCAAGTGGTTACTGTTCAGAGGAAACAATTATATATTGGATTAAAATTTTCAAATAAAACTGAATAATCGTGTATGGAAAGGTATTTAAATTAAGATTTTATACTAGTGATTTTATTAAATTTAAAATTGTAGTGTATTGCCAGAGATGCAGAAGCTTGGCCTACATTACTAAATGCTCAGTAAAATAACAGAAAATAGATGTTTTTTTAACATAGAAATGTTAATTAACCTGAGATGGCCTAACAATCTGAAACTTTTATAATACATTGCTTTATTTGGTATATATTTGGTATATGTTTCCCCGAAAATAAGGCCCGGTCTTATTTTTTTTAGCTCCAAAAGACGCATTAGGGCTTAATTTCAGGGAAACACGGTATCAGGGTGATCAGCCCGGCTGGGCACCCCACCCCTCGGCGTGTGCACAAGAGGCAGCGAGCACGCAGGGGCCGATGGTGTCCGGCAGCAGCCACAGCCTGCCAGTCCTTGGCCGTGCACTCTGGGGCTGTGCAGCCTGCGCAGTGCAAGTGAATTGATTACCTGTCCAAGCAGCAGGCGGAGGCAGATGTGCAGGTGGAAGTCAGGCAATCCGGATGCACTGCATGGCCGTCTGCCTCATGGGAGGACTCATGGGAGGCTCGTGTGGCAACACCAGCAGCAGGCAGAGGCACGGGGGGAGGCAGGCAATCCGGATGCAGTGTGCGGCCGCCTGGCTCACAGGAGGCTCATGTGGCAGCACCGGCAGCAGGCAGAGGCAGACACATGGGGGCGGAGGCAGGCAATCCGGATGTGCTGCACGGCCACCTGGCTCGCAGGAGGCTCACGCAGCAGCACCGGCAGCAAGTGGAGGCCGAGGCATGGGCAGGCAAGCCCAGAGACGGTGGGACAGAGTGGGCGGCGCATCAGATTCACCTGCCTCCCCCCATGCCTCGGCCTCCACCTGCTGCCGGTGCTGCCATGTGAGCCTTCCACAAGCCTCTCGTGAGTCAGGTGGCTGCACAGTGCTTCCAGATCACCTGCCTCCCCCCGTGCCTCGGTCTCCACCTGCTGCCAGTGCTTCCGCATGTCGGGATCGCCTGCCTTCCCTCCGCGCCTCTGCTTGGAGGGCCGGCCTGGTGGTCGCAGCACTCAGACTTACCTGTGCTACATGGACTGTGGCTGCTGCTGGACACACACACTCACCACCTCCTGTACTGGCCATGCCCACCCCTCAGGGCTTATTTTTGGGGTAGGGCTTATATTAGGAGCACGTTAAAAAAATCAGGCTAGGGCTTATTTTCTGGTTGGGTCTTATTTTTGGGGAAACGCGGTACTTAAAATGTGAATTATCATGACATGCGCTTTCCTGAATTTTGCTTTTTCTCATGGCAGATAACCTTGGGCTCATTCTACTTTCACTTCATCCAAGAAAAATGGATTGCTCTGATATCACAGGTCAGAATTGACTCAGATGATATGTGGGCAGCCAATGTGCTAAAGAGGCTGGTTGGATCAACTTAATTATCCTTGGAAATAGATCTTAGGAATTAGATTGTTTACATGAGAATTCTTTTTAGTACATTGCAGCAAGCTTATCAAAACCTACTCTTAACTTTCATCACAGAATTTTTACTCACCATCTTCTGCCGAATAGATAATAGCAGTAAGACTAAAAGGTCCTTCCCCTTTGTTATTAAATGCTTTCACCTTTACTTGATACTTTGATGAAGGAAGCATCGATTCATCCTTATGAACATACCGACCAATATCAGGTTGAGGAACTGTAACACTTTTCCAATCATTTTGATCAAAGGACTTGAAAGCTACCACATATCCAAAATTATTACCAAAGTGATACTCTTTTGACAAAGGCTATAAGACAAAATACGAGAATTATGCATTCTTTTTATTTTTGTTCTTTGTTTGAATGAGTATAAATAAAATTTAAATCTATATTATTGTCTATTTGGAGAAATGTTCCCATGAAGATTCTAAGTAAGGAAATGCATTTTTTTTTCACACAAGGCTTGTCAGGATGAAAAGTTTCTAGACTGTCTTCTTCTTTCTTACAGATAATCTGAAAACAGCTTAATATCACAGATTAAATACTTTCTAAATATAGAATAACTTTTATAAAATGCCTTCTGCAATAGCAGCCTACTTAGTTGCCCTAATTTTTTCTCCCTTCCTTAACCTAGCCATTATCTCACAATATATAGATTTTGAATGGAAATAAATTGAAATGTCTTTATATAACAAAAAGTAGTATCAATGGTTTGTGCCTTTAGAACCTGAAGGCACATATTAAGTATAGTCTTATTCTGGATGATCAAGCCTGAATTATTAAAATGCTATGATTTTACCTAAGTAAAGTGTGGTACTAAGTGACTTTGTACGACCCAAAATATAATAGGTTCTTTTTTAAATATTATACCCCAAAGATAGGACACACTTCCGTTTGCTTTTTCTAAAATAATTCCATATGTTAAGACAGATATACACATGTGGATTTTAGTCACTAAAAGGGAATAGAAGGGGAACTCATCAAATTTGCAGATGACACTAAGCTAGCAGGAATAGCCAACTTCCAGGAGATAAACTCAGGATCCAAAAAGATCTTGACAGACTTGAACAATGGGCCCTATCCAACAACATGAAATTTAAAAAGCAAGGTTTTATACTTAGGCAGGAAAATCCAAAGGTACAAGTATAGATTAGGTGAAACCTGGTTCAAAAACAGCAACTGTGAAAGGGACCTTGGAGTCCAAGCGGGTGATCACTTAAAATAATAATAATAATAATAATAATAATAATAATAATAATAATAATAATAATAATAATAATAATAATAATAATAATAATAATAATAATAATAATAATAATAATAATAATAATAATAATAATAATAATAATAATAATAATAATAATAATGAAGGACCCAGAAAAAAGCACAGAACCAAGTAACTACCGCCCAATTACTTGTTTGCCAACAACGTTCAAACTTTTTACAAGAATACTGGCAAATTCAGTATTCAATCATATGATGGAAAACAGTCTGTACCCGGTAGAACGAAAAGGAAATTATAAAAAATCAAGAGGAACAAAAGATCAGCTGCTCATTGACAAAATGGTACTTAAAAATGCAAAACGATGGAAAACGAACTTAAATATGGCGTGTATTTATTACAAGAAGGCATTCGACTCATTACCCCATAGTTGGATTAATGCGTGTTTGGAAAACTTTGGAATCAGCAAAAATATCTGTACATTTTTGAAAGCAAATATGCAAAAATGGAAAACAGCCCTAACAGTAAATGGGGAGAACATTGGTGAAATTAACATCAGATGAGGAATTTTCCAAGGGGACTCACTTTCACCACTACTGTTCAACATCGCATTAATTCCATTGACAATTATCTTACGAAACACAAAACTGGGATACTACATCTCAAGCCAGCATGGCAAGATAAACCATCTGCTGTACATGGATGACTTAAAACTGTACGCAAAAAGCCACACTGAATTTGAATCAATACTTAACGCAGTCCAACTATTTAGCAGCGACATCAGAATGAACTTTGGACTTGGAAAATGTGCTGTACTATCCATGCAATGAGGAAAAATGGCAAAAATAGAAGGAATAGAACTGGGAAATGGAAGTATTGTGAAAGCACTAGCAAAGGATGACGGTTACAAATACCTAGGCATATTGGAAGTAGATAACATCTTGAATGGAAAAGTCAAAGAGTCAACGCAAAAGGAATACATCAGGAGAGTCCGCAAAATTTTAAAATCAAAGCTGAATGCTAAAAACATAATTAAAGCCATTAATACATGGGCAGTCCCAGTGATAAATTATCAACCCAGCTGGAATTATCAACTGGACTTTGGCTGAACTGGAAAACCTAGACCGGAAAACGTGTAAACTTTTGAATATGCACCACGCTCTACATCCACGAAGTGACATCGACAGGTTGTACCTGCCAAGAAAAATAGGGGGCAGAGGACTATTGCAAATCCACCAAACTGTAGAAGAAGAAAAACGAAGTTTGAATGACTATGTGAATCAAAGTACAGAAAAACTGCTGCAGGCTGTGAAAACAGAGAGCACTATAAAAATAACAGAAACAAAGGCAGAATATAAGGAAAAACGGCTGGATGACAGATTAAATAGATGGAAAACCAAAGCTTTGCATGGACAGCATTTGAAAAACATTGAAGGAAAATGTGATAACAACTTGACATGGGCATGGCTTAAGATGGGAACCATCAAGAAAGAAACGGAAGGCTTTCCGGTTCCGGATCGCGACACCAGCAGTCGCACGGAGAGATCTCTCTCTCCCACCGGCTGGTTTCCCTCCGTCGGTAGACCCTTAATCGGGTCGAAAGTCGCCCCGTAGAGGCGACCACCGTTAGAGGAGGCTCCTGCTCGACTGGGGAAGAGCGGCGGCTCTCCCCAGTTCGAGCTTTCTCCTTAGGGCCGCCGGAGGAAAAGATCGCCCAATAAAATGGACGATCACTTCGTCGCACCAGCTGAAAGCCAGAAGAACATCTAAGCGAAAGAACCCCCGTGGAGAATCCGGGTGAGACCTTTCCTACCCCCTTTTTTTTTCCCTAACTACTTTCCTGTTAAAAGCTTTCTTTGAACTATTTCCCTGTCGTGAGGAAGCAGCGTTTGGGCAATGGGGAAAAACAGCGTTGGAAAAAAAAATATATAAATAAAAACCAGTTAATTTTGATGGACTATTTAAATTTTGGAATACTGAGGGGACCTGAAAACATTTTATTCTTGACTATTATTGTTACAACTACGCATTTATTATTTTGAACCCTTTCTTCATCCTTTTCAACACGAAAAATAAAAAATCTATTATTTGGAAAGGAAAAAAAAAAAAGATTTTTTGGTTTGCTGAGGACATCTTGTGTCGAAAAGTGGTACTGCAATTATATTTCTTTATGGCTGGGAATGGCTATGACCCTGAAAGAGTGATAACTACAAGATAACGGATGCAGCTGGCCTATTGAAAATTGAAGGTGAATGCTTGCTTGATTCTTATGAAGTAGAGCCTTCTTTAAAGATTAAAGATTAAAAAGCCTTATTACTATCGATATGGAACTTAATACACAACTGGACTATGAACTTATATTGGAAACAATTTTAGAAGCTGCAGAGGATGTGAGCTCCTACTTTCAATCCCTTTTCCCTACACTGAGAGAAACCGTGGAAACCACAAAACAAACTAATTTTATTCAACTTCCAACACAACCTATCGAGAAGTCTGATGACTATACAACAACTTCAACAGAGATGTCTGAAGCATCAATACCAATACCAACAGAGACTGACACTCAGATACAACTTATTGAAAATCGAGAAAAGGTGGATAAACAATTGGCAAATATAACATGGAATAAAACAGCTTTTACCATCCAAAGGCTATTAGAAGAAAGGAAAGAGAACTTTGACCAATTTGAAGCGTTAAAGAATATGGACCTTTTAATATTGTGGTTTGATTATGTAGGAACCTTACTATGGAAACCACTATGGCATAGAAAGAAGCCTAGAGTTAGATTTAAAAATGTATTTTAAAGTCTTATTTAATGGGATTAAAAAGGCTTTGATTTCTTGACTGACTTAACAACTAATGGAACACGTGAAATTTTTAAGAGGATACCCTTTGTAATATTACTCTGTTTTAGATATGATATGTATTGGAGAAGTAAACTTTATCTACTGGTTTAAAAAGATTTTTATAGATATAGAGGCATTGATAGAATATATATTTAAATTAGATAGAAATTTATTTGTTGGCCTGATATTTTTATTTTAAGAGAATTATTTGGAAATAAAAGGAGAATAAGAGGGATGGGTGATAAGAGAAAAAAATGGTATCAATGAAGAAGATATGGGAATGTTGTTGCGAGAACAATATACCAGATATAATTATGTAAAAAAAAAAAGGGCACCCGAAGTGTTAATAATATGTCTATTTAAGGCTAATTGAAATATAGTAATTGTAAGTTAGTAAAGCTTAAAAACAGGATTTGGATTTTTAGAATTGAAATGTAACTGATATTTGATAGGATCGTTTGAAACTTATATAGAATTTATTAATTTGAATAAGTAAGATTAAATGAGGGAATTAGAGAGGGAAGTTTAAAAGATTTGATTTGAGTTATATATTTGTGATTGTCCTTCTTTTTTTGGATGTTTAATATACCCACCTCCATGGTGGTTCCTAAGCACCTTAATGTAATCCCTGTACCCCTATAAAATCTAATAAAATATATTTAAAAAAAAAGAAAGAAAGAAAGAAACGGAAGGCTTAATACTGGCTGCTCAAGAACAAGCATTACAAACTAATGCCATGAAAGCGAAGATACAAAATTCCACTGACAATTCAAATTGCCAACTTTGCAATGACAAAGTTGAAACTGTTTCACACCTAATCTGTGAGTGCAGCAAAATCGCACAAACTGATTACAAATCTAGACATGACCGAGTTGCTAAATTAATCCACTGGGCATTGTGTAAAAAATACGACTTGCCTGTGTCCAAAAAGTCGTGGGAACACAGGGTGGAAAAAGTTGTTGAGAATGAGAGGGTGAAGATCTTGTGGGACTTTCGAATACAGACAGATCGCCATTTGGAACACAATACGCCGGATATCGCAGTTGTAGAGAACCGAAGCGTACAGCTGATTGATACTGCTGTACCAGGAGATGCCAGAGTCGAAGAAAAAGAACTGGAAAAAATTACGAAATATCACGATCTGGCCATCGAAACTGTGCGATTATGGATGAAACGTGTAACAGTAGTACCCATTGTCATCGGGGCACTGGGAACTATGTGCAAAAACTTTGCAAAATACATCAAGAAATTGCAGCTTCCTGCAATAACTCCAGCAATGTTACAAAAAACTGCGCTACTCGGAACATCTTATATTTTAAGAAGGTACCTGGTTGACACCTAGGATGCTGGTAGCAACCCGTGTCAACCATCAGCGCCAGCCAATTTGAATGTTCAGTTGACTGAGGTTCATGTTTAATGAATAAAAGATAATAATAATAATAATAATAATAATAATAATAATAACAACAACAACAACAACAACAACAACAATAATAATAATTTGAAAAACATTGAAGGAAAATGTGATAACAACTTGACATGGGCATGGCTTAAGATGGGAACCATCAAGAAAGAAACGGAAAGCAGACTTCCGGTTCCGGTTGCAGCGCCCGCGGACGCGCAAAGAACTTGCTCTCTTTGCCGTCCAGTTTCCCCCCGCCGGTAGACCCTGGACAGGGTCGAAAGTCGCCCTGGAGGGGCGACCACCGTAGAGGAGGGCACTCGTTGATCACGGAGGGAGCAGCAGCTCCCTCTGCGGTCCGAGAAATCACATTTGGGCCGACGGGGAAAAGATCGGCCAGTAACATGGCCGATCACTCAGCTGCTCCAGCCGAAAGTCACGGCAACATCTAAGCAAAAAGAACCACCGTGGAAGATCCGGGCGAGACCTTTCTTCCCTCTTGTTAATTTACCTACTTCCCTGTTAACAGCTTTAAGAACTATTTCCCTATTTTGAGAAAGCAGCGTTTGATCACTGGGGAAAACGGGCTTTGGAAAAATAATTATTATTGTCTTTTATTATTTTATTTTGTTTATATAAGCAGTTGGAATTCGGGCATCCTGAAAAAAAAAAATCCTTACTGTGACTCTCTCTTTTGGCTTGTCTATCTTCAGTTTAGGTGAAAATCCTTAGGGAGGGGGTGGAATGCTTTTTTCTCCTCCCCCCCCCTCCTGAACAGTATTGCCTAAAAAACTTTCTGTTCTCTGGGCGGACTCATGTAGATTGTTTTGGATACAATGCAACCTGGGACTTGGCGTGAAGCCCAGAAACTATGACTGATACAATGTAACTATCTCCAGTTGAACTCTCACTCCCTGATTTTGGCGTGATGCCCAGACTGGATTACAATATAATAACTGACTGCTACTTGGGACTCTTGCTGCTTCTTTTATTTCTGTGCTGGACTTGACTATTTGCTTTTTTCTATCTTTGTTTGGAAATATATTTTTGTTTGGACTCTATATTTTATAACGCTGCAATCTATTTTTTAAGCTGAACTTCTATAAAAAAAAGAAGAAGATGGAATCCTACTCACAGATTAATTATGGACTTATAGTAGAAATTTTTTTGGAAATGAGAATGGAATTTAAAGAATATATTAGAACGCTTAGCAAAAAGGAGCTCTCAGAATTAAAAACTGAAGCTCAACTTTTGATTGACTATGATACACAATCAGATCTACAACTTAACGAGATGGATGGAATACATTCACAATCTATTGAATCTATTGAATATATTGAAGAGGAAGAGGATACATCCCACATGATGGAGATTTCTGATGATCAAAGGCAGAACTCAACTAAAACATTTACAACTTTAAAAGCAACAGGATTGGACTTCCAAATACGAGGCACTAAAAACGTTGACAACATGACAGTACAGACAACACTGGATAAAAGAGAAAAAGACTATGATTGGACTCAATGGTGGGAAAAGGCCTTTAGCCAGTCACTAAGATGGGAGGATCTAGAGGCCCTGCTGTGGAAACCTACCTGGCACAAAAAGAAAGCTAGAATTAGATTTAAAAATGAGAGTTAAAATTTTATCTGATGGGTAAAAAGGGCTTCTGGACGTTGATTGAGCTAATTTTTAAGGTTACTTTTTAAGGTTACTCTGGTTTGAGTCAACATTAGATCTAAATTATGGATTTGATTATGGTTTGGAATGGCAATAGGGAAAATTGGAAAATTTAAAATTAAAGGAGTTAGATTGAGATTGAGACTGGTGAAGTATTATTGATATTTTTACTTACAAGAATTGAATGGTAATTAGCGATGTATTAAGTGGACTAAATTGAAACAATTGAGGAATTTTTAGGGACTTGGATTGATCTATAAAAATATTGGATAGAGTATATGAAATAGAATATAGTTGAGAAATATTAAGATATAATAGTTATATTATTAGTCTATGATAGAAATAATTATTGTCCTATTATTATTATTATTACAATATTATTATATTATTATGTCTTATGTAATGGTTTTAAAATATATAAATTTATGTTTATTTACAAAATATGTATGTGAAATAGAATAGAATAAGAGATATAATTTGATTGAGAAGTATAAATTGAAATTGGAATAATAGATATAGGTGAGAAACAATTTATATTTTAGGAACGCTCGAATTGTATACTATATGTTTATGCAAGACTAAATTGAAATAGACTAATTGAAAGTTGGTTAAGCCTGAAAACGGGTGAAAATATGATTGATAACTTTTGTTTTTTGTTTTTTGTGTGTTTTTTTTTCTTTTTTCTTTCTTCTTTTTTTATTGATAAAATAGAGAGGAAACTTTCAAAGAAGTAGTTTAAATTGTATATGTATGACTGTATTTTTTGTTGTGTTCTATGGAGTGCCCTATCTCCACGATGTGTTATAAGCACTTGGCTGTAAAACAAAACAAAAAAACTAATAAAACTTGTTATTAAAAAAAGAAAGAAAGAAAGAAACGGAAAGCTTAATACTGGCTGCTCAAGAACAAGCATTACAAACTAATGCCATGAAAGCGAAGATACAAAAATCCACTGACAATCCAAATTGCCAACTTTGCAATGACAAAGTCGAAACTGTTTCACATCTAATCTGTGAGTGCAGCAAAATCGCGCAAACTGATTACAAAGCTAGACATGACCGAGTTGCTAAATTAATCCACTGGGCATTGTGTAAAAAATACGACTTGCCTGTGTCCGAAAAGTCGTGGGAACACAGGGTGGAAAAAGTTGTTGAGAATGAGAGGGTGAAGATCTTGTGGGACTTTCGAATACAGACAGATCGCCATTTGGAACACAATACGCCGGATATCGCAGTTGTAGAGAACCGAAGCGTACAGCTGATTGATATTGCTGTACCAGGAGATGCCAGAGTCGAAGAAAACGAACTGGAAAAAATTACGAAATATCGCAACCTGGCCATCACAACTGTGCGATTATGGATGAAACGTGTAACAGTAGTACCCATTGTCATCGGGGCACTGGGAACTATGTCTAATAATAATAATAATAATAATAATAATAATAATAATAATAATAATAATAATAATAATAATAATAATAATAATAATAATAATAATAATAATAATAATAATAATAATAATAATAATAATAAATAACAATAACAATAATAAATAATAATAATAAAGTTGGAAGTGACCTTGGAGGTCATCTAGTCCAAGCCCCTGCTCAGGCAGGAAACCATTTCAGACAAATGGCTGTCCAATCTCTTCTTAAAAACTTCCAGCGTTGGAGCATTCACAGCTTCTGGAGGCAGGTTGGTCCACTGATTAATTGTTCTTACGGTCAGGAAGTTTCTCCTTAGTTCTAGGTTGCTTCTCTCTTTGGTTAGTTTCCATCCATTGCTTCTTGTCCTGCCTTCAGGTGCTTTGGCGAATAGCTTGACTCCCTCTTCTTTGTGGCAACCCCTGAGATATTGGAACAATGCTATCATGTCCTCCCTCGTCCTTCTCTTCATTAAACTAGACATACCTAATTCCAGTAACCATTCCTTATATGTTTTAGCCTCCAGTCCCCTAATCATCTTTGTTGCTCTTCTCTGTACTCTTTCTAGAGTCTCAACATCTTTTTTACATCGTGTGACCAAAACAGGATGCAGTATTCCAAGTGTGGCCTTACCAAGGCATTGTAAAGTGGTATTAACACTTCATGTGATCTTGATTCTGTCCCTCTGTTAATGCAACCTAGCACTGTGTTGGCTTTTTTGGCAGCTGCAGCACACTGCTGACATGAGTCAGCAGTGTGTGGCAGCAGTCAAAAAAGCTAACACAATCCTTGGTTGTATAAACAGAAGCATAGAATCAAAATCACGTTAAGTATTAGTACCACTTTATAAAGCCTTAGTAAGGCCACACCTGGAATATTGCATCCAGTTTTCATCACCACATTACAAAAAAGATGTTGAGACTTTGGAAAAAGTACAAAGAAGAGCAACTAAGATGATTAAAGGCCTGGAGACTAAAACATATGAAGAACGGTTGCAGGATCTGAGTTTGGCTAGTCTAGAGAAAAGAAGAACTAGGAGGGACATGATAGCAATATTCCAGTATTTGAGAGGCTGCCATAAAGAGGAGGGGGTCAGTTTATTTTCCAAAGTACCACAGGGCAGGGCAAGAAACAGTGGATGGAAACTAATCAAGGAGAGAAGCAACCTGGAATTAAAGAGAAACTTTCTAACAGGACAATTAACCAGTGGAACAACTTGCCTTCAGAAGTTGTGGGTGCTTCTTTACTTGGGTTTTTAAAGAAGAGACTAGACAGTCACTTGTCTGAAATGGTATAGGATCTCCTGCTTGAGCAGGGGGCTGGACTAGAAGACCTCCAAAATGAGGGGCACATGACATGGATTTTATAATTTGTTAACTAACACAGTTATTTTGAATTTTAATTTGATTTATTTTCTCTCTTTTAAAATGATGCTTAGGTTTATTAGCTTTTAACATTCCTAAACTGATAAACAGGCTGGAGTACAAATTGGGGTCTGGTTTATCTCTTTCGTGAACTCCAAACAACCTTTTTCCTTAAAATTTATGCCCCTTCTGACGTCAGACCTCATTTTAATGAACATGTGAGATATTATGGGATGCAAATATGTAACTGATTTCCTATGCAAAGGGGAGGTTATTTTTATCCTGTCCAATCAACTTTCCTCTTTCATTTTTCTTTGTTGTGTTAACTATGAAAACAAATGTAACATGGGGCTTGAGGTTCTCTCTCCTTTTCATAGAGAGACCACACTTTATCAGAGTCCTCTAATAAACTGTTTTTAAATGATCTTCCAACTCGGTTGCTTAATGGGAAGGTAAACCGAGGCAAAACCTAGGGCCAGATTTGGCTATCAAAGGTCCCTTCCAGCTCTATTCTGATTGATTGAACAGTTATAATTGTATAGTCAACAAGCACAGAGCAAATAGAAATATGAACACTAGTAGTAACTTTATTGGTATTAATTTTTACTAATTCTTTATTAAAAGCATCCTTAATTTTAAAATTATTTAAAATTGTAAAATGTAGCTTTCAGATATATACAGAATAAAGACTGAATAGTAGTGGCTTCTGGTTTTGCACAGTAGTTCAGTAGCCGATGGATTGCGGGGCTCTGCACCCTACAGCCGATTTCTGCCTGCTAGGGGACCCTAAATGGGCCTGAAGTTGCCCTGTAGAGACAACAAAGAAGGAAGTCCCGCCGATTGCGGAGAGACGGCAGTCGATCCGATCAGTTTGGGAAAAGCCCTCCAGAAACCAGCAGGAGAAAGGCTAGCTTAATTTCAGAGTCTACAAGCAGCCAAAGCCCAAAAGCACTACTTTAAGCTGACTGTAAGCAATGTGTTTGGAACTGGGTAAGAACAGTGATTTTCTCTCTTCTAGTTGAAAATTGATTTCCTGGAGGAAAAAAAGAAAAGAAAAACCCCAAGAAGCAAAAAGTCTCTGAAAGTGAGAAGGGGGGGGGAGAGATCTTTGCCCCACCCTCCTACAGATGGAAGCAGCAAATTAAACTTTTTATGGGGAACAGAAATATACTGAAATGAAATGAATATAAGACTTAATTTGGATAAGTTTGAAATCGGTGGAATCTGTTAAGATTTTCCTTTTAAATCATGAAAATAGAAGTAAACAATTGTCTATTACTGACTGGTGCTGACATCTAGTGGTGGATGAAAATATACAATAGCAGTTGCTTTATTACAGGGACTTGCAAAGCCCAGGAAAAGATAACTTGGTTTTGGTGACCTTTAATGTCTTAATAACAGAGAACAGCTGTGACAAAAAAGAAAGAAAACATTTTGGGCTATCTACAAAGTGAGAATTATGAACTCTAAAAAAAAAAAGAATTGACCTTTCTGGATTACAAATACCAACTTAACTGTGACTCTAAAGCTGTCTGCAGAGAAAGGAAAACCCTGATATTTAGCTATCATGGAAAACCAGAGATCTGCACAAAGAATATACCAAGAAAAAACAAATACTTTCGAGAAGGAGATCTATACTATGTTGCAACTAATCCAAACAACAATGATCTCAAACCACGAAGAAATTAAAAGTAACTTTGAAAATATAAATGAACACATCTCCAATTTAACTTTACAACACAAAAATTCTCAGAAAATAAAAACAAGAGAGTGAGCATAAAAAACAGACAACTGAATACGAGACAGAGGAGAGAGATTTCAAGAAGGAACTTAACAATAGAAGAAAGTATGACTTAACCCACATGGAAAAAAACTTACAGGAAATACTGGACATGGAAAAGGTAATCTATACTCTAAGATTACAAAATAAGTTTGAGAACAAGAAAAAAGATTTGACAAAATGGATTCTGCCAGGAGAAGTACGAGAACTTGAGAGGCAAAAAATGATAAATAAAATCAAGGAAGAAAGAAAGGAAAAGATTTTCAATGAATACAAAGGGGTGAAACCTTCCTATAAAAACATCTTACCTGTTTTGCCTTTTGTACCTGCAACAACATTTTTAAGATTATGGAAAGATTCTTTGACTCAGTGAAGCATATTGATCAGGAAAGATGTTTGGCAAAAAAAAAAAGGCTAAAGTGAGAATTAAAAAATTAGATGATGGGATTTACCAGAGGGAATATTTAATTAAACATCTGTTTGAATATGGTTAAAGAAATAGAAAGATTTTGGATATAAATGAAGATTAGTTTAAGAGGGATGAACCCCTCAAGTAACATAGTATTTTTTCTTTCTTTTTTCCTTTGTGTTTTGTTTTTTGACATGAGAAATATAAAAATGTTGGGATGGTTTATATAAAAGAAATGTTTTCTTTTCTTTTTTTAAGATATGAGAAATGTAAAAGTGTTGGGATGGCTTGTATGAGAAAAAAGACTTAAATACTTAAGTGTAACTAATTTTGAGAAAATCGTAACCAGTAAGAATGCTTTGAATATTGTGGGGAAAACAAATTTAAATAAGAATTCTGTAACAGGATCTATGACAAGACATTTAGAAAAGAAGCTTTATATTGATGTGGTTATTATTTGCAGAAACATGAGAAAAATGTCTATATTTAATTGTCATTTATTCAAATAATAAGAACTGTATTAATTTAAGGTTGGCAAAAGAGGATATTATTGGACAAAGAGAAAATCAAGTAAAGCCATTATATGGACTATAGAATTATAGAAATTAATTGTTATTGATTGTTTTTATAATACTAACCCAGACAACAAGCTGTTTACCAAATATTAAGGTGATTATGTTAAAAATCAATAAAATATTTTTTTTAAAAAAGACTGAATAGTATTCGGAGTTAGTATGGAATATATGACAATTTTCTAACTAGTGGTATGTCAATCATATTTGATAAGTTATATGTAAATAATATATGCAGCATATCTAATAGCTAGATTCTGAATTCTTGTTTTTTAAGTTGTAAGATCATGCATAAAAAGAGTAAAAAAATAAAACATTATGTCATGTCATTTAATTCCATTATACTGACATTTTCAGAAATTACAGGAAGTAAACTCTAAGCTGCAAGATATTTATGATTTTTTTATGACATGCCAGGTATTTTTTTTATTCTGGCAAAACAAGAGCTAAAGCAAAAGATAAAAAGAAGTATCCTCTTTGAATAGTGGAAGTAATAAAATGGTCAATTACTCTTTTTATAAGAAGATACTTGCAGGTGCTGCTTAGGAAAGACAGACTGTATTTTCTAAGCAGATTTTTTTTCATGCTGATGATGTTGGATCTGTACAAAGTATATGAATCATAAAGGATTTTTGGTGGGGGGATCTTGCTTTCATTTTATCAAAAAGCTATGTTTGTAAAACATCCTTATTGCTTGCAAGCCATAAAACCCCCTTATGGCTTGCAAGCAGTGGTGGGATTCAGCCAGTTTGCACCAGTTCGGCAGAACCGGTAGCTAATTTTTTGTTGCCCAGGCCCAGAATGGATTTCCGGAAGTGGCATCCACCCAGAGAACCGGTTCACATATTTGAATCCCACCACTGCTTGCAAGCCATGGGAGACCTCATATAAACAAGCAATCTTTTTCTGCCTGCTTGCTGAGAAAGCTTATAAAAATTATATTAATTCTAAAACAAACATGGGAGAGGCTTGCAATTAAGTCTTATACAGTCCTTCAGCAGTCATGTTTTACAATTATTCGTAAAAATATCATTTTTAAATTAGAAAATGGGTTCATTTAGAAATGCTATATGCTTATAAAATGCAATGAAGTTTTAAAAGATTGTTTAATCAAACTCTGCTACATATTATAAATGCCTGTCCAACTCTGAAGTCCTTTGCCATCAAAATTAGGCCAGATCAAACTCTATATAGCATATGTCTAGTAGAGTGTTTGGTATTTAACAAAGCCATCTTCAGGCATTTCTTAAAAATCAGCCATTTAATACATTAACAGCCTATTACAGACATTTCTAAACTTCTGTTTTCACTTTGCTATTATGGGGTACTGAGTGTAGATTAATGAGAAAAGAAATGAATTTCAACAACTGTAGAATCAGGCTGCAGCACAACAAAATTGACAAAATGAAGGGAGGTCTGAATACTTTCTGAATAAACTATAAATCAAAAATCTTTATTACGGGCTTTGACTAGCATTTACAATTTAAAAAACACAGTAAAAGAAAGAGCAGTTTAATAAAACAATTAGTTGTTAGAGAAGAGAAAAAATAATGGAACAATAAAGCAGCATGCCTAATTAAAAAATTTCTGCAGTTGTGTGACTTGGGAAAAAAATTGGCCATCTGATGTGTAAGTATAGGTGTCCCTTAAAAAATAATAAACATAAAATTTATCTGCATGGCCCTCATAGTTGGAAATGATTGGTGCAATCAAAGCACATCTTAGGGCATTGTAGAAAGGACACCAAAGTCTAAGTGATTTAAAGTGAGGGGAAACAAGGTACTAGGTGAGAGAGAATGCACATTATCTGCCACATGGACATTTCTCTGCTGCTCTCACTGCTTCATATTTGTTTAGATTTGCAACTCCTTTAGTCAGGTGGAATTAATATGTTATCAAAGCAAGCCTATTTTAAGCATCTGCTAGGTTGATGTTTAAAAGGTGTGGTATCATTTGTAATGCACTTTTTTCAGATCTCAGACCCCACACCAAGTAGCAATGTTTTAAGCCAGGCATGTCAAACTCGCAACGTCATGTGACGTCGCACAACGTATCGTGACTTTTCCCCCATTGCCGGCAATGGGGTGGGCGCGGTTTCTTGATGCATCTGGCCTGCGGGCCGGCAGTTTGACATGCCTGCTTTAAGCAGTGATCTGAAAAAAAACTAACTGACCCAAATAGAATGTTCATCAAGAAAAATTCTAATGTGACTCTACTTTTTAGCAATCAATATTGTAGCTGGTCTGCATCCTGTTTGCTAAAAGTTTATGTGTAGATTCTAATTTAATGTTCTGACCTAAGAAAGAAATACCCAGTATTTATTCAATATATATCATCATCACCATTGTTCATTTTATTCCAATTAGCCTTTAAGACCACTTTGAAAAGGAATTTTAAATCTTAAAAAACATAAGTATGAGTATAAAAACTCATCATGTATGTACACAAATTATTTAGTAATATTTATAATAACCTACATTCTATAGTGACCTATTTTATATGCACAAAACCCACCTACTTCAGCAGAAGAATGAAACTTCTTTTTATTTATTTATTTAATGTCTACACTGACTATCTCACCTAAGTGACTCTGAACAGTTTACAACATTCTTCTATAATATAAATAAATATACTGGATAATACCTACCACCCATGTTATTGTCAGTTCTCTATGGCTTCCACCTCCTCCTCCAACCTCAGAAGGGGCCACATTTGGAGCTGAATAATAGAAAATAATGATAATAAAGATCCACATTTTCTCTGCTTCCATGAAATAAAAAAAACATTATTTAATTTCTCCATTTGTTAATTATATGCATTGAGATGATAAGGCTGACACAATTTCAGGCCTTAAATAATGAAATATAGACTGCTATCAGCAGAAACCTGCCAATTTTCTTCAGATACTGAATGTACACTTTTCCACAGTGAATAGTTTCTCTTTGGAGATCATGGATAGGCAGATACTAGAAGGGTATATTGTTCTTAGCTCAAGAGTTTATACTTAATGGATAATATTTTGGAATCAGATATGTGCATGCTTATATCTTATGGCTTGCTTACAGTAGCCTTCCCCTCAAAGTAATATTATCCCGAAGGGGTAAAGTAGAACTAACATTTTCAGTCAGTATGGATATAGAATGTGCCTAATGAGAAATTTAGTTTCATCCATCTGAGAATACAGAATTGGAGAAATTTGATCCACAAGATGGTTTGCCTTATACTTGTCATTTGACAAATAATATTTATTTATTTAATTTATTGTATAACTGCCCATCTTAAAATCTATTATAGATTCATTAAAACAAATGCAACCATAAAGCAAATAGTAAAAGGAAAAAAAGATTAATTAGAAAACTCAGAAAAGACATGGGTTAGAAACTCTCAAAAAAGTTTATAATTAAAAAATTGAAATTGTTCAAAATAATATAAGATATGGATTGCTAAAAATCTATTTATGATTACTGTAATATACATAATAAAGAATCAAAGCTGAACTGGCTATGCCTACTTGCCTCTGATGCGCCCCGCCTTCTACTCATGAAAACTTTGTAATTCAACACATCTGGAAAGTAGTAGGATAGGAAATGCTACATTTAAGCACTAGATTCTAGATATGCTTTGAACCAGTGCTTTTTTTTGTCATAGAACTCACCGGAACAGAGTTCCAGCACCTTTTTTTGACGGGTTTTCCAAGTTTTAAAACTAACTTTTGAAAATTTGATGTTTGGTCCATATGGACTTGAATCGCCCTGTCGAGCGTAGCATGTCGGCGGCAAAATCATTAAAATTGTGCATGCGGGCTGCTTGTGTGTCGAGTCTGATGCATGCGTACTTTGTCCAGCTGCTCAGCTTGTGGCACTGCTCAGCTTGTGATTGGTCATGTGGTCGCATGCTGAGTGCTTACTGTGGGCAGCGACCATTATATTTCATTACACAACTGACATGTGTGGGTGTGTGTACAGTGATTGACTACGTGCGAAAGGTAAATCAAAGATTAACAAGATGTGAGTTCCGGCACCTTTTTTCTTACAAAAAAAGCACTGCTTTGAACTATCCTGCAAATAAAAATGTCATCAAAAAGTCTGCAGACAAGAGCCAGGATGGTAGGCTAGAAAAAGAGAAATTGTGTATCATTTTCACAGGTTAAAAGCCTGACTAAAGAATATTGAAAAGCAGGTCAACCCTAGGCAATGTAACAATTTATTTATACTAAAGCTGAGTCCAACTAGAAAAAGCAAGATGCAACCTGAAATGTCAGTTCCAGCCAGGCATATCATCATCCAGTGGTGGGATTCAAATATGTGAACAACTGGTTCTCTGTGTGGATGCCACTTCCGGAAGTCCATTATGGGCCTGGGCAACAAAAAATTAGCTACCGGTTCTGCCAAAGTGGTGCGAACTGGCTGAATCCCACCACTGTCATCATCCCTACAAGAAAATCCATCTGAGAAATCTGATATTTCAAATGATAGAGTCAAGCCCCATATACTGTATCTTTGCAAGGCATATGCAAGTCTTACTATTTGTGACTGCAAAAGAATTTTTTTTTAGATCTGGAACTAGACAGAAACTCTGCCAGCCCTGACAATGCTGTAAACACTAGGGAGAGATCATATTTAAAAAGACTGATGCAGGGAGATGAACCTTGACCAAATCAAAGCTGTACACTTTTAGCTGTACTTGGATATACGTAGAACATAGAGGGATTGTGTTAAGGTTGCCTAGATAGTTCAGGCCTAGCTGTAGCAAATTTATCTATGGTGCTCAAAGTCTCTTCAGCATTGCTGATACTTGAGCTGATGTTAATTACTGCAAAATTTCACTCCTTGAAACACATTCTTTGCTGGAATTGAAATACTATTTTTGTCTAAATTTTTTCAACACTAATTCAACAACTCTGGATTAATTTATGGTTTTACACCTGGCTTGATACTGACTGACGAATAGCTATTCCATTTAACCCTGTCAGAATCTGGTAAAATGTGAGAACTTCTTTAGCCAAACACAAAGTTAGTGTGTTGGGGCTAATACAAGAAAATCAAATTATTTGGGACAGCAGCACTTGTCATACAATGCAGCATCCATTGAGTCAGCTTAATGCTTAAACTCCTCCTGCCTCATTCTCTAACTTGTCTAAAATACCAAGTTTTTCACACAAAAAATTGGGAAAGGATTCCAGGATATTTACATTGCTACCTTTCTAATATGAAATGATGTATTCCCAGATAACTGATCTTGGGTTGGGAGTTTAACCAGTTTGGGAACTAAATAAGCATTTCCTTATTTAACAAATTTCACTGGCTTTGTGAGAATGTTTGAAGATTCTTCCTCAAAGGCTAATATGGATAGACCTTCAATGTTTACAACAGGGGCACAAGTCTGTGTCGAACTACTGTATATCTGTGCCTTTAGATTAAAAGCTGAATGAGTGGTCCATTAGTGGTCCAATTTCAGGAAGGCCTAATTGATGAAATGTATTAGGAAGAGGCAAGACAACACCCACATTTTAACTACTCATATGGTTGTGTTTGTAGTAAAGATCAGCTGGAGGGTTGGAGTGCCCAATGAGAAAATGCCTATACAAAGAAACATATGTACATACCTACATACTTTTATTTTAAAAACTTTGCATCTGAGTCTGCAGTAGCAGAGTCCATGATGCTGGGTGGAACACACCTATGATTTCCCAAAAAAGAAAAGATGTAGCCCTGAAAAGGAAGCATGTGTCTTACTATGGGCTGCCAGAACAAACTGTACTCTGTCTTTCAAAAAGATATGAATCTTTTATTTTAACTCAGCTAAGTCAGGAAATGGAGGTGCCAGAGAGCAAGAAAACAGAAATACTGATAACATCTTCAAGTTAAGTCCTCTTTCTTGCTAATATTTGCAGTTTTCTATTCCTATAATACTCAGAGAGATGAACAACTTTCAATTATTGCTTAGCCTTGATAGTTTCAGAAGCCTCTAACAATTTCAGGAACATGGAACTCAATTTCTACTCACAAACTGGGTCAAAGGCTGATGCGGATGCAGACTGTGGTGGATGGCAGTGACAGTTGTCCATAGGCTTTGGATCTATAATCCTAACCTTTGTAATTATGATTCAAGTTCATATTAAGTAGTTACAATTTTATCTAACCAAAGTTAATCCTTTTCAAATGCCCAAGGGTTTGGTTACCACAATCCCAATACTGAGAAAAGGGTAGATTTCATTTCTTCATAATGAACTTCAGATACTAGTACATTAATCCACAGAGAAAGATATTCAGTTCACTCTACCCACCAAATATTTTGAGATTTAAAAAAAGAGATCAGTTATACCTTTCCTCCCAGCTTTATCT
Source organism: Azemiops feae (assembly GCA_023970755.1). Lineage (NCBI taxonomy): Eukaryota > Metazoa > Chordata > Lepidosauria > Squamata > Viperidae > Azemiops > Azemiops feae. The sequence goes on along the minus strand of JALGBA010000053.1, from coordinate 2,156,158 downwards.
ATGTGCCATAAAGCTGATCTTAGGACTAATATACCAACAGGTCAATTTTATTTCTCCCAGAATCAGAGATGTAGGTCCCACAGCTGTAGAAAAAGGAGTTCATTTTGCCCATTACTTTCATACCCAATTTTGTTTGTTAAAAGGCAGTCTGGAGAAATGTACTGATGTAACAATTACGAGGTATCAAATTACTAATTCTTGTACCCATTCATTTTGCATCTACTAGCTTTATTAAATTATATGTACAAACATATGTACAACATCATTTGTATAAAAGGAGGCAAATGGAAAACCAAATTCCAGATCAGATATACTTTCTCTGAATATATTGTGAGATTTTGGATTATGTGATACTTCGGTCAACTTCCAACACTTCATAAAAAATACGTTGTGAGACTTCATAGATCAGTTCCTGACTGTATATCATAGTGATCTTCTAATAAGGATAAGGAATTTGTAGTTATCAAAGAAGCTTTAGAGAGTGAGCAAAGAACCCCAAGCAGCCCCATTCATCACACCAAACCTTGGAATACCTCTTATAAAGAAACTCAATCAAGACTGATTTGTTGTACTTCTTCCCCCCCTAAATTCTATTAACTGGAAGAATGCTTCAGTGAGGTTGAATCTATTTGCCATTCAATGAATTTAGAGGGTATGTCCTGCAGGTGTGTTATATCAATATATCAAGGAGAACATTTTTATTCATTCAAGATTTAACACATTTTCTGAGAAGTGCAACATTACATGGAAATATACCTTATGTACATACAAGCGATCAAAGAACTCACCATTTAACTTTACAAATTTATTAATACTCCTGTCAACTCTTTTGGAACCCTGGGAGGTAATCATTTTGGAGTTCTCCCAATGTGCAAATGATTAAATTCCTACATACATTACTTTCTAGTTATAGTAAACTTGTTCTCAAAAATGAGTCATTTTCTTCTTTGATCATGTGTCATCTTAGAAGCTAGCTCAATTATCACTTCACAATGTTTGTAGACTATGAAATATATGAGACTATTGTCATATGAGATCTCATAATTTGAATAAGGGTGCACATTTCACTGTGTGATTCTAGGGAAACTTCTGTTGCTCTTTGCACTGTCCATTTTCCCAAGTCAAACTGCATAACCTGACCAAATCAAAGACATCCTTGAGCAGTACTTAAGATGCTATGTCTGTTACCATTTCAACTACAGATATTATCATCAGTTGTTTTTGTATCCCTGTATAATCTCCTTTGTACTTATGTGGACAAATTAGTCCAGAAATTTCAGGTTGTTCACATTGAAGGAAATTGGAGCAGAGCACAATTACAACAGCTTTGCAGATTGTTGATAGCAATAAGAATTATCCTTTCATATGGACCAGAAAGTGTGTATGTGCTTGTGAAGAGTCAGGAATAGAACCTAAATGAACTTAGATGAAGTCAAGCATAGAACTTAGATACATCATACCATTCTCTGTCATGGCCCAAGTCAATCCCATGGAATTCAAGCTTTTGTTCTACATTATTCATATTATACCATACCTTTCTCTTCCCAAACTACCTAGTGCATTCAACATACCCCATCCTGTATGATCACCACCACTGCCATTCCAGTTCAAGTGAAAGAGGAATATGAGGTGAAGAAGATCTTGGGTTTGTAGAGATAAGAAATCTATCTCTGTAGGGGAAGGAGGTTACAATGTTGGGAATACTATTGGCCAGAACAGAAATCCTAGAAATCCTAGAAAAAAGATAAGAATGCCCAACACCTCATTAATGGTATTCAGAAAAACCAGGTTACATGCAAAAGCAGAGGAAATGCTGTATGCCAAATATGTCATCATCCTCAGAAGAGATCCCACCATTTCTGAATCTTAACTTGAGCTTTTGTATCTGGAACTATAAGTAAGGGTTTATCATTTTCAAGAACATAAAATAAAGGTAAAGGTTTCTCCTGTTCAATTGTTTTTGACTCTAGGGGTTGGTGCTCATCTCCGTTTCTTAGCCAAGGGAGTAAGTGTTGTCTGAAGACATTTCTGTGGTCATGTGGCTAGCACGACTATATGCCGAGGTGTGCAGAAAGCTGTTATCTTCCCACAGAAGTGATACCTATTTATTCACATTTGCATGCTTTTGAACAGCTAGGTGGGCAGGAGCTGGGGCAAATAACAGGAGTTGAACCATTGCACAGCATTTGGGTCTTCCAGCTGAAAAAGCTCTGTGTTTTTAACCACTGAGCCACCATGGCTCCACCTCAAGAAAATAGGAAACAAAGGGAGATAGCTAAGTTGGCTATAAATGAGCTATCTGTCAAAGATTCAATTTGGAGAACTGAACCTTTAGAGCAGGGTGTCAAACTGCCGGCTCGTGGGCCGGTTGCATCATGTGGAGGCCGCACCCACCCCAGCTCCGGCAATGCAAAAAAACTCACAATATGTCGTGACACATCACGTGACGCGGCGAGTTTGACACCCGTGCTTTAGAGGATCAGATCCTGATCAAATCAAGATTTCAGCAGCATTTGTATATGAGATAAAGAGGATTGCATTATAGTATTTAAAGCTTCTTAGAAGCTTCTTAATTTGCCAAACTAACGTATCCTTGGCTGCTTCTGGGACTAATCTATCACTTCCACCTCACCCCTTGATATTCTGATTTTCAGCCTCTTGCTGAAATTCTAATTATGGTTTTGCCAATAGTGGTTAAGGAACTTGGATTGAGTTTTGGTTTCATGGTGCAGCATTTTAGTAATGAGGTCAATATATGGCTGCTCTTTTTAACTGCCTGCCCAAATAGGCTTTATTTACTTGGTTACAATCATTGCCATTAGTTTTACAACCATTTTCATTGGTTATAAAAGCTCTGCCTAATTAAATATAGTGTCAAAGTCTAGAAGAACCATTTCAGTGGTCTGTATTACTAACTGTTGCTGTCTGTCATCCTCGTCAGTGTTCAAATCATGCTCAAAGTCTGCATGGTGGCATGCATATTGCTAAGCCAAATGTTCATAAACACAAAGCACATTTGTTATAGGCCAAATATCATTTGTTTACACTATATGCATTCATCACTGCAATAATTAACGCAGAAGCAACAAATAATACGTGTGTGTGTGTGTGTGTGAGTACGTGTGGTTATAAACTAGGCAGATGAATCTATGCTCAAATCCACAACCATTCGTAACAGTCACAACAAGGGTAAAAGGATATAAAAATTTCTGAACATCATAGGACAACATTCAGTATTTTATTACAAAGTTTGATATTTATGGACATGACAAAGAAAGGCAGTTCATACTGATATGGACAGATATAGAAATCTAAACGAGTTGTATCATTATTTCTATATGTAACATATTAGAACTGTAAAATTAGGCCATTACAGAAAACAACCTGTTATTTTCTTTGTTTCTGCTAATATTAAGACACATTAAAGTTTAGTTTATACCCTTAGGAAGTATTAGGATGTCACTGTCCTAAACATACTACTTTAAATTTAAGTCATGATACAGATAACAATGTAGTTGGCTTTCTCCACAACTGTGCTAGAACTCATTTTAAGAATTTATATATTAAAAAGTCTTCAATTGCTTATCTTCAATCCACTTAGCAGAACAAAATGTTAAATTATGGAAATAGCGCACTTTAGCAAAATATGATAGGATTGATGATGGTGACATTATAGCCATTGTTTCTGTTCTACAATGTTCTCAAAATTTGTTTTCACCGGTTCTCTTATAATCCTTGTGCATCAAACTATATTACAATATAAGTAATAAATAGGGTTTTTGAAATGTTATAATCTTGCAGTTATTTGTTATTTATTTCTCTAAAAGTAGCAACAATCTGCTACATTATGTGTAAGCTTCACCTACAAATGCCAACAGTCAATGATACTAGATGTTAACTTTGCTTAAGTTGTACCACAAATGAATCTTCACTATTTTGTTAAAAAAAGCCTTCATGCATTATAATGCTTTTTTCTATTTATCAAAGTATCATAAGCACTTATTTTTCACATAAGCACTCTTACAAGTTTATGTATCCTGTTTTAAGCTCTTACATTAAAGCAAATGTAGAAAAAGGAAATATAAATAACATTAGCTTGGTTTATTGGCTTACATTCTGTTTTACTTGGAATTATACAGATTTTCTTCATTGAATTTTTGATTAGCCTGTCTAGCTAAAGCTTTCTTAATGCTTAAAGCAATTCAATAGAAGACTGGTGGTTTTTTTTTTTTTTTTAGCAGTGCCAATTTATATTTCACATATGCATTTATACTCAACAACACACTAAAAAGCAAATACCAAAGAATAATTTAGACTTTGTTGAAGAATGATATTCAAGCTTTTCTAGACATTTTTACAATGATATATAACTTCCTGGAGAAATGCTGTTATCTCCTTCATATAGTCAAAACAGCATGCATTATCTTGAACAATAGGAGCAGTGCTAATTCTTCATGTAGAGAAAGAAATACCTGTTGGAGGCAAAATAATATGCACATTCAACTATGTGCTAAGATCTAAATTAAACAATTAAACAAAGCAGGACATGTGTTGCAGAGGATAAGGTCATGCGTCTGATACTGGACTTTAGAAAATTAGAGTTAAAAACTTTCAATTAGGTGTACATTTACGTTATCTAATCCAATGTTTTGACATATTTTCTTATGGTCATAATTTAGCAATTACCTCTATGTTTTGTGTTCTTGCACTGCCAAACTAATATAAAAGCTAAGTGTTAGCGCAATGTATCCTCTTCACTTTAAATAGAAAAAAGCTTCCAATCATGTGAAAAATCATTTAGAAAGGTGCCAAATGTCTTACAAAGCATAAATATCTGATTTTCAGCTAGTTCACATACTATGTTCTAGGAGGTGATTCACGTATGTTTTTGATTGAAACTTCAAGAAACCATAAAAAATCATTACATTAGATTATAGGCATTTGTACATTATCTCAGATTTAATTTTTTCCAGTGGACTTTCAGATCAGAAGATTTAAAGAAATGTTAAAGCCAAATAGTTTTAAGTCAGGCTAAGTCAAAAAATGATCGGTTTTGTAGTAATGCAGTAAAATATAATGATGAAAAGGAACAATTAAGAAATCAAATCCATTAAGGCTATAAATCTTTATGTATTTCTAAAATGATTCAATATGTAAGAGTAAATGATGAATATTTATTAAAAATCCTAATTTTAAATACACCAGGGTGTGTTGATAGGATCTATATTAGTGAAAGGAGACCAGAAATAGGACATTCAGAGGTTGATAGTAGCTTGAGTAAACAAGGTTTAGTAGGTGTACCTTAAAATCAAGTTTGACATAGGGAATCATTGAAAAGGATAAAAATAGAACTGGCAATACTATAATAGTTTTATACAATTCTATGTAAGGCTGCTAAGAAAGCTTATCACTTGCCAGCAGATTTCCAGGGGAAGTATGGTGAACTACCACATCTCTGTATGAACGGAGATGATGACCAAGGCGAAGACTGAAGAACAGGTGAGTTGATTGGTTCTATGGAACTTCTCCAGATAAGGAGAGGATGGGATATTACCCACAAGTGCTTCAGATATCCATAGGACAGCAGTCTCCCACAGATATGCGTGCCGGGAGACAAAGGGAAAAGCCATCATGTCTCAACCACGGCAGAGCCTATTAAAGGATATTGGATTCCCTAACCTCACTTTCTAATCACTTTTGGAAATCACCTATTTAATTATCTTAAGGCTATTAGAGATTCTTGAAATGACAAGTTTCAAAAGCTACTTAGTGAGTTTAATCTTCACTCTTGAATAAAATAAATATTAACCACAAACAATTTAAGAAATTGGAAATAAATGGCAGAAAGCTATATAATACTCTGATCCAAAAAAGTTGAATTAAGGAACCAGACAAATATAGAATATTTTATTACACACACACACACACACACACACACACACACACACACAACTACATTGTTTTGTCTATCCAAAGTCATAACAGACATTCAGGATTTCATGATTTTGGAAATTGGTCACCAGAGGTGAGTAAAGAAAAGGAAAAGGGGGGAAAAAGTGAATGCTTTTTGTTAGTACCAGAATTTATAAAATTATTCAAAACATTATGACATTTGAAATACTTCAGGAGATTTTTGAAAAACTGGGTCTGAAATTAGCAGTTATAATGATGTCTGCTCCTATGGCTAGAGCAGTGATGGCGAACCTTTTAGAGACCGAGTACCCAAACTACAACCCAAAACCCACTGATGTATTGTCGGGTGCCAGATGGGCGTGGCCCATTGGGTGGGTGTGGCCAATTGGGTGGGCGTGGCCCATTGGGAGAGCGTGGCTGCGGTGGTCATGGCAGACTGGGTGGGTGTGGCTGGGGTGGGCGTTGCCACCTTGATGTTGCTCATGAGGAGGGATGCCTGTGGGGGCCAGATCCAGGGGGTCTCTGGCGGGTGGGACAGTGGGCAGGAGGCTCGTCCTGCGGGGTGAGGCGAGGCAAGGCAGGGGGCAGGGCAGGGGTGCCATTGTTGCAGGGCAAGGCAAGACGAGGCAGGGGCTGGGGCAGCTGCTGCCTGACACCATTGGCCCCTGCACACAGCGAGCGCATGAGGACCAACTATGTCCATCAGCAGCCACAGCCTGCCGTCCCCTCGGTTTCGGCGTGATGTGGCTGTTTGCCGCCTCGCATGTTGCACCCAATGCAGCTGCCATGAGGCCGCAGAACAAGCCGGGCGGAGGTAAGGAACCAGTATACCACTTGCCGCCTCGCACGTTGCACCCACCCCGTCGCAAATCTTTCCAGAAACTCACCGCAAAGGACGCCCGGCACAAAGAACGCCAACACAACTCTCAGGAGCCAGAGGGATACTTCATAGCAGTGGTATTGGGCAGGAAGGGGCAAATGGCCGGTTTTGGCATGACGTGGCTGTTTGCCTCTGGCCGCGGCCATTTGCCGCCTCGCACGTCGCACCCAATGCCGCTGCAATGAGGCCGCGGAACAAGCTGGGCAAGGTAAGGAACTGGTATACCAGAGAAACGGAATGCAGCTGAAAGGCAGGTTAGTAAAAAAATGCTTGGGGAGGCAGGGGCGGGCGCGGCAACCTTACCCTGCGTGGGTATTGATGCAGGTTGCTCATGGACGGGACTGAAGTCCTAGGGCGACAGCACGCATGGCCACAGAGAGGGCTCTGCATGCCACCTGTGGTTCGGGGCTAGAGTATGTCCAAAAGATGTTAATGAAGGAATGACAGTGTAAAAGAAAATATTTTGAGAACTTTACAGGATAAAGAGATGGGGTTTTTTTTGCCTGATGTAAAAATATTAGAACCAGAAATACTGGATAATAGAAAAAGTGTAGAATAGAAGAAAGAGAAGATAGCTAAATTGGAAACACAAATGACTAGCCAAGGGAATTACCGGGATAAGGACTTTTTACTGGCTATACAAAACTAATTGGTTAAGGTGGAAATACAAATCATAAACCAAGAGAATGACTTGGATGATGACTTTTTATTAGATTAATTAAAGAGGTTTGTTAAAGACTTTTTTTTGTTAAAGAAACCTTTGGAATGGGGAAAAAGAAAAATTATCTTTGGTAAAACAAAGAAGCTCTATATTATTCATTTTACTTCTAACGTTCTTGATCTTTAATTTATCCAAATGTTGTTGTGGGATTCTTTCTTTTCCTTCCTTCCTTCCTTCCTTCCTTCCTTCCTTCCTTCCTTCCTTCCTTCCTTCCTTCCTTCCTTCCTTCCTTCCTTCCTTCCTTCCTTCCTTCCACTTTTTATTCTTTTTCTCTCTCTTTTTCTCTCTGAGATCAGTTTGTATTTGTTTTACCATTATCATCAGAATTTTTAATAAAGAAAACTTATCATTTGCCAGAACAATTATATACTTACATGGTAGGGCACAGACCTATTCAGCATACCTCATAAAAATTAAATTTAAAAGATCAAAATAATTCTTCAATAGGTAAAAAAAATAGTTTTTAGCTTAGAGAAAAGGCTAGTGAGATGCTTAAATTACAAAGAGTAGAAAAATCCTGGTCATCCAATGAAGCAGAAATGTGAAGATTCAGAACTGATTTTTTTTAAAAAAACAACAACATCTGAACACATATAGTTACACTACAGTACTTGCCCCTGGTATGTGTTACTCATTCAAAAGAAGTCAAGCAGCTGTGAATGCACAAACCTTCCCACTACTGCAGAAGATGCAATAACATTTTGAAAAACTTAGAAAACATGTAGGTAGAGATTTACATAACTTCATGGAAAAAATTACTAGAGAAATATTAAATATTACTTTCTAATTCAGAGAGTCTACATCATTTGAATAACATTTCTTATAAAATAGAATTATGAGGATACTAAAAAAGAAGTGGATATGTTTTTGTTTTCTATGATGAAAGAAGTCCAAAAGCAGAAATACTATGGTCCACTTGTGGGCTTTTAATAACTTTCTCATCACAGCTTCTGCATGTGATATAATTCATACTAGATGTGACAGCATTCTATTTCAATACATCTTTTCAATTATGCACGTACTAGTGTTAATACTATATACTTCTGATTTTCCTCCAAAATATTTTATTTCTCATTAGAAGTAATTTGCAATATTGTGAGGCAGAGAACTATGGTATTTATTGCAGCTAAAACCAGTGTGAGGACCCCAAGGCCTATAGACTACACGAAGCCCTAACTTCTCACTTGTGATCCTCATAGTCCTACAGACTGTATCAATCCAAGCAAATGGATAAGTGGGGAGGAGATGGAACTATTATTATCATAATTATATTTATAATATATATTTCTGCTTACACATGCTGCACAAATAAATATTGCCAAGGCTAAAGTCTCATAGAACTGCTTAAAAAGTCTAAATCTGCAAAAAAACCTTCTCCATACAGGATTTTGAGAAAAATATACATGGATTAATTCTCCCCAAAGCCTCAAAATGAAAAAAGTCCAAAAAATTTAGTAGCATTGTAATACTGTGCTATAACCCCAACTCTAAGAAAGGAGCAGCCATCAGCCAACAGCCATTGTACACCAAGGAATTGGTTCTGTTTTCCTAAAAATGATTTATTTATTTAATATATTGGTGACCATTAATGATAGGCTACAGTTCATGAACTGTTATGAATAGGAAATGTTTAGAGCAAGGCTTGATAGTTGTTGGTGCTTTTACTACAGTGATTACAGTGATTACTTCCAGCTCTGTTCTGATTGATTGAAATATATTAGAGACCCCTGGTGGCACAGTGGTTAGAATGCAGTATTGCAAGCATACTCTGCCCACAGCCTGGAGTTCAATCCAGACAGGGCTCAAGGTTGATTCAGCATTCCATCCTTCCAAAATGAGGACCCATATTTTGGAGGCAATATGCAAATAATGCCTACTATGTAAACCACCCGGTGCTATAAATAATATGGGGCAGTCTAAATGCTATTGCTATTGCTATAAAGGCAAGTGTGTCAATTTTTTGCTTGTTCTGTCAAATACTTATTTTTCTTATGTTTTTATATAATTTCCACTGTATAATATCCCATTATATATATTATACATTTTATATCTAATGAAATGTAATGTTTGATAAATAAAATCATCATCATCATCTCCTTCGAGATAGTTCCTTCACAACCACAACTTACACAGTGCTTTGATACTAATAGAGGAGAATATTAGTAGCTCAGGGTTGACATGAGGGGTCCTTCATGCTCTCTGAGCTTACTTGTTTTCTTGCAGATGTTTCATTATCCAAACTAGGTAACATCATCAGTGCTAGTAAGGAGTACAGTTTGCTGTCTGTTTATACAGTATTCTAGTGGCTTTGCATGTCAGTGTTGGTGGGGGTGGCTTAGAGATTCTTTGATAAGATTGTTTGCTGTTGGCTTCTTTGGCAGTTTCATACAGTGTCTTTAGCCGATAATACTCCAATCAAGAAACTGCCAAAGAAGCCAATAGCAAACAGCCCAATCAAATAATGTCTAAGACCACCCCCACCAACACCAACAGGCAAGCCACTAGAATATAAACTGACAGCAAACTGCACTCCTTACTAGCATGGATGATCTTACCTAGTTTGGGTAATGAAACGTCTGCAAGAAAACAAGCAAGCTCAGAGAGCACCAAGGGCCACTCATAGTGCTTTGATGCAGTGGTAAACTAACAAAACAATATTAGTTAATATAAAATTAATCCCGGAGGATGTATTTATTTAATCCAAAAGCCCTAAAGCAGGGGTATCAAACTGCCGGCTCACAGGCCGGACGTGTCACACGGAAGCCGCGCCCATCCCATTGCCGGCAATGGCAAAACTGTCCCGATACGTTGCGCGACGTCACGTGACGTCGCAAGTTTGACATGTCTGCCCTAAAGGAACAAAAGGAAGATAAAACAGCAGCAGCAGAGCAATAATTATGGAAAGTGCTATACTAGAAATACAATATCTCCCAGAGAGAGAAAAGAGCTAGTGTTGGGAAAACCAAAGGAGTTGATAGGATCAAGATTACAAGCAGGCAACTATTGTCTACACATTATGTCAGGATATCAAAATTAATTGCATCTATTTTGAGCATGTGATGAATTGTTCAATTATGACAAACCCCCAGAAATGTCTGTGGGGTATAGAATGACTTCATTACTTTTCATAATAATGTTAAAATTGCTCATTGTATTTTTTTCTATCTTTGTTGTGGGTTTTGGTTTACATTCCAGGAGAAAAGATACAAATGTTTCCCTTTCCAATCAAGCAAAAGGGAAGTAAGTGCCAACACTTTAAATCAAATGTATCTACCTGTCTGGCTAAAGAAAGAGGTATGTTTATTATTGTCCATCAATTGGGTCTGAAAATTCTGCACCTGAGAACATAAATCTTTACTCTCTATTATATTTGGTTGGTAGGCAAAACATAAAAAGTGCTCATCGTACAGATAGTTCTCGGCTTACAACTGATCATTTAATAACTGTTTGACGTTATGCTTGACTCCCCAAAATCTACTTATAATCCATTTTTGAAGTTACAACAGCTGCACACCCCTGTGGTCATGTGATTGCATTTTGGGTGCTTGGCAACTGGCTCACCTTTATGGTTGTTTGCATGTTCCGCAGTCTCATGACCATAATTTGTGACATTTTTTTCTGGTTTCTGTCATCTAGTGTCCAGTGAAAAATGCCCATGGTATTTGCTTAATCACATTTGCTTAATGACTACAGAATTCACTTAATGAATTAGCAATTGTAGGAATCTAAAGTTGACTTAAGTACCAGAGGAACTGGTGAAAAGCTAAGATATATTTGTTTTTAAAAATATAAAAATGATGCATTATTTTTTATTTTTAACTTATTAAAATAACTTTATAATATACTGAACATGATTAAGTTCAGTATATTATACTATCTGAAAGTTCTCATATTTAGTTAAAATGCATCTCTTAATGGATGCATTTCTTTGTGTACAGCAGCCAGAATAGTCCAGTTCTGGGCAATCCCACCCTAGGATATTTCGGAAGGCTCAAAGTTGCAAAGGAGAATATAATGTGCTTTAAGAGAACTCTCTATATATTGGAAATCAAATACAGGTAGTCCTCAACTTATGATCACAATTGAGCCCAACATTTCTGTTTCTAAGTGAAATAGTTGTTAAGTGAGCTTTGCCCCCTTTTACAACCTTTCTTACCACAGTTGTTAAGTGAATCACTGCAATTGTTCTGTTATTGACATGGCTGATAAATGAACCTGTCTTCCCCATTGATTTTGCTTGTCAGAAGATCACAAAAGGTGATCACATGACCACAGGGATGCTGCAATGGTTATGTGAAAAATGGTCATAAGTCAGTTTTCTCAGTGCCGTTGTAACTTTGAATGGTCACTAAATGAACAGTTGTAAATCGAGGACTATCTGTAGATGTGTTTAGCTTTATATCTTCCAGTAAAGGTTTTTAAAGTGATTCTAGTATAGAAAAAATTCAGAAACACAAATGCTTGAATGTGTACAAAATGTGTTCAATTTTGCATACGTAATAATTCATTGAAGTTATCAAATAATCAATCATTCTGAACTTCAAAACAATTAAATTAAATTAAAACATTTTTTGTACGTACGAGATCCTTCTGTTCTAATTTTCTGTGATGGTATACTAGGATCTCCTGTCCCTAAAATATTAGTGGCCATTATACGAAATTCATATTCCATCCATGGAATTAAATCAATAACTTTTGCTGATTCCGCATTTCCATCAACAATGGGAGGATCTAAATACAAGAAGAGAAATAATTAAAAACAGCACCGCAACAAAAATATCATAACATCCAATATTGGCTTGCTCAAATGATTTTAGTTCCTAAATAAACAAGTTTAATTTCTCTAATGAATCCAGAAATAGGGATGGAGAAATCTGCCAGGATGATTTTTCTGTTTTTCATTTTGCCCATTTTGAATTGTTTTTGTGCATTTATTCAGCAGGTTGTAATTTCTTTAAATAAAATGTGTATGCAATACATTTCTTTGAAAAGAACAAAAACCAATTGCCCAAACCAGTGCTAAGATAATGTTTTTGTGCTTGCTGATATAATTTTTTGAAAAGCAGCCTGCTAATAATATTATTTGGATATTACAAGCATTTTCTTTGATATTGCTCTTACATGAACATCCTATTAATAATAGGTCTAGTAGAATCTTTAACGAGCTCATTTCATCCTTCTGTAAGGACCCACCTCAATTTACATCTTAAGAAGACAGAACTCTTGGAACGTTTCTTCCAACAGGAATCTTTATTAAGAAAAACTGACTGAAGGCATGCTAGACAGGATCTGAGAAACCCCATTGACCATTCAATGTTTTAAAGTGTTCCCAAGCAGTCCCACCCCACATTCCTTCCGGTCAATTCAAATTGGCAGATGGCTGGGTGTTAAATCCATCGGATCCCAAACGTTGCAATCTTTCCCCCCCTTTTCCTTGCTGCCGGTAAAAGGAGGCTTCATAGGGAGTGAGATCAAAGGCTGATGGCCGCATTGTTATTGTTAGTCCCCCACAGAGGGAATCCACAGAGGATGTTGCTTTGTAGTTGATAGTAGGAATGTCAGTCATAAACACCCGTGTTTACTCCCCCCCCTTTGTAGTATGACAGAATCCAAAAGAGAGTAAGAATTGGGTTTTCTCAAAGTAGATAGCTAGAAATAAGATCTAATTGGATTCTGACACCTTCTTTGAGAATATTTTCACACTGCCTAAAATCAGTGTTTCTCAATCTTAGCAACTTTAAATTGTGTTGATTTCAACTTCCAGCCTATTGACTGGAGTATTCTGGAAGTTGTAGTACTCACATCTTAAAGTTGCTAAGGTTGAGAAACACTGGCTTAGATGTTCTCTGTCATCTATACAAAGCTGACCCCCAAAAAATGATTCAGTATTTTTAGTTTCTCTCAGGCATTAGACTAGTGTAAATTAGACCTGTGTGTGATTTGCACATTGATAATGATAATCTTCATGTTGATAATTCTGGAAGTTATTCCTCCAACCATGATCTCAAAACTATATGGTTCCCAAGCCTTATATAAATAGATAGCTGAGAAGGATACCATTGTAGTTAACACGGTTTCATAAGAGAAATGGCATCTATAGAATATGGACCCACACAAATCCAAATTGTGCATTCATATTAAACAACAACAACAACAACAAATAATTTGAGTTACAACACATATAGCAACAATTTAAGCATAATGGATAAGATGCAATAGAGCAAATTATGAACTGATTCTTCTAATTTAGCTGTAAGGAGATATACCCATGCTACATATAGTATAAAACATAGAGTTGTACTCTATGGTTACCTTAGATACATACAGTCTTGCCAGTAACAGGCATAGGCATTAAGGAATATAAAGGACATATGCAAATATATTGCATTACACTTTACTTCAAAATCCATATAATGACGATTAGTGCAGAGTATCACACCAGTCCATCTGTTCCTTACACTACTTCCCATTTTTCATGCGTATCTCAGTTTCCCAATTTATATTCTAACATGTCTAGGCTATGGTAGTTAAAGTAAGTTATGTATTTTAACCAATGCTAATTTTATAAATTGAGGGGGTCATCTTACATCCATATAACAATGGAATAAATTAGTGAGACAAAGTAGCAGAAGTATAAACACATTACACACATCTGTTACTAAGTTGGATAGATTTGAAGATCACCTGGAAGACCTTTGCTTGGGACAAGTTGATTGTGAATGTACAAATGTAAAATGTACAGGTTGGGAGGGGATTTGCAAAAGAATCGTGGCAGGGAAGAAATATTCAATCCTTCTTAAAAATAAGCCATAATTCTGGATTTACAACAGACAGTTTTTATATTCTTGTAACATGTTACACCCAAATAAATACACTGCCCTTCGCTCAATACATCTTGCTAATGCATGCTAGAAAAATGGCCAGGTACATACAACATGCTGAGCTAGACTTTTGGCTAGGCTCGTGTGCTGTGCAAATATAGCAATTTTGTCTTAAGATGTACAATTTAGCAAAATTATTTTGCTGTTGTTGCAATAACATAATATTTTAAGTCACTTAACAGGCTTGAGAAAATCATATGAAAACCTGCTACACTTTGAGCTTTGAAGTGCATTTCTAGTGGTTAAACGATTGTTGAGCCAAAAGTGCAAGTACTACCATATAAACTGATTCATTTTGTTGTTGTTTCTAGTTTGTAGCACATTATCAGGAGTAATTAAAACAGTGTTCTGCTGATAAAAGTGTCTCATGAATGAAACTATGCCAAGAATGATATTTTATTATTTAGGCCCCAAGCTAATATTTTTATTAAGTTCCTTACCTGTTTTCATGTCTTTCCAATACTCGGACAGAAAAGTCCTTGACTGAATAGTGTAATTTGATATAGGACTATGATTTTCTATCCCACGGCTCCATGTAAGAAATACAGATGTATTTTTAATGTCTTCTACTTTGAGTCCTCCAGGGGGTCCTGGGGGACCTGAAAAATATTTCCATGAAAAATTATAACACAATCTTGCCAAAAAGTGAACCAATTTTTAAAAAATAAAATGTTTTAAACTATCATCATATTTAACTGAGTTAAATTATTTCATTACAACTTTCTGTATTCTACTATTCTCACATATTAAAATTTAATCTCCAAACCCTCAGGTAGTATGGCCAAATGAAATGTTGACCATTGAACAATACTAGGGAATACTACATTGAAAAGGGCATTTTATTTAGTAACATCATAGTTTTGGTCTCATACAAATTTCATACACTCATGCGAGCAGAGGACGGGGGGCATGTGAGTGGCATGCATGCATGTGCACAACTCCATTAGTGTGAGTGGCGCATGTGCACGCCCTCCTCTCACACAAATGGAGCTTCGCACGTAAGCGGAGGGTGCTTGGGCTTGCATGTGAAGCTCCACTCACATGAGTGGAGGGCATTTGAGTGGTGGGCACTTACGCTTGCGTGCGAAGCTCCACTCACATGAGTGGAGGGTGCTTGAGCAGAGGGTGCTTGTGGGCAGAGCTCCATTCATGCAAATGATGTTTGCATGCGAGCACTCTCTGCTCACACAAGGGGAGCTTCGCGCATGAGCACAAATGCCCTGCTCTCGTGTAAGTTGAGCTTCGCATGCAAGCACAAGCACCCTCCTCTCAAGCACCTTTTGGTTGCACGAGTGGAGCCTTTGTGCATGACTGCAAGTGCCTGCTGCTCGTGCAAGTGGAGCTTCACGTGCGAGCGCAAGCACAAGCTTTGCGCAAACTTGTGCACAAAGCTCCATTCACACAAATGGAGGGCATGTGTGCCCACTACTCACACCAATGGAGCTGTACGTGTGCATATGCCTGCCACTCACAAGCCTCCCCCTCACTAGATTGGATTCCAAGGTAGAAAGGTTGGAAACCGCTGTCTTAAAATACAGAATATTCTTTTTCTTGAATCCTATCTCTTATCTATAAACAAATCCTTAAAGCCTCAGCGTTTCAGTCATTATCAGGAAAAATCTATTTAGGGTTACCAGAGATACCAATATATCTATTTTAACCTTGATCAGGTATGCCAATTTTATATTCCTTCCTATATTTTCTTCTAAAGATCTTAACCTTTTCATTTTTCTTTATCTCTTCTCACAAAATTTTTCAAAGCTTTAATAAGCCTATTTTGTAAATCCATTACAGGAAAATTAGGTAAGTCACTCTCTTCATTTATTGTTTGTACATCCCTTCAAATATTAAGACATCAGCCGCTTTCTTTTAAATGTCCAGTGCATCTTTTTCCATGTCATTCTTGTAGCATATCATCTGTAAATCCACTTTCAAATCAGTCTCTATCTTGTCAGGTAGAACATGTTCCTCTTCCATAATATCTCTTAGACATAGTCTTTCCATTGAGGCAGATGTCTCTGTGGGCACTATTAAAATTAACTTCTGAGGTCATTGTTCAAAAATATTTATCAATATGTCCAATGTTAGAATATTTTGCTTCATTCTGTAATTGTAAGTTCAGTTTATGAGTTCTTTGTAATTTTTGTAGTTGTGATATTTAGTCCCTCTAGTCTCTAATTTTTAAATTTTCATTTTAGTTTTTTTAAAGAAAATTCAAAACAAAAGAATTTCCCTAAGAATTCTTTATAATTAAATCCAGAATCTTATTTCAATGTTATCTGGACAGTCCATTTTTAACTAATTGAAATAAAAAAATAACCTTTTTGCTGCTTTTTGCCCTCTCAATTTTTTTTAAAGTTCTTAAACTTGTAAGTAAAACTTTGGTTCTGGATAGTTCCTGGCAGAGTGTGGCTGTGGATTTGTGAGCTATTGCTATTCCTAGGGGTTGGAGAATTCTGGCTGTCATTTCTGACATCCCTTTTGTGTATGGTAGGATTAGTTTTTGTGTGGTGTTTGGCTGTGCGGTGTGTTGTGGTTTGGGTGCTATGTGTTGGAATACATTTTTTTTTGAATAGCCATTACAGAAAAAAACATCAAGCAGCCATTTCTCTTCTGCTTTTCTTAGTGTTGTGGTGCTGCAGTGTGTCTTGGCCCTTCTGAAGAGGATCTGGACACAGCTCCTTTTGTGTGCGGTGAGGTGGTTGCTTGCGAAGCTTAGGATCTGATCTGTGTGCATAGGTTTGCAGTAGATGCAGGTTTCCAGTTCTCCATTGTCCACTCCTTAAGTGGGAGACTTTTGCTGCGAGATGATCGTCGACCCACGAACAGCTACACTTCCTCCATGAATTCCTCTGTAAACAAACAACCCCAAAAAGCATACGCTACCGACCACCAATTAACCACCTACAAGCTTGGAAACTGGCCTTCCAAAATGGGCGCAAAATGCTTTGATTCATGATCAATGATGCCCACAACTGTCTGGAAAAATACCAATGCATCATTGACAAACAAAAAACCCGCATGCCTCAACTCCATCGGAGAAGATAGACACCTTAGAACGCATGATCCACAGGAATGCCAACAAAATCCAAATCCAAAAATGCAACTCACTACAAGATAAATTCAATACCATCACTCCAAACCCACAAGACAACAACTCAAAACTATGGAACAGAAATCTATCCAGCAGACCTTTATCTGACAACAAAAAGACCATCCTCACACACGGCCTCAATTTCAACCACAAAGATGCCAACCCCATTGAATTCCTCACCAATCTTGAATCCATTCTAAAAACACACCACCTGGACCAAGAAACACAAGAAGACATTAGACAAAGAATCATCCCCAACATGCAATGCAATAGACAAAATGAAACACTCAGCCAAAAGGAGAAGAGAGTACTAAAGACATTGAAACAAGAAAAGGCAGAATGACGGTAGTAATGGACAAAGCTGACTACATCTGCAAAGCTGAAAACCATCTCAATGACACCAGCACCTACCAAATAATCCACAATGATCCTACAAAACAGCTATAGAACAAAATAAAAGATACCCTAAGAAAAATGGAAAAAGAAAAACAGCTAAAACCACTAGAGAGAAAGCACATGCAACCACAAGATTCCACCACACCCAGGTTCTACAGATTCCCCAAAATACACAAGAACCCCTTATGCCCAATTGTGTCTCTATCTGGAACACCAACATATAAACTAGGAAAAATCCTGCAGAGGAAACTCAGATATTTGGTCAACGACTCAACCCCCTCAATAAACTCCCCAGAACAATTTTTCCAATACATCAAACACACCAAGATCAACAAGGAAGAAATTATGGTCTCCTTCGACATCATTACCTTCTTCATCTCGACTGACATCGACCTGGCTAAACAAACCATTCACCACCTACTCACTAAACACCATATCCACAAGGATGATGCTACTACAGAACACTCCATGTCCACGGAAACCATCATGAAATTCCTGGATCTAGGCCTCAACACATACTTCAAGTTCAACGGGAAAATGTACAAGCAAGTATAAGGTACCCCAATGGGATCACCGATATCAGGCCTAATAGCAGAAGCAGTCATGCAACGACTCGAATCCATAGCTCTATCCATCATCCAACCAAAATTCTGGACACACTATGTCGATGACACCTTCGTCATCATCAAATGCTAACAAATTGAAGAAACACATCACCTACTTAATAACATATTCCCTGGGATCAAGTTTACACTCAAAGAGGAAACAGATAGCAGACTCCCATTCCTTGACATCGACATAAGGAAACTGGACAATAGAGAACTGGAAACCCGCATCTACCATAAACCTATGCACATGGACCAGATCCTCAGCTTCGCAAGCAATCACCTCACTGCACACAAATGGAGCTGTGTCCAGACCCTCTTCAGAAAGGCCAACACACACTGCAGCACCACAACACTAAGAAAAACAGAAGAGAAACGGCTGCTTGACATCTTTTTCCTTAATGGCTATGCAAAAAACTTCATTGTCATGGTTCCGACAGACACAGATGAATAAAGCAGAATTCCGAGGCTTGCAAGTTCCTCAAAGAACATGTTTATTAGTTACAAAGTATTGGCACGGTCAAGAGTAAAACCAAGTTTGGATACACAAGTAACAATTTCCCAATACAAAGTTAAATGTCCTACCCACAAAAGCTATGTAAGCAACTACATTCCCCAATATGATTATTTGACAAGCTTTATATGAAACGCCTAGTCCCTAGTCTCGGGAGCAGCCGATGACCTTGGTTCCCATGGGACAAAAGATTATTTTGACTAGCAAGGCACCAGGGCAACCCCCTTCCCTCTGTTCTATGTGGCAACTTAGAATGAGAAGGAAAATGGCTGCAGCCATGCTCATTTCTAGAGTTGACAGTCGGCCCCTCTCAAAAAGAAAGAGTCTCCTGTAGGGGAAACAAAAAGCAGGTTAAGTATTTCCTCAAGGCTTGTGAGGATATTTATCGTAAAACTTTTTTATTAATCTATCTGCTTTCACATTGGTACATTTCACTCATGTAGCTTCTGAAAGGGGATAGCCTTTCCACTGAACGAGGTACTGTAACTTTCCCTTGTACAACCTAGATTCAAGAATTCATTTTATTTCATAATGTGTCTCCCCCTCTACCACTACTGGACCTGGCAGCTTCTTTGGGACAGGTCTTAAAGAGGATTCTGACACAGGTTTCAATATACTGCAATGAAACACAGGGTGAACTTTTCCCAACAATCAAAAGTTTCAATTCCACTGTGACAGGGTTTATGATTTTAGTGATGGGAAAAGGACCAAGGAATTTTGGACCCAATTTTCTACTGGGTAACTTTAACCTTAAATATTTTGTTGAAAGATAAACCAATTGCCCAACACGAAAAGGTTAATGAGGGGAGCGTCATTTATCTGCTTGCTCTTTGTAAACCTTGGTGGCCTTGGTCAATGCTTTCTTCACATTCACCCAAATCCCCTGGAAGGATGTCACCCATTGATCCAAAGTCTGGGAAGTAGAAGGCTCCTGGGGATACTCAGGTATGGGCACAAAATCTCAACCCATGCTATTTTAAATGGGGTGAGTCCAGTGCTACTGTGCACAGTGTTGTTGTAGGCTACCTATGCGAAATCAGCCCAATTAGTCTGCTGGTAATTTACATAATATCTGAGGTACTGTTCCACATTTGCGTTAGCTTTTTCAGCAGCTCCATTAGTATTCGGATGAAAAGCCGATGAAAACCACTGGGTGGATCCAATTAATTTAACGAACTCCTCCAGAACTTTGCAGTAAACTGGACCCCTCTGTCAGAAATAATCCGCTTTGGGGCACCATGGAGTATCAAAAACAGCTTGGTTAGCTTCTGGGCAGAGGAAAGTCCTGAGCAAGCGATGAAATGCGCCTGTTTGGAAAATAGATCAATCACAGTCCATATTACAGTGTTTCCCTTGCTCTCAGGTAACTCCACTATAAAATCCATGGCTATCTCCTCCCAAGGCTGGGAAGGATCAGCAACTTATTGCAACAATCCTGGGGGTTTTCCAGAATGCCTCTTCATGGCAGCACAGGTGGCACAACTCTTAACATAACTCTCAATCTCTTTTTTCATTCCTGACCACCAAAATTGCCTCTGCACCAGATGCAATGTCTTCAAAAATCCAAAGTGACCCACCTGCTTAGCGTCACGACTCCGTTGCAGTGCTTGGAGTCTGAGGCCATCTGGGAGGTATAACTTAAAGCCCTTCCAGACTAGTCCCTGCCTTAGGGTTAAAATAGATTTGTTGTCTTTGAACCAGGAATCAGTCTCTAACTTCTCCTTTAGTTCCTTCAGGACCGGTAAGGGGTCTCTGTGTTTGCGATTTGGTTGTTATTTGAGAAGCAGATTGTGGCAGAGGAATAATGGAGTTAATTACTTCCTCTTGGTGGCTCTTGAAATGGGGCATTCTAGATAAGGCATCAGCCAAAACGTTCTTACCCCCAAGAAAATATTTTAAGGTGAAATTAAAATGGTTGAAGTACTGAGCCCACCAAACTTGTTTCGGGGATAATTTATGGGGGGTTTTCAGAGCCTCCAAATTTTTGTGATTAGTTCACACCTCAAAAGGTATCCCCCCCTTCCAAGAAGTGACACCATGTTAGTAATGGCCAACAAACTGCAAAAGCCTCTTTCTCCCAAACAGCCCACCTCTTTTCAGTATCAGTTAATTTTAGGGAAGTGTAAGCACAGGGTTGTAATTCCCCTCTGTGGTTTTTTTGTACGAGAATGGCATCCACGGCCACATCACTCGCATCGGCTTGAATGATGAATTGTTGTTCAGGGTCAGGGTGCTTAAGGACTGGTTCAGCTGCAAAGAGTCTCTTTAGTTTTTTGATTGCAGCCTGGCACTCTAATGACCATTGCAATGGCTGACAAGGTTGGGGGTTTCCCTCTCCTTTTCCTGTTTTGAGTAAATCGGTGATTGGCATGGCTATCTTTGCGAAAGAGAGAATAAATTGACGGTAAAAGTTGACAAAACCCAGAAAGCTTTGAAGCTGCTTACGGGCCCGTGGGAGTTGTCATTCTAGAACCTCTTTTAATTTGGTGGGGTCCATCTCTATCCCCTCATTTGAAATCCGATACCCCAGATAATCAAGGTGTGTCTGGTGAAATTTACACTTTGACAGCTTTGCATACAGTTTGGCTTTTAACAGTCTCTTTAGCACCTCATGGACCAATTTGATGTGTTTTTCCATGGTTTCGGTGTAAATAAAGATGTCATCAAGATAAACCAAAAAACCCTTGTATAAATGATCATGGAGCACTTGATTTATCAAATGCATAAACACAGCCAGGGGGCCCTGCAGTCCAAAAACATCACTTTAAATTGGAAGCTCACCAAAGGGGAATTAAAGGTGGTTTTCCACTCCTCCCCCTCCTTAATCTGGATCTGGTAATAAGCCTCTCTTAAATCCAGCTTGGTAAAAACTTTTCCTTTAGCCAGGTGGGCTAACGTGTCCTTCATCAGGGGGAGGGGGTACATATTTTATATACTGACCGCGTTCAACCCTTTAAAATCCACACATAATCTAAGAGATCCATTTTTCTTTTCCTTGAATAGCATGGGAGCAGCCATGCATGATTTGGCTGGCTGAATGAAACCCTGAGCTAAATTTTTATCAATGTACTCTCTCAATTCTTTCATCTCTCTGGGAGTCATAGAGGACATCTTTGGTTTTGGGAGCTTGGCACCGGGCAGAATTTCAATAGCACAGTCCATAGCCCAGTGTGGGGGAAGGATGTCACATTTCTTTTCACTAAATGCTTCCGCCAAATCATGGTACTCTGTGGGGACAAGTTGAATCCCTGGCAGCTTTTTGGCTACAGTCTTTAAGGTTTTACGGGGCTCCCCCTGAATCTCGCTGATGGCCAGTGTCTTTATTTTATCGTCAGCAGCAGGTGGGAGGGGTCTTGTTCCGCATTCCCTCCTCCCACCAGATGTTGGGACGCCATTTATCAAGCCACGCTAGTCCCAAAATTACTGCTTCAGTCATCTTCAGAACCACCACAAAACAGATGATTTCCCAATGCCGACCCATTTCCAAATACACAGGTTGTTAAATGCGTGGCAGGGATACCTCCGACGAGGGACCCATCGGCTTGCTCAAACCTCATGGGTAGGGGCAGTAGTTTGGCTTGGATGCCCAGTTTGAGTACAGTGGATAAGTTAATTAAGCACCGAATGCACCCAGAGTCTATTAGGATGTTCAAATTCATGCGGGCCCCTGTTTTGGGCACTACTAGCCTAGCAGGAACGGCAAAGGAGGGAATGGGCTGACTCACCATGGGGTCCTTCTCGCCTTCCTCATCACAGTCGTAAGGTGCCGGCATCTGCTATGGCTCAGATCGGGTTTTAGCCTCAAGCTCGGTGGGAGGGGAGGCCTCGACACTCGGGTCCTGATGTGCCCAGTTTGATTTTTCTCTTCCCCCTCTGGGAGTTTTTTGCGGCTTTGCAGTGGTGACTAGCAAGCTCCTGGGTTGAGGGTTAGGAGCTGGGCACTCCACAGCACAGTGGCCCATCTGACTGTACCGGTAGCACTTGATTGGAGCCCTGGCTGGTACTTGGGAGATACTGGTGGCTGCAGTGGCTTGGAAACGTCAGCCATAAACGCGTTTCTCCTGGACGCATGGCAGTTTGAGCTTGGCAGTGCTTGACTTTCTGGAGTGGTCCAACTCAATGTCCAGCACCACTGCCATGCTATACCACTCACGCAATAGGTTAGGAAAACCCTGAATAATGCAGGCTTGAAGTAAGTCGCAATCTAGCCCCTGCTTGAAGTAGTTGATCAGTGATCGTTCTGGCCACTGCCCCCACCGACCAGCAACTCTCCTGAATTCACAAACGTACTCCTTAGCGGGGCGACCTCTTTGCTTCAGGTGGTGGATCTCCTTCTCGGCCAGCAGGGCTCGGGATTTATCTTCAAAATGGCCCCTCAGTTGCTCCATGAATAAATTAATATCATGCAATTCAGAAGCCCCTTCATCATGGAGGTTGGTCACCCAGTCAGCCGCTTCCCCCTCTAAATTTGCCGCCACAGCATTCACCATCGTAGCCTCATCCAGGTAGGCATAAGCTTAGCGATCTAAATGAGCCCACACCTGGTTTAGGAAGAAGTTTAGCTTCTCGGGGTCCCCATCAAAGGTGGGCTTGATGGGAGGCGGCTCAAACCTCAGCAGAGCCGCCTGCATCTGCTGCTGGGCTTGGGCAGCTTGCTGGTCCTGGGGACGTGGCCGAACCACTCTCCGGACTTCTCTTGGCTGGGCTCTGGGACTGGCATCCCGAGGCCACGGTAGCGGGCTTGGCTTGGATACAGGCCTTGGTATCACAGCTAGCTGGGGGATGGGCGAAGCAGCACAGGCTCCGGCGGTTGGGCTGGGACTCTGGCGATGGGTAGTTCTTGGCATTCCCCCCCATGGCACCCATCTCCTGGGCAACAGGAATCGTATCCTTTACCTCCAGCCTGCCAAACTTCTCCTTCAGCTGCTCGAGCAAGGGGCTGTGGTCTGCAGACTGAAACCTCCACTCTCCGGAATCGTCCCATCCCATCAACCCCTTTCCTTTCTTGCTATCCATAGATGAAGAACCCTGGGATGGTAGCAATAGAAGTTCCTCTCCAGCGGTTACAGGAGTGCTCCTGCACTGAGGGGCAGCCTCGGCTTGATAGAGGTCTACCAGAATTGTAGCTCCTTCCTGCGGTAGCAGTCTCCCAGGTTGGATTAACCTGGCTTTCAGCCAAGCCCCTGCCAGTGATGCCTCCTCGGTGGCTGGAGTGCCACTTTGCACTCCGACAGCCGGAGTTCCATTGTGGCTAGCAACGGTTTCACTCTTCTCCTCCATTTCAAATCTTCACTGAATCTTTACCACTCTCCGAAAAGTGAGTGGATAGGCAGTCGGGGCCCAGCACAACGAGAAAACAAAGTTTTATCAGACTTGGTTTAATGTCATGGTTCTGACAGAGACGAATAAAGCAGAACTCCGAGGCTTGCAAGTTCCTCAAAGAACGTGTTTATTAGTATCAGCATGGTCAAGAGTGAAACCAAGTCTGGATGCACAAGTAACAATTTCCCAATAGAAAGTTAAATGTCCCACCCACAAAAGCTATGTAAACAACTACGTTCCCAATATGATTATTTGGTGGGCTTTTTATGAAACACCCAGTCCCTAGTTTCAGGAGTAGCCGATGACCTTGGTTCCCACAGGACAAAAGATTATTTTGACTAGCAAAACACCTGGGCAACCCCCCTCTCTCCATTCTATGTGGCAACCTAGAATGAGAAGGAAAATGGCTGCAGCCATGCTCATTTGTAGTGTTGGCATTCGTATTCTGACACACAGCACCCAAACCACAACACAACACACAGCCAACCACCACACAAAAACTAACCCTACACAAAAGGGGTGTCAGAAATGACAGCCAAAATTCTCCAATCCCTAGGAATAGCAATAGCCCACAAACCCACAGCCACACTCCTCCAGGAATTATCCAGAACCAAAGACAAGATACAGAAGAATGAAAGAAACAATGTAATCTACAAAATAAACTGTAATGATTGCAACTAATTCTATGTGGGAGAAACATCACATCAGTTAAAAACTAGGATCCACGAACACTGGATAGCAGTCAAATGCCACGATCCCAAATCCTTAATCTCTATCCACACCAACACCAAACAACACCAGTTCGATTGGAGCAACACTAAAATCATTGGCCACGCTATCACCCGCCATGCTCGTGAGTTCATCAAAGCATGGTACTTTACAAGCAATTCCATCAACAGACACCTCGGCCTACAACCAGCCTACGAACCCCTCAGAATCCAAAGCAATCGCAGAGCCAGCCAGAGACAACAGTGACCCTTAACCAACCCATGCAAGCCCCCCTCCCCATCCCACCTGCAGTTCACCTCCCAATGATCCTGACCTGATGTAATCTCCGTATCTCAAGACCCATCACAAGCCTCTCATTGATGACTCATACCTGACCCATCACAAGACCCTCACTTGACACACTCACACTTTAAGCCTTTATAAACAGAACACTGACACTGACATCCCCTAAACTTCACTGAAGATATTATCTAGCCTGGTAACGAAATGTTCAGAAACCAACCCACAAGCTCGGAGAATGAACCTTCACCCTCATCCTACACTCAAGCTACAGATATTTGCCACTATTGCATTTCTAATAATTTTTCAAAAGTTTCAGTTTTAAAAAGTGATTAGAAAAATAAGTATTTAAATTTAGTGTATTTGAAAGATGCTAACTATGGTTTGAGCAAGATGGCTATTTTCTCATCTCCCTGAGTTCTAAACTTGCCAGAGACTGCTGTCTTGCATTGTCTTTGTGAGGAGCAGCTGTCTGGCGTACTTGTGGGTGATCTCAAATCCTCTCTTTTTCTGGAGAAGAATTATCAGAGAGGTGGTCTACTCACTGGCTCTTCATTCCACCACAGTTGTTGACTCTGATTTTTGTAGAGTTGTCTTTAGTCCACCATGTCTTTCTCTTGAAGCCCAGCTGGAATAAACTTTCAAAATTCTTTTCAAATTATTGGAACTTGGAAAGTGAAATATAATTGTGAGACTGGCTTCCCTTGGTCATATTTTTAGAGATGATTAATTTGGGGAACAGGAATATCTGATACTTATATGTTGTTAACTCCTGTTGGAAATCCTATACATCCGCTCCCCAAATTTTAAGTGATAGTGTTATAATGAATAATGTTGGAGTAGCTTAAATTTTAAAAAAATCAAGAAAATATTTTACCTCTCACAACAAGATCAGCTGAAGCTGTAGCATTATCAACAATTGTCTGAGCAACACATGTATATCTTCCAGCATGTTGCAACTGAGCATTCTTGACAATAAGTTCACCATTGTCTTTTATCTATAAATCAGAAAAAAAATCTGTAACAGTCCTTTAAATTTAAATTTCATATAGAAGTCAAAATACTCCTAAAAATAAAGCTTTCTACAAATAAATCAGTAAAATAATTTCTGAACTGCCTATAGTTATTAAAAATAATATAAATATCCCTTAAATCAATTAATTATATTGTATATAAAATACACAAAAATTGTGAAATCAAGTATCACTCTCAAATGCAGCAGTATTTAATCTTGGAACATAAACTGATATTATGTATCAATCTAATAATTTGTATTAAAACAATAAAATGACTTTTTAAATCATTCTCTCCCCTTTTTGGCAGAATACCAACCGTAAGTATTTGTATTACTTGTTGCAAAGGACATATTGACATAGTGAAAATTTCATTTCTGTAGCTGTCTCAATTACAGTCTACTTAAATGTATGGAAGCAACCTTAAATCTGATACTGACCATCCAATAACTGGAAACAGAGTAAACAATATTTATAATTCATAGCCATATAAAAAGTATAGATTGTCCCAAAATATATTGCTTAAATATGCATTTTAATAAGCTCCTCAATCAAATTCTCATTTATATAGAGAATATTTAGAAATGTGGCAAAATAAAACATATTTTAACTACTATTCTGGGATAGTTAATTTTTGGCTGCTTCATTATTCTTAATTTATTCCAGATTATTCACTTATTTCAAGGTATTCAGGATCCCAGTGAGGAACAGGGAGATAAAAGCTCTTCTGGGGTTATTGTAATGTTCATTTAAAATTTGTTTATTGAAGCATTAGAAAAGAATACAATAATTTTTAGAACAAGTTTTTAAAAAACTTTTATCACAAGGAGCCTTAATGTTTTCAACAGTGAAAAGTAACTGACCATGTCCAGGTTATAAATATTCATTCATGAGGCCACCATGTTCTGTTTATTTATTCAAATATTTATACTCCGCTTATACTCAACAATAGATTTTCAAATTCATGTGCTAAAATACAAATTGAAAAGATTGCAGGAGTACAGTCTGTTGACTGCAACAATAAATTGAAAAAATCTATCATGGTCTATGAAGCATATTTATTTCTGATTAAGTGCCATATTGAAAAAGTGAGGTGAGAGACATCACAGCTGAGAGGTGACCCAGTTGTGAGGCGGTCCAGTGTCCCAGCTGAGAGCCCAGCAGCCCAGCTGAGAGATGGAGAGGCAGCCCAGCGACCCAGCCTGGCAGCTGAATGGAGGCAGTAAGTGGCAGAGGAGCAGCAACAACTGAGAGCAACACAGATCAGCAGGGGCTGAAAGCAATGGGGCAGACAAACATTACAAAAAAGATGTTGAGACTTTGGAGAAAGTGCAAAGAAGACCAACTAAGGTGATTAAAGGCCTGGAGATAAAAACATATGAAGAATGGTTGCAGGTTTTGGGTTTGGCTAGTCTAGAGAAAAGAAGGACTAGGGGGGATATGATAGCAGTATTCCAGTATTTGAGAGGTTGCCACAAAGAGGAGGGGGTCAACTTATTTTCCAAAGCATCAGAGGGCAGGACAAGAAACATTGGATGGAAACTAATCAAGAAGACAAACCACCTGGAATTAAAGAGAAACTTCCTAACAGGGAAAACAATTAACCACTGGAACAACTTGCCATCAGAAGTTGTGGGTGCTTCATCACTGGAGAGTCACTTTTCTGAAATGGTATAGGGTCTCCTCGAGTAGGCGGTTGAACTAGAAGACCTTGAAGGTCCCTTCTAGCTCTGTTCTAATTCATTCAATAGTAACCATGATAAACACATATTGTATCATGGTAAAAGCACACAATGTATGTACTCACACATAATATATGCTTCTATTCTTATATAGTAAATCAATTCTTTACCATGATTACTTTTTATATTGGAAAAATAGCTTAGAAAAAACTCTTACTCAGAAATGTTTCATAGTTAATGGTTAATGTTGCTAATACAAATCAATACATTTTTTAAAAAAACTTGGATATTGCCCATAGTCTACCTTTGGTTGTTTAAAATGCTGAATTGACAATTATATGAATGCCCACTTGACAGAAATCATGCATAGCTGTATCAATTTGGGTCAAAGCTATGCAGCAGTAGTAAAGGAGGAAAACATGCTACATTTCATCTCCAAATGGCATCAATTTGCATATGAATGATCTATGTGGAATCAACATTTAATGGTTTATAATCCAGCTATCCAATCCTCTGTGGGTTCTCGGAATAAAATTAAAGCTTACCAAGCAAGTAACAAGCATGGTCAGCAGCACGTTTTATCCACAACATAGAAATATATGCCCAGTTATGTTTCCATTGGAAACCTCAATGTGGATGGATTACAGACTACAAGAACTGAAGTTTGAAGTGGAAACTGTGATAGTTGCTTCAGATATATTCCCAAAGGATATACTCAAATAGCATTCAGAAATTTATTGATATTTAAACCAACTTTTAAAAAACCAACTTGGCTGATTACATAATATCCTTTTAAATGTTACTACTAATAAGTAACGTTTTCTTTCTTAAACTTGACATATCTGAGAATCACTTCCTATATGAAGGTACAAGCAATTATACTTTCTTAAAATAAATATTGCATTATACTGCATATATTATTCAGGTTTTCTTATAAATAAAGATATTACTTTTTGTGAAAAAAAATCAGGCAGAAAGTCAAACCATTCATTGGCTTGTCAAATTTCAGATTGTCCCTGACTGTAACTGCAATTGTTGAATTTCCTGGGGGAAAAAAAAACATATGTGCATGATTTTCCACCTAATTCACTTTATAGGCATAAAAGAGTATCCTATGGACTATGGATTGCATGTACTAAAAAATATTGTCCTTCTCTTCTTCTGGTTTGATCATCCAAAAGATTGGGGACCAATCCAAATATTACCCATTCTTGTATTAAGATGATCAAACCTCTAAACTTAGGCTTGAGGATGAATTTGTGGGTTCCAAATTCAAGAAACCTGTTCAAAATTTGCAAACTAGCTCCAAGACTTCAGAAAGAAATTCCTTAAACCCACATATTTCCTTTCTATGTAAAAGTATTTGTTACTTACTTGACCACATTTCCCCTGGTATCTTAACCAAGATGAAAAGTTCAGTATATACACAGTTGATGTCATTTAACTAAGAATTATCTTATCCATTTTCTTATACTAGTATTTCTCAACCTTGACAATTTTAAGATTTGTGGACTTTTGGCATGCATTAGATACATTGGAAGAGACAGCTGGAGAACACAAAGTAAAAGCAATGCAGCACTTCTGATCTGCTGTTTCAAGGGAGAGCACCCTTGCTTTATGAACCAGGATTTGAAGGTTGTTTGGCTCAAGGCATGCATCAAAAGAATTTAAAGCAAGAATTCTCTATGAGAGAATGATGACCTCTTCCAAACTTCACAACTGTAGTTGTTCCAAAAGTTTTTATCAATAATTTTTCTATTATTTTTGCATAGGAAAATCCAGCCTTAGAGTCTTTATGCAGGAGGATAGTAAGTAATCTGTCAAGTTTCCATTTAGCAAGAATGTCATAATAGTCAGATGATCCAGTAGTAAATGTTTATGCAGAATCCTAAACTCACAATATGATGTGGTTTGGGTTGATAGTTCTTGTGAACTATCATATGGGAATAAATTAAAAGAGGAAAATATGTAAGAACCATTGTGTAACTAGGTGATTCATATGGATATATCAATCAAAAACTAATCTAATGTATTAATCAAAAACTAATCTCAATTCTGTAGAATAGAATAGAATAGAATAGAATAGAATAGAACTGGAAGAGACCTTGGAGGTCTTCTAGTCCAGCCCCCTGCTCAAGCAGGAGAACTATACCATCTCAGACAAATGACTGTCCAGTCTCTTCTTAAAAACCTCCAGTGATGGAGCGCCTACAATTTCTGAAGGAAAGCTGTTCCACTGGTTAATTGTCCTCACTGTTAGGAAGTTTTTCCTTAATTCCAGGTTGCTTCTCTCTTTGATCAGTTTCCAAACCACTGTTTCTTGTCCTGCCCTCTGGTGCTTTGGAGAATAATTTGACCCCCCCTTATTTGTGGCAGCCCCTCAAATACTGGAATACTGCTATCATGTCACCCCTATTTCTTCTTTTCTTTAGACTAGCCAAACCCAAGTCCTGCAGTTGTTCTTCATATGTTTTAGTCTTCAGGACTTTGATCATCTTAGTTGTTCTTCTCTGAACTTTTTGCAAAGTGTCAACATCTTTTTTGTAGTACAGTGCCAAAATTGGTTGCAGTATTCCAGGTGTGGTCTCACTAGGGTTTTATAAAGCAGTACTAATATTTCACATGATCTTGATTCTATGCCTCTGTTTATATAACCCAGGATTGTGGTTGCTGCTGCACACTGCTGGCTCATAGTCAAATGACCATCCACTAGGACTCCAAAGTCCCTCTCACAAGTTGTTGTTTTTGAGCCAGGTCTCGCCTAATCTGTACTTAAACCTTTGATTTTTCCTGCCTAAATGTAAAACTTTGCTTTTCTCCACATTAACACTCATTTTGTTAGATACAGCCCATTGTTCCAGTTTGTCAAGGTCTTTTTGAATCCTGAGCTTGTCTTCTGGGGTCTTGGCTATTCCTGCCAGTTTAGTGTCATCTGCAAATTTGATGAGTTCCCCTTCTATTCCCTCATCTAAGTAATTAATGAAGATATTGAAGAGTACTGGGCCTAAGACGGAGCCTTGTGGTACCCTACTGCTTTCCTCTCTCCATATGGATGTAGTACCATTGAGGACTACTCACTGAGTACAGTTTGTCAGCCAGCTACAGATCCATCTGATGGTGTTATTGTCGAGCCCATCTTTTTCTAGCTTACTAAGCAGCAGGTTGTGGTCTACTTTGTCAAATGCCTTACTAAATTCTAAGTATACTATGTCCACAGCATTTCGCTGGTCTACTAATTTGTTCACTTTATTGAAGAATGAAATAAAATTGGTTTGGTATGATCTGTTTTTAACAAACCCAGGCTGGCTACCAGTTATAACTTTGTTTGCTTCTAGTTGTTCGCAGATCTGGTTTTTTTATTATCTTTTCGAGGATCTTCCCAGATATTGATTTTAGACTGATTGGTCTGTAGTTTTCTGGATCTGTTTTTTTTTTCCCTTTCTTGAAGATGGGAACTGTTATATCTTCGGTTCTTTAGGCATTGAATGAGGCAGAGTGTTCAAATAACAAGAAGTTTATTAACTCAGAACAGAAGCAGCTCTAAAGGCTGCTGCACAGTTATTTATACAGTTAGCCTCTAGGTGGCAACCAATAGATTTAAAGTAACAGTTTCCCGCCCCAAACCTCATTATCAGCTTGGAGACAGCCAGTCTGGCTTTCAGTAACAGCAACTGTTAAACAATACAGCAATGTAGGTCAGACATTAAGCAAGTGATTTAAAACAGTTGTGGCCAATACATTACAGCCCTTCCCCCTAGATGGCTCAAACTCTCAATTGCTGGACATAGTCCTGCAGATATTTAGGCGGCCTTCTTGACCGTTCTGAACGTCTAGGGGTTGCAGGGGTCTCCTGGTCTACCCGCTCGCCTGCCTGGTTGGGTAGACCAGGACTCTGAGGTCCAGTGAAGTCAGGTTGACTCGGGTCCCTTTGGCTGGCCAGTCCCAGTCGGCCCAAACCAAAGTCCAATCGTGCAGCAAAGTCTGCAGGGTTGTCCCTCAGTGCAGTTTGCCGGTCCTGTTCAGCGGATACTGTCTGTCTGTCCGGGGGAAGCTCTCCTACGGCCTTTTCCCCGTCTCCTTGAGTAAGAGTTCTGTTGGAGCGTGCAAGCTCCTCTGTTGGGCCGCTGTCACACGGCCCTTGCGTGCGGCCCTCTTGAGAGGCCAGAGCCAGCGACTGGCTCGCTAGCCTCCGACGCAGCTGGTCAATGTGCTGGCGAATGACTCACCCATCTTCCAGGACCACCTGATAAGAGAGTGGTCCCGACACCTTAACAACCACGGCTGCCACCCACAAAGCCCCTTGCCCGTAATTCCCGGTCCAAACCTGGTCACCCACTTGCAAATTCCGAGGTGCCTTTGGCTGAGCAGAGTCCAAGGCAACCCGGTCGGGGTGCAGCCTGTCTAGCTTGGTGATCAAACGTCGGCCCCATCTGAGTTCGGCAGGGCTTCTGCCCGTGGCGGTACAGGGAGTTGTGCGTTGGCAAAGTAGAAAATCTGCCAGTCTGTGGTGCCAATTCCCTGTGACAATCCATTTTAGTGATTCCTTGGTTGTGTGGACCATGCGTTCCGCTTGGCCATTCGAGGCCGGGTGAAAGGGAGCTGACGTGGCGTGCCGTATTAGATTTGCCCTGAGGAAAGACTGGAATTCCGAAGCGGTAAACTGAGCCCCATTGTCAGAGACTAACATGTCTGGAAGTCCGTGTGTTGCAAAGATTCTGCGCAGTTCCTGGATGGACCTGGCAGTGGTCATAGTAGGGACTGGTGCGACCTCTAACCATTTAGAATGGCTATCTACCACTATTAGAAACAGCTGTCCCTGAAAGGGCCCGGCAAAATCGATGTGGATTCTTGACCACGGTGTGTGTGTGTGTCCTCCCATCGGTGGACAGGGGCTTGCGGCATCTCCGGTCTGGATTGTTGGCACGTGTAGCAACCATGTACTTGGGCCTCGATGGCTTTATGTAGCCCTGGCCACCAAAGGTAGCTCCTCGCAAGTGCCTTCATCCAAACTATTCCTGGATGACCCTCGTGCAGAGACTCTAGGACCCTGGGCCTTAAAGAGCTCGGGACTATGACCCTACTTCCCCAAAGGATGCACCCCTTACGAGCTGAATCTTTTCTCATGAAGAAACTCTGAAATTCTGGCCCTGGATATTTGTCCAGCCATCCTGTGTGTACCCAGTTTAGCACACGACTCAGCGTTTTGTCAGCTGCTGTCTCAGCAGCTATGTCCCCAGCGTGAAGGGGAGATTCCAGCAAATCCTGGATAGCCAGGATGCATGCAGCCGGAGCTGGATCTGGCTCCACATGTGGCAGGGGCAACCTGCTCAGGCCGTCTGCATGGCCCATTTCCTTGCCCGGTTTGTGAATCATCCTGTAGCTGTAGGCTGACAGGAAGATAGACCACCTCAGCATTCGAGGAGGCAAAATCTGAGGTGTCTGTTTGTTTGTGGTGAACAACCCTAGGAGTGGCTTGTGGTCCGTGAAGACCGTGAACTGGCAGCCATACAAGTAGTCATGGAACTTTTTAATTCTGGCCACTATGGCCAGAGCCTCGTCAATTTGCGCGTAGTTGCGCTCTGCGGACGATAGGATCCTGGAGTAATACGCAATGGGCTTCTGCCTCCCATCAGCCATTAAGTGGCTTAACACAGCGCCAACCCCATACGGGGATGCATCACACGCAATGCAGACAGGCAGCTGCTCATTGAAATGAGTGAGAACTGAGTTCGACGACAGCAGTGATTTGACTGCTTGGAAGCTACTCTTGTGGACACTGGTCCACTGCCACTGAGCTTGTCTATCCAAGAGCCAGTG
The DNA here is from genome assembly GCA_023970755.1 of Azemiops feae. NCBI lineage: Eukaryota > Metazoa > Chordata > Lepidosauria > Squamata > Viperidae > Azemiops > Azemiops feae. Next base: position 2,122,312 of record JALGBA010000053.1, on the reverse strand, counting down.
TAATGGCTCTGCCACTGCAGCCTTGTTTGGGAGAAAGGCATGGTAAAAATTCAAAAGGCCTAGGAAAGCCTGAAGCTCTCCCTTTGACTTCGGCCTTGGGGCCTGCTGTATTGCTTTTAATTTGGATTCCGCCAGATGAATGCCTTCGGCATCGATGTGGAAACCAAGGAACTCGGTTGACTCTACCCCAATCTTGCACTTTTCTTTTTTTAGTTTAAGTCCCGCGTCACGGAACCGCTGAAGGACGGCCTTAAGCCGTTCAGCCAGAATCTCAACCGATTCCCCAGCAATGAGGACATCATCGAAGTATGGGAAAACCCCAGGAATTCCCTTGAGCGTGCGCTCCATCACTCCCTGGAACAGCCCTGGGGCTACACTCACCCCGAACTGTAGGCACTTAACCTTAAAAGCTCCCCTATGGGTGACAATGGTCTGGGCTACCGCCGTGGCCTCGTCCACAGGCAGTTGTTGATAGGCCTGTGCCAAATCTAATTTGGCGAACACGCGGCCTCCTTGCAATGACGCCAAAATATGGCTGACAACTGGCACAGGGTACGCGTGCTGTTGAAGTGCCCTGTTGAGGGTGCACTTATAGTCAGCGCATATTTGCACTTCCCTGTTGGCCTTTAATGGCGTTACTATGGGGGTCTCCCACACCCCACTGTCTACGGGCTGCAATACCCCTTGTTCCACTAGCTTATCCAGCTCTGCATCGATTTTGGGTTTTAACGCGAAAGGCACTCTACGAGGCTTGATCCGTATTGGAGTTACCATAGGATCAAGTTTGAGGGCGATCGGAGGACCCTTGTACTCCCCTAGACTAGAACTGAAAACATCCGCGAACTCTTGGCAGACTGCAGGCAGATCTGCCGCTTGTGTTCGGTGAATGCCGGTTACTTGAATGCCCAATGCATCAAACCAATCGAGCCCTATGAGGCTCGTGCATTGGCCTTCCACCACTACAACATCTAGTGGCCTCTTGAACCCCTTGAATTCCACCAGAAGTGTGGCTTCGCCTTTGACTGCCACTCGGGAATTTTGGAAGTCTGTGAGTAGTAGATTAGACGGCCGGAGCTTGACCCATCTGTTGCTATGATGGCATAGGTGCCTGAATGTTCCTTGTGAAATGATGGACATGGCTGAGCCCGTGTCCAGTTCCATCTTGCATGGAACTCCCTGAAGCTTGACCTGTAGTATAAGCTTCTGCTTTAGGGGGCGATGGGCACCAGTGTGGAATTCGCTCCTTCTGCTGGAGCAGAACCCTACTCGGTGTTGACCCGGGGCCCCAGTACCTTTCCTGAATGCGTCTTCTTTTGGGCGGTCCCTCTGATGACCTCGGCAGATGGCGGCGATGTGGCCTGGTTTGCCACAGGCCTGGCATGTTGCAGTTCAGAATTGGCAATCTGTGCGTTGATGGTGGCCTCCGCAGCCCATGCATTTAAGGAATGGAACTGCCTTCCCAGCTGGCTGCGGTCCCTTCTCCAGGCGCTTTCGTAGCTGGTCGACTTCGTAGTCTAAGTCGGTGTCTTCCATCCGCTCGGCGTCCTCGTGGACGGCTTCGGTGCTTGGCGCACTTTTGGAGGGCCGCAGCGCTTTAACAGCCCCTACGGCGGCTTTGTCCGCCATGACCTCCTTCAAGGCCTCTTCTAGCGAGACAGTCTCCTTAGCGAACAGTTTTTGTTGGAGCTCTCAATTCCGGAGTCCACAGACTAAGCGGTCTCATAGTCTCTCCTCCAAATCCATGAAATTGCAGTCAGGACGCTTGACGAATAGCGGCAATGAATTCTGTTGCAGACTCGCTGGGTTGTTGCTGCTCAAAAGCGTGCCTCTACGCTATAACGGATAACTTGGGCTCGAAGTGGTCTCAGAGCTTTTTTTTCAAGTCTACGTAGGTGACCAACTCGAGTAGCGCCGGGGCGACCAGGGTCTCTGCAAGGTCAAAGTTGGCGGGGCCACACACGCAGAGGAGTGTCACGGCCTTCAATCCATCTTCGGCGACCTGGTTGGTGCGGAGGTAATTTTTGACATGGGAGATGTAGGACGCCCATCTCTCCGGGTGAGTTACATCGAATTCTTCGAGCTTCCCGACCTTCGCCATGTGGTTTGTTTCTTCATTCAATGCCTTGCACTGCTGGCTTCTGTGTAGGCCCTAGGACGGATCCTTAGGGCATGGTGGTCTCCAGCGTGGCTTGCTGGCAGACCGAGGGGGTGGGAACGTAGTTCCTGTCAGGCTCTGTGCTGATCTCACCCCCTAGTGACTTCAAGCTCTCTCAATGAAGCAGCACATCCCATCCTCGTCGCCACTGTTATATCTTCGGTTCTTTAGGCATTGAATGAGGCAGAGTGTTCAAATAACAAGAAGTTTATTAACTCAGAACAGAAGCAGCTCTAAAGGCTGCTGCACAGCTATTTATACAGTTAGCCTCTAGGTGGCAACCAATAGATTTAAAGTAACAGTTTCCCGCCCCAAACCTCATTATTAGCTTGGAGACAGCCAGTCTGGCTTTCAGTAACAGCAACTGTTAAACAATACAGCAATGTAGGTCAGACATTAAGCAAGTGATTTAAAACAGTTGTGGCCAATATATTACAGGAACCACATCGGCCCTTTTCCAATCCTCAAGTACTTCCCCAGTGCTCCAGGGTTTTTGAAAGATATCGTGCAATGGTTCTGAGATAACATGTGACAGCTCCTTCAGAACTCTGGGGTGTAATCTGTCGTGTCCTGGTGATTTATATTCAAGGTCGGATAGGTGTTCTCTTACCATTTTCTTGCTTATTTTAATTTTTATTTCTAGTTTGTCTTTTGCAGTAGTTTTTTTTTTGGTATGTTGGGCTATAATTTCTTATTGTGTGAACACTGATGAAAAGAATGAGTTACGCAGCTCTGTTTTCTCCCTGTTGCCTGTTACTTCCTTGCTATGTTCTCTCCTTAGTGGATCTACAGTTTCCTTGACATTTTTCGTGTTATTAATATGTTGAAAGAAACATTTTTATTATCCTTGATTTCTGTTGCAAGTCTTTGTTCATTCTGAGTCTTTACTTTCCTGACTTCATCTTTACATGTTCTGGCTGTCTGCTGATAATCAGCCTTAGTTATGTTTCCCTCTTTCCATTTTTTGTACTTGTCCTTTTTGTCTTTCAGTTTATCTGAGAGATCTTTGTGCAGCCATGCTGGTTTCTTCTTAACTTTCTTGTTATTCTTTTTCAGTGATATTGTGCTGGACTGAGCTTTTATGATAGCATTTTTCAGAGTTTCCCATGCTTCTTGAGTTGTTTATCCCTTTAGGATTTTCATCCATGGAATCTTTTGTAGATTGTCTCTGAGTTTGTTAAAATCAGCTCTTTTAAAGTTTAAGACATTGGTTAAATTATTTTCTGTTGCTTGTGTTTGCATTATATTGAATTCCAGTACGACATGGTCACTTTCCCCCAAGGTTCCGGCAACTTCAACTCCCTCAATCACTTCTTCTCTATTAGTAAGAATTAGGTTCAGTATAGCTTTACTTCTCGTTCCCTCCTCTACCTTTTGGATGACAACGTTGTCAGCTAAATTGGTTAGGAATCTATTTGATCTCCCACTCGCTGCAGAGTTTGTCTCCAAGTTTGTCTTTTTCTCTTTTATATTGACCCATGTACATTCTGGGAGGTTTTTATCTTTGATCATGTGCATTTCTGTTCATATGTAGTATTTGTCAACTCAACAATGAACTTGGCTGCAGCCATCTTTCTCTTCATTCTAGATTGCCACATAGAACAGAGGAAGGGGGGCTTGCCCAGGTGCTTCATTAGTCAAAATACTCTTCTGTCCCGTGGGAACCAAGGTCATCTACTGCTCCCACGATCAGGGACTGGGCATTGTATAAGAAGGCCCACCAAATGAATATGTTGGGCAACATAGTGATGACATAGTTTTGTGGGTGGGACATTATACTCTGTAACTGGGAAATATTTAGTGGAAATTTCACTTTTGATCGTGCTGATACTTTGTAACTAATAAAAATGTTATTTGAGGAATTTCCAAGCCTCAGAGTTCTGCTTTATTTGTCTCTGTCTGTCGGAACCATGACATTAAACCAAGTCTCCTAAAGCTTTCATTTCTCAGGGTGCTGGACCCCAACCGCTTACCCATCTTTTGGGAGAGCGGTGAAGACTCAGCGAAGATTTGAGGATGGAGGAAAAGAATGGAGCCGCTGCTGGCCACAAGAGAACTCCGGCTGTCATAGCGCAAGCAGCCACTCCAGCCATAGAGGAGGCATCACTGGCAGGGGCTCGGCCACAGTCCAGGTTGATCCAACCTGGGAAGCTGGTACTGCAGGGGGGAACTACAATCCTGGAGGACCTCTATCAAGCCGAGGCTACCCCTCAGCACAGGAGCACTCCTGTAGCCACTGAAGAGGAACTCCTGTTGCTCCGTCCCAGGGTTCTACGTCTGCAGCATACAAGAAAGGAAAAGAGTCAATCGGATGGAATGACTCCGGAGACTGGAAGTTCCAGTCTGCAGTCCACAGCCCCTTGCTCGAGCAGCTGAAGGAGAAGTTTGGAAGGCTGGAGGAGACGGTTCCCATCGCCCAGGATGTGCACCATGGAGGGGGGGATGCCAAGGGCTACCCATCTCTCCCCCTCTCACTGGAGTCCCAGCCAGACCGCTGGAGCCTGTGCCGCATCACCTGTTCCCCAGCCAGCTGTGATGTCGAGCCCTGAATCCCAGCCAAGCCCGCTGCTGCAGCCCCGGGCTATTGGCCCAGGAGCCCAACCAAGGGAAGTCCGGAGAGTGGTTCGGCCATGTCCCCAAGACCAACAGGCGGCCCAGCAGCCGATATATTTGGCCCTGCAGAGGCTGGAGCCACCTCCCATCAAGCCCACCTTTGATGGGGATCCTGAGAAGCTATCCTTTTTCCTAAATCAAGTGTGGGCTCATCTAGGTTGATAAAAACCTGGCTTGGGGTTTTATTGAACCAGGTAAATCACATGTGGCAGCTCCTGTATTGTTCAAAGAAAAGAAAGATGGGTCGCTGAGATTATGCGTGGATTTTAAATGGTTAAACGCTGTCAGCATAGAGAATATGTACACCCTTCCCTTAATGAAGGACATGTTGACCCACCTGGCAAAAGGGAAAGTTTTTACAAAGTTGGATTTAACAGAGGCTTATTACCGAGTCTGGATTAAGGATGGGGACGAATGGAAAACTGCCTTCAATTGCCCCCTGGGAAGCTTCCAATTCAAAGTGATGCCTTTTGGTCTACAAGGGCCTCCTGCCATATTATTTGCAGTTAATCAACCAGGTGCTCCATGACCATTTGTACAAAGGGGTTTTAGTTTATCTTGATGACATTCTCATTTACACTGAGACTATGGAAGAGCACATTAAATTGGTCCGCCAAGTGCTGAGAGCTAAACTCTATGCAGTTTTCTAAATGTGAGTTTCACCAGACATGCCTTGACAATCTAGGGTACCGAATTTCAAATGAGGGAATAGAAATGGACCCTGCAAAAGTAAAAGCCGTATTGGCATGGCAACCCCCACGCACCTGTAAACAGCTTCAAAGCTTTTTGGGGTTTGCTAACTTTTACCAATTTATCCCCTCTTTCGCAAAGATAGCCATGCCGATCACTAAGTTATTGAAGACGGGGAAAGGGGGGGAAACCCCGACCTTGTCAGCCATTGCCATGGTCCCTAGAATGCCAAGTTGTGTTCAAGAAACTAAAAAGACTCTTTACAGCTGAACCTGTTCTCAAGCACCCTGACCCTGAAAAGCAGTTAATCATTCAAGCCAATGTGAGTGACGTGGCTGTGGGTGCTGTCCTCTTACAAAAAAACCACAGGGGGGAATTACAACCCTGCGCCTACACTTCCTGGAAATTGACAGACACAGAGATGGGATAGACCATTTGGGAGAAGGAGGCTTTTGCAGTGCGATGGGCATTATTAACATGGCGCCACTTCTTGGAAGGGGGGGAGATACCTTTTGAAGTGTGGACTGATCACAAAAATTTGGAGGCTCTGAAAATTCCCCATAAATTATCCCTGAAACAAGTCCGGTGGGCTCAATACTTCAACTGTTTTAATTTCACCTTAAAATATCTTCCAGGGGGTAAGACTTTTTTGGCTGATGTTTTGTCTAGGATGCCTCAGTTTAAAAGCCACCGAGAGGAAGTCATTAATTCTATCACTCCTCTACTACAATCTGCCTCTCAGATAACCACTAGAGCTCAATTGTGAAAGCAATCCACTGGCCCTGATGACCGCTTACTGAAGAGACTTAAAACAGCAATTAGAGACTGACACCTGGTTCAAGGACAATGTCTCTATTAACCCTTCAGGGAAGGCTATCATGGTAGTGTTCTCCCAAGTGCCCTTAGAATCCAAGCCCTTCAGCGCAGTCATGATGCAAAGCAGGCCAGTCACTTTGGGTTCCTGAAAACATTACATTTGGTGTGAAGGCAGTTTTGGTGACCAGGCATGAAAAAGAACATTGAGAGCTATGTGAAAAGCTGTGCTACCTACGCTGCTATGAAAAAACACCTTGGAAAGCCCTCAGAGCTGCTGCAGCAGGTAGCTGACCCTTCCCAGCCTTGGGAAGAAATAGCTATGGATTTTATAGTGCCCGAGAGCAAGGGAAATACTGTAATATGGACTGTGATTGATCTATTTTCCAAACAAGCTCATTTCATCACTTGTTCAGGACTTCCCTCTGCTCAGAAACTGACCAAGATGTTTTTGAAGCACATCTATTGGCTCCATGGAGCTCCTAAGCAGATTATTTTGGACAGAGGGGTTCAATTTACTGTGAAGTTCTGGAGTTCGTTAAGCTTATTGGGTCTACTCAGGGGCTTTTATCGGCTTTTCATCCAAGTACTAATGGGGTGGCTGAATGAGCGAACTCAATGGTGGAGCAGTACCTCAGGTGCTATGTTAATTACCAGCAGACTAATTGAGCAGACCTTCTGCCTTTCACTGAAATAGCCTATAATAATACTGTGCACAGTAGCACTGGTCTTACACCAAATAGTTACCAGGAGGCATTTTGTGCCTATGCCTGAGTACCCCCAGGAGCTACTTGCCACCCAAACTTTGGATTAGTGGATGGCCTCCTTCCTAAGTGTTTGGGCTAATGTAAAGAAAGCCTTAGCCCAAGCCACTAAGATTTACAAGGAGCAGGCTGATAAGAAATGCTCCCCTCAAAGACCATTTTATGTTGGGGAAAAGGTTTATGTTTCAACTATTTGAGGTTAAGGTTACCCAACAGAAAATTGGGGCCAAAGTTTCTAGGTCCTTTTCCCATCATCAAAATCATAAATCATATTGCCATGGAGTTAAAGCTTCCACGGCTTTCGGGGAAAGTCCACCCCGTGTTCCATTGTAGTCTGTTGAAGCCAGTTTCAGAATCCTCTTTAAGACCTATTCCAAAGAAATCGCTGGGTCCAATAGTGGTAGAGGGAGAAGCACATTATGAGATAAAACAAATTCTTGATTCTAGGTTGTACAAGGGGAAGTTAAATTACCTCGAAAGGCTATCCATTGTCAGAAGCTGTGTGGGTGAAATGTACAGATGTGAAAGCAGAAAGGTTAATACAGAAATTTTACAACAAGCATTGTCACAAGCCTCAAGGAAATACCTAACGTGCTTTTTGTTTCCCCTACAGGAGATTCTTTCCTTTTAAGGGGGGCCGACTGTCAACTCTACAATGAACCTGGCTGCAGCCATTTTTCTCCTCATTCTAGCTTGCCACATAGAATGGAGGGAGGGGGCTTGCCCAGGTGCTTTGCTAGTCAAAATGATCTTGGGAAATTCTAGTTCTTATCATAAGTCCAGCAGACATGTTGCAAAAAAAAATCCCCCTTGAAATTCCATCACAATAAATTTGCCTGCCCAAGGTCTAAGCCCAGGTTCAAATCTGCACTGGAACCACTGTGTAGATGGAATTAATATTTTAATGCTCATTTCCAAAAATGGACTCCCTCCCCATGATCACTGTAGTCAGGAAAAATGCTTCAACTGGTCCAATGGAAGCTTTCTACCTTTCTTTAACTGTTAAGTTAAATGGGGAAGTGATTTTGCAAAAAAAAAAAAGTGGTTGAAAAGAAGGGATACCTTCTATGTATAGTCCTGAAAATTGCACTTTTTAATTAATATAATATATAGCTGGATTCTCAATTAATTTATACTATTTGTATATGCTGGTCCCCCAGACTCCCAGTGGTTTATATGAACACACATAGAACCGATTATCACTAAAAACACATCAAAGAATCCAGGCTACGAGTAAGCAACATTTACATTTAAATCTTTAAGATAATTAATATAATTATCTCTTTAAAACTGTGAGGTACTCCCTTTTGACTCTGAAACATTGTTAGGGAGGAGGTCATCCATATTCTGGAGACACAGTATTCCACAGGGTGGGGAGTGTCTAAACAAGAAACTCTGTCTGCTTGCCCACCCATTCTTATGCATTTGTGAAGGGAATCTTAATATCTTGGCTCGAAATAAACACACTAGATGGGGCAGTTCTGTTCGAAGGACCCAGTCATAGAGTACTCAAAGCAGCATTTTGAGAGGTTCTTTAGTAGCCATGGAAACGCAAGAAATGGATGCTCTAAGGTTTTGCCTAAACAAAAAATGCCAGATACTATAAATGCAATAAATAAATAGTATATGTGGTCTGACACTGAACACAGTAAGCTGGATTCATCATAGTGGGGCTGATTTATATCAATGATTCATTCTGTGACCTAAGTGCAGTTTTTTTGTTTTTAGTTGCAAGAAGAACTTCAAAAGAAGTCATTGCTATGGATAAACAACATTCTATATTGCCTGAAGTTAGGACATGAAAATATGCAACTTTTGGAATAACTTGTTTTGATGCTGGAGTGCTACTAAGGAATTTACGAACAATGAGTTTATAGGAGATTATAACACTGTGGCTCATGAGATAGTAACTTTTTCTTCTAGACAGTAACTTTCCTTTCTTCTGCAGTAAACTGTAATATGGGAAAAAAGAAACACTTCATAATAATTATTCCCTCTTTTCCTTTCCCCAAAATACCAAGAAAAAATAATCACACCATCCAAATGTAAATATGTCAACAGAGAAATATGAGGCAACTCACCATGATAGATCTTTCATAATAATCACTCTCTTTATCAACATCTACTGGATATCCATTTAAGAGCCAAATAAAAGTCAGATCTAAAGAAGGATCATGGGATGCAAGACATTGCATGGTAGCATTCAATCCAACAATGACATCAACATTAGTTGGTGCTAATGTAATCCTTGTTGCAGCTTTGCAGTTAACAGAAAAAAATGTGGTTATATATTAGCAAATCATTAAATATACAACAATTGAGGCTCTGATCTACTTAAAACCTGAAAAATATACAACTTTACTATGGGTGACTATGTATTTCAATAGCAAAAGAGATATAAGTAAAAAGGTTTTTAAAATTTGTGGTTGTTTTGGTAGGTCTTTCTTTTCATACTTTGCAAATTCTGGTAGTTTTCATTTTCTGAACAAAGGTAGAAATTGTTTTTACTTAGCCTTTAAGGGATGTTTACAGTTCTAGGCCAATCTTAGGATCAAAAGTAAAAATTACTGTGACAACCTGTGTCAAAAAATTATACATAAGAGAGCTATTTGGGGACCCACCCAAATAATATACCCTATTTGTATCCTACTGATGAGAGAATGATCCAGCGGTGGGAGTATCATTGAATTTACCATGCAATTACCAATTCCTTGTCAGGAATTCTTTTAGAATAATGTCCCAGATCACAACTGAGACTAGTAGCAGCAAATACAAGCAGCAGATATTTAAAATTTTGCAAGAGGTTACTTCTAGAAATTTAATCTTCATGGGAACTTTAATAAAGTGTGGGAGAAAATTTGCATTTGTGTCAATAGAGGTAATATTTCTGCAATAAAAATGAAGGCTAGATTATATTCAAATCCTCTTCAAACCAAATTTGGTGGTGTGAAGTCATGTTAGTACCATGTAAACTTACTGCAGGGTACAAAAGTAAATCACAGGTTGAGTATCTGCATTGTAATTAGTATAACATGGAAGTTCAGAATTAAATGAATTTACCTAAAAATAACATACTCAAATTGCTACTTTTTGTATAAGATTCTATTCTTAGTAATATAAAGAATGTGCACAAAATATTTCCTATTCCTCAATAATATTTAAAGTAACTTCTATGAAATACTCCAATATTATTTGAATAATAGTGCTATAAACAGTCACTAGTTAAATGATTAGGTGCTTATGATTTGAACTTAATTATGTTTAAAATTATGTGAATCAGATCTAGCTTAAAGTTATATAAAATACTACTGTATAATGTTATGATATGTGTTACTCTGAGGAAATAATTATATCACTTCTATTTGACTAGTGCAAATTGTACGCCAATACAAATAATTTTTGTTATGTATCTGACATAAAATATTCTTCCTCTCTCACTTATATATACAAATAAATATGTATGTACTTGATTTTAACTTTTAATATATGAGTAACTATGCATTTAATGAAGCAGCCTATAGTTCAAGAAAGCTTATGTTCTAATAAATGTGTCAATTGTCACAAGACTCTTTGTTGAATGTTTTAGATCGAGGTCCCCCAACCCCAGTGCTTTTTTTGTCATATAACGCACGGAACGGCGTTCTGGCACCTTTTTTTGAACAGAAGAACCGGCTACTTCTAAGCTGCCAGTGCGGATAAAGCTCTGGCTCGGTGAAAGGAAGCTGCCCGGGGAAATCGGGGGCATCGAAGGTCAACCTGGAAACACTCCCACTACCCTGAAAGCAGACCCTCTTCTCTGCCTTGGTTCATGGGGCTCCCCCCACTGCTGCTGCCTGTCCTCACCCCCGTGTTGGCCATCAGGGACCAGGACTGACTCCTGGAGAGAATCTCTTCGAGGGACCAGGCGCACTCCCAAAGCAGCAGTGCCACTGCCGCCTTGGTCACTCTGGCTCCGGAGGAAGCCTGTGTGTCATCAGAGGTGGAGGAGGACGAGGTGGCAGAAGACATGCTGGCTCCGAACCAGTGCCCTCTCAAAAGCCGCAGCAATGGCGTCCGTCAGCTGACGCTGCTCACGTGATCTGCACCTCGGAAGCTTCCTAAAGCGGTTTCCCCCGCTCTGTAAAGGGCTTTCGACTGGAGCCAGAGCTGTGCCGTAGCCTATTCAGAATTGGGCTGTGTGAGTGCTGGCCAGAGCGCGCATGAATGCGCAGCTCAACTTGCAGAGCAGTGGGCCGGGGGTACTTGCTCACATGCACGCCAGCCCATCACTCACACACGCAAGGGCTGCATCCACGTGTGTACACACCGGCCCACCACTCACACAGCCCAGGTCCTCTCTCCCCCCGCAGACAGGCTGCCAAGCCACAAAGATTGCGGACCGCTGCTTTAGATAATACAGCTACTCTTCTGTAAAGTGTAAGCTCAGTGACCCACATACAAAAAGTCAGTAATCAGAATCGGAGACAAGATATAAGAAATATATATTATTTTGTTATATACAATGACTAAATTAATAGGCTTATCAAACTAACCCAGATTTATTTAGAAAATTGAAAAGGATTTCAACATACATAATCTGAAGTCCATGCTATACTTAACTTTGAGAATGTAGAGAAGTTTGAGAATTACCTGTGACTATAAGAGCAGAAGAACTGTTAGCTTTCCCTTTGTTGTTTTCCACAAAACAGGTGTAATTGCCTCCATCTGCTGCTGTAACATTAATAATTTCTAGGCTGCCATCATACCATATATGTATCCTATTAAAAAAGAAATTGTTAAGAAAATTGAGAATCTACAATAGAATAATAAGAAAATGTGGATGAAAATGGAAGCATGGCATTATACATTCCACATTTTTTCTCTCTCTGCCAGATATACATAGTCTTTTCATACCTATAATAATCATTGCCATTTGTTCACTTTGTGCTGCTTAATTCCAGGAAAGGGGGAGAGTTACCCAATTGCCCATGCAAAACAAATGTATCTTCCAATATTACACAGCAGTTCAATGGTGGCAAAAAGTTGGCACTTTTTATCTAGGCAACTATCTAGCTTATGCTGAACTACTGTTACTGGAGGAAATAAAAACACTTTCTAGGAAGCAGATGACACCAGTAGAACACAGAAGGGTTTGCTTTGTTTTAATCCGAGTACACAGAGAGACACAGTGTGTGTGGGGAGGTGTGTGAAAAAGCTGCAACTACTTTAAAGGTTGTATTGCCCATAAGGAGTAGACTCCTTAAAATAATTGTACACTTTTTTTAGATTTGTACAAAAGCAACCACCATTCAAAAGCAACCACCAGGTTCATTCGTTTCTTGTCACTCTTGCCTATCTTTGTGCAATAAACAAAACTCAAATGAATAAACTAGCTATACTGATGGAGCTGCAGAATTTGAAAAGAAAAAAAATGCATGATCCTGTTTTCCTTTAATAATGTTTCTTCACACAACTTAACTATGAAGAAGACCAATATGACCAACTAGCCTAAAAGAATTTCTGTTTTATTAACAAAATTCCCCATTTCTGTGGCACACTTATATTTAGGCCAAACCATACAGAAACACAGGGTTTTTAAATCTGATACTGAACTCTCAAATAATGCTTTATAGATTATTTACTATATTCAGTAGTAATACTAACCTGGTTGAGTTTCTAAGAATTTCTGTCCCTCTACTCCAGGTAATTTTTGGCTTAGGAGCTGCTCTAGGCTTGCACTCAATTATAGCCTGCCCTCCTTTTGCAGCCAAAACCTCTTTCTTCATTGGGTAGAATTCAAAGGTTGGAGGTAAAACTGTGAAGAAAAACATAATTATTAGACATGTATACTTTACAATGCAATGCTACCAGTGTACTCCTATGTCTACTGAAGACACTCCTTCTGACAATAGCATATAATAGTCAATTGTACTGAAAACCTAGAGAGATTTTGCAGAATAAAATAAAGTTGAACCATAATGTTGAGTTTGTAAGACTTTATATAGTTTCATCTATTCTCAAAATAGAGAGTTTAAGTAAATAAATGATTTCATGCATTAATTCTACTTGAGAAAACATGTTTAATCAAGTCCAGAAAGTAAGAAACATAGAAGAAATGTATTTCTTCTACATGTTGAAAGATTCAAAAGAAACAAAAGATATATTTGGTATAGCAGACTAAAATCAACACCAATGCTTAAAATACTATTGGTTGACAGAAGTTTTCCATCCTTACTGTAACTCACTAGAATCAAAAGGAAAAAAAAATCTGTCTATCTGTCTGTCTCTCTCTATTTCTCTCTCCCTATCTTGAATTAATATATGCCACAACATTTTCTACAAGTTTCATTCTAATTCTTCAAATATTTCCAAAGACATTTACACCAATTAGACAACACAATAACAATTTAAAATACTACACATTATGCAAATGTACAATAAGCATTTGTATACATTTTCCACAATCCACAAACTTCTAAGTATGTAATAGAGTTCTTCAGATCAAACATGGAGCTTGTATAAAGCTAATGAGGAATCAATTTGTTTTCAATGAAACACTCCTACAGCATAAAATGCAATAAACTATCACACATTTATATTTAAATGTAAAGCCACAATGGAAAAAAATATTCAAATTGTTCAAAACATGGTCATGTGACTGTAGGAAAATTCAAACAGCCATAAATGCAGGCTGGTTGCTGAGCATCTGATATGTGGTCACATGACCAGCGGGCAGCTGTCAGAACTTTGAATGGTTGCTAAGTGATCTACCTGTAGTTCAAAATATTCAGATCCTTCTAAACATATTTAAGGTGAGCTATTCCTTTGACCCTAATAGTTTGAATAGTTGAATGAATTTAAACTACTTTAAAATTCAAAATTAGCAGTTAGAATTGAACACAAATATTATCAGTTGGTAGGTACTACTGATGAAACTTAATAGGAATGCAATTATTGCTTTTTCTTCCTAAAATGTTTTATAATAATGTAGTATAATACACTTACCAATAACTTTTAATTCAGCATTTGAATAAATCATTCCATGTATATTTTCTGCTACACATTGATACATGCCTGAATCTTCAAGCTTCAGGCTAGAAACTCTCAATTCTCCTTTCCAATACTGTGAGTAAAACACATAGTAAAAATAGATAATGATGTATTTCAAGATAATAATGATTGCTGTTGAGAATAAGATTTTTTTTTTCTTCTCCTTACATCTTACCCTACCTTAATTTTTTTAGGCAAACAGATTTTTTTTAGTTTCGTTTTATTTGTATAACAGCTTTAATAACACTACAGTGATCATTACCATTTTCTTTTATTTGTTTTTCAAATTCTGTGAATTAAGGGACAATCCAATGTATACTTAAGACATTCTTTCTTGGCCAATTTATGAAATATCTTTAAAGTCTCCGGTTTCCATCACAGCCAGCATAATAACCTAATCAAGATGGAGAAACTTTGCACATAGGAAGAGAAACTTATTCCCTCCCTTTCCAATCACATAATTGACAAAATCAAGTATGCATATGTTTTAATTTTTGTGGAAGCTTCTGCCCAGGATGAATGGAATTAGGCAGAACAAACAAAATGCACTATGATCTTCATCTTAATAACTACGTTCTCCATAGTTCGGCCACAGAAAGCCATAATAAAGAGTTTTATAAACACTTATAATATTTTCACAGAAAAATAAGATGGTTTCAAAAATAAATTAAATACAAATACATGTATTTCTAAAACAATATTTATGCTGTAAAAGTTCATTTTTGGAAATCTATTTTACTTTGGCATTATTTAACAAAAGAACTGTATCAATTTATTCATGCTTTTTAACCATTAAAGATAGTATTTTGTGACTCATAAATAAGTTAAACCTACCGGTAATCCATTTCTCAGCCACCGAATTGTTGGAATAGGCTTGCCTGCAGCTATACATGGCCAATAGAATTCACTGCCAATATCTCTTTCGGTATCATTAATATGTTCCACCCATTCTGGATATGCTGAAAGATGAGAGAAACAGCTTTTCTTGTATTATATGCATGCTTAAAACCAGTTTTTTCAAGCCCTAATAGCCAACTTCATTCCTACTTACTATATTAAACTCTAATTAATAAATAACCCCACATCAAAAACCAACATTCCCAGCATTTTGCTGTGACTGTAACAATAGTTCATTTAAAATGTTTATGTTTTTCCCTTGAAGCACATCAAAGAACGAATAAAGAATATATGCGTTTGAGTCTTGTTGATGCTCATTCACACAGTGGGTAATTATGATTTCCTATTTTATCCAAACCAGGTCTGGTGACTGTATGTTAACAAATGGGATCTTTTAAAAAAAAATGTTTTATTGATTTTCTAATTTTACATTTAAGTATTTAAAAAGCAACGTGGCGGCTGAGTTAATCGAAAATTCAATGGCATACAAACATCTTTAGTACAAGTCTCAAACTACCACATTAAATATTTCCTCTCTTTTCCCCTTTGTATTTACTGTCTCATGTTTAAACTAATACAATTCTTATTATATCAATTAAATAAAAATAACATTCTTACATTTATCAATAATATTTAGCTTATACATAACCTGGTTATTTTAACATTCAGCCTTTATAGATAATCAATGTCCTAATTAGTTTTTCCCAATTTTTAGTTTCCCATTAATATTTAAATTTAACATTTAATATTTATAATTTCCAAGTTTTAAGTGACCAAAGTTCCCTTTATCACAATTCATCACAGAGTCTAATATTCAGGATACACATCTTATCTATTTGAATATATTTTATTTCTCACCATCTTACATCATCTAATTAATAATACAGTGTAACATTCTTATTTTCTATTAATTTCCAAATGTCTTAAATTTAGTAACCAAAATTTCTCTTGTTTCAACATCAAATACTTTCTTTTTCTCTTAATGTCTACTATCTCATATTTAAGCTAGTACAGTTCTCATTATATTAGCTAAGTAAAAACATGTTTATTACATTTATCAGTAGATTTTTAGCTTATATATATCTTAATTACTTTTACATTCAACCTTTATAAACCAATCAATATTCAAATTTAACTTTTGATATTTATACTTCCAAGTTTTAAATGACCAAAGTGTTCTTTATCTCAGTTCATAACAAAATCTAGTATTCGAAGTACACATCTTGTCTATTTGAGTATATTCTATTTTAATCCTCACTAATGAGTCAAAACCCCAATTTTCTTCAGCCTTATTCTAGCTTTCTTTCTTTGCCAACTCGCCTTCCATATCCATGCTTTTAAGTCATCAAATAGTTCTCCCTCTGTTATTATATATGTTGTTTGAAATAAAAGAGGCCATCCAGTCGCCATTTTTTTGGAAGGGCTAACAAATCATCTCTCTATTTTTCCATCTCGGCGTAGTTGTCCTGAAATGTTTATCTTCCCTTCGGTCTGTTCTTCTTCTTGATTCTCAGGTTTCTTCTGGTTTATATAGAAAGTCTTTTCCATTTTCAGTGTTGTCTGTTCCTTTTCTGGGTTTTCCGTTAACTGTGTTTGTTGATCAGTTGAATCTTCTATCATAGTATTTAATTGTTACACTTCTTCTATTATATTCTGTGTAGTCGATTCTTTAGTTGTAATCAAAGTTTGGGTTCGTATATCTAGGCTGACATCTTGTTCTTTTCTGCAGCTTCTTATTTCATCAGTAGCTGTAAGAATAGTTTCATAAATTGCTTTCAACATAAAAAGAATTTGTTCCTGATCTTCTTCCATGTTCTCTTAGTGGCATGTTAAATTAAAAGCTTTACAATCAGAGAATGAAAATAATTTTGTCACTGAGTATAAAACTCAGTTGGGCTTCTCACAGCTGATATCTGCCAAGGTTGCAAAAGTCTTATCTATAGTCTGGGCTTCAAGCCAAGTCTCTTTTAGACAATAACAAGTTGTAATATCAGGTTTAGCCACAAGATGTCGCCGACACTGTTTAAGATTTTTGGTTTTTTTAAGTCCAAAATTTTTATAATCCTTTCTCAATTTTACTTCTTTTTTGTAAGTAAAAACCCAAATCTTCAATAAGAATAAGAAATCTTTTAATCCTCAAATTTTAGAAAGATAAAAATCCAGTTAGAATCAAGTTATTTTTTCAGCATTTTAAATTCCCCTGGATAGTCAGTCGCTGCTGTTTTTAGAGGGTGGGATAGGATTTCCCTTCCCTCTCTCCAAAGGGGGAAAAATACTTTGGGCAGCTTATACAGGTAAAAAAAGTAATTAGGATTGAAGAGAGATTCAGATCTCACCCAGTCTCATCCACACTGCTTTGTAGGTGCCTGATAGTAAATTTGACTTTGGCTGTCTGCAGCCTAGTGACGGGCCATATTTCTATGGCCAGTCTTTCGTCCGCCGGTTTGGAGGGCTGTCCCCGGATCGAGCGGAAGGGCTACCGCCCTCCCGCGATCAAGCGAGGATCCCCTCCTTGCTTGTCGCCCCTACAGGGCGACTTTCGACCCTTTCCAGGGTCCCCCAGCGATGCGAAATCGAACGTGGAAGACGGAGCTTGCCTTCCAGCATCTGTGGCAGCCGCGTCGGCAAACCGGAAGTCCATGTTAACAAATGGGATCTAATGACATGCTTAATGACATGTCCTTTTTACTTCTGTTTCTATCCCACCAAATCTGCCACAGATCCCAGATAGTTAACAAATGGAAATGAAAATTTTCATTATACAAATACATTTAAAACACCCATAGTCAATAAGCTAATTAAAATTATGAATTTTAAACATAGTTCCTTAATAGACAGAACATTAACAAATCAGCCCGGTAAGAATCACAGCAATAGAACTAACAATGGTGGCAAAAAGGTAATTTGCAAATGCTTTCTGGACGTCATATACTAGAAAAATCTGAAAGAGAAGCTAATTGTGGATTTAATGGAAGCTATTCCATAAAATTAGGATCATACAAAAGAAGTAGGCCTTCTAGTTTTATCCTTCTTCACATTCTGAAATAGGAAAATAACTTGCCTTGTCCAAGACAAGAGTATAAGTTGGTTCAGTAGGAGAAGACACACAGGTTACGTAGAAAGTAAACACAGGGTCAGTCATAAAGGACTCAAATGTCTATACACCAATGCACAGAGTATGAACAGCAAACAGGGTGAACTAGAAATTCAGGTTAATGAGGGCAGATATGATATTGTTGCCATTACGGAAACATGGTGGGATGAAACCCACAAATGGAACCCACAGCTACAGGGATTTAAATTATTTAAAAGAAACAGACCAAATAAAAGAGGAGGCGGAGTTGCTCTATATGTAAGAAATAACTACATCTCTACAGAAATAGAGCACAACAATGATGAAAACTGTCTTGAATGCATTTGGGTCAATATAAAAAGGGGGGGAAATGACATTGCCATAGGTGTATACTACAGGCCACCCAACCAAACAGAGGAAATAGATGAACTTTTTGCTAGTCAGCTAACTAAGGTATGTAGGAAGCACATCACAATAGGAATGGGGGACTTTAACTACCCTGACATCAACTGGGAGACAAACTCTGCACCAAGTGGAAGATCAAACAGATTCCTTGCAAACCTAGCAGACAACTTTGTCTCCCAAAAAGTAGAGAAGGGAACTAGGGGATTAGCCATTTTGGATCTAATTCTCACTAACAGAGATGAAATGATAGAAGGTGTTGAAGCCACAGGAACCTTGGGAGGAAGTGATCATGCAATATTGGAATTCAACATTCTGGAAGCACAAGCAATAGAACACAGTCAAACTAGTGTCTTGGACTTTAAGAGAGCTAATTTCAATAAACTTAGAGCTTGGGAAGGATTCCATGGATAAGAATCCTCAAGGGGAAAACAACTCAAGAGCTTGGGAAATGTTGAAAAGCGAGATAATAGAAGCCCAGTCTAGCACAATACCAACAAAGAGGAAAAATAACAGCTCTCAAAAGAAACCAGCATGGCTGCATAAAGAACTCTCTGATAAATTGAAAGATAAAAAGGACAAGTATAGAAAGTGGAAAGAGGGGCACATAACTAAGTCAGAATATTAGCAAATAGCCCGAGCCTGCAAAGATGAAGTGAGGAAAGCTAAGGCTCAAAATGAACTAAGGCTTGCGACCAAAGTCAAAAATAACAAAAAAAGCTTCTTTCAACATGTAAAAAACAAGAAAAAAGTGAAGGAAATGATTGGTCCATTAGTGGGTGAAAGTGGCAAGAAGGTGACAAGCAACAGGGAGAAAGCAGAACTATTTAACTCATTTTTTGCACAAAGGGAAAAAACAGACCAACCTACCAAAAATAGTGCCATAAAAAACAGAATAGAAATGCAAGTTAAGATAGGCAAGAAAACAGTAAGTGAGCACCTGTCCAGCCTAGACGAGTTCAAATCACCAGGACCAGATGGATTACACCCCAGGGTTCTCAAGGAACTGGCAGGTGTGATCTCAGAACCATTGAACTATATTTTTCAAAGATCCTGGAGCACTGGGGAACTACCAGAGGACTGGAAAAGAGCTGATGTAGTTCCCATCTTCAAAAAAGGAAAAAAAATGGATCCAGGAAATTACAGACCTATCAGCCTGACCTCAATACCTGGGAAGATTCTGGAAAAGATAATCAAACAACGAATCAGCGAACACCTAGAGGCAAACAAAATCATTACTAAAAGCCAACATGGTTTGTCAAAAACAGATCATGCCAGACAAACTTATTGCATTCTTTGACCAAGTGACAAAATTAGTGGATCAGAGGAATGCTGTGGATATAATTTACTTGGACTTCAGTAAGGCATTTGATAAAGTAGATCACAACCTACTACTTGATAAGATAGAAAAAATGTGGGTTAGACAGCATCACCACCAGATGGATTCGTAGCTGGCTGACCGGCCGTACTCAGCGTGTGGTCCTCAATGGAACCATCTACAGAGGAAGTGTGCAGTGGGGTGCCCCAGGGCTCTGTTCTGGGCCCAGTGCTCTTCAACATCTTCATCAACGATTTGGACGAGGGGATAGATGGGGAACTCATCAAATTTGCGGATGACACCAAGCTGGCAGGAATAGCCAACACTCCAGAAGACAGGCTTAAGATACAGGAGGACCTGGACAGACTTGAACACTGGGCACTATCTAACAAAATGAAATTCAATGGTGAAAAAAGTAAGGTTCTACATTTAGGCAAGAAAAACCAAATGTACAGGTATAGTATAGGGGGTACCTTGCTCAATAGCAGTAACTGTGAGAGGGACCTCGGAGTCCTAGTGGACAATCACTTAAATATGGGTCAGCAGTGTGCTGCAGCTGCCATTAGGCTGCATTAACAGAGGGATAGAATCAAGATCACGTGAAGTATTAATACCACTTTACAATGCCTTGGTAAGGCCACACATGGAATGCTGCATCCAATTTTGGTCACCACGATGTAAAAAAGATGCTGAGACTCTAGAAAGAGTACAGAGAAGAGCAACAAAGATGATTAGGGGACTGGAGGCTAAAACATATAAGGAACGGTTGCTGGAATTGGGTATGTCTAGTTTAACGAAGAGAAGGAGGGGGGACATGATAGCAGTGTTCCAATATCTCAGGGGCTGCCACAAAGAAGAGGGAGTCAAGCTATTCTCCAAGCGCCTGAAGGCAGGACAAGAAGCAACGGATGGAAACTAATCAAGGAGAGAAGCAACCTAGAACTAAGGAGAAACTTCCTGACAGTTAGAACAATTAACCAGTGGAACAACCTGCCTCCAGAAGCGGTGAATGCTCCAACACTGGAAGTTTTTAAGAAGAGACTGGACAGCCATTTGTCTGAAATGGTATAGGGTTTCCTGCCTGAGCAGGGGGTTGGACTAGATGACCTCCAAGGTCCCTTCCAACTTTATTATTATTATTATTATTATTATTATTAAGAGAGTCCTGCAAGTATCTAGTTAAGATTTGATAGCATAATTGAAGTTACTGTCACACTGGTTAACATACATATCTCCTTAAGCCAAAACTTTTTATCCCAACTAGGCATACTTGTTGAATTAGATTTTGGTGAATGCTGACTAAGGCTGACATAACCTCAGTGTCAAGGTTCTGACTGATGAACCCAACCAAGCAAACACCTTCGAGACATTCCAATCTCTTAATGTAAAACTTTATTGAGTACATCACTTCGGCACTAATGAAAGCAAAACCAGCTCTGGCAAGACCCTTCCCAAACCCATATAGTAAAAGCATTGAATTCTCCCTCCTCCCTCTGGGTCAGGTCATGTTGCCCAATCAAGTAGAAAAATATTGTTATTAAAAAGCATCTTTAGGCCTAGCCAGATACCCGGTATAATGTCCTTGAGTCTCACCGTCTGGCTTCTTAATCTTTGAAGTCTGCATTCCAAACCTCCCCCCTCACCCCAAGTTTGTTGGCTAGCTGAGAAGCAATATTTGTTGCACCAGCAAGACCGTGCTTCGAAACTTGACACTCAGTTTCTACATTAAAGAGATGTGCTGTAATATGCTGATTGGTATCGTTGGAGATTCTCAGTCATCCAGGTCATGGTTGTCCCAAAGGTGCTTTTTTCAAGAGGCAACTGGATGACTGAGAATCTGCATAGACATTTAGCTATGCACTTTGGGATGAACACCCTCCGAATGATGCAGAAATATGAATGGATTTCCAGAAAAATTGCAGACTACAGGAACCATTTGTTGCTTCCATTTGAGAAAAACCATCTTTGGCACATGCTGATTGGTACCTATTCTTCCCCCCCCTTCTTTGTATTTCATAGTGCATTTTTCCCCCAAAGTATTTTTAAAAATGCTAAATTAATATGATACAGTAAAGCATGCTGAGTATTTTGAGACATTATATTTTGGGAGAAAATGTTTTCAAAATGCATATATTTATATAGTCAATAAATTTTTTTAAAGTGAAGATTAATACAGAAATAGGATAAATTGTTTTTAATAAATATACAAGAAACAGAAAAAGCATAAGTCAATAACAGAATAAAGAACAGACTAGAAATAAATCTCTATTGTATGTTCTATACTAGCATAAAGAATTAATTTTTTATACTTGCCATTAGAAGTAAACCCAAATTAATGCTTAAGTCACATGTAGTTAATTAAAAATTGGGATAATGTTTGCTCGTTCAGTTTATTGCTCATCCTACCTTTAGTTAATTGATCTGTATGTGATTCTGAATTGTGTCACAGTGCAAAATGTTGCATTAATTTATGAAATTTTGAAAAACCAACCCTCTAAAATGATATGGGATAAATCTGTATAAATGTATTTTTCAGTGATGAAATGCATGAAAAAATTCTACTTACCCTGAACATACACTTTTGCTGAATGTTTATCTTTTCCTCTGTAATTTTCAGCTTCACATTCATATATTCCTTCATCTTCAAACTGAATATTGAAGATCTTTAGGACTGCACCAGACATGCTTATATCTGCACTGCTTGGCATTGGTTCAAGATATTTACTCCATCTAAGCTCAGGAACAGGGCTTAAAGAAAATAGAACATATTTTAATTCAGCTTTGATTAGCTGTTGGATCTTTCATTTATTAGGTCACTTCAGCTTCTGCTTTCCTCTTCATGTTTCATAATTACAAGAGAGAGTTTCTTAAGCTGAAATTTCACTTAGCTGTTGTTTTATTGCCCACTGACATGACCCTTCCCCTTCTCAATCTGCTTCCTTCACTTGTTTAAGACAGAATGAGTAAATTTTGCATTACCTGTACATACCTCTAGTGCCAATAATATATTAAAACAATATTTCCTTTTGTCGAGTAAGCAGGTTATACAATGTTGTTTTAATGATATTCTTCTACAAGAACCTGAATCACAAAATAAATTGAATCCATAATAACTGGATAATAAACTGGAGAATGTTTGGCTAATTTTCACTAAGGGCAATTTCATTGTCACTTTCGATGCTTTTTTGTAGCTGTAATGCTAAGCCATATCACATTGGAAGCCATATGCATGAAGGAGAAACATGTTAAGTTTATATATAAAGCTGACTTAAGTGCAAAGAATGAGTGATAGGGAGCACTGAGAACTTTTTCAAATTCATGTTTTGGGATTACTTCTGATAGCAGAATAAAGCTAATCATCTCTTGCCAAAATAGACCACATTTTGCCATGTATATAACTAAATTCAAGCATACGTACTTTCCAAGCGCAAAGCATTCTAGTGTCACATTTTGTCCTAAAAGTGCATATGTATCTTTGAACTTCACTCTGATATCTGGCACATAGCCTTTTGATCCTAATAAGAAAAAGCAATAAAATAAATAATTTGCTAGAAAATGAATACTTAGCACATATAATATTTGAAAATATTATTTCCTTTAAAGAAACTTGGAGAGTGTGTGAACAGAAATGCATTTCTAAAATGAAATAATTGTAGGAAGCAGGAAGAAAGGATCACACACACTTATTCTACTATCAGTTAAAAATGGATTTAACTTGTTATAAAATATCACTACCACACCTGGGACAACACTGGAGGCTAAGAGATTACAGAAATTCTAACTTTCTTGATAGACTTGTATAAATTCACATAATGTGTAAGTTGAAACATTTAACCAGAACAGAATAGGAAAATCTTTAAAATTGACCAAATCTCAATATTTCATTTAACATTTACATAATCTATTTCTTACCAGGTAACCAAAAAATGTTTTGAGAAAATTAACTATTATATTACTTCCGGTATTCCTATCTTTCACATGTCAAAAATGTAAACATACTCATATTTGATTTTCCAAACATGGAAAAAGCAATCTTTGTTTGGTATCCTTTTATATAGTTCTATTTTTATAGTTTACATGGTTTATATCATACATTTCTGAGACACACATTATTCAGTCAAGCAAATTAAGTTAAATGTGAAGGTATGCCACAGTCAAACTCGGCTCTCTGATTATTTACAATTGTTGTGTTCTCTCTCTATGTGTCTCTCCCTGTGTTTCACACAGACACACACACACAGAAAGAGAGAGTGAGTGTGTTTTGGATAACAAAAACAAAACAGTTGAATTCATGAAATAAGGTCTAAAATCTGAAATTCAGAAATAGAAAACAAGTTGAAAAGACAATCTAAGCCAAACATTTCTTTCATATACTGCTTCACTGAACTGGATAAAATGTACAAAAGGAAAGGAGACATTATTTAAGAAAAACATCTGACAAACATAAGACTTTAGAGGAATACTTACGATCTGCTTGAGGAATAAGTGGAATGAAACTGCTGAATACACTCTTAGTAATTGAATTACTGGTCACACAGCATGAATAGTTGCCTTTATCACTAGGTTCAACTTTGGCAATGTAAAGATTACCATTTGTTTGTGATACATATCGCCGTTTATCCAAAGTAATGAATTCTGGGAAGTCATTCAGAAACCATCGATAACTTAGATCATCTGGAGATAGAAAAATGTATTTAAAATTTATTAATAGAGATGACACTTAAAGGATATGGTAACACCTAGCTAATTTTGTTCACTCTTGGAAGCTAAGCGAGATAAGCACTGGTTAGTCTTGGATGAGGGATTACCAGTGAATATCAGTGCTCTTGGCTATACAGATAGTCCTCAATTTACAACCGTAATGGAGCCTGCCCAATAGGGTCATAAGTCATAATGGTCACAAAGCAGATCACCTTTACTACCTTTATTGCATTATTCAAATACTGTGGTTGTTAAGTGAATCCATTGTTCGCAATGGGCCATTTTTGCCAAAAAACGGAAGTAAATGCCAGTTTTCAGCAAAAATGTTGTAAAAAGCAGTCACATGATCATGGGACATTGCAAACAGCCATAAATGCGGGCTGGTTACTGAGTGCCCAAAATGAGATCACATGACTGCAAGGGTGGGGGCAGCTGTTAGAACTTTGGAACAACTTTTCTTCCTTTACTTATCACTCCATGCTGTATATGTCAGCAAGTGGGTGTGGAAATCCACACCTCTTAAATTAAAAAATATGACATGTAACCTATATTTATGCATACTGTAGGCTTAGGCTAGGGAACAGTACAGAATAGATTAAATAAATACCTGAAAAAACTGATTTCCATTTGTAAAATAGGTACAGTAATTCTCTGAAAGTTTTTAATGGTTTTCAACTTTGAACAATCAAACCTTATAATAGTAGATAGATTCAATTACTTTATAATCTTTATAATCTGAAGGAAGACAACCATACTGTAAGGAATTTTATTTTCACATGTCAAGCAGGAACAATTCCTTTTTTTATAAGGCTCAAGAGGCTTAGGTAACTTAGTCACAGTCAACAATACTATTCTAATTATATTAATTCCTATTTCATTGTTTCAATTGAAACTGAAATATATAAATTTAATTACCTGGATAATGAGGTGGAGGATCACAGAGAAGAACAGCACCTACACCTTCTCGTACTTTTACTGCATGTCTCTCTTCCGGAGGAAAAGGATATAAATCTATGCAAGATAATAACAGAAGTTGATGCCTTTATATTGAAGGGAGTGTTTGTGACCTCATGTTTATTTTTTGAGGTCAAGCTGGAGAATGCTTGCTAATAATGGAAACAAACATTTCACAAACATAGAGAATAATGTCTCAATGTATATAGGGCTGTAAAAACATTCTAGATATCTATTTAGGGAATTGTTTTATAGGGATCAGCACTTATATTACTGAGCAGATGAACAGCCAATTTCAAGATACAATATTGGAACATGGATAAAATTACAAGGCTGACAATTCAATAGCCTAGTATTGATTTGTGTATGGGCTGGAAAGCAAATCATCAATAATATTATAATCTTAAATTCAAGATTCAATAAAAGGTGGGCAGAAAATAAGATTAAGGTGAATTTAAGATTCCAATAGAACTTTATTGGCTTATCTGGAAAGGAACAGTTCATGAAAGGCCAGAAATTAAAAGATGGATGAAGATAGTCTGTAAGATTATACTAAACACCAAACTATTTTAACATATATCCATCAATTATTTGATACTTTACTCTATTTAGCCACCACTGCTAGAATTTAAAGTTTGCTAAGGTATTGTTTAGAAGCCAAGAAATTTGGATTTGCTTAATATTTGTGAGATAATCAGGGCTACAGACTAAATGGGAAAATTAAAAAGAAAAGAAAATTCTGGAAAAAGGCAACAGCCAGCCACTCACACATGCTTCCCAGAGAATTGTGTGGCTATACCCATGCAGTCATGAGGAATCAAGCCTGCCTTGAAAGTGTTTTCCATTTTATTAATTGATAATTAGTCTTTGAAAGCTCTTGTCTTTTTATCTCTATTCACTGAACTAAACAAGCAAACAAACAAAAAAATCTTCTAAAAGAAAGGCTGCAACTATATTTCTTGGCTTTTTCTTCAGTTTCCAGGAATGAGATTAGAGTGGGATTGCTTTCGCAAGAAATAGAGGTTGCAAAAACCTGAGGTGGTCACATGTGCACATGTATAGGTAATTAAATTTGAAATATTCAATTCATTTTAATTTACAGCAAAGTCTCTGATTTGACTTAAATAACTGTGACTTTAGTATTAATAGTAGCCATAAGGATTATACCCATCTCTGGATTCATTCACCATAAACAAAATGTTGCATTTATTCTACAGGGAAAATAATAACCTTTCAATATAAATAAATTCTAAATTCTAAATTCTTTTCTTTTAATTTTTTACTATAGTGCATGAACATTGTTAATGTCTTCAAAATTGGGAGGGGGGAGCTTCTGGGAATGCTTTGCACTGTCTGCTAAAATGCCCTTCCCCCAGGGGATGGAATGTCTCTTCCTTATCTAAGAGACAGTTTGCGCTTGGAACCAGAAGAAATTGAAAGTGAGAAAGACCTTTTGAGACAATGCCTGTTTCAAGAGTTCTGCTTTCTCGGGTGGCTTAGCTGAGGTAGGTCCTTCCATAAGGCAAGATCTGCATAGTGCCCAATCTGGAGAGGCAGCTGCCCTACCGAGGTGGGTCACAACTGACATGCCCCTTCCTACCGGTGACATGGAAGTGGGTCAAATAGAGAGCTGGACATATTGTCCTAGCAGACCCCGGGGAAGGAACTTCCAGGGACTTGGGAGTGGTTGAACCTTTGGCAGAAGGCGACTGAGCCAGGTGGTCACACAGGGTCGGAAAAAAAGAGGACTGGGAAGGGAAGGCTCCAAAAGTAACTCTCATGCATGGTGGAGGAAAGAAGAAGGTAAAGAAGAAAGCACCAAAGCCTGCTCCCCCCGAAAAGGGACTGGTGGACCCAAATTCAGAGATGATGAAAGCTATCTTAAAGCACACC
Organism: Azemiops feae; assembly: GCA_023970755.1. Classification (NCBI taxonomy): domain Eukaryota; kingdom Metazoa; phylum Chordata; class Lepidosauria; order Squamata; family Viperidae; genus Azemiops; species Azemiops feae. Next base: position 2,095,010 of record JALGBA010000053.1, on the reverse strand, counting down.
ATGGAGTACGTGTGAGAGTCATTCGAGGAGCTGAAAGCCCAGCTGAAAGAGCAATAGGAATTGGAGGAAGAAGCAGAGGAGGAAGCAGATGAAGAAGAGCTAATGGTGCCTGAAGAGACCCTTAGGGGCCATACCCCAACCAGCAGAGCTGAAGCCAATTCTGTTGTGGGTGAAATTTGATGGGAATCCCAAAAGGTTGGGATTCTTCCTAGCCCAAGTATTCATATACATGCAGATATATGGAAGAACACTGCCTACAGATGAGGAGAAAGTCAGAGTGGTCACTCTAGCGCTGGAAGACGCAGTGGCGGACTGGATGGTGACCCTCTACAACTGCAATGCTCTGGAGCTGAGAAATTCCAACCAGTTCATGGCAGCCCTCCGACATCATTTCAAAGACCGTCTGGCAGACAAAAAAGCTCGCGAGCGCATGAAGACGGTGAAGCAAGGGTGATGACCAGTAACTGAGTACACTGAGGAATTCTGGGAGTTGGTCAGCCGATTAAACTGGCCAGAGGACATCTGGTGAGTTGCTTCCAGGATGGCCTAAATGAAGACCTGTACAATGCCTGTGTGGCCCGTGGGGCCCCAGAGCAATTGTACACTTGGTGCCTCTTAGCAGAAGAGGTGGAAATAGATCAATGCAAGCACCAGCACCACCCGGTGAAACCCACCTTCAAGCCACCCTGGAGAAGAGAGTTGAGATGGCCTGACCATCACTGACCACACCCCACTCTATTGCATGCTTTAAGTGCAGGAAAGAGGGGCACCAAGCAGTTGACTGTCGCTGCAAGATACCAGCAAGAGAAGAGACTGGCAATCCACTGGCAGACCTATGAAAATGACACCACGCCCCAGAGAGCCGGCGATGGCAGTCGAGGAGACCGTGGAACTCCCCTGAGCTTGTAGGTCAAGGGTCGAGTTCCGGCTCTTGTCAACTATGATTCTGAGGCAGCTAAGAGAGACTATGAGAATGACCACTTGGTAAGTGGCCCAATTGATCCCATAACCATGCCCCTAGAACTGTCCATACAGGGTGCCGAGAACAGAGTAAAATTAGTCAGCCCAGAGCTGGTGGGGAAAATGGGAATATCCCTCAGGATGCTAAAGACCCCAATAACTTTCTGCCAAGTCGATGGGTCCATCACAGGGGGAGTCCCTGCCAGTTTTGCTATCAGACCATTGCATATTTCTATGGGAGACCACTCAGAGACTTTAGCATTTGTTGTGGCTCCTAGCATGGAGTGGCCATTATTATTAGGCTTGGCATGGCTAAAGAAATGGAACCCCATAGTAGATTGGAGGGAAGGGCACTTGAAATTCCTGAAGAAGAGAGCCCCTCCCACATCCAAAGAAAAGAGCGGGAGGCATGGACTACGTCACGAATTAGCTTCCACCCTCAACGAACAGGAAATTCAGAGCCTCCCACCAGAATACCGAGACCTAGACGAAGTGTTCAGCGAACAGAGGTCGGATGAGCTTCCACCCCACCGACCCACAGACTGTGCCATTGAAATTATCCCAGGGGTGAAGCTTCCAAAGCCGAAGATGTACTCCATGACCCCACGAGAACTGAATGAACGTCATAAGTTCATTGAAAAGAACTTAGCATGGGGTTTCATCCAGCCTGCAAAACCCCAGGTGATAGCCCCTGCGCTATTCAGGGAAAAGAAAGATGGGTCGCTTCATCTCTGCATAGATTATAGAAGCCTGAACGCTGTGTGCACAGAAAACCTCCCCTTTATGAAGGACATGTTAGCACACCTGTCAAAAGGAAAAATTTTCTCCAAGCTGGAGAAAATATTACTGCATAAGAATACGGGAGGGGGATGAATGGAAGACTGTGTTTAATTGCCCCGTGGGTTGTTTCCAATTTAAAGTGCTACCTTTTGGACTGCAAGGGGCCCCTGCTGTGTTTATGCAATTAATTAATGAGGTTCTGCATGAGTACCTCTACAAAGGGGTTTTAGTTTACCTTGATGACATCTTAATCTACACTGAAACCAAGGCAGAACACGTTAAATTAGTTAGAGCAGTATTGAATAAGCTACGCTCTGCTAAACTATAGGCCAAACTCTCCAAATGTGAATTCCACAAAGATCATATTGACTATTTGGGTTACCGCAACTCCAGTAAGGGTGTCAAGGTGGACCTGGGAAAAGTACAATCAGTATTAGACTGGGCTCCACCTCGTACTGGAAAGCAACTGCAAAGTTTTCTAGGCTTTGTGAACTTTTACCAGCAGTTCATTCCCTCATTTGCGCAAATCACACTCCCCATCACAAACCTACTAAAGACTAAGGGAGTAGACAAACCAAAACCCAGCCAGCTGCTGAAATGGACAGGGAAGTGTCAAGCCACATTCGAAAAGTTAAAGAGACTTTTCTCTGTGGAGCCTATTTTAAAGCACTCAGATCCAGAGAAAGCTTTTGTCATTCAAGCCGATGCTAGTGATGTGGCTGTAGAGGCAGTCCTGCTCCAGAGGAATGAGGAAAGCCAACTGCAACCCCGTTCCTATACTTCTAAAAAACTCTCTGAGACTGAGCAGTGATGGGCAGCCTGGGAGAAGGAAGCCTGTGCTGTGCGAAGGGCGCTTCTAATCTGGAGACATTTCCTAGAGGGGAGCAAAATACCATTCCAAGTGTGGACTGATCATAAGAACTTGGAGGCGATGAAAACCCCTAGGAAGCGTGGTGGTCCCAACATTTCACTGATTCAATTTTACAATCCATTACTTCCCTGGGGGGAGGAACTTCCTAACAGATGCTCTATCTAGGATGCCGCAATGTAATAGTGTTAAATCGTTGAACCGTTTATGCCTCCTAAACAATTTGCAGCGCCTGTCACTACCCGAGCACAAAGCAAGGCCGTGATGCCAATAGACTGAACAGCGTGCCAGGATTTCAAAAAAGCACTAGAAACTGATGAGTGGTTTCAGAGCCATAAGAACTTATGTTTAATCAAAGATGACCTAGCCTGGGTAGGGGAAAAACTGTACGTGCGAGCAACCCTAAGACTGAGAATAATGCAAGCTGGGCATGATTCAAAGATCGTGGGACATTTTGGATTCATAAAAACCCTACACCTACTAAAAAGGTAATTTTGGTGACTTTCCTTAAAAAACAACATAGAAAGTTAAGTGCCAAGTTGCCCCATGTGTGCTGCATCTAAGTAGAGGCAAGGGAAGACGCTGGGACTTTTACAACTGGTGCCAAGCCCTTCAGCACCCTGGAGAGAGATCTCTATGGATTTTATTGTAGAACTCCCTGAAAGTTCTGGGAATACAGTTATTTGGGTGGTTACAGACTTGTTCTCTAAACAAGCCCACTTTATCCCTTGCCCAAAGATCCCTACAGCTAAAATGTTAGCTAAACTGTTCGTGCAATATATTTACCAATTCCATGGGACTCTGCAATGCATCACTTCGGACAGGGGGATTCAATTCACCTCTAAGTTCTGGAAAGCTTTTCTGGACCTTTTGGGTTCTAGACAAGGACTATCATCTAGTCATCATCCTCAAATGAATGGGGGGGGACAGAGACTGGACTCAGTTCTAGAACAATACCTTAGATGCTTTATCAACTATCAGCAAGATAATTGGACTGACCTGTTGCCATTTGCAGAAGTCGCATATAATAAAGCTGTGCATTCCAGCACTGGTTATATCCCTTTCCAGGTTGCTAATGGGCAGACAATTGTCCCTATTCTGGAATTGTCCTCCAAAGAACCTGACATCTCCTCTTTGCAGGAATGGATCAAACAATTACAAAACACCTGGCCAGTAGTGCATAACGCACTGGATGAGGCCAGAAACGCCTATGATAAAAGGAAGGTTGAACAGAAACCTTTTAAGATTGGAGATAAAGTCTATCTCTCTACGAAATATTTGCAATCCTTGCAGCCTTCAAAGAAGTTAGGGCCTAAATTTGTAGGACCTTTTCCCATTAAACACATTATTAACCCAGTAACTGTAGAACTAGAGCTCCCTAAAAGCCTAAGACAGATCCATCCTGTCTTTCATTGTAGTTTACTTAAATCTGAAATTACGTCTAACCTTAGGCCTCCGGCCCCTCCCGTGCCTGTACCAGTTTGGGTGGAAGGGGAGCAACACTTTGAAGTACATGACATCCTGGATTCTCGCAAACACCATGGTTCCACTCAATATTTAGTAGTTTGGAAAAACTTTCCCCCTACTCAAAATGAATGGGTTGTAAAAAGCATATTAGAGCTACTAAGCTACTTAAGCTACTTAAGCGTTTTTATGCAAAATATCCTGATAAGCCTGAATAATGTGGTCCTTCTATTTGTTTCTCTCCCTTTCCTTTTTTCTGTTTTACAAGTGGATTATCCATTTTTCTGGTCCCCAAAGAAAATGGTTCTACTATTTTCTGCAGCCTTTCTTTGTGTCCTGCCATTCTATTGGGAGGGGGGAGCTTTTGGGAATGCTTTGCACTGTCTGCTAAAATGCCCTTCGCCCAGGGGATGGAATGTCTCTTCCTTATCTAAGAGACAGTTTGTGCTTGGAGCCAGAAGAAATCGAAAGTGAGAAAGACCTCGAGGAGCCCGCTGAAAAGACCGGTTACCAAAACACGATGCCACCTGTGGATTGGCTGGGATTCAAATGAACACTGGGACCTTGGGGGGAGGAGTATTGAATGTTGCTTTTAAAATATATTGCTTCGTGGGTTTTTCTCTCAGATCTCGCCTTGATTCCCTGCTATCATTAGCCCCTAATAAAAGTTCCTTTTGAATGCTTGTTTCAAGAGTTCTGCTTTCTCGAGTGGCTTAGCTGAGGTAGGTCCTTACAATGCTTGTTTCAAGAGTTCTGCTTTCTCGAGTGGCTTAGCTGAGGTAGGTCCTTACAGCTTCATTTACACAGCACTGGTAATATGCTTTCCTCTTTGAACTGAAGAAAAGTATGTCACTAAAAAAGAAATCATGCACACACACAATCATTTTTTTTTGGCCTTGTCTCAGTAACAAGGCCAACAGTATTGCTGCCTTCACTCAATAATGCAGAGAAATAGTTCGTAACTGGGAGACTTCGCTGTTTTAAAAAAAGCCACTTTCCACAAATGCTGGGAATCACATAATTCAATAATGCTGCAATAAATAAAGAACTTCCACACCTGCTACTCCAATAGGAGGAATGCTATATAGAAACATACAAAGCACTTCTTTTAAACAAAAAAGGCAGATAAAAGTGCAAGTCCCTCTGCTAACTGTACCTATTACTCCTCACAAATTCACAGCTTCAGATTAACAAATTCACAGCTTCAGATCCATACATGCAAAGTTGAATTCCAACATCAGGAGCACTAATATGACTTCATGGGAGATCTACTTTTGTGGATGCAAACAAAACCATGCCTTGAGGCTAAAATATCTAAAGGTAATATCATACCATCTTATCAATAGGCTGGTAAGAAAGCAGGGATATATCATGAAGACATGTTTTCCACAAATGATTGGCAGGGTAACTTTGCACTAGAAAGTTGTGACAATGATCCTAAAGCAATATTGTTTGGGAAGTTTTTCAGTTTTAGTAAAAAACTGAAATAAGATGTTTTTTATTATATTGAAGTCATGTTGCAAAAATACCATTATTTTGGCATCTACAATTTTATGGAAGCACAAGGTTTATTTTAATAAACTGTTATGTAACAGACCAGCACTGATAAAATTCATCATTAAATATAAGCAGATAGGCTTATCTAAAAGATATAATAAAAGTCCCCAAATATTTTTCATCTAGAAGAAAATGATCCATTCATATTCACCCACTTTTCTCACTCTAATCACAGTAAAAAAAAACAATAGTGATTATGTTTGGAGAAGGTGTCTTTTTCATACTGCTCCAATCAGCATGGATCATGACAATAAGTCAAACTAAACTAAGTCAGTAACATACCAACCTACTGAACACCATTTCAAAGAGTTCATGCGTGTAAAGGTAAAGGTTCATGTAAAAACCACTTACATCCAAAGTTTAAAGTTGCTTCCCGGCTCCTAATAGTTCCATGTATATTGTATGCTATGCAAACATATGTTCCTTCATCCCTTGACTTCTCAGGATTATTGATTTCCAGGTTACCTCCTACCATACTATAATGTTCTTTTGTCAATTTAATATCAACATCCCAGTTGTTACGTTGCCACCTATTCAAGGAAAATATTTATTTTTAAAAAATATTAATACCTTATGTCAGCACTTCAATTGCCTTAATACACATTGCCTCCAAAACATGGTATGGTATCCCTACAGAATGAGATTATGGCAATAAGAGTATCTGTTTCATTGAATAGTGCAAAGTTTAATTGGAAATTCAGTTTGAATTTGACTGTTTCTAAATCAGTCTGAATTGAATCCAATTTGATAATTTAGACGATCTTCCGTGCATGCAGGAAAAAAATATCAAACTGGGTTTCCGAATGACATAATTTTATTAGTTAAAGCATCAAACTAATTTTCTCAATTGAATTAGATATCTGACCTGAATTGATCTGCACTGACAATACAAATCTGATCTTATTGCATACTACTATTCCTAGGTGTTAATTACAGATTCCTCAAAATAAATCCATTGTGCTAGTTACAGAATGACAGGGATTCCTAAATAATATGGTTATAGAATTGAAAATAATTATTTAAATGCTTTTCAGAGATACATAGAATTTAATAAAAATAATATTTCTCACAGTTCATTCAATCATACTACCATCAACTTGAATTAAGAATGTAGTTTCTTATATATTAGCCATCAGGGTGAGCATCTAATCTGCCTTATATATAATCTCCTCCGTACAACAGATAAATATAATATTGATTCAATTTTTAGAATGCTCTGTGAACACTGAAAAGTTTTTGCCCAAATTGTTTGATTGTATTATAATAGGCAAATAATGTACTGTAGAATATAGATAATAGCAGAATATAGTGATATTTTATAATAGAAATTAGAAATTATTAACACTATGATGTTTTGGGTAAGTTAAACTTTTAAAGATGAGGACAAAAGCTATATCGATGTTAAATATAATTCCTAAAATGTTAATTAACATAAGATTGCTTGAAATATATAATTAATGCTAAGTATGACCTTGTGTCAGATTTCCCCCAGTCTGATCCCTTAGAAAGTAAAACTCTCAACTCCATTTGCTTGAAGTGAAAAGGCACTTTTACTAAGAGATGCTAATTGCAGTAAAGTCAAGTGGAATTTAAAATTCCCACGCATCAATACAGAACTAAACCCTGGTTTCCCTTACCCCCCCCCCAATGGTCTATCCATGTGTAGTCAATCTGGCACTGCCGAGATGTTTTGGGAAATGCTGAGGTGTTTGGATGGGTGAAATTCCACTCTCAGGGCAAACGGGCTTGAAGATGCCAGCATGTCAGCATGAACTGGATTCCAAAGCGTTCTGTTCTCCCTCAACTGTCTATCCCACCTCACAATTTCCTATCATAAAGTAATTCAGCTTTATGGCCCATTTGTTCCCCTCTCCCTTCCCCGGTTAATGGCAGAACACCAGCAAGGACCAACCAACGATGGTGGATTTGACATGCTGCCCCTCTTGACAAGGACGTCAGTCCTGCAAAGCAAAAGGAAACACACAACAAAGAGAGAGAGAAAAACAAGGTAGATATATGGTTACAATAGGGAACTATTTTGGTTTATCAGGATACTAGTTATGGAAAGGAGGAGCTTGAGAAGTTTGGCTGCTTTAATGTGCTTAAGTCTCCATTCAGTCTCAGAAGGAGGAAAGTGTTTCCATGCCACTAGATACTGAAGCTTTCCTCAGTGTTTACAAGAGTCTAAAATGTCCTTCATTTCAAAATGTTGTTCCCCCTCAGTCATGAGTGGTTTGGGTGGCAGAGGCAGCGTTGGACGCAGAAGGGACTGAGTTTGCGATTTTAGAAAACTACAATGAAAAATTGGGTGAATGCGTCTAAGGGATTTCAGCAGCTCAAGCTCCACTGTGACCCAATTGATGATTCTTTTGATAGAGAAAAGGCCAACATTCTTTGGTCCCAGTTTTTGGAAAGGCTGTCTGGATTGCAGGTATTTAATAGAGAGGTAGACCCGGTCTCCTATTTTAAAGTCTTTGGGTTTTGTTCATTTTTTTGTCTGCACACTTTTTATAAGTTTCTCTTGCCTCCTCCAATGATTTCCTGACAACCGGTCAGGAATTCTGTAGCTGGGCAACCCAGTCATGGAATGGGGTGGTGGTAGCCAGGGGCAGCTCAGGCACGAGTACAAAGTCCTGTCCCATAGCCACCTTGAAAGGGGTAAACCCAGTTATTGTAGGCTACTTCAGCAAATGGAAGAAAGTCTGTCCAATTGTCCTGTTGGTAATTTATGTAACACCTCAGGTATTGTTCTAGAACCCCATTCATATGTTCACACACCCCATTAATTTCCAGATGATGACTGGAACTAAGCCCTTGGGATGTCCCAAGAAGTTTTAAAACTCCTGCCAGAATTTGGAAGTGAATTGTGCTCCACAGATGGAAATTATCCATTGCGGATATATGTGGTGGATGAACAACTTAGCCAAGGTATGGGTGGAAGGGATCATATGGCAGGGCACGAAATGCACTTGTTTAGAGAACAAATTAGTGATCATCCAAATTAATGTGTTTCCTGAGCTTTCCAGTAGTTGTACTATGAAGTCCATAGAAATTTTCTTCCAGAGAGTGTAAGGCTCTGCCATTGGTTAGAGGAGTCCTGGTGTTTTCCCTTGCCGCTTGGCTGAAGCACAAATTGGGCAGCTGGCCACTTTGAATGTCTTTCTTAAGTGAAGGCCACCAGAACTAGCACTTAATCAGGTGTAACGGTTTTATAAAACCAAAATGTCCCGCAGTCTGAATCAGGCTTTTCTCCAGGACTTGTAATCTTTGGCTTTCTGGAACATATAGCTTGGTCCACGTCCAGGTTAGGCCTCCTTGCATTGTGCATTCATTTTTGTGAGCTTGGAACCACTTGTCTCCTTCTAGTGCTGCTTTTAGAGTGTCCACTATGCCTTCCCCAATTTGGGGTTTTCCTTTTGCCTGTGCTCAGGTGATTACTGGTGCCACAAGCTGGTGAATAACCAGTCTGACTATTTCCTATTTGGAACTGTTGTATTGGGGCATCCTGGATAGTTCATCAGCTAAAAAATTCTGGGAGGTAGCAGAGAGTGAAGTTAAATCGATTAAAATACTGAGCCCACTGAACTTGTTTGGGCAATAGTCTCCAGGGCATTTTTAGGGCTTCTAGGTTTTTGTGGTCAGTCCAGACCTCGAAAGGGGTCTTGCACCTTTCCAGGAAACACCTCCACATTAAGAGTGCCCAGCATACCACCTAAGCCTCCTTCTCCCAAACCACCCACTGCCATTCAGTGTCAGTTCGTTTCCTGGAGGTGTACGTACATGGCTGTAGGGCACTCTGGCTGTTCCTTTGTAAAAGAACTGCCCCCACTGCCACATCACTAGCATCCACCTAAATAATAAACAAGGCATTAGGGTCTGGGTGTTTTAGCACTGGTTCGGCAGCAAACAATCATTTGAGTTTTTCAAAAGCTGCCTGGCATTCCATTGTCCACTTCAGTTGCTGGCTTAGTTTGGGTTTCCCCTTCCCTTTCATCTTAAGTTGATAATGGGGAGGGAGGTCTGGGAGAACAATGGGATAAATTGGTGGTAAAAATTTGAGAATCCCATAAAAGCTTTGCAGTTGCTTTCTGGTGTGGGGTTGGAGCCCACTCCACCACTGCCCTAACTTTCTCACTGTCCATCTCTATTCCCTCATGTGAACTGCAGTAGCCCAAGTAGTCAATTTGATTAGAATAGAATAGAATAGAATAGAATAGAATAGAATAGAATAGAATAGAATAGAATAGAATAGAATAGAATAGAATAGAATAGAATAGAATAGAATAGAATAGAATAGAGCTGGAAGGGACCTTGGAGGTCTTCTAGTCCTGCCCCCTGCTCAAGCAGGAGAACTATACCATCTCAGACAAATGACTGTCCAGTCTCTTCTTAAAAACCTCCAGTGATGGAGCGCCCACGATTTCTGAAGGAAAGCTGTTCCACTGGTTAATTGTCCCCACTGTTAGGAGCTTTCTCCTTAATTCCAGGTTGCTTCTCTTTTTGATCAGTTTCCAACCATTGTTTCTCGTCCTGCCCTCTGGTGCTTTGGAGAATAATTTGACCCCCTCTTCTTTGTGGCAGCCTCTCAAATACTGGAATACTGCTATCATGTCACTCCTGTTTCTTCTTTTCTTTACACTAGCCAAAGCCAAGTCCTGCAGCTGTTCTTCATATGTTTTAGTCTCCAGGTCTTTGATCATCTTAGTTGCTCTTCTATGAACTTTTTCTAAGGTCTCAACATCTTTTTTGTAATATGGTGACCAAAATTGGTTGCAGTATTCCAGGTGTGGTCTCACTAGGATTTTATAAAGCAGTACTAATACTTCGTGTGATCTTGATTCTATGCCTGTTTATACAACCCAGGATTGTATTAGCTTTTTTGGCTGCTGCTGCACATTGCTGGCTCATAGTCAAGTGGTCGTCCACTAGGACTCCAAGGTCCCTCTCACAGTTACTGTTTTTGAGCCAGGTCTCACCTAATCTGTACTTATATCTTTAATTTTTCCTGCCTAAATGTAAAACTTTGCTTTTCTCCCCATTAAAATTCATTTTGTTGGATAGGGCCCATTGTTCAAGTTGGTCAAGATCTTTTTGGATCCTGAGTTTGTCTTCTGGGGTGTTGGCTACTCCTGACAGTTTGGTGTCGTCTGCAAATTTAATGAGTTCCCCTTCTATTCCGTCATCTAAGTCATTGATGAAGATAGCTATTCGCAGATCTGTTTTTTTATTATCTTTTCCAGGATCTTCCCCGGTATTGATGTTAGATTGATTGGTCTGTAGTTTCCTGGGTCCATTTCCCCCCCTTTCTTGAAGATGGAAACCACATCAGCCCTTTTCCAACCCTCAGGTACTTTCCCGGTGCTCCAGGATTTATGAAAGATGGGGTGCAATGGTTCTGAGATAACATCTGCCAGCTCCTTCAGAACTCTGGGATGTAATCTGTCGGGTCCCGGTGATTTATATTCGTCAAGGTCGGATAGGTGTTCTCTTACCATTTTCTTGCTTATTTTAATTTTTGTTTCAAGTCTTTTGCAGTATTTTTTTTGGTATGTTGTGCTATAATTTCTTTCTTTTTACTCTGGTGGATCTCACATTTTGAAAATTTAGCATATAATTGAACCGCCCTAAGTTTTTTAAGCACCACTCTAAACAGCTTCACATGCTCCGTCATTGTCTCAGTATAAATCAGTATGTCAACCAGGTAGACCAGCATGCCTTTGTACTGATGCTCATGCAGCACCTTATTTAACAGTTGCATGAAGACAGCAGGGGGCCCTTGTAGTCCAAAGGGGAGGACCCTGAATTGAAAATATCTTAAGGGGCAGTTAAAAGCTGTTCTCCATTCGTCTCCCTCCTTGATCCAAACTTGGTAATAGCCTTCTCGCAAGTCAAACTTAGTAAAAATCTTCCCTTTGGCCAAATGGGCTAACATGTCGTTCATTAGTGGCAGTGAGTAGACATTTTCCACACACACAGCATTTAGCCCTCTATGCACAGACGCAGGGACCCATCCTTTTTCTCCCAGAATAGCCCTGGGGTGGCCAGTCTGAGTCGAGCCAGCTGAATAAATCCCTGCTGGGATTTTTTTTCTATAAAAAGATGTAGTTCCTCCAGTTCCCTAGGGGTCATCGAGTACAATTTGGGTTTGGGTAGTTTAGCCCCTGGCAGGATCTCTATGGAGCAGTCTGTTGGCTGATGGGGTGGGAGTTCATCTGAATCTTTCTTGCTAAACACATCCCACAAGTCCCAGTACTTTGGGGAAATTCGGGGATTGGCCTTCTGCTCATGCATTGCAGCCCCCACCTCTTGCCTTGGGTTTGGGATCTCTAAGTTCTTTCTTGGTTTCATTTTAGCCTCAGCCTGCCAGATTTTTAACAGCTCCCTCCTCCAGTTCACATAGGGGTTCCATTTCCGTAGCCACACCAAATGTCTCTCCATGCCTGGGGCCACAATAAAACTCAGAGTCTCTGTGTGTGCCCCCATCCACATTTCTATTGGCTCGGTGACGAACATCGCTGGGATCCCCCCTGCTACGGAGCCATCTAACTGGCAGAATACCACCAGAACTTTGAGTGGTCTAAGTCTCACCTCCAGTTTCTCCACTAAGACAAGGTTGACCAAACACCTGGTGGATCCTGAGTCCAGAAGGGCCATCAGGCTGACTTTTTACATCCCAAAGATTGGACTATCAGTTCAATGGGGACTGTCAGCGGGCTGATTGGGCCACTTACCAGGGGGTCATCGTCAGAGTCAGTATAGCTCTCCCCTGGACCTCCTGCTGGGCTAGTCAGAGTTCTCTTGCCATCCCTGGGGGATGGTGTGAACTCTATGACCTCCATTCCTTCCAGGTCTGTCCCACAGACTCACGGCAGTGGCTTGGCAGGCTTTTGGGTGAGCCATGGGGTTATTTGCTGGGCCTGCAGATTGGACCTGCATTCAGCGGCCTGGTGCCCCTCCTTTCTGGACGAAGCAAGCTGTAGAGCATCGCTGAGGCCTCTGGGCACCCGTCTATGCTTTTGGAGTTTCCTTCTTCTCCGGGAACGATTTTTGCCATCCCCTCCCTGGGAGATGCTTGTTTTGGGCAAGATCGATCTCTGCTTCCTCAACCAGGATATACCAGCCACGGAGAGTGGGAGGGGGGTGCCCCTGGAGATGCAGGTGTTGTAGATCTCATCAGTTAGCTTGTCTTTGAAATAGCTGATCAAGATATCTTGTGGCCAATCGTTAAACTGGCAGACCATATTGCGGAACTCCTAGGTGTACTCAGCCATACTCCTCCAGCCCTGGCTGATAGTTTTGATGCAGTCCCTGGCTTTGTGGTCAGCAAGGGGGTCTTCGAAATGTTTTCAAAGCGCTGCCATGAAACAGTTGAAGTTCCTCAGCTCCATGGTGTCGTCGTTATGGAGGGTGACTATCCACCTTGCTGCAGCCCCTTCCAGGGCCACGGTGACACATCTCGCCTTGCCACCCTCTGTAGCTATTTTGGGACCATACTCTTGCATATAGGTCCAAATCCGGGCTAGAAAATCCCCCAGTTGCTGAGGACCACCATCAAATTTCACACCCAGTAGTGGGGTCTTGTGGCTCCTTCTCCTTGCTGGAACTAGTCCCGCAGGGCCCCCACACTAGGCCCCTCCAGGTGCTGGGGCTGCGGAGGCTGCTGGAGCCGCGGATCCAGCTTCCAGTTTGCCTGCTGCAGAGGATGTGTTTGCCCCATTGTTCACTGAGGCTGGATGTGGCTGATTATCTGGCTGCGAGATGAGGTTGAGGGCTTTGTGCGCCTTCAGGTTTTTTTAAAAAAAACCCCAACCCCGCATAAAGGATGGCTTGCTCCCTCCCTGGCCATGCTCTCCACCTCCTCCTCCTCCTCCTCCTCCAGTTCTTTCAGCTCCATTCTCTGTTCTCATCAGCAGCTTCCGCGGCTTCCACAAGTAAGTCACCTCCACCTGCTTCTCTTCCCAGTCCTCCTTCTTTCTAACACCTAGGGACCACCTGGGTCTTGGTGGGTCACTGCAGCTCTCTCTGTCTCTAGTCCATTCGGAGAAATCCAGCCTGTGCGGGGGCCTGGATGAAGGCTCTCCCCAGCATTCAATTTGTTCCTGGTCGCTCCCTTGAGCTGACATTGCATGCATGGTCCCCATGGTACAGGCAATGCCCTTTCTGGGTTGACCACAATTTCAGATTCTGTTTAATATCAGACCTGCCCCAGTCTGATCCCTTAGGAAAGTAAAATTCTCAACTCTATTTGGTTGAAATGAAAATACATTTTTACTAAGAGATGCTGATTGCAATAAAGTCAAGTGGAATCTAAAATTCCCACGCACCAGTACAGAACTAAACCCCTGGTTCCTCCTAGCCTTCCCTCTGTGGTCTGTCCGTGTCTGGCCAATCTGGCACCACCAAGATGTTTTGGAAAACGCTGAGGTGTTTGGGTTGGTAAAATTCTACTCTCAGGGCAAACGGCCTTAAAGATGCCAGTGTGCCAGCATGAACTGGATTCCAAAATGCTCTGTTCTTCCTCAACTGTCAATTCCCCCCTCCAAATTTCCCATAATAAAGGTATACAACTTTATGGCCCATTTGTTCCTCCTCCCTTCCCTGATTGATGACAGAACACCAGCAAGGTGCCAAGCCGAAGCTGGTGAATCTGACACATTGATAAATAGAAGCAAAATGCAACTGAATTATTTCATCATTTGAAAAAGGTTTCAATCTTTGAGCTTAATATTTAGTACTATGATTTCTACTGTACTGTTATTTATAAATGTTAAAAAAAGGAGAAAGATAAGAGTTGTACCAGGGCAGATTGATTTCAGCACTGCTCATCTCTTACCACTTGCTTTCTATTCATTTTTACAGTATACTTTTATTTGCTAAAAAATAATCATGCTTTATGACTGCTTCATTTAGCAATGGAAGGTAGGCCTCAGTAATAATTGGCACCTTCCATTGCTAAATGAAGCAGTCATAAAGCATGATATCTGACCATGTGAGTTAGCAACAGCAGTTATGGCAGTCCCCAATTACTTTTAGTTAAGTGAAGATTGTGTGGATTATTAAGTGTGGTTCTCACATGATCATTATCATGACTTCTAGTCCTACCAACTTCCCAACTGACTTTGCATGCTACTTTGCATTACTACTCATGTAGCAACGATATAGGTGGCTGTAAATTAAACTGTCCTTTCTGAAAAAGTAACACAACTTTGGAACTAAATCATTAAGTTTTCTGCAGTTGTTAGTAAACTGACTTTTCCAAACTTGCTAGGGTTATCCACCACTGGTGCATTTTTGGACCAAATCTCAGATCTAAACTGAATTAGTACAATTAGTATTATTAATATAACATTAAGAGAGTAACCCAAGTTACTTGTAAGTAGGTGTAGGGATTCCTCTGGCTCTGCAGTTCATCGACACTTTTGCATCTGGAGACTCTTCTGGATATACCGTATCAATGGGCTGCTCTTCAAAAATTGGTCCGTAACCTTTTAGTTCATCTGCAAATAGATCGCAAGGCAATTTAATAATGTCATCCAATTAGTATGCATAGAATGCAGAAAGTTTAAACATCTCTAAATTTTTTTAGAGATGTAACAGAGGAACAACCACAGGCTATAACTTCCAATTCATGATTTTATTTTGCCAGTATACTACCCATTAGAACAGGGGTCTCCAACCTGTGGGCTGCAGCCCACTACTGGGCCGCAGCCTATTGGCCACCGGGCCTTGTGAGTGGCTGGCCAGTGCACATGTGTGCACAAGCGTCATGGGCATTCACGGACCCACTTGCACAGGCATCATGGGTATTCACGGCCCCACTCATGCAAGGAAACAGGCTGTCAGAGGGCCACAGAAATGTCACCCGGCCTCAGATCCAGGTGGCAGCAGCCTGGAGAAGGCCTCTGGTGCCCAGATCGGGCCACTGGAGGGCCACAGAAGCATTCCCCGGCCTCAGATTCAGGCAGCAGTGGCCTGGAAAATGCCTCTAATGCCCTGATCCAGCCTCCAGAAGCACGCAGAAGCATCCCCTGGCCTCAGATCCGGGCGGCAGCAGAAACCGCGGCAGAGAGGAGACAGATCTTTTAAAGGTGAGTCTGGCGCGGCAGGAAGGGAGGGGGAAGCATAAAGTATCTTAGTGGGTTGGGGAGGCCTTGGGGGCCTGTTCCATCACTAGGCTGTCCATGGCCTTCCCCACCCTGAGATACCTCATCACTTAACGAGCTGCATGCGTCTTAATGAGCAAGGGAGTTACCTCATTTGAGGTACAAGATTCACTCCCACAAGTTTTCAAGTTATGAGTGGAATGGGCAGGCTCCATTATACTCGTAACTCGAGGACTACCTATAGTCAACCCATAAATTGCTCATTATAATCTTTGTTTTTATATTAATCCAGTAGACAATGAGATTGCTTCTAAAGTTCTGATCTTGAAACCTGATTAAACTGCTTCTCAATTAAGTGAATTAAGTGAAATCTCCCTAGCTATCTATAAATTAAAATGAAAAATGGCATCCATTAAGAGCAATAGAGTTTATTTTCTTTTATTTCATGTTTAGAAGAGGAAATTCAAAACTTAGGTTATTGTATGGAAAAAATAGAAAAAAAGTTCTGAGAGTCTTGTACATCAAGCAAACAAATAAAGTGAACATCATCTGATCATTTAATTTTCAAAACATTTATAAGGATTTCTCTTGTGCAGGATTATTCTTCATTACAGTATCATTCTCTGCAGGTAATGGATTCAGATATGAAAGATTAAAACCACTCCTGTTACAAAATGAAATAAAAGTCTTGTATATTCTAAGAAATATACATGAAACAATGTTTTTATTATTATTTATATCCCGCCTTTATTATTTTTACAAATAAGGTAGCAAACACACATAACATTCCTTCCTCTTATGTTTCCCAGAACAACAATCCTGTGAGGATTGCGAGACAGTGACTGGCTCAAAGTCAATAAACTGGCTCTCATGTTCTATCTTGGCCAGACTTTTGTAAGAATTCTAAGACTTACGTCCCAGCATCTAGAACAGTGTTTCTCAACCTCAGCAGTTTTAAGATATGGGACTTCAGTTTCCACAGTTCTCCAGAAAACATGGGAGTTGAGGTCTACACAACTTAAAGTTGCTGGGATTGAGAAATATTGATACAGATGGTGAAAGGTTAGGGAAGATTATTTAAAACCATAAAAAGCTGAGAGAGTATTATATTTACTCTAAATAATTTGCTTATTACAAATGATTTGTACAAAATTGTGACACCTAATCAAAGCTTTCAGTGCTGAGTGTGCTGTTTGTTTCTTCAGTAAAGATTTGTCTTTCTTATGTTACCGTGACTTGCCAAAATAATATTAATGTGAAACACTGTTTTTGTTTTGTTTCATTTTGGCTAATAACCAATATCTTTGGAAACTAAGCATGTCCTGGACTGTATCAGAGAACCTTTCAAGTGAGTCTGCTGACACCCTGGATATCACATGCAACTGATTAAGAAAATGTGTGTACTTTAAATGAGGCTGCATTTAAATTAGAATACCTTAATTAATTAAATAGGTAATTACAGTAATCTTTTTTGTACTTTTGTTTTCATCTGATTTTTATTTCCTGTAACCAATCCTGCAATCTTTTTACAGCAGTAATGAAGACAAAATGGCCAAAATTTCTGGGAGTTTGTTAGAAAGAAATAATGACTATTATACTATTTAAAACAAATTCGGCTTGTTGTTGTTGTTAGTTGCGAAGTCGTGTCCGACCCATCACGACCCCATGGACAATGTTCCTCCAGGTCTTCCTGTCCTCTATCATCTTCTGGAGTCCATTTAAGCTCACGCCTACTGCTTCAGTGACTCCATCCAGCCACCTCATTCTCTGTCGTCCCATTCTTCTATTGCCCTCAATCTTTCCCAGCATTAGGCTCTTCTCCAGTGAGTCCTTCCTTCTCATTAGGTGGCCAAAGTATTCGGCTAGAAATGTAAATAAAGTACAGTATCTGCAGGGTTGGAATGTTTTGCTTATATTCAATGTAACTTCCAGTGCCACCCAGATATTCTTTGGCTGTAAAGCATGCTTATTTTTCATTCTTGAGGATCTGGGATAGATGAAAACTCAGACATCGATTTATCTCTCTGTCTCTGTCTCTCTCTCTCTCTCACACACACACACAAACACACACACACTATTGTTTGAACTACAAAAATGCTGTTGTTTTCCCTAGACAGTTCTTTTATTGGACTATGTAGATATATAGACAATATATGATGATGGTGGGTGGTGATGATGATGCAAGCTTTGCAAAATAATGCAGAATAAATATATGGCAAAAGTTTTGAAACTTCCTTGTTGCAATTCTTTTTCCCAATTAAAAATAGCTGATGTAGCTTTATACTATCCCTATTTACATGTTTTGGAAGAAATCATCTTCCATGCTTAAAAATATTAATATTTATTATTATTGCAAGACAAAAACAAAGGGAGAGAGAAATAATACAGATGCATGGTTAGGTATGCAAGCTATATTGGTTTATTAGGATATTGGTTATGAAAGCCCTTAAGGAGCTTAGCTGCCTTGACGTTTTTAAGGTCTACCCATTCAGTTTTAGAGGGAGGAAAGTCCATGCGACAAAATACTCGATGTTTACAATTCAAAATGCTGTTCCCCTTCAATCATGAGTGGCTCTAATGGTGGTGGTGGTGTTGGGTGTAGTGGGAACAGATTTTTGGGTCTTAAAAAGCTGCAAGGGAAAATGGGATGGATGTGCCTAAGTGATTTAGGCAGTTCAAGTTCTATTGTAACTGGGTTGATAATCCTCTTAATGGGGAAAGGGCCAACATACTTTGGTCCCAGCTTTTTGGAAGATTGCCCAGACTGCAGGTATTTTGTAGAAAGGTAAACACAGTCCCCTACTTTAAAGTCTTTGGGCTTTATTCGCTTTTTATTGGCTTGTGTTTTGTAAGTTTCTCTTGTTTCCTCCACTGACTTTCTAACCACTGCCCAGGTATTCTATAATTGAGTAACCCAATCCTTCAGAGATGTGATAGGAGGGGTGGCTAGGGACAATTCGGGTATGGACACAAAATATTGTCCCATAGTCATTTTAAATGGGGTGAAACCCAGTGCTGCTATGTACGGAGTTGTTGTAAGCCATCTCAGCAAATGGCAGGAGGTCCGTCCAATTGTCCTAATGATAATTGATGTAACATCTCAGGTATTGTTCCAGGACCCCATTCAAATGTTCACAGCCCCTATTCGTTTCCAGATGATGATTGGAACTAAGTCCTACCAAAACTTTGAAGTGAATTGCACTCCACAATCAGAGATTATTTGTTGCAGAGCACCGTGTAATCTATAGACATATTGAATGAACAGCTTAGACAAGGTGCGGGCAGAAGGAATATTTTAGCAGAGCATAAAATATGATTGCTTAGAAAAAAAAGTCAGTGATCACGATATTCCCTGAAGTTTCAAGGAATTCCACTATGAAGTCCATGGAGATTTCCTTCCATGAGGCAGTAGGCTCTGCTACCGGCTGGAAGAGTCCTGGTATTTTCCCCTGCTGCTGCTTTGCTGAGGCATATACTGGGCAACTGGCCACATAATTCTGAATGTCCTTTTTAAGCGATGGCCACCAAAACTGCAGCTTAATTAGGTGTAAAGTCTTTACAAAGCCAAAATGCCTTGCAGTTTTTGAGTCATGGCTCCTCTCCAAGATCAGCAATCTCTGGCTTTTGGGCACATATAGTTTGGCTCCTACCCAGGCCAGACCACTCTATATTGTACATTCATTTTTGTGGGCTTGGAACCATTTGTTCCCTTCTACTCCTGCCTTAGGGTCGCCTCTATCCGTTCACCTATTTAGGGTTTCACCTTTGCCTGCCGCAAGCTGGCAGGAAGGGATGATGGGTCTAACTACCACCAGCTCAGAACTATTGTTTTGAGGTATTTTGGATAGTGCAACCGTTAAAAAATTATTTCCCCTAGGAGATACCAGAAGGTGAAGTTGAACTAATTAAAGTACTAAGACCATTGGACTTGCTTTGGTGACAACCTCTGGGGTGTTTTCAGGGCTTCTAGGTTTTTTGCTCCCTTCCAGCAAGTGCCTCCAAATTAGGAGCACCCAGCACACTGTGTAAGCCTCTTTTTCCCAAACTGCCCACTGAAGCTCTGCGTCAGTGAGTTTCTTGGAGGTGTATGCACATGGTTATAGGCCACCCTGGTTGTTTCTTTGTAAGATAACTGCCCCCACAGCCACATCATTAATGACTTAGATCAGGGAATAGAAGGGGAACTGATCAAATTTGCAAATGACACTAAACTGGCAGGAGTAGCCAACACCCCAGAAGACAAGCTTAGAATCCAAAAAGATCTTGACAAACTTGAACAATGGGCCCTATCCAACAAAATGAGTTTTAATGTGGAGAAACCAAAGTTTTACATTTAGGCAGGAAAAGTCACAGGTACAAGTACAGTCTGGGCGAGACCTGGCTCAAAAACAGCAATTGTGAGAGGGACCTTGGAGTCCCAGTGGACGATCACTTGACTATGAGCCAGCAGTGTGCAGCAGCAGCCAAAAAACTAATACATTCCTGGGTTGTATAAACAGAGGCATAGAATCAAGATCACGCGAAGTATTAGTACTGCTTTATAAAACCCTAGTGAGACCACACCTGGAATACTGCAACCAATTCTGGTCACCATACTACAAAAAAGATGTTGAGACCTTGGAAAAAGTTCATAGAAGAGCAACTAAGATGATCAAAGGCCTGGAGACTAAAACATATGAAGAACAGCTGCAGGACTTGGGTTTGGCTAATCTAAAGAAAAGAAGAAACAGGGGTGACATGATAGTAGTATTCTAGTATTTGAGGGGCTGCCACAAGGAAGAGGGGATGACATTCACCAGAGCACTAGAGGGAAGGACGAGAGGATTGGACTACCAATTCGATGGAGACTGTCACCGGAGTGACCAGACCACTTATCAGGGTGTCATCGTCAGAGTTGGTGTCACTCTCCCCTGGGCCCTCTGCTGGGCTAGTTGAAATTCTCTCACCATCCTTGGGGGATGGAGTGAACGCTACAACCTCCACTCCTTCCAGGGCTGTCTCATGGGCTTGAGGTGGTGGTTTGGCAGGCTTCCTGATAGGACTTGGGGTCATTTTCTGGGTAGGTCGGTTTGATTTGCACTCGGCGGCCTGCTGCCTCTCCTTCCCACACTTGAAGCATCGCTGAGGGCTCTGGACAGCCACCTGTGCTTTCAGTGTTTCCTTCTACTCCGGGAAGGACTTTTGCCACCCCTTTCCTGTGCGATGCTTATTTGGGCTAGATTGATTTCTACCTCCTCCGCCAGAACATACCAATCATGAAAGGTAGGGGGGTCATCCCTGGAGATACAGGTGTTGTAGACCTCATGGTTTAGCCAGTCTTTGAAGCAGCCGATCAGGATGTCTTGTGGTCAGTGAGCCTGCAAGCCAGGTTGCGGAACTATTGGATGTACTCGGCCACACTTCTTCACCCTGGCTGATGGTCTTGATGCGGTCCCTGGCCCTGTGACACCACTGTTCCATGAGCTGCACTGGTTACCAGTCTGCTTCTGGGTGCAATTCAAGGTGTTGGTGATCACCTGTAAAGCCCTTCATGGCATGGGCCCAGGTTACTTGAGGGACCGTCTCACCCCACTGGGATTAGCCAGTACCACTCGTGCTGGCAGAGAAGGCATGCTGTGAGTCCCGTCAGTCCGAGTATTCTGGCTGGCTGGGTCCAGGAGAAGGGCCTTCTCTGCTATTGTTGTTGTCCTCTGGAACATCTTGTCCCCAATGTAAGGTTGTCCCCAACCCTCCTATCTTTTTGCAAGGGCTTAAAGACATGGCTGTGCCAGTTGGCTTGGGGCTCCAATGGGGGATCAACCAATGGAGGTAGTTTACTGAGTAATAACAGATCCCACTCCCCCCCACTCTGCCCCCACCATCCCCATGTGTTTTTAGTTTTAATGTTTGTTTTTAACTTTTTATGTTTTACATTTTATGTAACTGTAAGCCACCTAGAGTGTAAGGTCCTGCCTCAGCTAGTTCTCCCAAGAAAGCAGAACTCTTGAAAATGGCATTGTTTTAAAAGGAACTTTTATTGAAAGATAGTGAAAGCAGAGAGACAAGGCAAGATCTGAATATTCCGTGAAAACATTATATTAAAACCCTTCCCAACTGCCCAACTGCCCAGTCCATTTCCAGCTAATCCAAAGGTATGAAGTTGTTATGGGAACTGGAAACTGAGAGAGCAATAAAGCACTGTTCCCAGGCACTGCATCCTCTCCTCACCGCGAGTAGAGATAAGGCAGATGGCCCGAGGCACATCCCTCACCTCTTTCACACCCAAAGAGATACATCAAAGTGCAGAAGAACAAAACGAAAGAAACACATCACAGAAAACTCAAATATTCCCCCCTCCCAACAGAATGGCAGCGTCCCGATAAGGATCTGATTATGGTAAAATGGGCAGCCAAAATTTTTATAAATAAATAAATTAAATAAATAATAATGAATTAGAAATATCATTTGAAGTTGTTATTAAAGTTTCAATAATATTTGTTGAATATATAATAATGGAAACATTATTAAATTTGATCAGTTTTCAAGAAATCATTCAATCCACCATGAGAAACAAACAAAAGCAGCTGGGCTCGTCATAACATGCAGTAATGACTTAATCAAATTAAAAAAAAATTCATTGTTTCTAAAGTTTTTCTTTAGAAACTTAAGAATACACCCAGTGTTGTCCCAGACCTTGAGAACAGGGTGATTGCAATGATTTGTTTTGTTTCTATGTGGTGTGGTCTGCTTTGCTTTTGTTGTGGTATTTTTGCTCTTTTGGTCATTTGTATTCTTTGTATGACAAGTTTTTTAAAAGATTGCAAATCACCCAGAGTCATTTAGTTAGGCAGTCTGTACTTTAAATTAATTTTAAAAAGTTAAAGGAAATAAGCAATATGTTATATTACTTCAGTGCTCTACCAGCACTGAACTACAATCCAAGAGATAAAAAGTCACAATATATCGTGTCAGGGACATATGATTGAAAAGTGGTTTACCTTCTCTAGAGTGCCACTTGGGAAAATCAGTAAAAGTCAGTTGCTACCTGCAGGAGTGGACTGGTTTCTTTTTATAGAATTGCAGAATATAAAATGAACCTTATTATTCTCTTTTAACATTGTTTTCATCCAAACATTACTTGAATCCAAAAGATATTTTTGACTATTTTTCTTCTCATTTATCTAGCTTACTATCTTCTTAAATCCTGTTCTCTGTTAACAAGCTCTGCATTCATTCTGTTTTCCAGATTCGAGACAAAGATAGGATTACAAATGATTATTAGTGAAGAGCAGAGAATTTTTAGTTGTCATGTCTCACATCTAC
This sequence comes from Azemiops feae, assembly GCA_023970755.1. Taxonomy (NCBI): domain Eukaryota; kingdom Metazoa; phylum Chordata; class Lepidosauria; order Squamata; family Viperidae; genus Azemiops; species Azemiops feae. The sequence continues at coordinate 2,071,976 of JALGBA010000053.1, read as the reverse complement.
TCAACTCAGGTTGACATTGGTTTTTCAAAATGATGGCAAGTATTCAATTTATAAAATATTATAAACATATTTTTCCACGCAAAGAGCCTCTGTTTAATTTATTGAATTTCCAGTGGGAAATGCATGCTATGATGCTAAAGAGAAACTACCAACCAAAAGAGAAATTACTTAGGTAAGTAACCTAATTGTCTGATATCAAAATAAGTCTCATATACCTTTAGTTTTTTTCTTTGTTTTTAAAAATGTTTATTTTAATTATTGTTAAAACTATTTCATTTCAACTGCTGTTTTATTACATGTAAATTACTTTGAGTGTCATTGGGGCTCACAAGCAGTAATTATATTTAATTTAATATAGTTTAACTTTGTCCATTGAATATACTATTGCCTATTGCCTGTTAAATTGAAAACAAGACTAGTAATTTTTAAGTTTTTTTAACATATAAAATCGTTCACTGAATTATGCAGTCTTCCCATAAGAACAGAAGAGCTCCACTTACCTCGTATGTGAACTGTGATTCCATGTATCATATCACGAACTTTAAGTATTGGAATAGAAAAAGAAAACATTATCTTTTTCAGTGTTTTCAGTGAGTCCCCCCACCTATGAGCAGCAACTACTAAGTTAAAAATGTCAATAACTGCTACTGTAAGACGTACCAAAGTTTATTACTTTACAGAGAAATCACTTTAATACAGTATTATTTTATTGCCAAGGATGCACCAAATAGTACTTGGCATGGGTTTCACCAGACATTTTAAACAAATCTGGGGTTCAGTGAAAAAAGAAAAGCAATAAGCAAAAAATTGCTCATGTAAAAAAATACAGAATAGTTGATATATTACCCTTAATATCCTGCATATTAAATAGTAACTTTAATCAGAATAGATGTTACAGCAGTGTATTTTACCAAATAGTTTACTGACAAAGAAAATTGAACCAAAATTTATTCTTGTATTTAACAGCAATAGGACAGTAGTGATATGGTTAATAATACACATTCAACTCTACTAGTTTGGCATATTTTAAATATTGCTTCCTATATCAAAAGATGTTTATTCATATTTTGAGTATTTATATTTCATTTGAGCGTTTCTTCCTTAAACTTGAAAAACCTAGTTGAGCCAAAGTTAAATGTTTCAGGTAAAAAAATCTAAAATGTATTTAGTTCTTTTTACTCAAGTTAATAGGCATCAAAAATATTTAATACTGGCTGAATCATACCTTTGAGAAAATGAAATGCTGATTCTTCCTTGCTACACATAATCAAACATACATTCAAGCACATATTTCTAAAAGTATTTAAATGCCAAAGCTTCCATGGACATCAGAGGCAAAGATTCAGCCTTAAATGATCACATGCCTCAAAAAAATATAAATATCCCTAAGCAGGAATCCTACTTGGTTGTTGCTTCTCAGGTTGTTTTTTGATGTTGTTAAAAAGGCTAATTTCAGTTTTGGGCCAGAATGCTACAAATTTTTAAAGTCTGATTTCACAGGACAAGTGTAAGGACCCACTTCAATCCACATCTTAAGAAAGCAGAATTCTTGGAAACGGTCTCTTCCAACAGGAACTTTTATTAAAAGAAACTGATAGCGGGCATGATAGACAGGATCTGGGGGGATTCCCTTATACATCGATGTTTTAAATTGTCCCTAAGCAAACTCCTCCTCACATTCCTTCCGGCCAAATAATAATAATAATAGTTGAACAATAATTGATTGGATTTTTCTCCGACCCATAAATCATGGCTTGCAAACAACAATGGCTATTTCATAAAATACACGAAGCCAAAATCAATAACTATATTATGGCTTAGTTTGATGCATGATCAGCGTTGTCATTTATCAAACTTGATATCATCACTACCAGCACAAATTTGTCAAAGTTTGAACCTCAGATGCCTTCGAAATGTATGCTTGCATCAATCTACAGAAAAACAAAGGTGGGCATTTCTAAGTACTACATTACTCACCATTACTTCCAACAGCAATTGAATATTTCAGACCTATTTTTAATAAAAGAAGAATAAAGGATTTTTTTTAAATAAGCAGTTGCATTTTGTCTATAAAAATAGAAGCAGTCTCCTGATTATTTTTAAACTTGCTAGGAATAGTCCAGGAGATGAAACAAAAAGGAAACAAGAGGAAGAAAAAGGCCTCTTAAGTGTCTTTTTTAAAAAACAAGTCAATCAAAAGGTTTTAATAGATAAAAAAAATAATGGAAACGATAAAACTGCTGGTTAAGGCTTGAGACTGAATGATTCCTGAATTACAACGTGAGATAAAGTATCTAAATTCACATTTTGGTCCTACAAATCCTGCCTGGAATACAAAATGCTGAGCATGTTCAACTAAAACAAAATAAACTTATCTAGTGGGAGAAAGGACATATCATATAAGGATAAGATTACAAATAATTAAGGTGTTGAGTTCTAGTAGTTGAATTTGGTTCCTATACACATTTAACTATTTATTAAAACTTCAAGGCTGAATTCATTCTATTTCTTTCTCTAACTTTATTTGAACAATTCTGTAAGGGAGATTAATCTGAATGCTATTGAATCTAATGGATCCATTCATGTGTTAATATTCAAAACATTTTGATACAGGATTATAGCCTTTCTTTTTAATACTTTGCACATTTACTTGAAAGTATATCATAGGGTCGATTCCAGCCCTGTTAAAATGTTAAAATAATAGCTATTATTGATAAAATTTAGAATATATCTTACCTGCCAGAAAAAAAAATGAAAAAAATGCAACAAAATGATTGGTTGAAACCCTCAACTTCATCTTCACAGGAATGTTGATTCACAAGAACGTCTGAACTTCAAAGAATGGACTCCAACTGTATATAAAGAAAAAAAGGGAGAAATAAATGATTTTGTTTCTGAGCATCTCCTGGTATTATCTCAAAATCTGTGGCATACCTGAGTAATATCCATAAAACAGGATAGATGCCACACTGTTTATGAATTAAGATCTGAATGACATATGCGTATTAATTTTAGTATTATTTACAACTTAAGATAATCAGAATGTCAATATTCTGTTAACAATATTATTTCAGGTATAATATAAATTTCAAATTCCAGAGATTAAGAATGAACTCCACATTGCCCAACTGCCAACTCTTTGAGTGAATTATTTTGATTTTCTAAACAAATAATTAGGTAACACACAATTTGGTTTCAGAAACAATCTTGGTACACGAGATGCGCTATTCAGCATTCAAGTTCTTGTACAGCATTGTAGAGATGTCAATCACAGTGTTTACATGTGCTTCATTAATTTTGAAAAAGCTTTTGATAAAATAAGACACAGCAAACTATTAGAATCCTGAAACAAGGGGGACTAGATGACAAAGACATCCAAATAATAAAGAATCTGTATTGGCATCAGGTAGCAAATGTGAGACTAGGCCAAAAATACTCAGCTGATGCAGAAATAAGAAGAGGGGTCAGACAGGGATGTATTCTGTCTCCACTGCTGTTCAATATCTACTCTGAGTCAATCTTCAACGAGGCACTGGAGAACATCGATGCTGGCATCAAAGTAAACGGTGTTTGGATCAACAACTTAATATATGCTGACGATACAGTTCTGCTTGCCAGTAAGCATGAAGACCTTCAGCTCCTCATCAACAGAGTCACAGAAACATCTGGAAAATACGGCTTGAAGCTTAACACCTCAAAAACCAAGATCATGGTCATCAGCAAACAACCCATTAATTTACCACCAATAAATTCAGAAGGAATACCACTAGAAAAAGTTGAAAGGATCACGCACCTCGGTTCTAATTTACATGAAAGCTGGGACATGACCGCTGAAGTAAAGACAAGGATAGAGAAAGCTCGAACAGCATTCTTCAAAATGAAAAAGGTCTTCTGCAGTCACGACATAAGCCTAAGACTGAAAATCAGGCTTGTCAGATGCTATATTTTTTTCTATCCTGCTCTATGGAGTAGAGAGTTGGTCTCTGACAGAAGGCCACCTGAAGAGACTAGAAGCATTTGAAATGTGGATTTACAGGCGGCTGTTACGTATAAGCTGGGTGGACAAGATCAGAAATGAGGAGGTTTTAAGCCGCCTGGGAAAGCCAAGGGAAATCATCAAAACAATTAAAAAACGAAAGTTAGAATATTTTGGACATGTGATGCGACACCCAGAAAAATACGGCATACTCCATTTAATCCTCCAGGGAAAGATTGAAGGCAAACGAGGTCCAGGCAGAAGAAGAACATCATGGCTTCAAAATCTAAGGGACTGGTTTGGACAAAACTCAGCAGCACTTTTTCGTGCGGCTGCTGATAAAAACAGGATCGCCAACGTCCGATAACGGATATGGCACAAGAAGAAGAAGAAGAAGAAACAAATAATTTGTTAGTAATTACTTTAAATGATTTGAGCTATCCTACCCTTTAATACTGGATTATGCATTCACTAATTAAAAAAAATATGCTTTCAAATTCTTATTTCTTTACAAAATAAATTATCCACTTAATTAGACCAGCATAATCAAAATTCTGCATAACACATAATTGTAGTGTAATTTTTATTTTATTTTATTAATTATAATATTTTTATAATTCCTCATAATTGTACTGTAATTGTTTTGTTTAAAAGAAATTATATGAAGCTGAAATGAAGCAAAACTACTTTTCAGGAATAGAAAACCTACTTATTTTTATGTAATCACTGTTGCATTTTGAAAGCCTGCCTCAATGTTTCATGAATTCTGTATTGGAAGCTGACATTTATTAGGAATTCATACTATACCCTATGGCAGACATGTCAAACTCGCGACGTCACATGACGTCGCACAACGTATCGGAGCTTTTTCCCCATTGCCGGCAATGGGGTGGGCGTGGTTTCGTGACGTGTCCAGCCCGCGGGCCGGCAGTTTGACACCCCTGTCCTATGGCGTGAATATTCCTTAATAATGGCAACGATGACAGATCAGAGAAGAATATTTTTGTCTTTTTTTTAATAATATATTAATTTTTTAACATGGTCACCTTAATATTCGGTAAACAGTGTGTTGTCTGGGTTTACATTTAAAAAACATTCACTAACAATTGGTTTCTATGATCTATAATCCACATAATAGCTTTACTTGATTTCCTCTTCTTCCCATAATGTTCTCTTTTACCAACCTTAAGTTAATACAATTCTTATTGTTTTGATAGATAACAATTGAGTATCATTTTTTTTTCTAATATTTCTGCAAATAATAATCATATCAATATAATATTCCTTTTCTATCTAGTCATTCTGGTTGCCTCATCATAGATCCCGTTTACAGTTCTTGTTTACATTTGTTTTTCCCACAATGTTCAAGACATTCTTACTGGTTAAGATTTTCTCAAAGTTAATTACATTTAAATATTTGATTCTATTTTTTCTCATGTAAACCATCCTATAACCTTTACCTTACTTAAGGAATAAATAAGACTAAAAAAAGAGAAAAAAAAGAGCAAGAGTAAAGAGGGATAAAAAGATAGTATACTACTGAAAGTCCATGTGTAAGGACCCACCTCAGTTTACATCTTAAGAAGACAGAACTCTTGGAACGGGTTTTCCAACAGGAATCTTTATTAAGAAAAACTGACTGAAGGCGTGCTAGACAGGATCTGGGGGACCCCCCTGATCATTCAATGTTTTAAAGCGTTCCCAAGCAGTCCCACCCCACATTCCTTCTGGTCAATCCAAATTGGCAGATGGCTGGGTGTTAAATCCATCGGATGCCAAACGTTGCAAGCTTCCCCCCCTATTTCCTTGCTGCCGGTAAAAGGAGGCTTCATAGGAAGTGAGATCAAAGGCTGATTGCCTATTGTTATGGTTAGTACTCCAGAGAGGGAATCCACAGAGGATGTTTCCTTTGTAGTTGATAGAAGGAATGCCAGTCATAAACACCCGTGTTTACTCCCTCCCCCTTTGTAGTATGACAGAATCCAAAAGAGAGTAAGAATTGGGTTTTCCCACAGTAGATTAGTTAGAAATAAAATATAATTGGGTTCTGACATCCGGCTCCCCTTAAAAATAAGAGAGGTCCACCTGTAGAGAAAACAAAACAGGTATAAAAGTTAGTCTGGCTTGTTAGGATACTCTGTATGAAACTTCTTTAAAAGCTTCGGGGCTTTGACATCATGTTTATGGACCCACTCGTTGTGAGAGGCTGGGAGGTGCTTCCATGCTACTAGGTATTGAGTTGACCCATGATATTTTCTAGAGTCCAGGATTTCCTTTATTTCAAAATGTTGTTCCCCTTCTATCATGATTGGTGTTGGTGGGGGGGGGGATTTTTGGCCGTAAGGGTGACTGTTGTTCTCTTTTCAGCAAACTGCAGTGGAAAATTGGGTGTATTTGCCTAAGATTCTTGGGTAATTTTAATTCTACTGTTACTGGGTTTATGATTCTTTTAATTGGAAAAGGCCCTATATATTTTGGTCCAAGTTTTTTACAGGGTTGTATGGATTTTAAATATTTTGTAGACAGATAGACCATTTCTCCTATAATGAATGGTGTGAGCTCCACCCTTTTCTTATCTGCTTGTGCTTTGTATGCTTACCTAGCTTCCTCTAGAGCTTTTCTCACTATTGGCCAGGTGTTTTGTAATTGTTCCATCCATTCTTTCAGTGATGGGATTGCTGGTTCGTTTGGGGTTAGTTCTGGCATGGGGTTGAAACTTTGGCCGGTAGCTATTTGAAAAGGAGTGTAACCTGTGCTGGAGTGGACTGCATTATTGTAGGCAACCTCTGCAAAAGGCAACAGGTCCGTCCAATCTGACTGCTGGAAATTTAGAAAACATCTTAAATATTGCTCAAGTACTCCGTTACATTTTTCTGATTGACCATTTCCCTGAGGATGATGGCTAGACGTCAGTCCCTGGGTGGTCCCTAAAAGAGATAGAAATTCCTTCCAAAATGCAGATGTAAATTGCACTCCCCTATCAGATATGATGCGTTGGGGTGCCCCATGCAATCTGTAAATATGTTGCACAAAAAGTTTTGCTAAAGCTTTTGCGGTGGGGATCTTTTGGCAAGGAATAAAGTAAACCTGTTTGGAAAATAGGTCCGTGACCGTCCAAATGACAGTATTCCCATTGCTTTCTGGTAATTCCACTATAAAATCCATGGCTATTTCCCTCCAGGGGGCTGAGGGATTTGCCACTGTTTGTAACAGTCCTGGTGATTTCCCTTGCAGCCTTTTTGCCATTGCACACTTTGGGCAGCTGGCCACGTAACTTTCTATGTCTTTTTTCATGGATGGCCACCAAAATTGCCGTTTAATTAAGTGTAATGTTTTTACAAATCCAAAATGCCCTGCTGATTTTGTGTCGTGGCAAAGTTGCACGAATGTGATTCTTTGGGTGGTCGGTATATATAACTTCTCCCCCACCCAAGGCAGTCCGTCTTTCATTGTGCACACGTGTTTATTTTTCTGGAACCATTCATCTGTTTCCAAACTTTTCCGGAATTCAATTCCGGTCTGGCTATCCAGCTGTGGCTTTAATTTAACTTGGGCTCTGGTAGTCACTGGCGCTGCCAGTTGTGATTCTCCCATGATCGGTTTAGAGTCAGTGGCTCGCGTGCTGTTATATTGGGGCATGCGAGATAATGCATCTGCCAAAAAGTTCTTTCCCCCCGGCAAATGCTTGAGCTTAAAATTGAATTGGTGAAAATGCTGGGACCAGCGGGCTTGCTTGGGGCTGAGTTTTCTGGGTGTTTTCAAGGCTTCCAAATTTTTGTGGTCTGTCCACACCTGGAAAGGGATTTTATTGCCTTCAAGGAATTGGCGCCATGTAAGTAATGACCAACGTATCCCATATGCCTCTTTCTCCCACACGGGCCAGCGCTGTTCCGTTTCAGTGAGTTTCCTGGACGTATACGCGCAGGGTTGTAACATCCCTTCCTCATTTTCTTGTAATAATACAGCCCCCACTGCTACATCACTTGCATCCGTTTGTATTACGAAGGGTTTATCCATGTCTGGGTGCCTCAGTACTGGTTCGGCAGAAAAAAGCCTCTTTAATCTCTCAAATGCCGCTTGGCATTCCATTGTCCATTTTAGTGGCTGGCTAGGTTTCACTGAGGATTCTCCCTTCATTTTTAGTAAGCTTGTGAGGGGCAGGGCTATCTGGGCAAATGAGGGGATGAATTGGCGGTAAAAGTTTGCAAAACCCAGGAAACTTTGCAGTTGCTTTCTTGTGCGAGGTGGTGCCCATTCTAACACTGCCCTGACCTTTTCTGGGTCCATTTCAATGCCTTGTGGGGATATGCGGTAACCTAGGTAGTCTATTCTTTCCTGGTGAAATTCACATTTTGATAATTTGGCATATAGATGGGCGGCTCGCAGTTTCTTTAAAACCGCTCTGACTAGGTTGACATGTTCCTCTTTTGCTTCGGTGAAGATGAGGATGTCGTCAAGATAAACCAGGACCCCCTTAAATAGGTGCTCCCTTAGTACCTCATTGATTAATTGCATAAATACTACGGGGCCCCCTTGTAATCCAAAAGGCAAAACTTTGAATTTATAGCACCCCATTGGGCAATTAAATGCGGTTTTCCATTCATCTCCTTCCCTAATTCTCACGCGGTAATACGCTTCCCTTAGATCTAGTTTAGTAAAAATCTTTCCTTTCGAGAGGTGTGATAACATGTCATTCATGAGGGGTAGGGGGTATAGGTTGCTTTCACTGATCGCATTAAGGAGCCTATAGTCCACGCATAAACGTAAAGAGCCATCCTTCTTCTCTCTAAAGAGGACCGGAGCGGCCACCTTAGGTTTGGCTGGTTCAATGAACCCCCTTTCTAGGTTTTTCTTTATAAATCTCTCCATTTCCTCCTTCTCCTTTGGGCTCATGGAGTATAATCTGGGCTTTGGGAGTTTTGCCCCGGGCTTGAACTCTATGGCACAGTCCGCGGGTCGGTGGGGGGGAAGCTCATCCGCCCTCTCCTCACTGAAAACTTCAGCCAGGTCTCTGTATTCCTCTGGTATTTCTGGTAGCCCCTTTTCTTCACCCATGGACGCTATTTCCGTTTTTAATTTTGATAGATCCCCTTGGGGTTTTAAGTCTGTAGGGTCCTCCTTCAGGAAATGGATTTCTTTCGTCCTCCAATTTACCCAGGGGTTTCATTTTGTTAACCATTCCAGCCCTAGGATCATCGGGCATTCCATGCCTGGGGTCACTATAAACGTTAGGTCTTCCTCATGATTCCCCAGGGATAGGTGGATTGGTAACGTGGCTAGGGTAGCTGGCACCCCCCCTGCTATGGACCCATCTACCTGGCCAAATGAGATTGGTTGTTCCAGCCTTCTCACTGGGATGCCCAGATTTCCCACTAGGGTTGGGCTAATTAGGCAGCGGGTGCAGCCAGAGTCTATTAAGACTTTCACTTTGACAGCTTCGGGCATGGAGGGGGCTAATATAGTCACTGTTTTGAGGATGGGTGGGATGGATCCACTTACCAGTGATTCACCCTCCGAGCTGTCATCTGGGGCGTCCACCGGCCCTGCGGTGTAGGCTGGGGCTCTTTCCCCACGATGGGTGGAGGTAGGGGATTCCACAGCCTCTATTCCTCTCATGGCAGATTCTTTTGACTTAGCTGGGGACTTCCCAGATTTGCTGGCCGGTGGTCTGTCTGGGTTGTGCTGGGGGGCTTTTGAGCGGCATTCTACAGCCCGATGCCCCTCTCTCCCGCATTTGAAACAGCCCATTGGTTTCTTGGCCATAGCCGATGGCTTTGCTGGTTCGCGCATTGGTTCAGGCGGTGAGCGGCTCCATTGGTTCAGGCGGTGAGTGGCTCCATTGTTTACCTCGGCAGTGCCTCTTCAGTAGGTCGATCTCTGCTTCCTCTGCCAGGACGTACCATTCGTCGAGTTGGTGTGGGTCCCCCCGGGGCAGGCAAGCATCATATAGGTCGTAATTCAGACCGTCTTTGAAATGGCTAAGGAGGAGTTCAGCTTGCTGGCAATGGTTCGGAATTCTTGCGTATATTCAGCTACTGGCCGTCTGCCTTGCCTCATTGTTTTGATTCTTTCGCGTGCTTTGCGATCAGCCAGGTGGTCTTCAAATCGCCTTCTCAGAGAGGACATGAAACGGTTGAAGTCGTTGAGCTCTGGGGCATTGGAATCATGCAAATTCACCACCCAATCGGCGGCCGGTCCATCCAGAGCAGATTGCACAATCCGGATATGGGCTTTGTCGCTAGGGATGTGTTGCCCGTGTTCCTCCATGTAGCCAAGGACTTGGGTTAGGAAAAACCCCAAGCGTGTCAGCTCCCCCTTGAATTTCGCGTCCAACGGCGGAAGTCTTTGAATGGATCGGTGTCTTCTTCGTCGGTATTGTCTTCCATCTGGATTTCCATCTGCAGGTCGGCGGGGGGTGGGGACTACTGGATCAGCGGATGTCCCCGGGGCTGCAGGTTCCAATTCCCCCTCAGTGTCTCTCCAGTTGCAGCTTCAGGAGTTGGTGTGGCCGTGGGGTTCAGGATTCTCCTCTCCTAGGGAGCTGAGGGTCCTCTTCATCAAGTCGATAGCTTTCTCTAAGATCCAGTTTGAGTGCTGTGCCCAGCTTCCTTCATCTTCGCTTGTGTGCAGGGATCTCTCCATCTCCTGCTTCCATCCTGGTTGGTTGGCCCCCCGTCTCAGGGTCACCTTTCTTGATTTCTTTTCCCCCTCGCCTTTCTTTCCAACGCCCATTGACCACCGAGGCTTGTGGTTACGCGTCTCCACCACCTCTTCTCCTGAGGAATCTGACCCTTCAGATCCGGATATTTGGCAGGTTTCCAGTTGGGGCTTTCCGGGGGGCTTTCCCCCTTCCCTGCTTCGTCGTCTGACATGGTAATTTTTGCAAAGTCCCCCGGCAAGGTTCTTCCTTCCAGGTTGACTAATTTTGCAGATCCTGTCTAATGTAAGGACCCACCTCAGTTTACATCTTAAGAAGACAGAACTCTTGGAACGGGTTTTCCAACAGGAATCTTTATTAAGAAAAACTGACTGAAGGCGTGCTAGACAGGATCTGGGGGACCCCCCTGATCATTCAATGTTTTAAAGCGTTCCCAAGCAGTCCCACCCCATATTCCTTCTGGTCAATCCAAATTGGCAGATGGCTGGGTGTTAAATCCATCGGATCCCAAACGTTGCAATCTTCCCCCCCTATTTCCTTGCTGCCGGTAAAAGGAGGCTTCATAGGAAGTGAGATCAAAGGCTGATTGCCTATTGTTATGGTTAGTACTCCAGAGAGGGAATCCACAGAGGATGTTTCCTTTGTAGTTGATAGAAGGAATGCCAGTCATAAACACCCGTGTTTACTCCCCCCCCCTTTGTAGTATGACAGAATCCAAAAGAGAGTAAGAATTGGGTTTTCCCACAGTAGATTAGTTAGAAATAAAATATAATTGGGTTCTGACACCATGTTTCTCCTAAGCTAATACATATTTATTTCCAAAATTTTTCCATTCTTTTTTACCATAATTAAGAATATATTTAATCTTTAAATATTCCATTTAATAAATCTAGTCATCTGGTTTTTTAACTCTTTTCCCCCCCAATCCATTGTAATTTTCTTAAAATCAATCACATTTAAATATCTAAAATATGTCCTTATATTCTAATTCTTTTATATTACTCATATCAAGAAATAAGATAAGAAAAGAGAAGAAAGAGAGAGTACTATGTTATTTGAGGGACTCCTCCCTCTTAATTTAAAATTCATATCCAAAATCTTTCTATTATTTAACCATATTCAAACAGGTGTTTCTTTTTTAAATATTCTCTCTGATAAGTCCCATCATCTATTTTCTTAATTTTCACTTTGGCCTTCTTCTTTTGCCCAATATCTTTAATCAATATATTCTGCTGAATCAAAGAGTCTTTCCATATTCTTGTAGGTGTCACTGTAGATATAAAAAATAAATCAAGTACAATATCTTTGTAAGAGGCATTTACTCTTTCATGTTTGTTGAAAATCTTTTCTTTCTTTTTCTCTCTGTATCTCTTATCATTTTTTGTCTCTCCAGTTCTAGTGGTGTTCCTGATGTCTCTGCAATCCATTTTGACCAGTCTTTTTTCTTATCCTCAAATTTGTCTTGTGGTCTTAAAGTGTAAATTGCCTTTTCCAAAACCAATATTTCTTGTAAATTTTTTTCCACTTGGTTAAATCATACTTCTTTGTTGTGTTAAGTTCCATCTTTGAGTCTCTATCCTCAAATTTGTGTTTTTATCCGTTTTATCTGCTCCTTCTCTATTGTTATTTCCTGGGATTTTTTTTGTTGCAAAGTTAAATTGGAGATGAATTGGTTTATGTTTTCAAAGTTATTTTGGATTTCTTTGTGGTTTGAAATCATTGTTGTTTGAATTTGTTGCATCATCTCATATGTTTCCTCTTGAAAAGTATTTATTTTTTCTTGATAAGTTCTTTCTGCAAGTCTCTGATTTTCCATAGTGGTCAAGAATCGAGGTTTTCTTTTCTCTGCAAATAGATTTAGAGTCACAGTTTAGTAGATATTTAGAATCCAAAAAGGTTCAAAAAGGTTTCCTGAAGTTTATAATTCTGTCTGCAACCCAAATTTTTTTTGTCACAGCTGTTCTCTATTGTTGTAGCTTTGAAGGTCACAAGCACAGATTAGTTTTTCCCAGATTTTGCCAAGTCCTGTATAAAAGCCACAGCTGTCATAGTCTTTATCCACTACTAGATGTCAGCACCAGTTTATTTTTCAAATTATCAAAATAGAAAATTGCCTTTAAAATGAGAATCTTAACCATTCAACAATTCCAAACTTATCCAAATTTAGGTTTTATATTCATTTCATTTCATTTTTGTATGTTTTGGTCCTCCATAAAAGGTTTAATTTGCTGCTTCCGTTAGTAAAAGGGTGGGGCAAAAATCCCCCTCCTTCACGTTTTTTGCTTCTTGGGAATTTTTTCCCCCAGGAAAGTTAATAGGGTAGAGAAAATCGATGATCTTACTCAGATTCAAATGCGCTGTTTACAATCAGCTTAAAATAGTGGGTTTTGACTTTGGTTGCTTGTAGCTTGGGCTACACTCTGAAGTTAGGCTAGCCTTTCTCCTGTTGGTTTCTGGAAGACTTCTCCTGGACCAATCGGGTCGACCGCCATCTCTCCGTGGTCCGCAGGGCTTCCTTCCTTCTTTGCCGCCTCTTCGGGGCGTCTTCTGGCCCATTTAGGGTCCCCTAACAGGAAGAAGTTCAGCCAAAGGGCACGGAGCCCCCAAATCCCTTGGCTGCTGCACTACTGCGCAAGACCGGAAGTTCCTATTTTTCTTTTTTCTTTTTTACTATTTCAAAACCACAAAACAGATGCACAATGCATGTCTAGCCTGGTTCATTTAATGCAAAGAAAAGTAGTGAAGATGTTTGATATATTTTTATCACAAATGTTTGCCTGCTTGTTTCTGTCTCTAAAATTGAAAATCGTAGATAAAGGAATACTGAATACTGAAGCTCATGTGTTCAAACATCATGTCAGCCTGCATCCTCACTTGTTTGCAGCCCTTCACCAAAAGTTCAAGGACCCACTGGCATAGACACGGAAGAAGACCATCACACCAAGGTCAGCAGTCAGTGGCCGTGTACACCCAGGAGTTCTGAGAATTGGCATGCCGGCTAGCCACATGGCCTGAAGACATCCTGATTGACTGCTTCAAAAATGGTCTCAACAAGGACATCTACCACACCTGTATTTCGCATGAGTCTCTACGCACCCTACAACACTGGTATGTGTTGGCAGATGTAGAAATCGACCTCGCCTGGGACTGACACCATAGGGGCCGTGGATGGCGCAAATCCTCCTGTCATGGTTCTGATAGATGAGACCAGTAGAAATAAGAACTCCGAGGCAATTGTTTTCCTCAAAGAACACATGTAATGGCTACATAGTATCAGCATGAACAAAGGTGAAACCAAGACTGAAAGTCCCCCCCAAAGGTTACAAAGTAACAAGTTGAACTCCCCACCCCTGCAGTGTGTCATAAATCACAATCCCCAATTAACTACTTTGGCAGGCTTTCTAACGGTAGCTTCAGCCCGCCAAAACTTAGGTAACTTGACCTTGATTCCCACAGAACAATTTATTGTTATGTCTAAACTAAGAGAATACATCTTCCCCCTCCCATCACTGTGGCAACCGAAAAGGAAGTGAAGATGGCTGCAGCCAAATTCGGTTGAAGGTTGACAGTCCGATCCCCTAGAGAAGAGAGAAATCCTGTAGATGGAAAAGGAGTTAGAGTCAGGAATCACCTCTAGGCTTGTTCAGATATTTATCATAAAATTTACATACTAATCTATCAGCTTTTACATCAGTACTTTTTACCCAGGTAGCTTCTGATAGTGGGTATCCTTTCCACTGCACCAGATACAGTAACTTTCCCTTGTATAACCTTGAATCAAGGATTTGTTTTACTTCATAATGAGTCTCTCCTCCACGACAAGGGACCAGGTGGCTGTCTGGGAGGAGATCTCAATGAGGTCTCTCTGTATGGCTTCAATAGGCTCCAGTGGAACACAGAGTGAGCTTTCCCTAAAAGGCGAGGGAGCTTTAACTCTACAGTGACTGGGTTTATAATCCGCACTATGGGAAAAGGTCCAAGGAATTTTGGTCCCAATTTTTTAGTAGGCAACTTGAGTCTTAGATATTTCGTAGAGAGATAAACCTTTTCACCCACACGCAATGGCCTCTGGGGAGCCCTTCTCTTGTCTGCCTGCTCTTTATAAATTTTTGAGGCTTTTATTAGAGCTACTTTTGCATTGTCCCAAACAGCTTTCCAAGAAGTCACTCATGATATAAAGTTTGCGAACCGGGAGGGTCCTGAGGGAGTTCAGGCATGGGAATGAATTCTCTACCAGTAGCTATTTTAAAAGGAGTGAGTCCAGTGCTGCTCTGCACCGGGTTATTATAAGCCACCTCAGCAAAGGGGAGGAGGTTAGTCCATGTTTTTTGCTGGTAATCAACATAACACCTAATGTATTGCTCTACCATAGCGTTAGCTTTTTCAGCAGCCCCATTCGTAGACAAATGAAAAGCCGATGACAGTCCCTGCATGGACCCAATAAGTTTAAGAAAGTCTCTCTAAAGTTTTGCAGTGAATTGCACTCCCCTATCTGAAATAATCCACTTTGGAGCTCCATGGAGTCGGTAGATATGTTTGAGAAACATTCTTGCTAGTTTCTTTGTGGAGGGAAGACCGAGCAGGCAATGAAGTGAGCTTGCTTTGAAAAAAGGTCAACCACAGTCCATATTACTGTATTCCCCCTACTTTCTGGTAACTCCACAATAAAGTCCATAGCAATCTCCTCCCAGGGTTGGGAAGGATCTGCAACTTGCTGCAATAATCCAGGGGGCTTACCTGGATGTTTTTTCATTGTTGCACAAGTTGCACAGCTTTTCACATAATTCTCAACATCTTTCTTTAGCCCTGGACACCAAAATAGCCGTTGAATCAAATGCAAAGTTTTCAGATATCCAAAGTGATCTGCTTGTTTGCTATCATGGCTTCGTTGGAGGGCCTGAACTCTAAGGGTCTCTGGTAGATATAGTTTCGACCCCTTCCAAGCTAACCCGTCCCAACAAGTCAGTATGGTTTTGTTTTCCAGGAACCAGGAATCAGTTTTCAATTTCTCCTTCAGTCTTTTCGTCAATGGACTATCAGGTTCAGGTGGTTTTGCCAATGGTTGTCCCCCTGTAGTTACTGAGAGACTGACTGTGGTTGCGGAATGATGGAGTACACAATCTTGACGGCTTTTGTACTGGGGCAGTCTGGATAGGGCGTCAGCTAGGAATTTTTTTCCTCCCGGAATGTATTTTAGCATGAAATTGAAACAGTTAAAATACTGCGCCCATTGAACTTGTTTAAGAGGTAACTTACGGGGGGATTTTAATGCCTCTAGATTTTTGTGATCAGTCCATACTTCAAAAGGCAAGTCGCCCCCTTCAAGGAAATGACACCAAGTGGGCAGAGCCCACCGACCACAAAAGCCTCTTTCTCCCAGACTGCCCACCTTCGTTCAGTGTTTGTTAACTTTTGGGAGGTGTAGGCACAAGGCTGAAAATCCCCCTTCTCATTCCTTTGCAAAAGAACGACCCCCACAGCCACATCGCTGGCATTGGCTTGGATGATGAATTGTTTCTCAGGATTGGGATGTTTGAGAATGGGTTGTTCTGCAAACAGTCTCTTTAAGTTTTCAAAAGCAGTTTGGCATTCTATGGACCAAGTCAGTGGCTGGCAGGGTCACAGCTTCCCCCTGTTTTTCCCCGTTTTTAACAGTTCAGTAATTGGCAAAGCAATCTCGGCAAAGGAGTGGATGAATTGCCGATAGAAGTTTGCAAACCCCCAAAAACTCTGGAGTTGCTTAGGGGTCCATGGGGATTGCCATTTCAGTACATCTTTCACTTTAGCTGGATCCATCTCAATGCCTTCACTGGAAATCCTATATCCTAGGTAATCCAGGCGTGTTTGATGGAACTCACATTTTGAGAGCTTTGCGTAAAGTTTAGCGCTCAGCAGTTTTCTGAGCACTTCATGTACCAATTTGACATGCTCCGCCATGGTCTCTGTGTAGATGAGGATGTCATCAAGATAGACTAAGACCCCCTTATACAGGTGATTATGCAGCACTAGATTTATCAGTTGTATGAACACAGCAGGGGCCCCCTGCAGGCCAAAAGGCATAACATTGAACTGGAAGCTCCCCAAGGGGCTGTTAAAAGCTCTTTTCCACTCGTCTCCTTCCTTGATCCTTACTCCGTAATAGACCTCTCTTAGGTCTAATTTGGTAAAAACTTTTCCTTTTGCCAAATGGGCTAACATGTCTTTCATTAAGGGGAGGGGATACATATTCTCCATGCTGACACAGTTTAACCCCTTATAGTCCACACACAGCCTCATCGACCCATCCTTTTTTTCCTTGAAAAGCACAGGGGCAGCTACTCTGGATTTTGCTGGCTGGATGAATCCTCTGGCTAAGTTCTTAACAATGTATGCCCTCAGCTCCTTCAGTTTGCGGGGGGTCATTGAATACATTTTTGGCTTGGGTAATTTGGCTCCCGGTAAAATTTCAATAGCGCAGTCGGTGGTCCGGGGGGAGGGGCAGGACATTGCTTTCCGCCTTGCTGAATGCTTCTGCTAGGTCTCTATATTCACTTGGGATGAGTGGCTCTCCCAGCAGGGAACTCACAGCAGATTTCAAGATCTCTAGGGGCTGTCCTTGGCTCTCACATGGGCTACTCATTGGGGTAGGAGGTGAAGGTCCAGTGGCTAGTCTTAAAGTCCTCACTCCGTTCTCCCACCAGATCAATGGGCGCCATTTGTCAAGCAAAGCTAGCCCCAGAATTACTGCTCCTGTCATTTTTTGGATCACCACAAAACAGATTAGCTTCCAATGCTCTCCTATCTCTAGGCACACTAGCTCAGTCAAGTGAGTGGCCGGGGCTCTTCCTATGAGAGATCTATCGGCCTGTTCAAATCTCATGGGTAGAGGCAGCAGTTTTGCCCTAATGCATAGTTTCAATACTGTGGAGAGGTTGGTCAAGCATCAGGTGCAGCCCAAATTAACTAAAACGTTCAAATCCATCTTAGGTACCAATAGTTTGGCAGAAAGGGCAAAAGGTGGGATAGGCTGACTCACCATCGGGTCGTCTTCTCCTGCACCATCGCTGTCTTATGGATCAGGTGTGGGCAGGCACGCAGCTGAATCCTCTTGCTTCTCCTGGGGAGGAGAGGTGACTTGTACAACTTGCCCCTGGATAACCCAATTCAACTTCTCTCACACTGGTCGAGGTTGTTTCTTTGATTTTGTTGGAGCTGCGGTCGCACTTTTTTGGGGAGGGAAAGGGACTGTACAGTCTGCTGCTTGATGCCCAAGTTGCCCACACCTGAAGCACTTGATCTGGGATCCAGCAGGAGCCCTAATGGATCAAGTCGCCGCGGCAGGTGGGGGGGCGCTGTGATGGTTGGCGCCTCACCAGATCTCGCCTTGGTCGGGGTCCTGAAGTTGCAGGCTTTTTGTACCAGGTCAGTTCAATATCCAAATTCATAGCCAGACGGTACCAATCATGGAGTTGATCAGGATTCCCTCTGCAGATGCACGTCTGGAACAGATTGTGGTCCAGCCCCGCTTTGAAGTAGTGGATCAATGACTGTTCAGGCCACTGCCTGATCCATCCTGCCACCCTTCGAAATTCTCTTACGTACTCTCTTGCAGGCCGACCCCTCTGCTTCACATTGTGGATGTCCTTTTCTGCTTGCACAGCCTGGGATTCATCTCAGCCCCCGCATGAATAAATCGAAATCCCATAGCTCTGATGCCTGCTCCTCACGTAGGGCAGCCATCCACTCTGCGGCTTCCCCTTCCAAATTTGCGGCTACAGAATCAACCATTTCGGCATCATCTAAATAAGCACAGCCATAACGATTCAGATGAGACCATACCTGGTTCAGGAAAATAGTCACCTTCTCAGGATCACCATCGAAAGTGGGCTTGAGGGGGGTGGATCTGCAGGTCATTGGTCCGAGAGAGCCTGTAGTAAACCAGGCAACTGGGGTTGCTGAAATCCCCCTCAATGGAAGACCCTTGGCAGGGGTCCTGGGCTGGCAGGACGCCGATGACGGTCAGGGCTGGCACGATGCCAGTAGTGATTGGGACCAGCTGGGTGTTGGTAGCGGTCTGGGCTGACTGGATGCCACCAGGGCTCGGGGCTGGCATAGCACCAATAACAGTCAGGGCTTATCGGGCATTGGTAGCGGTCAGGGCTAGGAGAATGTCAGCGCCAGCCTGGGCTAGTGTAACGCCGGCATCAGTCGGGGCTGGCAGAACGCTGGTAATACTCAGGACTGACCTGTCGCTGGGGTCGATCCAGACTGGTGTGGCATTGGCAGTGGTCAGGGCTCCGCCACTGCACAGGACTTGACATTAGGTCCGGTTTCGGCAGCGGGGAGGCAGCCCGTGCCACCACTATGGAACTGGGACTTCCTCGGGGTGGTGGAGGCTCATGGGGCTGCCTGTCTTCTCACCCACCTGAGATCACCTGACTCACGGCCTGTCCTCCTTCGCTCATCTCCAGCCTGTCAAACTTCTCCCTCAGACGTTCGACCGAGTGGCTGTGGATAGTGGTCAAGTATTTCCATTCCCCTGACTAGTCCCAAGTGGCCGGTCATTTTGCTGTCATCATCACAGGTGAATGGAACCCCTGGGACGAGATCAGTGGGAACTTGACCTCTGCAGTTTTCACTGTGCTTTTGAGTGGCAGGGCAGCGTTTGACAGTCAAGTCCCTCTGAGGATGAACGCTTCTTCTCTCTGCGTCAGCCTCTCCTACGGGACCTCTCGGGCCTTTGGTCTCGCTCTGGCTGCAAGGACTGCACTCTCCACCTGGGCAGCAGCCTGTGCTCCATCCGCCACCACCGCCCCAAGGCTAGAGATTGATTCCCCTTTCTTTTCCATCTCTGCGTCTTCCCTGAGTCTTTGCTGTCCTCCCAGATTTTAGGTAGGCGATTGGGGCCCAGGACCCCATGGGTTAGTGAATTTTTGAGTCTTGGTTTAATATCATGGTTCCAATAGATGAGACCAATAGAAATAAGAACTCTGAGGCAATTGCTTTCCTCAAAGAACACATTTAATGGCTACATAGTATCGGCACAAGCAAAGGTGAAACCAAGACTGAAAGTCCCCCCCCAAAGTAACAAACTTCTCACCCCTGCAGTGTGTCATAAATCCCAATCCCCAATTAACTACTTTGGCGGGCTTTTTAACGGTAGCTTCAGCCCGCCAAAACTTAGGTAACTTGACCTTGGTTCCCACAGAACAATTTATTGTTATGTCTAAACTAAAAGAATACATCTCCCCCCTCCCATCACTGTGGCAACCAAAAAGGAAGTGAAGATGGCTGCAGCCAAATTCGGTTGAAGGTTGACACCTCCCCTCCTGCGCGTAAAGAAGCCCCAAGGTCCTCAAAGAGCGACTCCGGACCTAGATCGAGGTCCAAAGCATGCTTCAAGTGTGGGGAAAGGGGGGCACCAAGCTGCAGGATGCCAATCCACCAAGCTGCGACAACTCTGGGGAAGAAGGCAGAGAAGCCAGCTCCAAGAATCCAGGAGACAGCATTGAAAGGCATGGAGGTTGTGCAGTTCACCCTTCCTGGTTCTGAGGAGCTAGGAAAGAGTGAAAGCAACTGCTACAACAACCCCCTGGTAAGTCGATATGTGATCCCCGTAACCATTCATATGGATCTAGTGGTGCCATCCTCAGGGGAGGATGTTGGCTTTATTAGATTCAGGCTGCACTAGGTGCATGGTTAGCCCTGAGGTTGTCAAAAAGCTGGGACTGAGACTCAAACAGCTGAAGGTGCCCATACCATTTTGCCAGCTGGATGGGACTGTAGCTGGGGGGGGCTGGTTCATTTTATAACTGAGCCAATGAAGATGAGAATGGGAAGGAACAAAGAGACTCTGAGTTTCATGGTGGCACTGGGGATGGAGAGATCCTCCTACTTGGACTGTCTTGGCTCCAGAAATGGAACCCTTATATGAATTGGAGAGGGCTTTTAAAGATTTGGCATAAAGTGGCCGAGAAAGAGGAAGATTCTGAAGCCCAGGGGCAGGAAAGTCAAAGAACAGAGTTGGGGGCAGTAGAACAGGAGCACCCGAAAAGCGAGATTTTTTAAAGGGGGCAGCATGTCAGAACCCCCTTTTCCTCTCTTTCCTATTCTTTCTCCTCGTTTTTGGATTCTGCCATTCTGATGGGGGGAGGGGTCCTATGGGCATTCTGCAGTGTATTTCCTTTCCTTTGTTCCTTCCTCTTTGAAGTATCTTTCTTGGGGTGAGAATGGAATGTGCCTCCGGCCATCTGCCTTTTCTCCAGGCAGAGGGAAGAAGCTGCAGAGAGACCAGACAACCTTGACAGCGCACCTTATCAGTTCTTTTCCACAATTTGACACCTATGGATTGGCTCTGTGTGAACCGGCCAGATGGATAGTTAGGGTGGGGTTTGAATGGTTTCTTTTAATCTAACATTTCATGTGGGAAATCCTCAGATCCTGCCTTATTTTCCTGCTGTCAATACCTTCCAATAAAAGTTCCTGTTGAAACAATGCAAGTTTCAAGAGTTCTGCTTTCTTGGGAGGTTTAACTGGGGCAGGTCCTTACACCTACACTTGGTTAAGAGGCAGTTTTGGTGGCTCTCTTTGAAAAAAGACATTATGTGGCCAGCTGTCCAGTCTGTGCAGCAGGAAAGAGACCAGAGAAGCCTACAAGACCTTTGTAGACTGTGGCCAGCCCCCAAGCACCATGGAAAGAAATAGCTATGAACTTAAGGGGGGGATATTGTCATTTGGGTTGTTACTGATCTTTTTTTGAAACAGGTGCATTTTGTCCCTTGCCCCAAAATTCCCTCCACAGAAATGTTAGCTAAGCTTTTTGTGCAATACGTGTATAGTTTGCATGATACCCCTGAATGCATTATTTCAGATAGAGGAGTGCAGTTCACATCACAGTTTTGGTGGGAATTTCTCTCCATAACAAGTTTTATTAGTTTTTGTTTGTTTTACAGCCAAGTGCTTATAACACATCGTGGAGATAGGGCACTCCATAGAACACAACAAAAAATACAGTCATACATATACAATTTAAACTACTACTTTAAAAGTTCCCTCTTATGGTATACAATTCGAGCATTCCTAAAATATAAATTGTTTCTCACCTCTATCTATTATTCCAATTTCAATTTATGCTTCTCAATCAAATTATATCTCTTATTCTATTTCACATACATATTATGTAAATAAACATGAATTTATATATTTTAAAACTATTGCATTAGACATAGTAATATAATAACATTATAATAATAATAATAGGACAATAATTATTTCTATCATAAACAAGTAATATAACTATTATATCTTAATATTTCTCAACTATATTCTATTTCATATATTCTATCCAATATTTTCATAGATCAGTCCACGTCCCTAAAAGATTCCTCAATTGTTTCAATTTAATCCATTTAATACCTCACTAATTACCATTCAATTCTTATAAATAAAAATATCAATAATATTTCACCAGTCTCAATCTCAATCTAACTCCTTTAATTATAAATTTTCCAATTTTTTCTTATTGCCATTCCAAATCATAATCAAATCCATAATTTAAATCTAGTGTTGACTCATACCAAAGTAACCTTAAAGATCTCAAAAATATTAGTTCAATCAACGTCCAGAAGCCCTTTTTACCCATCAAATAAAATTTTAACTCTTATTTTTAAATCTAATTCTAGCTTTCTTTTTGTGCCAGGTAGGTTTCCACAACAGGGCCTCTAAATCCTCCCATCTTAGTAACTGGCTAAAGGCCTTTTCCCACCATTGAGTCCAATCATATTCTTTTTCTCTTTTATCCAGTGTTGTCTGTACTGTCATGTTGTCAATGTTTTTTGTGCCTCGTATTTGGAAGTCCAATCCTGTTGCTTTTAAAGTTGTAAATGTTTTAGTTGAGTTCTGCCTTTGATCATCAAAGAAATCCATCATGTAGGATGTGTCCTCTTCCTCTTCAATAAATTCAGTAGATTCAATAGATTGTAAATGTATTCCATCCATCTCATTAAGTTGTAGATCTGATTCTGAAGCCATTAGGAACTGTCCAGGGCTTAAGCTCCTCCCATCGCCCCCAAATAACAGAGCATGTGAGAGGGCCAATTTGGTCCTGGAACAGTACCTCAACTTCTACATTAATTACCAACAAGACAATTGGGCTAACTTCTTACCTTTTGCAGAGGTAGCATATAACAATTCTGTGCAGAGTAGCACAGGGTACACCTCATTTAAGGTGGCCTCTGATCAGGACTTTGTAGCTATGCCAGAGCTGCCCTAAGAGAAACCTCAAATACCCTTCTTAGCAGAGTGGATAACACAAGTCCAGAATACTTGGCCACTAGCTTGTAAAGCACTGGAAGATGCACGTCAGGCACATGAATCTAGCCAACAAAAAATGTGTTAAGCCAAAATATTTTGAAGTGAGTGATAGAGTTTACCTCTCCACAAAATATTTGCAGTCCACCCAACAGTTGAAGAAACTGGGTGCTAAATATGTGGGTCCATTCCCCATTGATAAAGTAATTAACCCAGTCACTGTACAACTGGAATTGCCTAAGAATCTTAAACATATTGTCAGATGTCCAGCTAGCAAATCCAAGAAAGGAATTTCTGGGGCACTGTTTTTCCCAAAAGTAATACTTTCATTGAATACACTATATTGGCACAAAAGAAGCAAAACCAGTTCTGAATTTCCCGCTCCAAGGTCCTTATAATTAAACACGAATTCCCCCTTTGGCTGCTCCCCTTAGTCCATTGCATTGCCCAATCACCTATGCTCCGTTTGTTATGGGAACTGTCTGGATCATTCAAACACTTGCGCAGTGTGTCCTTGAAAGGGGGAACAGGGCCTCACGATTTGCAGATGTGTTCTTGGCATTCCATTTCCACCCCAGACTATTCAACCACCCCTCTCCCTATTGTTGTCAAGTTGAGAGCAGAGAAGAAACTAGGTGAAAAGCAAATCACTTTTGTCACATATTCAGCCTGTGTTTCACTGCGGCTTATTGAAATCTGAAACTGTGTCACCTTTTCATCCTGTACCTGACACGATACCTGTTTTCATTTTAATTGAAGTTAAAGAAATTCTAGATTTGAGGAAACATAGAGGGTGGGTCGAATACTTCGTTGTTTCCCTTTCCCCCTTAACAATCCAAATGGGTGGATGCTAAACCTGTCCAGACACCCAAACTCCTCCAAACCTTTCACAGAAAATATCCTGACAAGTCCTGAGTGAATCAATGTTTTTCTTTGGAGACGTGCTACTTTGTTTTACCTGTTTATTTTTTGTTTTCTTGTTATATAGCTAAAGCCCATTATGGGGGGCCTGCATCTCTGCTTGTTTGCCAGCTTGCTGCCTGCTGCTATGGAAATAGGGGGGAAAGGGAAAATGATGGGCACTTAGGGGGAAACATGCAGGATGAATTTTTTGTGAGGTTTTGCAAATGCCAGCTTGGACTTTATCATTTTCAAGGCCAACTCTTCTAGCTTCAGAATGCAGAGATTTCTCCAAAACATTTTCTGGCCCATGATTTAACTCTAATTGCCTAGTAACAAGGGGAGTGGGGTCTAGGGTTTGTTTCAATTTGGTACTTTGTGGGGTTTTGCTTCAGATCTTGCCTGACTCAGCTGTTGTCATGGTCCAGTTGAAAAACCCAACAAAGTAATTTCACCAGAGACAATGCGATCTCTAATGTAAAGCTTTATTAGGCATAGCATACCAGTACGGTAGAAAGAATACCAGGTCTGGCAATATGGCGGGAAAATGTTAATTAAAAGAATAAAACCTTCCCTCCCCTCTCTGCCAAAACATCTCTTTGATGATCTCGGCTCTCACACTGATAGCAACCAACTGTGCACTCTAAACTAAACCTTCTCCGCCCTCCCCCTCCCCCCAGACTGTAGGCAAGCTAGAACAGCATGGCAGTTCTAAAGCAAGGATCTTCATAGCTTGACAGGCTGGCCCCCTACAGAGTTGGGGGAAGCTGGGGAAAAAATGAATACACATTATTGTTTATTAACTTTATCTTGTCCTGGCTTCCAGGGGTATTTAGTGTGGAACCGCTTCACTAAGCAATCTGCTCTTACATTGTGAGCCTTTACCCATCTAGCTTCTGACACTGAATAGCCCTCCCATTGTATTAGATATTGCAACCTCCCTTTATGAATTCTGGAGTCCAGAATCCGTTTGATTTCATAATGTGTTTCTCCTCCCATCATTATGGGTGCGGGGACTGCTTTTCCCACTGGCCTCATAGTGGACCCCTGAAATGGATTCAGTAGGCTATAGTGAAATACCGGATGCACTCTCCCCAGTATCCTAGGCAACTTGAGCTCTATTGTCACTGGGTTTATAACTTTCACACTGGGGAAAGGGCTTATGTATTTCGGACCTAGTTTCTTGCAAGTTTGTTTCAACTTGAGATACTTAGTGAGATACTTAGATACACTTTATCTCCCATGTGGAGCAGCCCCTGAGGAGCTCATTTCTTGTCCACCTGTTTTTTCTGACTTTCAGCTGCTTTGTTTAACGCTTTCTTCGCCTCACTCCAAACACGTTGGAATGAGTCGACCCACTTAGTTAAGGTATTCAAGGAGGGGGTCTCCTGCAGGCACTCTGGCATTGGCATGAATTCCACTCCCATAGCTAGCTTAAATGGAGTGAACCCAGTGCTGCTATGTACTGCATTGTTATATGCCACTTCTACAAAGAGCAAAAGTTCTGCCCAGTTCATTTGCTGGTATTGCTCCACCATTATGTTAGCTCATTCGTATTCAAATGAAAAGCTGGGCTCAGCCCCTGGCAGGACCCTATCGTTCTCCAGAACTTAGCAGTGAATTGGACCCCTCAATCTGAAATGATGCACTTAGGTGCTCCGTGCAGCCGATAGATGTGCTTTAAAAACATCTTCGCTAGTTTCTAGACTGAGAGGAGTCCAGAGCATGCAATGAAGTGGGCTTACTTGGAAAAGAGGCTTATTACAGTCCAAATCACGGTGCTTCCCCCACTCGACGGCAGTTCCACTATAAAATCGATAGCTATCCTCTCCTGGGGTCTAACTGGGTCAGCCAACTTCTGCAACAGTCCCAGCAGTCGTTTACTGGCTGCGCAAGTAGCACAGCTCCTCACATAACTCTCAATGTCCTTCTTCATTTTTGAACTGACGGTTAGCGAGGTGCAGAGTCTTTAGGAACCCAAAATGGCCAGCTTGCTTAGCATCACGGCTGTGCTGCAGGATTTTCAGTCATAAGATTCTTGGGAATATACAGCTTATCTCCCTTCCATGCTAACCCATCCCTCATGGTCAGTTCTCTTTGGTGAGTTCCAAACCATGCTTCATCGGTAGCTCCTGCTTCAGCTGTTGGGCAAACGCTTCGGTGGGGATGAGCTCCTCCTCTTGTCGCCGAGTCATAGCTTGCACTGCTGGTTGCTTGGTGGGAATGATGGAACTCACTACCTCCTCCCAGGTGCTCTTGTACTGAGGCATGTGGGATAGGGCATCGGCAAGAAAAATCCCCCCCCCCGGGATGTTCTTAAACTCGAAATCAAATCGACTGAAGTACTGCGGCCATTGGACTTGTTTGGGTGAGAGTCTATGGGGGGCCTTCAGGGCCTCCAAATTCTTATGGTCAGTCCACACCTCAAATGGGGTTTTACTCCCCTCTAGGAATTGCCTCCATGTCAAAAATGCCCACTGTACCGCAAAAGCCTCCTTCTCCCAAACAGCCAACTGTCGTTCTGTTTCATTCAGTTTGCAAGACATGTACGTGCATGGCTGTAAGGTTCCCTCCTTGTTCTTCTGGAGAACTGTGCCTACATACAACTGGGCCAACTTATTATAGACTACCTCTCACTTAGGTTATCTGTACAAGGTCAGATAGGCTGGGTATAGTTCAGATCATCTCCCTCGTATGCTGCCATCTAGTAAGCATGCCTTAGCCTTAACAGCATGCCTGTAAGACTGGGGTCCCCAGTCTTCCAGTTTGCTGGCGCGGCCGCCATGGACGTCCGGAAAGCAAGCTCCGTCTTCCACATCCAGTTTCGCATCGCTGGGGAACCCTGGAAAGGGTCAAAAGTCACCCTGTAGGGGCAACCAGCAAGGAGGGGATCCCCGCTTGATCGCAGGAGGGCGGTAGCGCTTCCGCTCGATCCAGGGCAGCCCTCCAAACCGGCGGACGAAAGACTGGCCATAGCAATATGGCTCATCACTAGGCTGCAGACAGCCAAAGTCACACTTACCACCAGGCAATTACAAAGTAGTGTGGACGAGCCTGGGTGAGATCTACCTCTCTTAAATCCTAACTATTTTTTCCTGCATAAGCTGCTTAAAGTACTTTCCCTCCTGTGGAGAGGGAAGGGAGATTTTATCCCTCCCTCTAGAAACAGCGGAGACTGACTATCCAGGGGAGTTTAAAACGTTGCAAGAATAACCTGATCCTAATTGGAATCTTATTTCTTAAAGTTTGTGGACTAAAAGATTTTCTATTCTTACTGAAGATCTGGGTTTTTACTGAAAAGATTATAAAAACATTGGATTCAAAAGAAAACTTTAAATTAGGGGCGACATCTTGTGACTAAACGTGATATTACAATTTGTTATTGCTTAAAAGAGACTTGGCCAGCAGCCAAGATAAGACCTATGTAACCTTGAGACATTAGCTGTGAAGCCCAGCTGTGTTCCATACTCAGTGACAAAAATTTTTTTCCCCTGCATTCTCTGATTGTAAAGCTTTTAACTTAATACACTACTAAGAGAATATGGATGAAGATCAGGAACAGATTCTCTTTATGTTGAAAGCAATTCATCAAGCTATTCTAACAGCTACTGATGAAATAAGAGGTTACAGAAAAGAACAAGATGTCAGCCCAGAGATACAAACTCAAACTTTGACTACAATTAAAAAATTAACTACAAAGAATATAACAGAAAAAGTGGAACAATTAAATATTATGACAGAAGACTCAACTGATCAACAAATACAGTCAATGGAAAATCCAGAAAAGGAACAATATGGAAAAGGGAAAAGACTTTCTACACAAATCAGAAGAAACCTGAGGATCAAGAAGAAGAACAGATTGAAGAGAAGATAAATAGTTCAGAACAACCACGTCGAGATGGAAAAATAGAGAGATGATTTGTTAGTCCTCTCAAAAAAATGGCAACCGGATGGTTCTTTCTACGTCAAACAATATACATAACAACACAGGGAGATTTATTTGATGATTCAAAAGCACGGACATGAAAGACGATTTGGCAAAGAAAGAAAGCTAGAATAAGACTGAAGAAAATTGGGGTTTTGACTTACTAGTGAGAATTAAAATAGAATATACTCAAATAGATAAGATTTGTATTTTGAATACTAGATATTGTTATGAGTGGAGATAAAGAAATCTTTGGTCATTTAAAACTTGGAAGTAGAAATATTAACAGTTGAATTTGAACATTGATTAGCTTATAAAGGTTAAATATAAAGGTAATTAAGATATATATAAGCTAAAAATTTATCAATGAATGTAATAAATATGTTCTTATTTAGCGGTAATAAAAATTACTAGTTTAAATATGAGATAGTAGATATTAAGAGAAGAAGAGAGGAAGTATTAAATGTTGAAATAAGAGAAACTTTGGTTACTAAATTTAAGATATTTGGAAATTACTAGAAAACAAGAATATTATATTGTTTTATTAATTGGTTGATGTAATATGGTGTGAATTCAAATAGATAAGACGTGAATCCTGAACATTAGATTTTGTGATGAATTGTGATAAAAGGAATTGTGATTATTTAAAACTTGGAAATTATAAATATTAAATGTTAAATTTAAATATTAATAGGAAACTAAAAATAGGGAAAAACTAATCAGGACATTGATTGTCTAAAAAGATTGAATGTTAAAACAACTAGGATATGTATAAACAAAAATTATTGATAAATGTAAGAAAGTTATTTTTATTTAATCGATATAATAAGAATTTTATTAATTTAAATACGAGACAGTAAATACCAAGGGGAAAAGAGAGGAAATATTTAATGTAATAGTTTGAGATCTGTACTAAAGATATTTATATATTATTGAATAATTGACCAACTCAGCTGCCACGTTGCTTTTCAAATATTTAAATGTGAAATTAGAAAATCAATAAAAAATTTCAAAAAAAAAAAAGACTGGGGTCCCCAATCCCTGGTCCTGAATTCAGGGTTAGCCACCACTTAAAAATCAGGGCTACTCAAAAAGCTATTAAAAATGTATTCATTTGCACTCTATCTATCATTAGACAATTTGGCCTATCTGTGACATTTTATTTGATTCTGATAAAATATTCTATTTTGAATTACTTATCAATTCCAGTTGAGGAAATATAATTTTAGGAAATAATATTGATACTTTCTAATTATTATTATTAGCAAGTTGGATCATTGAGTTAATATAGTCTCATCACTTATTTTCTTAAATATTTCCACAACAGTAAAGCTCATACATGGCTACTAACCTCAACAAGATTTGGTCTTAAGTAAGAATTAGGTATCATTGGAATAAATTATATATAATTGTTCCCTTGCTTTTATTCTTATGATGTAAGATGTTCCTACTAAGGAATGTGGGTGCTCAAAACAGCAAGTCAATAAGACAAATGTAAATAATTTTTCCCAATTATTTCTTGGACTTGTGTGATCAATTTATCAGCTGTCAACATGAAGAGAGAAAGGAGAAGACAAACAAATGGAAGAGACTGTTTTTATCTTTAGTTGATAGTTGACATTTCTAGAGCATCCTCTAGCTCAGGGCTTTTCAACCGGTGGTACGCGTACCACTTGTGGTACATTAACGAGTGGCAGGTGGTACGCAACCCTGCCTAGCCAAGTGTAGTGGGGGAGGGAAAGAGCCAGCGCAGGCAAGGACTTACTGTGAGAGAGTCCTCTGGACTAGCAAGTTTTGAGCCTTAAATATTCTTTGTCAGCTCTCTCTCAAAAAAATCTCTCAGAGTCCCAACTTCAAACAGATAAGATACCAATCTTTCCAATAATACCTTAAAGCTTATTTTGGTATTGTAGCTGACTTTCTTAAAATTGAATGCTGCTTCTAGACCAGGGCTTTTCAACCGGTGGTATGCGTACCACTTGTGGTACATTAACGAGTGGCAGGTGGTACGCAGCCCTGCCTAGCCAAGTGTAGTGGGGGAGGGAAAGAGCCAGCGCAGGCAAGGACTTACTGTGAGAGAGTCCTCTGGAGCTGCAGAGTGGCTGGGGCGAGGCAAAGGCCCCAGGCTCACTTCTGGCTCACCCTCCCCCATGAGAAAGGAGGAGGAGGGGGCGGAGACAGGAGAGGCTATAAAAGGAGGCAGTTTGGGCAGGAGATGGAGAGAGAGAAAAAGCAGCAGCCTTGGGAGGAGGCGGAGTCAGCTCTAGCTGCACCGAAGGGAAAGAAGAAGGAGGAGGAGGAGGGTGGGGGGAGAGGAGAGGAGAGGAGAGCAAGCAGGCCGGCCGATCTACAACTGCTGTGGCAGCCACCTGTGCTGGCAGCAGCAAACAGGCAAGAAATGCAGTGGGGGAGGGGTCACCCTCCAAGAGGAATGAAAAAAGGCAGCAATGGCTGGAGGTGAGGCACGAGGGAGGGAGGGAGATGGAGAGTGGAAGGATTCTTATGTGCTTTTGTGACTTTGAAGTTCTGGGATTTGTGCAATGTGGGCTTTGTGTTCTTAAGGAGTGTTTGGCAATTTCTATTTGGCTGATGGCTGATGTCTCGTGTTAGCTTCTATTGCTCTGCTATTGTTAGCTGTAAGTTTTGCTGCAAGGGATTTTGAAGTATTTTTCTCCTGAATGGATTTTGCCTGTAGCATTCCTTTACTTATGAATGGAGCCATTTGGGGAGGCTGCCTTAGCCGGCAGCCAGTACTTATTTACATTTTTTTTCTTCCTTAAGTGCTGGCTGCGCTCCTTAACTTTCCTTTCTAGCCAGTAGCTAATTCTTAAAGGGGAATGTGCCTTTTTAAGCTAGTTCACTCAGCAGTTTGTCTTTTCTGTCTCTGGAGGCTTTTCCTTGTTTGATGAATATATGGAAAAGAGAAAATATGGGGGGGGGGTTCAATTTCTTCCTTCAGAAGGAGGTGGGCATGAGAAAGAGGGAGGCAGGGAGGGAAGTCCCGCCTTAGCACTTGGCCACCAGCAGCCCTGCCATTGACTTTGCAAATATGAATCAGGTTGCAAATATGAATCAGTTGCCAAGCATCTAAATATAAATCACATGACCCTGGGCATGTTGCAATGGTCATAAGTGTGAAAAATGGTCATAAGTCATTTCAGTGCAATTGCAACTTTGAACAAGTTTTTTTTTTTTGGTCATCAAGTTTTTGACACCTTGCTAAGTGGTACTCGAATATTGCCATATCCTAAAAGTGGTACAATCAGTGAAAAGGTTGAAAAGCCCTGCTAGCTCACCAGTTTCTTCTTTCACACCCATCTGAGGAGAAATAAAATTACACTAAAAACAATTTATCAGTTTATCATGGGGAGTGAGAATTATTTAAACTCCAGTTTCTTCTGAATAAAAACAACAGGCGACCCTTTCCTGTCCATCACACAATATCACACAAAGCCTGCAACTAACTGAAGTAAAGGCTTACACTCTCTGGATAATCCCATTAAGAAGGAAATGGGGGACTTCCGGTTCCTGTAGCAGTGCCTGCGGTCAGGCAAAGAGTATGCTCTCTTTGCCGACCGGTTTCCCCCCGCCCGTAGACCCTGGACAGGGTCGAAAGTCGCCCCGGAGAGGCAACCACCGTAGAGGAGGGCACTCGCTGATTGCAGAGGGAGCGGCAACTCCCTCTGCGATCCGAGCAATCACCTTTGGGCCGACGGGGAAAAGATCGGCCAGTAACATGGCCGATCACTCAGCTGCTCTGGCCGAAAGTCACAGCAACATCTAAGCATAAAGACCCACCGTGGAAGATCCGGGTGAGACCTTTCTTTCCCTCTTGATATTTTACTCATTTCCCTGTGAAAAGCTCTTAGAAATTGCTTCCCCCCCTTGAGAAAGCAGCCTTTGAACACTTGGGGAAAGAGCTGTGGAAAAAGAAAAAAATGACTAATTTCTATTTTTTGTTTGAGCGGCTAGAATTCGGAGGACCCTGAGGAAAAAGGAGAAGAGAAGGATCCTTGCTGTGACTCTCTCTCTCTGCCTGCTTGTTTTCAGCTTAAGTGGAAAACTTTAGGGACGGGGGTGGAGTGTTTTTCTTCTTCCCCCCCCTTCTGAATAGTGCTATCTACTTTAAAAACAAAAAACAAAAACGCTACGGCTCCTGGGTGAATTTATGTGGATTGCGCCCAGACGTTTGCATTTCTTTTGGAACTTGCTTGCTGTTTTTGATTTTATAATACAAAGTATACTCTCCTGAAAAATGGATTTGTTCGCTCTAGGATTACAATATAATAATTGAGACACCAGTTGCTATTATTTATTTGGATTATAAATTAGATATTCATAATATTGATTGGGACTTTTGCTGTTTTTATTTTTCTACTTGCTTTTTCCTATTTTTGTTTGGATTTTATATTTTATAAAATTGCAACTCAGCTTTTAAGTTGAAATTCTACTAAAAAAACGAAGAATGGAATCCCACTTACAGCTTAACTATGGATTTATATTAGAAAAAATCTTGGAAACAAAGGAGGAATTAAAAGAACATTTTAGAATGCTTTGGAAAAGGGAAATCTCAGAGTTAAAAACTGAAATTCAACTTATTGGATATGATACACAACTAGGTCTACAACTTAACGATATGGAGGAAACACATTTACAATCTATTGAAGAGGAAGATACTACATCTTATACACAAATGACAGAGACTTTGGATGACCAAAGGTAGAGTTCAATTAAAACATCTATAATTTTAAAGGCAACAGGAACAGACTTTCAGATACGAGACGTTAAAAATGCTGACAACATGAATAAACAACGAACAATCACCATATTGATTAAGACTGATTACATAGTGCAGACAACAGTGGAGAAAAGAGAAGAAGACTATGACTGGATTCAATTGTTGTATGGTCAAATACTATGGAAGGAATTAGAAGCCCTATTGTGGAAACCTGCTTGGCACAAAAAGAAAACTAGAATTAGGTTTAAAAGTCAGAGCTAAAATTTTATTGGATGGGTAAAAATGGCTTTTAGAGACTTTGACTGAACTAATATGCCTGAGATTCCTAAGGTTCAAGACTTTGATCCGGATGGCAAGATGGAAAATTGGAAAATCTAAAATTAGGAGTTGGATAGAGATTGGTGAAATATTAAACTATGATTTATAAAAATATTTGATAGAGTACAGGAAATAAAATATAGACACATTAATATCTTTAATAATTTTAAATATTGGAATCCCAGGTATGGACATATAAAGTCAATTAAATAAAATAATGAACTCTGGGATATTAGAAAAAGGCTTCTTTATTGCTGAGCTTTCGTTAACAACCTGTTAACATCATCAGAGCAAAGGGCTAAATGGCAAGGGAGCACGTGCATAAATTCACATAACAGTTGGAAAACGGTTACATTGTGGCATGTGCACATAGCGTGCTTAGGAAGCTATATATAGATAGATAGATAGATAGATAATAGGCATATTATAAGTCTATTTTAGAAACAATTATTGTTTTATCATCTCAGGCTTGAATCTAAAATGGTTTTAAAACAGAGAAGTATAAATTGAACAACTGGAATAATATCTATATCTTAAAAATAATCTATACTATATGGGTACCCGAATTGTATACTATATGTTTATATAAGGCCAAATTGGAATATGTTAATTGTGAGTTAGTTAAGCCTGAAAACGGGTGGAAATATTATTGATATTATGTGTGTGTTTTTTTCTTTTTTCTACTTGTTTTTTCTTTCCTTGCTTAGAGAGGGAAACTTTAAAGAAGTAATTCAAATTGTCTATGTATGATTATATTTTTTACTTTGTTGTAAAGAGTGCCCTATCTCCACGATGAGTTCCAAGCACTTGGTTGTAAAACAAAAAAAATCAATAAAACTTGTTATAAAAAAAAAAGAAGAAGAAGAAGGAAATGGGGAAAAATCCTCTCTTCAATTCTTTGAGTGAAAAATTATTTTGATTAGAATAAAATATAACTACGGTTTGTGGAGGATATATTCTAAGTAACGCTTATATTCAGTGAAAGTTATTAATACAGATAAATACTTTATATTTGAAGATGCACTAGGCTGTGATCTGAAGCATACAAAACTCACCACATAAACAATTATTCTTCAATTCTATGCAAATTTCAAGTGAATTGCCAAGTAAATACCAAGATAGTTATCCAAACATTGTTTCTTTTATGCTGGGAGCAAACTTCCTGTATCATGAACACATCCAGAGATTTCATGCCAAAGCATGATCGTGCCAAGATACTCTGCCCCACTTACAAGCAACAGTGAGATGAAGGCACACAGTGCTTCTTTCTTTACCATTCAACATTTGCCTTAGAAATCCTGTTTTCTATTTATCCTCACCTACAAATACACTTTACATAGTCAAATTGCATTAATTTATCTTAATTTATAAATTTTCATTTCCTTTTTGCCTAATCAAAATTGGCCAATATAATTAATATTCTGGTAAAACAATGCAAAAGAGACAAAGAAAGATTAAGATTTTTTAGGACAGAATCAATACTATGAACATTAAATTATGTAAATTAGTTTTATACAGATACTAATAACAGAGAAGGAATAAGAAATTGAAAAAAATACTATTACTGTAAGGTCCTGCCTCAACTAGATCTCCCAAGAAAGCAGAACTCTAGAAAAAGGCATTGTTTCAAAAGGAACTTTTATTGAGAGTTAGTGATAGCAGGAAGGCAAAGCAAGGTTTGAAGATTTCATGCATAAAAGGTTACATCAAAATGCCCATTCAGGTCTCCTGTCCCCAGTGTCCAATCATCCATTTGAAATCCAGCCAATCCATAGGTATTAGGTTTTGAGAACCTAGTGATTTAGCGCCCTTCTCAAGGTCTCTCTTGGTTTCGTTTCCCAACAGTCCCAGGCTCCGTTGTCTGGAGATAAGACAGATGTTTTCAGGCCACATTCCTTTCACACGGAGGAAGGGCAAGGCAGAGCAAGGCAATTACATTCCCCAACGAACATGCCCCCCTCCCAACAGAATGGCAAGCCTCAAAAATGAATACAATGCAAGCAATGAGCAATAAGCAAATCCATTTGAGGGGACCTGACATATAGCCCCCTAATAGAATGACAGATCCACCTGTAAAACAAAGAAAAGGAAGGGGGAAGAGAGGAAAACAAACATATCAATCAGGTTTATCATGATAGCATTCATGAAAGTGTTTGAGCAACCTAGGAGTTCTAACATGCTTCTTATAGATGTTTATGAGAATCTAGAATGTCCTTGATTTCAAAGTGTTGCTCACCCTCAACCATAATGGGTTGCGGGGTAGGAGCAGAGGCAGGCCTTAATGCAGAAGTAATCTCAGGTTTCAGCAGACTGCAATGGAAAACCGGGTGGATTTGTTGTAAACTCTTAGGGAGTTCTAATTCCACGGTGACAGGATTAATAATAGGTTTAATGGGAAAAGAACCGATATATTTCGGCCCTAGCTTTTTGGATGGTTGCAACGACTGTAAAAACCTAGTGGAGAGGTAGACCCTATCCCCTATATGAAAGGGTTTAAGCTGCATCTGTTTTTTATTTTCC
Organism: Azemiops feae; assembly: GCA_023970755.1. Lineage (NCBI taxonomy): Eukaryota > Metazoa > Chordata > Lepidosauria > Squamata > Viperidae > Azemiops > Azemiops feae. Next base: position 2,036,653 of record JALGBA010000053.1, on the reverse strand, counting down.
TGGGCCTTATATGCTGCCTTAGCTTCACCCAGAGCTTTCCTAACAATGGGCCAAATGTTCTGCAACTAATGTACCCATTCCTTGGCAGGTTCATTAGTAGGCAATTCTGGCATAGGGAGGAAACTCTGTCCATTAGCCACTTGGAAGGGAGTGAAACCGGAGCTAGAGTACACCTCATTGTTATAGACCACTTCAGCAAACAGCAACAAATCAGTCCAGTTATCTTGTTGATAATTAATAAAACATCTAAGGTATTGTTCTAGAACAGACTTTGTTCGTTCTGTCTCCCATTCGTTTGAGGATGATGACTAGATGACAGTCCTTGATCAGAATCCAGAAGGTTAGAATGTTAGAATAGAATAAAGCTGGAAGGGACCTTCGAGGTCTTCTAGTCCAGCCCCCTGCTCAAGCAGGAGAACCTATACCATCTCAGACAAGTGACTGTCTAGTCTCTTCTTAAAAATCTCCAGTGACGGAGCGCCTATGATTTCTGGAGGCAAGCTGTTCCCTGGTTGATTGTCCTCACTGTCAGGAAGTTTCTCCTTAATTCCAGGTTGCTTCTCTCTTTGGTCAGTTTCCAACCACTGTTTTTCATCCTTCCCTCTGGTGCTCTGGTGAACGTCACCCCCTCTTCCTTGTGGCAGCCCCTCAGATACTGGAATACTGCTATCATGTCTCCCCTGTTTCTTTTTTTCTTTAGACTAGCCAAACCCAAGTCCTGCAGCCGTTCTTCATATGTTTTAGTCTCCAGGCCTTTGATCATCTTAGTTGCTCTTATCTGAATTTTTCCCAAACTCTCAACATCTTTTTTGTGATATGGTGACCAAAATTGGCTGCAGTATTCCAGGTGTGGTTTTACTAGGGTTTTATAAAGCGGTACTAATACTTCGCATGATCTTGATTCTATCCCTCTGTTTATACAACCCAGGATTGTATTAGCTTTTTTGGTTGCTGCTGCACACGGCTGGCTTATAGTCAAATGATCGTCCACTAGGACTCCAAGGTCCCTCTCACAGTTACTGTTTTTAAGCCAGGTCTCCACCAACCATTTGTACCTGTGATTTTTCCTGCCTAAATGTAAAACTTTGCTTTTCTCCACATTGAAACTCATTTTGTTGGATAGGGCCCATTGTTCAAGTTGTCTAGATCTTTTTGGATCCTGAGTTTGTCTTCTGGGGTGTTGGCTACTCTTGTCAGTTTGGTGTCTTCTGCAAATTTGATGAGTTCCCCTTCAATTCCCTCATCTCTGTCATTTATTAAGATATTGAAGAATACTGGGCCTAAGATGGAGCCTTGTGGTACCCCACTGCTTACTTCTTTCCATGTAAATGTAGTGCCATTGAGGACTACTCATTGAGTACGGTTTGTCAGCCAGCTACAGATCCATCTGGTAGTGCTGTTGTTTATTCCACCTTTTTCTAACTTACCAAGGAGTAGGTTGTGGTCCACTTTATCAAATGTCTTACTGAAATCTAAGTATACTACGTCCACAGCATTTCGCTGGTCTACTAGTTTAGTCACTTTATCAAAGAATGAAATAAGATTGGTTTGGCATGATCTGTTTTTAACAAACCTGTGCTGGCTACTGGTTATGACTTTGTTTGCTTCTAGTTGTTCGCAGATCTGGTTTTTTTATTATCTTTTCTAGGATCTTCCCAGGTATTGATGTTAAACTGATTGGTCTGTAGTTTCTTGGGTCCATTTTTCCCCCCTTTCTTTAAGATGGGAACCAGATCAGCTCTTTTCCAATCCTTTGGTACTTCCCCGGTGCTCCAGGATTTATGAAAGATGTGGTGCAACGGTTCTGAAATAACATCTGCCAGCTCCTCCAGAACTCTGGGATGTAATCTGTCAGGTCCTGGTGATTTATATTCGTCAAGGTTGGATAGGTGTTCTCTTACCATTTTTTTGCTTATTTTAATTTTTGTTTCTAGTATGTCTTTTGCAGCGGTTTTTTTTTGTATGTTGGCCTATAGTTTCTTTTTGTGTAAAGACTGATGCAAAGTATAAATTAAGCAGCTCTGCTTTCCCCATTGCCTGTTATTTCCTTGCCATCTTTTCTCTTTAGTGGGCCTACAGTTTCCTTGACTTTTTTCTTGTTATTAATATGTTGGAAGAAACTTGTTTTTATTATCCTTGATTTCTGTTGCAAGTCTTTGTTCGTTCTGAGCCTTTGCTTTCCTGACTTCATCTTTGCATGTTCTGGCTTTTTGCTGATAATCGGCCTTAGTTATGTGCTCCTGTTTCCATTTTTTGTATTTGTCTTTTTTGTCTTTCAGTTTGTCAGAGAGATCTTTGTACAGCCATGCTGGTTTCTTCTTCAATTTCTTGTTTTTCTTCCTCAATGGTATTGTGCTGGTCTGGGCTTTTATGATTGCATTTTTCAGGGTTTCCCCACCAAAATTGTCTTTTAAGTGGAGGGTCTTTGCAAACTCAAAGTGACCCGCTAACTTTGATTCATGGCACACCTGTATGATATTTAGTCTCTGATTCACAGGAATGTATAGCTTCCCACCAACCATGGCTAAACCGTCTTGCACTGAACAGAGGTTTTTATGGGCCCGAAACCACTCATCGTTCTCCAGTGCCTTTTTGAACTCCCTGACCACTTCCATTATCTAACGGTAGAGAGCTCTTAGTCTGTGTTGTGAGTCCATGCCAGCCAGTGGACCCGGCAGCTGAGTCCGGGGAATCAGAGGGGGAGGGGTTGGGAGAGCCAGCAGAGTCACAGAGAGACTCTGATGAGTTACAAGACTCACAATCTGATGAAGAGCCTGGCCCCTCCAATCGTGTTCCGGATGAAACTCAGCTGTGTGGAGAGGATGAGTCAGACCTTGAGGATTCACAGCTGGCAGACATTATTGATGCTCGTAGACGCAGGCAATTATCTAGAGCAGGTCAGCAGCAGTCAATACGACAACTCCAGGGGAGGAGAAGGCTTTGAGAATCACACCTTGGGAATGCTTTATAAAAAGGGAAGGTGTGGGAGTTGCTGGTTGCTGAAGGCAACCTTTTGTAAAGAACTTCCAGGAATCATGGTCTGTTTGTTTTACCGGTGAATTTCTTGTTTAACTCCTGCTCTCTTTTGCTTTTGTAACCACTTATCTGTTGGGAAAGTCTTTTGTGTTTTTGTTTTGGAGAAAAACTTATCAGGACTGTTTTTGAAATAAAAAGAGGTTGGTTTTTCCAGCCTACTGTTAAAGAGGGGTTGTTCTTGTGACGCAACAAGGACGGACGTAGGCTGGAACAGAACAGTTTGCCTTCAGCCACCCACCCCCTACTATTGTGGAGCAGCTACATGCTGAGAATGCCCAGCTCTCCCAGCAGCTGGCTTTGTTGGCAGCCCAAGTTGCCCAGCTCCAAGCACACGTCCCTGCTGCTCCACCACCCAGGAGAAAATGTCAAGTTGCGATGCCGGACAAATTTGATGGCAATCTGGACATGTTTCCTGTTTTCATGGGACAATGCCATCTATTTATCAGCGTGAGAGCAGCTGATCTCCCCACTGACCGGGATAAAGTGGGTTTCATGATAAGTCTCCTCTCTGGTGCTGCAGTTCGTTGGGGCACACCCTTGCTAGCCCAACCTAGTCCATTGTTGGACAACTTTGTGGGGTTTTGTGATTACATGCGGATGATGTATGAGGACCCCATCAAGACCCAGACTGCTACCTGACATTTGACAGCTCTTGAGGCAGCGCCAACGCCCCCTACAGGGCTATATCAGCGAGTTTCAGCTGCTTAGCCAGGATTCAGCCTGGAATGAGGCTGCACTCGTGGACGCGTTCCAGGATGGATTGTCGGAGGAGATGTTGGATGAGCTGGCCCGTGTTGATGTTCCCCCGGACCTCAACGGGCTCATCCATCTCTGTCTGCGGATCGACGCTCGGCTGCAGCAACCAAAGAGTCGCCGTGCCACCACAGAGACCCATGCAGCCCCCATTGTGCGTGAGACCCTGGTCCAGAGGGAGGAGCCAATGGAGTTAGGTGCTGCCAGACCTCGCTTATCGGCGGCAGAGATGACCAGGCGACGGTTGGCGGGGTTGTGTTTTTACTGTGGGGACCCTGGGCATTTGGCCGCTTTCTGCCCCAAGAAGCGACGAAGGGCATCTGTGACTGAGCCTGCCCCAAGACTGCCACCTGCTCCTCTGTCGGGAAACGGCCCGAGCCCAACCTGAAGGGCATTTTGGGTTGGGCATCCTGCAAAACCAAGCGATGCCTTTCAGATGCTGCTCACGGACCTCCACGGCATCTGATATTGGAGGCGCGCCTGATTCTCCCCGGGTTGCCCAAGGGGATTCCCGTCCATGCGTTGATTGACTCTGGGGCCACCACGAACTTCATGGATGCAGCATTTGTGGCCAAATGGGTGGTTCCCCAATGCCCGGTGGAACCGCCGATGTTAGTGGAGACCATTGATGGTCGAGTGCTCCTGTCTGGGGCAATTAAGGCCGCCACGCAACCATTGTGTATGGCCATCAGTTCACATGAGGAGGCCATCCAGTTCTATATCACATCAGACCTGCATTTCCCTGTGGTCTTGGGATTGGTGTGGCTCCGGACGCATGACCCACAGATTTATTGGTCACAGAACTTGGTCACCTTCCCAAGTTTGCAGTGCGTGGACCACACCTGCCAAATCTGTGCCGGCCAGGTAGAGGGTCCCACTGGGGTCTATTTACCCTCCGAACTGGCGGATTACGCTGATGTGTTCAGCGAGACCGAGGCAGATCAATTGCCCCCGCACAGGCCCTATGACTGTCCCATTGATTTAGTCCCTGATGCGCCTCTCCCAGTGGGGCGTTTATATTCCATATCGGACCCCGAGTTGGCTGCATTGCGGGACTTTCTGGACAAGAATTTGGCTCGGGGTTTTATTCGGCCCTCGTCCTCGCCAGTGTCTGCACCCGTGGTCTTCGTCAAGAAGTCCGGCGAATTGAGGCTTTGTTGTGACTACCGGAAACTAAACGCCATCACGGTGCGTAATCACTACCCGCTGCCCCTCATCCCCGAACTCCTGGATCGGCTCCGTGATGCAAAGATCTTCACAAAGTTGGACCTGAGAGGAGCCTACAACCTCGTCAGGGTTCAGTCGGGTGATGAGTGGAAGACGGCGTTAGGTACCCAGTACGGGCACTTTGAGTACACTGTGATGCCGTTTGGACTGACCAACGCCCCTGCAGTGTTTCAGCATTTTATGAATGACATTTTCCAGGACTTGTTAGATCAGTTTGTTGTGATCTACTTGGACGACATCCTGATCTACTCTCCGTCGCGAGAGGCGCACCATCAGCATCTCCGTCTGGTCCTGCAGCGGCTCCGAGAACATCAGTTATATGCCAAACTGGAGAAGTGCCAGTTCTACCAGAGGACCATCGACTTCCTGGGTCACTGCATTTCTCCTGAGGGCATCGCCATGGAGGCGAGTAAGGTCGAGTCTTTGCAGAGTTGGCAACCCCCATGTCGTGTTAAAGATGTCCAGTGACTTTTGGGGTTCGCCAACTACTATCGGACTTTCATCCCTGGTTTTGCTGCCATGACGGCCCCCCTCACTCGGCTCCTGCAGAAAAAGACCCGGTTTCAGTGGACGCTCCAGAACAACGGGCTTTCCAGGCTTTGAAGGAAGCCTTCATGAAGGAGCCCATCCTGAAGCATCCTGACCCGCAATGGCCGTTTGTCGTGGAGGCGGATGCCTCCGACATTGCCATTGGGGCGGTGTTACTCCAGATGACGACGCCCGGCAGTGCCCTCTTTCCTTGCGCGTACTACTCACGGAAACTGAATCCGGCAGAGCGCAATTATACCATCTGGGAGAAGGAGCTACTGGCCATTAAAGTGGCATTCGAGGCCTGGAGACATCATCTGGAAGGGGCACGGCATCAAATCGAGGTCCGGACGGATCATAAAAATTTGGAACACCTGCAGACTGCTCGGAAATTGAACCAACGCCAGATGGTCTCTTTTCTTTGCGAGGTTCAATTTCCGTGTAACGTACATATCCAGCGGTCACAACTGAAGAGCGGATGCTCTGTCCAGGAAGGCTGAATATTCCCGAGCAGAAGATAAGCTTCTGCCCAGGACAGTGCTCCCCATCAAATCTTTTGCTGCAGTGCGGGAGCCGATAGATGTACGGGCTTGGATTCGGGAGGCCCAGCAACAGGATGCGTGGGTGGTCAGCGAAAGGAGGAGGTGGGGCCAGATTCCCCTGGACAGTCACGGATGGACTCCTCCACTCTCATGACCTCGGCCAGTGTCACGATAATCCAGCGGCGGGGCATTTTGGCCTGTTCAAGACCCTGAACTTGGTCTCCCGTACCTTCTGGTGGCCCCAAGTCAGACACAATGTCCAGGCCTACGTCATGTCCTGTACCCCATGTAGGCAGGCCAAGTCAGCGACGGGGGCCCCGCCCAGACTGCTACAGCCCTTGCCGACGCCCAAAAGACCCTGGGGGGCTGTGTCCATGGACTTCCTGACGGATTTACCCACGTCTTCTGGATTTACGACAGTGTTCATGGTGGTGGACATGCTGACCAAGATGGCGCATTTCATCCCATGCCGTGGCTTGCTGTCCGCCCATGCCACCTGTTGTATGTTCATCCAGCAGGTGTTCCAACTGCACGGTCTCCCTGATAGGGTCGTGTCCGATAGCGGGTCCCAATTTACAGCCCGTTTCTGGCAGGGGCTGATGCAGGCGTTGAACGTCAAGATCTGCCTCTCGTCCGCGCATCATCCCCAAACTGACGGCGGGACCGAGAAGGTCATTGGGATCCTCGAGCAATATTTGCGCTGCTATATAAATCAACAGCAGAACAATTGGGCGGACTATCTTGCGGTGGCTGAGTTCGCATTCAACAACTCGCAGCACACCTCCACGCAGCTGACCCCATTCTTGGCCAATGTGGGATATCACCCCCGGTTTTTCCCTCTTTTGCCGCTAGACTCACCGGTACCAGCAGCGAACGAGTTCATGGCAGAGTTACAGGCGATTCATCGCTTGGTGCGGTGACAGGTGGAGAAGGCCAAGGCCGACTACAAAAGGTTTGCTGATCGATCGAAGTGGGATACGCCTCCATTAACGGTGGGAGATCGGGTATGGCTGTCCACCAGGAACCTACCGTCAACCTGGCCAGCCAAGAAGTTAGATCACCGATCTTTAGGACCGTTCCCAATCGAGGCTGTCATCAATCCAGTCGCCTATCACTTAACTCTGCCACGTTCGCTGTGGGTGCATCCGGTCTTTCACTGGTCGCTGTTGGTCCCTGAGCAACCGCCGTGTCCACTCTGCCAAGCAGAACCTCCCCCACCAGAACAACGTGACGGAGACGGCGCTCCCGAGTAAGAGGTCGCCAGCATTCGGGACTCTCGTTGGCTGAAAGGGCGCTTTCAGTACCTGGTTGAGTGGAAGGGCTACGGACCGGAGGAATTCACCTGGGAGGATGCAACTACCGTTCATGCTCCTGCCTTGATGACCGCCTTCCATGACCAGTTCCCATCCCGACCGCATCCGGACCGTCAGACCCGGGGGAAGGGTCCTGCGGTGCGGGATAGTGTTGTGAGTCTGTGCCAGCCAGTGGACCCGGCAGCTGAGTCCGAGGAATCAGAGGGAAGGGGTTGGGAGAGGTAGCAGAGTCACAGAGAGACTCTGATGAGTTACAAGACTCACAATCTGATGAAGAGCCTGGCCCTTCCAATCGTGTTCTGGATGAAACTCAGCTGTGTGGAGAGGATGAGTCAGACCATGAGGATTCACAGCTGGCAGACGTTATTGATGCTCGTAGACGCAGGCAATTATCTACAGCAGGGCTTTTCAACCTGTGGTACGCGTACCACTTGTGGTACATTAACAAGTGGCAGGTGGTATGCAGCCCTGCCTAGCCAAGTGTAGTGGGGGAGGGAAAGAGCCAGCACAGGCAAGGACTTACAGTGAGAGAGTCCTCTGGAGCTGCAGAGTGGCTGGGCAAGACAAAGGCCCCAGGCTCACTTCTGGCTCACCCTCCCCCATGAGAAAGGAGGAGGAGGGGGGTGGAGACTTATAAAAGGAGGCAGTTTGGGCGGGAGAGGGACAGAGAAAAAAAAGCAGCAGCCTTGGGAGGAGGCGGAGTCAGGTCTAGCTGCACCGAAGGGGAAGAAGGAGGAGGAGGGTGGGGGGGGGAGATGAGAGGAGATCAAATCAAGCAGGCCTGCCATGAGCTGATTTGCAACTGCTGTGGCAGCCACCTGTGCTGGCAGCAGCAAACAGGCAAGAAATGCAGTGGGGGAGGGGTCGCCCTCCAAGAGGAATGAAAAGCAGCAATGGCTGGAGGTGAGGCACGGAGAAGGGAGGGAGGGAGATGGAGAATGGAAGGATTCTTATGTGCTTTTGTGACTTTGAAGTTCTGGGATTTGTGCAATGTGGGCTTTGTGTTCTTAAGGAGTGTTTGGCAATTTCTATTTGGCTGATGGCTGGTGTTAGCTTCTATTGCTCTGCTATTGTTAGCTGTAAGTTTTGCTGCAAGGGATTTTGAAGTATTTTTCTCCTGAATGGATTTTTCCTGTAGATTCCTTTACTTATGAATGGAGCCATTTGGGGAGGCTGCCTTAGCCGGCAGCCAATACTTATTACATTTTTTTTCTTCCTTAAGTGCCGGCTGCCGGCTCCTTACTTTCCTTTCTAGCCAGTAGCTAATTCTTAAAGGGGAATGTGCCTTTTTAAGCTAGTTCACTCAGCAGTTTGTCTTTTCTGTTTCTGGAGGCTTTTCCTTGTTTGATGAATATATGGAAGAGAGAAAATATGGGGGGGGGTTCAAATTCTTCCTTCAGAAGGAGGTGGGCATGAGAAAGAGGGAGGCAGGGAAGGAGGGAGGGAGGGAACTTAGCACTTGGCCACCAGCAGCCCTGCCATTGACTTTGCTTGTCAAAAGGCTGCAAAAGGGGATCACATGACCCTGGGACAGTGACATCATAAATATGAATCAGTTGCCAAGTATCCAAATATAAATCACATGACCCTGGGCATGCTGCAATGGTCATAAGTGTGAAAAATGGTCATAAGTCATTTCAGTGCAATTGCAACTTTGAACAGGGTTTTTTTTTGGTCATCACGTTTTTGACACCTTGCTAGGTGGTACTCGAATATTGCCATATCCTAAAAGTGGTACAATCGGTGAAAAGGTTGAAAAGCCCTGATCTAGAGCAGGTCAGCAGCAGTCAATACGACACCTCCAGGGGAAGAGGAGAAGGCTTTAAGAAGTCACACCTTGGGAATGCTTTATAAAAAGGGAAGGTGTGGGCGTTGCTGGTTGCTGAAGGCAACCGTTTGTAAAGAACTTCCAGGAATCATGGTCTGTTTGTTTTTCCGGTGAATTTCTTGTTTAACTCCTGCTCTCTTTTGCTTTTGTAACCACTTATCTGTTGAGAAAGTCTTTTGTGTTTTTGTTTTGGAAAAAAACTTATCAGGACTGTTTTTGAAATAAAAAGAGGTTGGTTTTTCCAGCCTACTGTTAAAGAGGGGTTGTTCTTGTGACGTAACAAGGACGGACGTAGGCTGGAACAGAACAGTCTGTGCTCTCATCGTGACTGGGGCTGCCAGCTGGTGCAGAGAAAATAGAGGCTTAATCGGTCCCGACTTCACACTGTTATATTGCAGCATTCTCAACAAAGCATCAGCTAGGAAATCCCCCCCCCCCGGCAAATAGTGGATGGAGAAGTTAAATCAGCGGAAATGCTGGGCCCAGCATGCCTGTTTCGGAGACAACTTCCTGGGGGTTTTCAGCGCTTCAAGATTCTTATGGTCAATCCAGACCTGAAAAGGGATCCTACTCCCCTCTAAAAAATGCCTCCAAGTTAGGAGAGCCCATCGCACTGCATAAGCTTTCTTCTCCCAAACCGCTGTTCAGTCTCAGTTAATTTCTTGGATGTGTAAGGGCAGGGCTGCAACTGACCTTCCTGGTTCTTTTGAAGCGGTACTGCACCTACCACTACATCACCAGCATCAGCTTGAATCACAATCAGTTTTTCCGGGTCTGGGTGCCTCAGCACCGGCTCGGCAGAAAAAAGTCTCTTAAACTTTTCAAAAGTGGCTTGACATTCTGCAGTCCATTTTAACGGCTGATTAGGTTTTGGCTTACTTTCTCCATTAGTTTTCAACAGATTTGTAATGGGGAATGCAATCTGCACAAATGAGGGGATAAATTGTCTGTAAAAATTAGCAAACCCCAGAAAAACGTGTAATTATTTTCTGGCGCAGGGAGGGGCCCAATCCAGGACAGCCCGCACCTTCTCTGGATCCATCTCCACCCCCTCATGCCAAATGCGGTAGCCCAAGTAGTCAATTCTATCATTATGAAATTCACACTTTGAGAGTTTGGCATACAGTTTGGCAGAGCGGAGTTTCTTTAAGTCCACTCTAACCAGTTTCATGTGCTCTGCCATGGTTTTGGTGTAGATCAAGATATCATCCAAGTACACCAAAAACCCCTTATACAGGTGTTCATGGAGGACTTCATTGATCAGTTGCATGAACACCTCTGGTGCCCTCTGTAGTCCAAAGGGGAGCACCCTGAACTGGAAACATCCCAGGCAGCAGTTGAAAGCCGTTTTCCATTCATCCCCTTCCTTGATTTGTATACAATAGTAAATCTCCGCAGGTCTAACTTTGAAAATGTTTTCCCTTTCGACAGGTGAGCCACATGTCTCTCATAAGGGGCAAGGGGTACACATTCTCCACAGACACTGCATTCAAACATCTATAATCTATAGGCGAAGAGACCTGTCCTTTTTCTCCCAAAATAGAACAGGGACTGCTACCCGGGGTCTAGCCGGTTGGATGAACCCTTGGGCCAGGTTCTTATCAATGAACTTGCGTAGCTCATCTAACTCTCTGGGAGTCATGGAATATAGCTTCGGTTTTGGTAGCTTGGCCCCTGGAATGATCTCAATTGCACAGTCCGTAGGTTGGTGATGGGGAAGCTCATCCAACCTCTTCGCACTGAAAACCTTGGCCAGATCACGATATTCTTTTGGAATAGTCTGCAGCTCTTGCTCGCTCAAGGCAGACACCAATTCCCGTTTCAAGCCCTCTACTTTATAACCATGCATACTTTGGGTAGGAGTTTTCTTCTTTGGGAATTTAAATCGCCCCTCTCTCCAGTCAATAAGGGGGTTCCACTTCTTTAACCAGGTTAGCCCAAGGACAAGAGGCCACTCCATACCGGGAGTCACGATGAAAACTAAAGTCTCTGAGTGGCTTCCCATGGTTAGTCCCAAGGGCTCAGTGACAAAACTTGCTGGGATGCCCCCTACCACAGACCCATTGAGTTGACAGAAAGTGATTGGGTCTTTGAGTTTCTTTAGGGGAACCCTCAGTTTTCCGACTAGGTTTGGGCTTATTAGGCACTGGGTACATCCCGAGTCCAACAATGCCATGAGGGCCATTCTCCTGTCATGCCTGGGATCGACAATTCTATAGGTATGGTTGTGGGGTCAATGGGCCTATTTAGCAGGGGATCGTCATTGTAATCGCTTTCCGGCGTTCCTGACTCGTCATCTGGTGGGGTCAGAACTCTACCCTCCACTTTTGGAGCTTGGGGGGAGCTCCATGACCTCGATGGTCTTCAAGGCTGTGTCTTTCGAGCGCTGAGCAGGCTTACTCGTTTTTTCTCCAGAATGGTGGTCCGTTTTCTTGGCTGGAGCTTTGCTGCGGCACTCTATAGCACGATGGCCTTCCTTGCCACATCTGAAGCAAGCAGTTGACCACAGCTGGTTTGTGGAGGGCTTACTGGTGTCTCCCCTTCTCTCATGTTGGATTTGTTTCACGGATTTCCCAGAACGGTACTGGTTTCAGGTTTGGTCGATATCTATTTCTTCAGCTAGGATGCACCAGTGATGTAAGCATGCAGGTGCTCCATGGGCTACACAGGCATTATACAGATCGTCATTCAACCCATCTTATAAACAGCTTACCAGCATGTCCTTAGGCCAGCTGAGGTGGCATACCAAGTCATGGAACTCCTCCATATATTCAGCCACTGGTTGCCGCTGTTGCTTCACTGTTTTTATATGGTCCCGAGCCTTCCAGTCTGCCAAGTGATCTTCGAACAGGCGCCTCAATGCTGTCATCAACCGGTTAAAGTTCCAGAGCTCGGGGGCATTGCAGTTGTGTAGGGTGACCATATATCTTCCAAGGCTAGGGTGACGACTCTAATCTTTGCTGCATCATTGGGCAGAGTTCTCCCATACACTTGCATGTACATGAGAATGTGAGCCAGGAAGAACCTCAGCTGTTGGGGATCTTCATCAAACTTCATCCACAGCAGAATCAGTTTTGGCTCTTCCAGAGAGGTTCTTTCTCTGGGTGCCTGTGGGATCCGGACTCTCTGAGGAGTTGCTCGCCGCTGCATGGCTGGAGTAGCTGCTGCCACCTCCATTAAGCCCAACACTCCCCCTGCCATCTCAGTAGTCACCTCTTCTCTTCCTCTGCCCTCAACTTCCTCAATCAGTTGTGCTTCTTTTTCTGGGCACCCCAGGGATTTAATCTTTAGGTCCCCAAAAGCTTCCACCATATATTGCACGGCTTGCTTCAGGATTCCCTTCATTACATCTGACTGTTTGTCCATCTCTTCATCATTGGAAGACAGCTCCAACTTTTTCTTCTGAGCTTTTTTCCCCGCCTCCCTGGGTGAAGGTTACCCTTTGGGTTCTTCCTTCTCAGTCCTCTTTCTTTCTGATGCCAAACGACCATCTCGGCTTTGTGGAGTCTTCCTGGGCAGCTGATTCCTCCAACCACCTGGAGGTGCCTTCTTCGGGGCAGGCCTGGGTGGCCGGGTCACTCCAATTCTCGGTTCCAGCTTCTCCCATGTCGCTGCCAGGCAAAGACATATCATGCATGGCCCCACACAGTAGGGCAGACGCCTCTCTGGGTTGGGCACTACTGCAGACCTTGCTTTATGTAAGGACCTGCCTCAACTAGATCTCCCAAGAAAGCAGAACTCTTGAAACAGGCATTGTTTCAAAAGGAACTTTTATTGAGAGTTAGTGATAGTAGGAAGGCAAAGCAAGGTCTGAAGATTTCACGCGCAAAAGGTTACATCAAAATGCCCATTCAGGTCTCCTCCCTCCAGTGTCCAATCATCCATTTGAAATCCAGCCAATCCATAGGTACTAGGTTGTTTTGAGAACCTAGTGATTTAGTGCCCTTCTCAAGGTCTCTCTTGGTTTCATTTCCCAACGGTCCCAGGCTCCATTGTCTGGAGATAAGGCCACATTCCTTTCACATGGAGGAAGGGCAAGGCAGAGCAAGGCAATTACATTCCCCAATGAACAAGCCCCCCTCCCAACAGAATGGCAGGCCCCGAGATGAATACAATACAAGCAATACAAGCAATAAGCAATAAGCAGCCCAAGCTACTTGCAACCAAAATCCAAAGGCACTAACCAGAACAACAGTGAACAGCGTACTTGAAACTGGGTGAGGAATTCGATCTTCTCTCTCCTATTTTGTATCTGATTTCCTGGAAAAGATTCCCAAGAAGCAAAAATCCTCCCAAAGTGAGAAGGGAGGGGACTACACCCCCACCCTCCCATAGACGGAAGCGGCGAATTAAACTCTTATGGGGAACAAAAATATATTGAAATGAGGTTAAAAATACTACAGTCTGGATAAATTTGAAAACTAAGAAAACTGTTAAAATTCCATACCTGAAAAAGTATTGATGAAATTATAAAATAACAACAACAACAACAACTCTTTGCTTTAAAAGCTGGAAAATGAACAGCTACTGACACCTAGTAGAAGATTAGAGAAAACTATAGCTGCATCAGAATTTGTCAAGATGCCCAGAAATAGCAAAAAACAGCTGGGAACAAAGCATTGGGCTATCTACTACACAGTGAAATTATATATGTTTAGAAACTGCTGACCTTCTGGGATTATAAACACACTGAGCTGTGTTTTTAAGTTTAAGAACTGTTTGCAGAGAAAGAAAAATCTTGGCCTTTGGCTAATCTTCTAAAGAGGAAGTTACTGGAAAGCTTTCAGGTGGTTAAACACTTTGGACTGAAATCTTGGCTGGCTGATAATTGTAAGACCCCTGAAAAGAAGAACTGTTACAAAATACTGTTTTCAGTGGTGCTTTGATAATTGGAAACATATTGGATTACAAAAACCATATATAACGATAAGAACTACATAAGATTTGGTTGTTTGGATTTTAAGATGGGCTGGTTTGATAAAGCTAATTAAAGAGATTATGGTACCAGTGAAAAACTACTTAGAGGAGGGAGACAAAATGGATGTTGTATATTTATCTAAAAGTGACAGAAAACCACACCTAACACCTCCTGCTGAAGACCCCAATGTGGAACATCAGAGATCTGCAGGAACAATGACTCAAGACAAAGCAAATACATTCCAGGAGAAAATATATGCACTGCTGCGACAGATTCAAATGACAATTGTCTTAAATCATGATGAGATTAAAAACAACTTTGATAACATAAATGAACATATCTCTAACCTAAACTCACAATTAAACAACGCTCAAAAATTGATGATAAAGAATGAACAAATAAATCAGACAATAGAATATAAATCAGAGGAAAATGACTTAAATATGGAAGCTACAAATGAAGAGAACTACAACTTAATACAAACAAAAGAAAATCAGCAAAATTTTGCTACAACAAAGGAAATAAAAAAGATGTTTTACCTTCCAGGACTTCAAAACAAACTTGAGGACAAAAAAGAAGATTTAATAAAATGGATTAAAGAACTGTCAGGAGAATCATTAAAGTGTGGGAGACAAAAAACGAATATTCTACTTAATTTGTATTTTTTATCCCCAACAATATCTACAAAAATACAACCTGGCAAGCTAAACCTACTGATTTGGAAAGAGACCTGGCAAAAGAAGAAGATTAGAATTAGATTTAAGAGATGTGATTCAACTTACCAGATGGAATACTATATGACTAAATACCTGTTTGAATACGGTTAAAAAATATAAAGTTTGGATATAAAGAGACCCTACAGTAAGATTGCTAGATGGTGTACTATATGATTAAATACTTGTTTGAACATGGTTAAAAGAATAGACAAAGCTTGGACATAAAGGGGCCCTATAGTAAGAGGGATAAGATATATAAGTAGTATAATACTTTTATAATATATGAAATGTAAAAATATTGAGAGGGTGTATTTGAATGAAAAGTTTAGATATTCAAAGGTAATGAATTTTGAGAAAATTGTGACTGATAACAGTGGTTTCAACACTGAGGGGAAATTAAGCTTAAATAAGAATCTTGAAAACAGGACATATAATGACTTAATAAGATGACTTCTATAAATACAATTGAAACATAAGCTGATTAGAAAAGATGTTATATGTTGATGTTATTGTTATACGTACAAATACTAGAAAAATGTTTATACCCAACTCTGTATGTATTGAAAGTATTAAGAATTATATTTGTTTAATGTAGACAAAAGGAGAATATTACTGGAAGAAGAGAGGATCAAGGAAATATATTATCAACTAACATATTGATCAATTATAGAAATTATTATTGTTTTTAAATATATGAATCCAGACAACACATTTTTCACTAAACACTAAAGATTGTTATTGTAAAAAAATAATAAAATATATTTTAAAAAAAGAATTCTTAAGAACAAATCCTCATAGTCTCTACACTTTCAGTATTGTGTAAGTGTACAATATGTTAAAAAAACACCTTTTTGTGCTTGCATACTTTTTGTACACAATGTCCAAGGTGAGATGATTAATCTTATGAATTTTGATACATATTTATTATCATTGGTTATTAGCCTAAAAGGTAAAAGTCTGAAGTATTTCTGTTAGGTAACATTTTTCCTTAACAGAACTGGAGGACCTGTATTTTTTATCTATCTTTCAAGTGTATTTTTGTAGTAGCACAGTATTTTATCAAAGAACAAGTCTCTATGATTCAACAAAAACCTGAAGCTTGTAAATGACACAGCCTCAGAGAGTTTAAAATAATTCGTTTTGGAATCTAAAAGCCTGGAGATGCAAAAATCTCTATGACCAGTAATACAGCAATAAAGAGTTTGAGTTTTCTGCATCTCCTTAATGTACTCTCATTTAAGAACTAGTTGTCCTCTCTCTCCTCCTCTCTGTATGCCAGCAAATTTCCTCTGCATCTAGTCCTCCTCTGCATCTAGGGGTAACCTGTAGTGCTTTACTTTGGAAGAGTCAATATGGGAATTCTAGTCTCATTTCTTCTCCTAGTTTTTCCCTTACCTTTTTAAATAACTGCCTATCTAAAGATTCTATCTCTCTCAAATTGGATTCATTTTAGTATTATCATTGAATCATTATGCCTTTGCATTTAGCAGTTATAATTAAGATCTTCCTTTTCAGCGATACTTTAAAATGTTAGAATTATGAGCATTGCTTTCATATGCTATTTTTTTATTTCGGCCCTCAGTACCTTGTGAATTTTTTTTCAACACACACACAACTCCCCCAAGAACATACTAGTTATCTGCTCCTGACCCAATGCTACTCTTCAGGAGCATCCATAGTAAATTACAATGTCTGAAAAGCTGGAGCATGTCAACTGACATTAAGCCTCAGCCCTCTGGATTTTTTTTAAAGTAAAAGAACTTATTAAATCTATATACTGTCCAAATCCCAGAGGTTATTTTACATATATCTTCCCAACCTGAAAAAAATTGAAAACCTCTGATATAAACAGCCAGGAATCTTGTGGTATGAATATATTTGGATCTTGGACCTTTGTGTGCAGTGAAGGTGTAAATGCTGTATGGCCAAAAAGGATAGAATAAATTATAGAATAAATAAATTATAGAATAAATTTGACATTTGCTGGCATAAAAAGAGGAGGAAAGAAAGAACAACCAGTTCTTAAATGAGAGTACAATCAATTATCCCACTCAGAGTTTTGGATCAGGTAATAATGGTTAGATGTAGAGAAAGATATATACAGTCACTGCAATAAAGCACAGTTGTTGCCCAAATGATCTTTTTGTGTGACATTTGTGTAATGGTGCTTGTTCTTTGAAAGGGAACTTAAAATCTTTATTTTTAAGATACAAAGGAAGGTTAATTCACAAAGCCAGTAAAAGGTACTGTAACATCTCAAGTGCTGATGACTTTGTAAGTACTGTCTGGACAGTTTTCTTAGCAACATTATGAAATGATTTGTCACTGTTTCATTCTCCATGTTTTTGTTTGTTTGTCTTCTTCCAACCCTCAAGTACTAACCAAATCCAACCCTGCTAGGTTTTTGACACCAGCCAATGTCAGTTAGATGCTGTCACTTAGCTGTGCTTACGTATATGTAAAGATTTTTTAACTTTATGAAGTTAAAGTTAAGAAATATGTTAACCCAGCTTTTTTCACTAGGATTCCTGTAGCATTTTTCCATCTGGAGTAGGAGTTATCTTCCAAAGCTCAAATTATAAAACAAAATTCCAATTATAATCTCTTGCCTTATATAAATGCAATCAGTGATTGATTTTGAAAATTTTGCCTAGACATTAAATTATCATAAACACAGTTAATTGTCTTTAATAAAATCCAGACTTTTAAAATATGTAGGTACTTTGATTTAGAATCCAATATTATACACTTTTAGTTTATGACATGCATAGATTCTGAACAATGAGAAGCAACTAAATTACCTTCTTGGCTATATCCTAGTTATATTATTTTGAATATGCATGCATTTATAATTGCTTAATGTACCACTTTCTACAAGGTTTAATTTTTCATTTCTTAATCACAGCTTCTTCTTTTGAGGCAGTGTCACAGTATGAATATTTCTCTTTTAGCAATACTAACTTAGGAAAAAATCTACAAATATTCCGTTTAATATGAACGATCATGCATGACGTCTCCCAAACTATTCATTCTATCAAATGAATGTGGCAGTAAAATAATCAGCCTACGTTTGGTCTACAGAAGTCCAAATTCAACAAGAAATTTATAAGAAGATTAATCAACCATTATAGAATAAAGCACATGTTATGATATTTGAGGGACATCAACTGAATTTTTTTTTATAAAATAAAGCACATTTTATGACATTGGAGGGACATCAATTATTTTTTTTTATAAGATATGAGATAAGAAATTAAATATATTTTATAAGTAGCTGAGTTATATCAGACACTGTCTGAACAGGCAGGTGCTATTTTGAGAAATAAAACAGCTCAGGTATCAAGATGTTGAATGAAATTCTTTGCAAGTCAAGAAGCAGGCTGGTAAAAAAGGGCCAATGCATTCCTTCTTACCACTATAACCAAACAAGCAGTCTTGTCTACTGCCATCAAGTGGGTTTGTATCAACAGTACAAAGCTTTTCCTTTCTTTGTAAACATAATCTAATTGCAGATTTATTTAAAAGAAAGCATTTTTGATTATGTGTTCTGTTCTGTGCCAGTTGCTTGTCAAGCAGGGGAAAGAAGGAATGCAGTTGCAATAATGGTATTTATAGACATTGAACAAAACATTAATCTGGGACATAAAAAGAATAAGAAACAGCTGTTGTGGAACTAGAGACCAGTGACAAAAACAGAAGTAGTGCTGTTCATACACCTTGTTTTCTGCCCCGCCTCACCTCTAGAGGCTAAGATAGACACAGCTGGAAGCAAAATAAGTCCAGATGCTTTTCATATTCAATGTTGAGAAACGAACAAGAAGAAATAACCACATAAGAATGGGATGTGAAATTTAAACCCTGGGTCTGCAATATATAACATGCTGTACTGCTATATTCTGGAGATGTATCTACAATAAAAGCAGCTATCTGTGGCTTATCTGACTCTTCAACTATAACCTCCTCAGTACTAACCAAATATCTAAAGAGATATTTATTATTCCCTTTTTTATTTGGATGCCTTTAATACAATGTTGACCGCCTGGACTATCCTATAATTTCCTTGGCAAGATTTCAGATGTAGTGTTCCATTGCCTACTTCCTAGAGTTGAGAAAGACTGACTGGCTCAAGATCACCCAGCTAGAACTCATGGTCTCGTGGTTTCTAACCTGATGCCTCAACACTTCACCAAACTGAACCCTGTGTAAATCTCTGATGGGTGTTATTCCACTAGGATTATAACAAAATCTGGAAATTGTTTATAAGACAACATGTCAGATAAAGAGGTCTACCATGTCTTAAGATTCCATCAATCAAATTATAATTTTTGTGGTCCAGTGTATCATAAACATCTGTATGATGCTTTAATTATACAACTTACAATTTCCTATAACTGTTTCAACCTTAGAGAAAGCTTTCAATTAATGACTTGCTATTCCTCATATTGTTTCATTCCTAGCCTCAGGCATTTTAACCAAACTTATATCAGGTACAGGAAACCAAGAATGACACAAGTAATTGCAACAAAGTAGTTTCTTTATTGCTCTTCATCTAATAGGCAGAATCTTGCCAAACTAAAGCACACTCTGAGAAATGCTATGAAAAATTAGGGAGGACCCTTTATGCATCTCCTCCTGCATAGCATTGATTCAAGGCTGATGTGTCTCTTTACTACTCTTTCCCATAACTCAGCACCAGTTTCTACCAGAGATTACCTGTATAAGTAAGAGATACAGGGCAACCAATCTGAATAAATATTCTCAGGTATCATCTACAATTTGGCTCAAAAGGACTAGCAGAAACTTTTCTCACAACTTTGAAAACCCCTCTCTTGAAGATGCCATTTATTTGTTAAATAAATGAATAAATTTATTATGAATAAATTTCTATCTAACTTCCAACTTTCCTCACTGTACTTTACCTGACATGGAAATTATGACGTAGTTCAGTTTGGTAAGAAAAACAGGCATAGCACAAAGAATGCAATTAATGAGAATGCAAGGTCAAGCAAGGGCTTTTCATATGACAATTGCTAGATTTATCAGTGTCTTACCTGTGAAGAAATTTCTCTGTTTCCTATATAGCAGGTATCTGCGTACAACATAACATTTTGTTCTGAATAATATTCTTTAGTTCATAAAATCTCAGTTACATTGTAAAAAGGTTAGATATCTCTTATTTGCTTCATGTTATTTTTTCCACTGCAACTCCGCATGGAAAAATGTCATTTGTTTTTATTACAATATTTCTAACCATTGCATAATCATTGATCTCTGAGAGGAATACAATCAATAAAACTGCTTTAACTACCAACATTTTTATATAATTAGCTTTTGCTATAATTAAAATGAATATATATATATATATATATCTTTGATAACTGCAAAAATACGAATCCCGGGCATATCTCCTAGAAGCACGAGGCCGAAGAGACACCAGCCTGAAGATGACGAATGAGACTTCGTCGAAACGTCGCCAAGACACTTCCAATTTTACGCGGGAGAAAACCCGAATTACCAGACCTACATACAAACACCCGTGAAAACCTCAGAAAACACACACACACACACACACACACACACACACACATATATATATATATATATATTCAATAACACAGTCCTCGATCTCCGGGAGAAATATAAACTAGCTGTTTATTGTTAAAAAGTTTAAAACAATAAAAACAACTATTTACAATATTAAAACAACTTAGCTTTCGCTGGTCCCCTGCCAGCGTCCTCAGAGTAAAGTTTTGGGGTGGAAATTACTTTTATAAACCTTGCTAGCCTAAGTGCTTACTCATTGACCGTGTGATAGGGCCATCCGTCCTGGCTGACCGTAATTGCCTTAATTGTCCCGCCTCCTCTTTTTTGCACTCCAGTTCTCCAACCTTCCTCCCTCCCATCCTTGTCAATCCCCTCCTTCCTGGCGTTGCTGCCGTTGGCTTGCTTTCCAGCTGCTCCCCCGTACTCGTTCTGGGCCTTACACCCAGATTAACGGCCTCCCTTTTGGCAAGGTTCTCCCACCTCCTAGCTTGGAGCAATCCAAGCTAGGAGGTGGGAGAACCTTGCCAAACGGGAGGCCGTTAATTACCGAAAATTGGCCTTCCTACATGATTGCATCCGTAATGACTTGCCACCCAAATCCTTGCGTAGGAGGCCGGTGGTGAACTCCATAGAAGCACAGATGGCAGTCCAGCAATTCCAGCGCCGGACTATACGTGCCTTAATTAATGACCATCACAGGCGCATTAATACTGGGTTGCCCAGGATTCGGAGGTGCCAGGAGCTCTGCCGATCCACACTGGCACAACAGCATTATGAGACCCTCAACCGGCACATATATGAAACCACACAGAGGGCACGCCAGCAAAAGACTGAAACGCTCCAGAGAAAGATGGAGACCCTAAAAAGAGCACATAATTACAACCACAATTCCGGACTGGTCCATAATGTGTCATCAAGAGGCCTCACTGATGAGGAAACCAGGCTACTACAATGGGATACGGGCCTTAATCTGATGGATGCCCAACCCATTGATTTCATCGCAGCCGTGGAACCTACAATACAAAACATGGTTACTAACGACGCAGAAAAAAACTCTATAAGGCAGCGGGTCACGGGGCTACTCATGAACCACAAACAACACCACGTCTTACCAGCAGGGGAGAGGAAGGCCCTAGAGGAGCTACGGAAGGACAAATCCATTGTGATCCTACCGGCAGATAAGGGCAGGGCCACGGTTGTCATGGACAGGGCCACATATAACAGCAAGGCCCAGTCCCTACTAAACGACACCAGTGCGTATAGAGTGACCAAGATAGACCCTACAACGTCCATGAAGAATCAGCTCAATAAAATCATGGATAGGCTTAAAAGACGGGGGGGAATGAATGAAGAAGAGCTGAGGGCCATACGGCCTAGGGACTCGGCAATGGCGAGGTTCTACGGCTTGCCAAAAATACATAAAGAGGGGATCCCTTTAAGACCCATTGTGGCGTTTAGGGGTACACCAATGTTTGGCCTGGCTAGATGGCTAAGTCAGCGGCTACAGCATCTAGTAGAGGATGGTACAACCACGGTAAAATCGTCGCAGGAGTTCCTACAGAGACTCAAAGCAGTGAGAATACAAGATGATGAGACCATGATTTCATTTGATGTGACGTCGTTGTTCACATCTATCCCACAAGAGCTGGCTGTTTCAACGATAAAAGATCTATTACAGCTAAAGGGGTTGCAAAGTCATGGTTCCCTTAAAATGGAAGACGTCATCAAACTGCTGCAGTTGTGTCTGAGAACACATTTCACGTTCCAGGACACGATGTATGAACAAATCGAGGGCACGCCGATGGGGTCTCCCATCTCGGGTGTTATCGCTGAGGCGGTCCTACAGTGCCTGGAGGCTAAGGCAATGGCCATTTACCACCCAGAATTTTGGGCCAGATATGTGGACGATACGTTCGCTATCGTTAAACGGACTGAAAAAGCTGCCTTTATGGAAAGATTGAATGCGGTGTTCCCGGACATACAATTCACAGCGGAGGAGGAAGCCAACGGTAGTTTGGCCTTTCTGGACGTATTAGTCACGCGCCAAGCCAACGGCACCCTCCACACAACTGTATACAGGAAAGCGACCCATACCGACAGGATGCTGCATTACACGAGCAACCACCCGGCAGCCCACAAGATCGCATGCATTCGGACGTTATTTGCACGTATAGATACGCATTGCAGTACCAAAAAGGCCAAGCAAGTGGAACGTGCCCATCTCCACCAGGTATGCAAGTGGAACGGCTACCCGGCCAGTTTTGTCCAAAGATATAGTAAGCGCCAGGAACCCCGTAGAGCACCAGAGGACCTAGGGACAATATCCTGGACAACGATACCTTACTTCCAGGGGGTGTCAGAGGCAACGGCTCGCATATTAGCGCCGCATAACATCAGGGTGGCCCACCGACCCGATCAAACACTCCGTATGAAAACGATGCGCCCTAAGGAACCACTGCCAGAGGAGGAAAAATCATCGGTGGTCTATAGGGTGCACTGCAAGGATTGCCAGTGTAATTACACGGGAGAGACGGCCAAACAGATAAAAACCAGGGTACATGAACACAAATTGGCCGTCAAAAGGCAGGAGCAGTATTCCCAAATATGGACACATATGGTGAATAATGGACACTCATTTGACTTCATGGGGGCAAAAGCCATCGCCCAGGATGCCTCTGAAGGAGGCCTGGTTCTCAGATGCGGGCTCGATTAATCGACACGTAGAATTGCCCCCGGCATATCAGACATTAAAAGCATATCTGGACGTGCGGCCCGGAATGGCCAATGGGGGGGCATCGAGGATGCCGGACCTAGCCGTGCGACCCAAAACGCGTGTGGGGGTGGGGGTGGAAGGCGCATCAGGAGCGATGACACCAGGAAGGATAAGATCGGTAAGGAAGGGAGAGGGTGGAACAGAGGGCGAGGCAGCAGGTGGCTCAGCTGAGCTTAGGCAGATGAGGCAGAAGGATAGGATGCGGCTATGCGTGCGCACACCCAGGCATGCAGAAAGATTGGAAGGAATAGGACCCAGGGGGGTAGATAATGGAAGGCAGGTACCGCGGATGGTTCAAAGGGATAAGAAGGAGGGGGGGAGGTGAGGCAGTTGGCAAACGCACCAACGGCAGCAACATTAGGAAGGATAGGATCTGCAAGGATGAGAGGAGGTGAATTCAGGAGTGAGCCGGCAGATAGCCCAGCTGATCGTAGGCAGACGAGGCAGAGGGACGGGATACGGCTGTGCGCACGCACATCCAAGCGCGGAAGGAAATCGGAGGAAATAGCACTAATAGGGATAGATAGTGGAAGACAGGAACAACGGGCAGACAAACGGGATGGAAAGGAGGGGAGCGGCAATGGGAAGGCATCTAAGACACCGGATCTGGGTGTAAGGCCCAGAACGAGTACGGGGGAGCAGCTGGAAAGCAAGCCAACGGCAGCAATGCCAGGAAGGAGGGGATTGACAAGGATGGGAGGGAGGAAGGTTGGAGAACTGGAGTGCAAAAAAGAGGAGGCGGGACAATTAAGGCAATTACGGTCAGCCAGGACGGATGGCCCTATCACACGGTCAATGAGTAAGCACTTAGGCTAGCAAGGTTTATAAAAGTAATTTCCACCCCAAAACTTTACTCTGAGGACGCTGGCAGGGGACCAGCGAAAGCTAAGTTGTTTTAATATTGTAAATAGTTGTTTTTATTGTTTTAAACTTTTTAACAATAAACAGCTGGTTTATATTTCTCCCGGAGATCGAGGACTGTGTTATTGAATATATATATATATGTATATGTGTGTGTGTGTGTGTGTGTGTTTTCTGAGGTTTTCACGGGTGTTTGTATGTAGGTCTTTGGTAATTCGGGTTTTCTCCCGTGTAAAATTGAAAGTTTTACACGGAAAATTGAAAGCACAACAGGGCCCCCACCCAAGCAGAGCACACCCCCATCCAAGCAGAGCACAGCCAACCCATCCAATCAGAGCACAGCCAAGCCCCTAACCAATCAGAACACACCTCCACCCAATCAGAACACAGCCAAGCTCCCATCCAATCAGTTCATACCTCCACTGGCAGTTAAAAGGAAGAAACAGCTGCGATCACACATTGCTCCTAGAAGCACGAAGCCGAAGACACCAGCCTGAAGATGACGAATGGGACCTCGTCGATACGTTGCCAAGACACTTTCAATTTTACACGGGAGAAAACCCGAATTACCAAAGACACACACACACACACACACACACACACATATATATATATATAATGACTTTGCAATCTCCATTTGTCCTAATAATTATTTGTCTCAGTAGTGATAACTCTCAAGCAGGACCCCTTTTTTGTTGATATCCCATTTATTTCAGTTCATACACACACATACCACGCTGGTGATGTGGGTTGTCCTTCTATATTAATGTCTACCTGCGTTTGTATTATTCGCCTTTGAAACATAATTGCAAATAACAACTTTTGCTTTGACTCAGAACATATAGAGATCTTATTGTATATAAGCTTATTATTTAATAAGCATTGTATATTCATTCACCCAACTGGATTAGATATTTTCATTAACACCGCCACAATTTCTAATTTAATATACTGTTTAAGTTGGTAAGCATTTCTAAGCCTCATCTATAATGTATATCCAGCAACTCTTGTAGTCAAATTAGTTTTTTTTTCACATAAAAGCCTAATACATTTTTCATTAGGCTTTTATGTGAAAAAAATCTTGCTTGGCTACAAGAACTATTGGATAATATATTGCTTGTCAGTCCAAAATTACCCTCAGTGACTCTCAAGACAGTTTTTTAAAAAGCAAGTAATTCTCTCTCTCATAAGCTGTTTTATCAAACTCAACTAGCTCAGAAACTCTATGCAGAAAATAGACAGCTAACACATTCTCTACAGGATACACTCTCACTGAGTGCGAATTCTATCTAAAAAGTTACAGTGATATAAGGCAAGGCATTGCAATTCAAGAAATGGAACTCATATAGACTCTTTAACATAATAAAAATAATTATTCTTTATAAATTTATGCTATTGTTGGAAGTCAGCACCCATCCATCCTCCTAGAGAAGAAAATATTTGGGGGGGGGGAATTAAAAAGGACAGAATATTATATTTCCCCAAAGGAATAATGAAAAATCTTAGGCAAAGACAGCCCCAAGTCTCCCTCCCCCAAGCAGAAACTAGGCAGAGGCCAGGTCTGTAGAAATGCAGATTTGATACCTTTCAGAAAGACTGTAGCCAGGAAGCTTGGAGCTGATGGGATTAGAAAGACAAAGATCCCTAGAACCAACAACCCCTCACCCAAATAATCCAACACAGGACATTAGCCATTAGCCACAGGGAAGCAGGGTATGACCTTCAGGACATAATAGGATTAACCCACCACCATCAGAATACTAAAACGACACACTCAAAAGCTCAGGTCAAAGTTCATGCCACAGGAACAGGAAACTACTCCAAACACAAAAGCCCAAGAAGGTATAAAAACCCACCACTCCCAGCTACATGTGGTCAGCTTTCCCACAGCTACATTTCTTTCTTTTTTAAAAACAAGTTTTATTGATTTTTTGGTTTTACAACAAAGTGTTTGAGACTCATCGTGGGAATAGGGTACTCCATAGAAAAAGTAAGAAACATAATCATACATATATAATTCAGATTAATTCTTTAAAGGTTCCCTCTCTATTTTGTCAATCAAAAAAAAGAAAACTATCAATAATATTTCACCTATGATCAATTCCTGTTTTCAGGCTTAACTAACTTACAATTACCATATTCCAATTTAGCCTTAAATAAACATATAGTTTACACTTCGGGTATCCAATTTCCCTTATTTCGTAAAATATAAATTGTTTCTAAAATATACATATTATTCCAACCATTCTATTTATACTTCTCAATTAACTTCTATCTCTTATTCTATTCTATTTCAAATACATATTTTATAAGTGAACATACCTTTAAAACCCCTTTTTAACTCCTTATCTAAAATTTAATCTTATCAAACTCATTATACCTTAAAAAGAAAACATATTATTTCACTAGACACCTTATTTCATTTCTAGTCTATATTCTATTTCTTCATCTATTAACTTTTTGTTTACCATCTTTTCTGTATTACATTTCCCAACCATAATCAAATTACATCCCAACCATAGTCAAATCAATAATTTTCATCTCAGTAGTATTAACTCAGTCAAAATCTCTAAAAGTCTTTTTAACCCATCAGGTAGGATTTTAACTCTCATTTTTAAACCTAATTCTAGCTTTCTTTTTGTGCCAAGCAGGTTTCCACAAAAGAGCCTCTAATTCATCAAATCTTATTTGATTGTACATATTTCTCCATAGTTGAATCTGATCATAGTCCTCTTCTCTTTTTTCTAATGTTGTCTGCACTACATAATGAGTCTTATTCAATATGGTAGTTATTCGTTGTTTATCCATGTTGTCAACGTTTTCGATGCCTCATATTTGGAAAGTTCCTGTTGCTTTTGGGATTATAAGTATTTTAGTTAAAATCCGCCTTTGGTCATCGAGATTCTCCATAACTTGTATATGAGATGTAGTATCTTCCTCTATGTTGTTTGGATCTCCATCTGGTGTTGTTTGAATTGTAAAGTCATCAGTTGAAATCTGAAAATCAATTTGAAGCTTTGTAATAAAAGCATTTATTCTAGCATTCACACATTCATTAAATTCATGTATTCTTCCCAACATCTGATCACCAATAGATTGTAAATATATTTCCTCCATCTTGTTAAGTTGTGGATATAGTCGCATGCCTGCCTCATTAGAGTTGATTTGTTCTTCCTCTGTTGTTCCTTGATCTATAAATTGTTCAGTCAAAGTTTGAGATTCAATTTTTAACTCTGGAGCATCCTCTTTCATATTCATTCTAAATTGTTCTTTAAGTTCCAAAAGTTTTTTTAGTAAAAGTCCATAGTCAAGCTGTGGGTAAAATTCCATTTCAGTAGTAGAATAGTCTTATTTTTTTAGTGAAGATTCAGCTTAGATAGTAAATAGAACACTAAAAATTTTAAAGTAGAGATATTGTTATAAGGTATAAGATCCAAAAAAAATAATAAAAATCAAAAAAGTCAGGCCAGACAGAAAGAAAAAAGCCAACAAAAACCAAAGTGGATATGAAAAAATATATATCCAATTTGTAGTCCAAAATAGTAATAAAACCTTTAAGTTCCAAAAAAATTTTTCTAGTGCAAGTCCATAGCCAAGTTGTAGGTAAAATTCCAATTCAATAATAAAATAATCTTAATTTTTTGTTAAAAATTCAGCCTGGAAGATAAATACAGCAATAAAAATTCTATAGTAGAGCTATTATAAAATGTAACATCCAAGCAAAAATAAAAACAAAGCCAAAAGATCAAGTCAAACAAAAAGGAAAAAGCAGAAAAAACCAAAATCAGTATTATAAAATATCCAATTTATAATCCAGAGTAGTAATAAAAAAGGTGCCTTGTAAGTCAATTATTATATTAATAATCCAAAAAAGAAAGAAAATCCATATGTCAAAAATATATAAGTTGTACTGTAAAATCCAAGTAAACTAATAGGAGAAAGGGGGGGAAAAGGAAGCCTTCTTTCAGCTGGTTTCAATCAGATAGGAATGTCTGGGCGTAGAGCCAAGTGTCTGGGCTTCACGCCAAGTTTAGTCTGAATACACATCCAGCTAAAGACAGTGAAAGTCTCGGCTTTGTTACAGCTTCAAACCGCAAAGAACCGCCCAGACTGCAGAAAAAAAAAGTTTTAAAATAAGCAATAATGTTCAGAAGGGGGGGAGAGAGAAAAAACGCTCCACCCCCTCCCTAAAGGCTTCTGCTTAAATTAAAGACAAGCAGGCAGGCAGAAAGAAAATCCATCTTCACAGTAAAGATTTTTTCAGGATCCCCGAACTCCAACAGCTAAAATAATCAGTAAAAATTAATTATTTTTCTCAAGGCTTGTTTTCCCAAATATCCGAACGCCGCTTTCTTAAGATAGGGAAGTAATTCCGGAAGCTTTTCACAGGGAGGTAAATAGAGTACCAAGAGGGAAGGAAAGGTCTCACCTGGATCACCCACATTGGTTCTTTTCGCTTAGATGTTGTTGTGACTTTCGGCTGGAGCAGTTAGATGATCGGCCATGTTAATGGCCGATCTTTTTCCCGTCGGCCCAAAGGAGCTGTCTCGGACCGCAGAGGGAGCTGCCGCTCCCTCCGCCATCAACGAGTATCCTCCTCAGCGGTGGTCGCCCCTCCAGGGCGACTTTCGACCCTGTCCAGGGTCTACCGGCAGGGGGAAACCGGCCGGCAAAGAGAGCAGACTCTTTGCACGACCGTCTGCACTGCAACCGGAACCGGAAGTCCCCAGAGCTGCATTTCTGTCTGGCCCTGCTCTTCAATAAACTACAACCTTCTTTCTAAAGCAGTCTCCATTTTGTTTATTCCCGGCTTGGACTGGACTCTGATGAAGATTTTTCTTTCAACACTATATAAAGCCTAAATATAACATAAAAGTACCTTGTTTAAGATGGATGGATAAAGAAATTGAATAAATTAATAATGACAATAAAGACAATTTTTCCCCTTAGCCATCAGTTCCTTCTTGCATCTATCAAATTACATTCAGAAAAGTATTAATCCAAAGAACCTGAGAACCCAGAAATACTACAAGTTACTCTTGAACCTGAGTATGAGCCATGAAAGAGCAGTTGAAGATCTTAGCCTGATTCTGATACAGAGGATTATGATCTTCTTCACAGTTCTTGGGATGATCCGCAGTAGAGGGTTGAGTACAGAAATTAACTAGGTGAAGAAATAAGGCTTTTTAGCCTGCAAAGGTAATTAAAGCTGCTGCAATTTAAAAGTTCAGTTCTTGCTATCACAATATTCTTATTTTGATAGTAGCTAGACCCTTGAACTCTATGACTGGAGATGCAGTGCTTTTTGGAATCTTGCAGTTTCATTTGACTTGAACATTGCTGTTAGCTGACAATGGATTTAAGGTTTTACAACCCAGTATGATAGTAAATGGACAATTTAAAACTACTCTCTTTATATCCTTTTATATCCTGCCAGAACTTCATTACACTATAACTGTGAATATAAATAAATCTGTGTGTGTGTGTGTGTGTGTGTGTGTGTGTGCGTTCACACACACATATCATAATCTCAAAAAACCTATGCAGGACTAGAAATGGCTAATACTTTAATGACAGTTGACCAGAAAAACCAAGACTGGGAAATTAAAAAAAATAAAAATAAAATCCTGGAAGAAGATATTGGCAAGCCATTGTAATATTTCCAAGAAAACTCTGAAGGTCAGCTCAGTTCAAACAAGACTTTACCTCCTATCCGTGTATTGGTAAATAACTCTGGAAATAAATAACCAATAATATTCATAAAGTATTTGAGATTTCTATAGTATAACTTTGCTAACATCCCTACTATGTTTATCAAGTGGAAAGCAAGATTAAAAACAGATATTTTTTTAAAAAAAGATAATTTTTGAAAACATCAAGTTTATAATCTTTTTGTTTTACCTTTAATGTGATTATGTATTTGTTTAATGCAGGGCAAATTAGATGTTTAAAAAAAATATTATAAAAATGATATTTTTTTTTAATTTTTATTTTTTAAAACAACAAAACAACACACATACACAGTGTATACTCCTTTTTTTTTAACAGCCATTTCGTAACGGTAATCTTCTATTATTTACATTTCCCCCCTTATTCTTCTTTAAATATATTTTAAATATATTTGTCCTTGTTGTCCCATTGTTTCTTGTTTCCATTTTTCTTCCTTCATACTATACTTCATACTAAAAGTAATACATATTATTACTATACATTATTATACACACATTTTCCATTTTTTGACCTTTCCACATTTATTCTCATTTATTATTTCTAATCTCCAACCAATCATACCACTTATTCCATATTAGATAGTACTCTGTGTCTTCCTTTTCTTTTATCTCTTTTGTTAATTTGTCCATCTCCGCACAATCCAGGATTTTTCTTATCACTTCTTCCTCTGATGGTATATTCTCATTTTTCCAGAACTGTGCGTAGACTATTCTTGCTGCTGTTGTTATATGTAGAATTAAGTACCATATTTCTTTACTATATTTTCTATTTAAAATACCCAGCAGAAAGGTCTCTGGTTTCCAGTCTATGGGTTGATCTATTATTTCTTCCATCCATCTTCTTATTTTAGTCCAGTATTTTTTCGCAATTGGGCGTGTCCACCATAGATGTTCCATGTTCCATGTACTTTTTTACATTGCCAACATGTTGGCGAATTGTTCTGGAACATCTTGGCAAGTTTTGCTGGTGGAAGATGCCATCTGTAGAATATCTTCAACTGGTTTTCCTTGAATACCGCAGACATAGTCAATTTTATGTTTGTTTCCCATATTTTTTCCCATTTCTCCAATTCTATATTGTATCCAAAATTTTTTGCCCATCTGATCATTGTGTCTTTGACAACCTCGTCTTCCATTTTGTATCTCAGTAAGTATTTATATATATTGCTAATTAATTTTATTTCTGTTCCATGTATAATTTTATGCAATTCTTGCAGCTCCTTTTGTATTTCATATAATTTTTTGTCCTCTGTATATTTAGATTGAATTTGTGTAAATGTCCACCAGTCAATCTCTCTGCCTACATCTTGTTCCAATTCTTGTTTTGTTTTCAAATTTCCCTGTTCGTTTACTAATTCCTTGTATCTAATTATCTTATTTATGTCCAATAAGTTTGGTTGTTTCAGAGCTTCTGTTGGGGATAACCACATTGGAATTCTTATATTTTTGTTTTATTTTTTCCCAAGTCTGTAGCAATGCATTCCTAACTATGTGTCTTTGAAAGTATCTGTGTATTTTATATTTTTCGTCCCATAGGAATGCGTGCCACCCCGCTTGCAAGTCATGTCCTTCATTGTTAAAACTCTGGTATTTTTCAATTCCATCCATTCTTTTAGCAAGTTAGGCTCGATGCTTGGTAGTATATTTCCCACTCTGGTAATGTCAATCCCCCTTTATCTTTCATATCTTGCAAGAGTTTTAATTTAATCCTGGGGTTTTTCCTTTGCCATATAAATTTAGTGACCAATTTATTTAATTCTTGAAAAAATGTTTTCCCTAATTTTATTGGAATAACTTGGAACAGGAATAATATTTTTGGCAATATATTCATTTTGATCGTAGCGATCCTCCCTAAAAATGAAATTTGTAGATTTTCCCAATTTTCTAAATCTTTTTTTATCTGGTGTAATATTTTATCGTAATTATCCTCCTTAATCGAGGACCACTTCGCTGTAAACCAAATCCCTAAATATTTTATTTTCTTAGTTACGCTTATTTTTGTTTTATCTTCCAGTTCGCTTTCCTGTGCCTTTGTAAGATTTTTGGTTATTAATTTGGATTTATTCTTATTGATCTTAAGTCCGGCTACCTCACCGAATTCTTCTATTTTTTTAATCAATTTAGGGCCGATTTCTAATGGATCTTCCAAAATGAATACCAAATCATCAGCGAAGGCTTAGACCTTATATTCTTCCTTCTTAATTTTTAAACCCTTTATTTCTTGGTCCTCTCTGATTTTTGTCAGGAGTATTTCTAATGATAAAATAAATAGAAGATGCAAAAGTGGGCACCCTTGTCTTACTCCTTTGGTTATATCAATTTTTTCTGTCATTTCGTCGTTTAAAGTTACCCTAGCTGTTTGTTTAGTATATATTTTCTCAACCATCTTTCCAAATTTTGTCCCAAATTCCGTATGGTTCAATTGTGTTATAATAAACTTCCAATTCAGATTATCAAATGCCTTCTGGGCATCAAGGAAAACCAGTGTAGTTTGTCTTTCAGAATGGACTTCATAGAATTCTAAGGTGTTCATTATTATCCTATTATTTTTTATCTGTCGTCCTGGTAGAAATCCATTTTGATCTGGGTGGATGTAGTTATTCAAAAAAAAATTTAATCCTTTCTGCAATTATTGTTGCAAATGTCTTATAGTCTGTATTCAGTAAAGAAATCGGCCTATAATTTTGAATTTGTTGCAGGTCTGAGTCTTCCTTAGGGATTAGTGTGATAATTGTTTCAGTCCAAGTTATCGGTATCTTCGCCTCCTCCAACACCTCATTACAAGATTAAAAACAGATATATTTTTTAAAAAAGATAATTTTTGAAAACATCAAGTTTATAATCTTTTTGTTTTACCTTTAATGTGATTATGTATTTGTTTAATGCAGGGCAAATTAGATGTTTAAAAAAATATTATAAAAATGATATTTCTTAAGGACAAAACACAAATACAGTATGTTAGGTACAGTTATACCCTGTATTTAACATATCAACTTACTGTAAAAGAGCAAATTGTCAAAATTTATACCGACCATTATGTCTAAATTAATTCAAAACTGAGTTAAAGCTCATTCTTACAAACTTTTGAGGGTTTTTTCCTCCGATACAATTTTGCAAAATTGTACTTTCATACATTAATTCAATCATTCACACTGTTCTGCAGCTTTTACATTTCCATTGGGCAAAGATTGGTAAGATAATTGATGTCCATGCTGTCGTTTGAAAGAGAAAAGGAATTTATCTGAAACTTTATTTTTACTTATGTATTCAAATTTTATAGCCGCTCACCTCAACCAGATAATTATGGGATTTTTGAAAGGGGTATGACGCCATTGTAGCAATTTAATAAAGTATGTATGTAAGGAGGAGTACTCAATAAGATTTCATTTTATCTTCAACCTATTAATTTATAACACTGGAGTGCACTAAAAAATAAAGAACAGAATTTAACAAGTGCTTGCATTTGAGAAACATTTTGAGGAAACAAAGGGATTAGAGCTTTGCACTATTGTAACTAGAAAAATGTATGACGTGGCAATAAACCAAATTTAGGATGGTAAATGGGGAAAAGATATAAAGCCCAGGACAAAATTCTGTGTTGGATTTAAAGCAATAGTAAAATATGTTGTGTGGTAGACAATGAAAAGAGGAAGCACTCAAGGTATACTGCCTTGAGCTTCTAAACTAAAAGTAGGGATGTAAATCTAATAATTAAATAAAATAAATAGCATATAAGAGGAAAGTAAGAATAAAGTGGACTCCAACAGGAAAGAAAGCAAAAACAAAATGTATTCCTGTAGAAACATTCAATGAATATTTATACAGAAAAGAAAGAACAGCTATAAAAACATTGCACATAATAGAATTCAAGTTAGAATAAGCTATTTATTGTACTGAAAGTGTTCAGAAGTTTTAATGAGATATTACTGAATTGCAAGTTATGTAGAGATTAAAACTGAGTTGAGTTTATAGGAAAAAGATGTATTTAATAGCTATGAAAGCAACAGGTCAAAAAGTCAAAAACAGGAATAGAGATGAGACAAAAGATGAAAATCATTAAGTGGAAAGCAGAAATTGCATTACAATAAATGGTAACTAAAATTTTGAGAATAAGATTTTATTTTAGTATTATTACTTTAGAAAGTGAAACTTTTATAATATCTATATTATTAAAACTAATTATTTTAAAGCCAAGAATATTTAAATGCCATAATTAACTAGTACATATATATATTTCAGACAATATCAAAAAGCTGTCAGATATCTAATAAATTTAGCATAGCCTATGTTTAATAGCGTTTTTGATACTATTCACTATGTTGCACAATGCATTAGCATTTATTAAACATCAGTTACAAATGTATATGCAGTTATTATGGAGTTTTGCATATAAACCATTCTTCCACAAATCGTAAACATTCCACTAAATAGAAAATAAATTGATTTTTTATTTTCATAATAGCCATCTAGTGCTGCTTTTGACTCCTAATTTCAAAGACCAATGCATACAGATATACTAATTCCTCATCCCTATGTAGTAATACACTATTGTATTATAGTTACCATCTACAGTTTTTGCCAAAGTATTTCAGTATTAAGTAATTTAGAATGAAATTATAGATATACAGATATGCTTCCTAAGTTGTATCATTCAAACTCTTTGCCCATTTGAGAATCTCAAGCACCGCAAATGTTTTTAACAACAAATGGTGATAGTTTACCTGGTGTGCATGAAAATAAAGCAATGTAGTCATCAAGTCCAGACAACATTAATAGCATTGTTGGTATTGATAATGTATAGATGATCTTTTGTATCAGCTTAATATACTATGCCCCCTTCCTGTGAGACATCTTCAATAAAAGATCCAAATTTACTACAAACAGTATTAAAAAAAAAAAAAAAAACCAAGAAGCTTTCCACATTATAATCACTCTTCAGATGCCTGCTACAAAAGAAATGCCCAAAAATTATCTAGGTCCCACACACTCTCTTAAAAAGTTGATCACAGCAATTTGACTGATACACACACACACACACACACACACACACACATATATTTACCTTAGCTGAAGAATTTCTTTTTGTCTTTTTGTCCATAATAAATATCTTAAATAAATGCTCTGCTGCACCCCAAAACTTCACCTATTCTCTTCTGTGGCAGAAAGCAAATTAAAAGAGAAAAACGGAACAGGGAGATGAGATGACTTGAGATTTCAAGCTGTAACTTCAGAGCAAAGCACAGCTGCTATTGTCTCTCAGCCAATCTTCTGGGGAAAACAGGCTAGGGGCAGGAAACTAGCTCTGTAGATGGCTACAACATTTTTAAATCAGCTGTTCTAAGCATGGTAAACTCAAGGATTTATCTTCTTTTTAAAAAAGCAGCCCCCACACAGCTCTGGCCTGATTTGACTGCAGTCACTTTCTGCAAAGGATCATCTCATAATAATGAGATCCATATTATTCAGTCTCCAGACTAAAGCAAGAAAATGCAAAATGAATACATTAAAATAATCAGGATACTTCCTGCAACTAGCATTACAGTCCATAATGGAAATATATTGATCAGATTACTAAAACAATCAAGAAGCACTGACTCACTGCAGCAAACAGTTGGTCCAGCTTGCAGCACTGAATTGCATGGCATGATACAGCTAAATTTCTTCCCACATCTTTATTTTATATACTGTCCTTACTTTTGGATGAAAAAATACATTGTCAATTACTCTTTTTTCCTTTCACAATTTATTCTAAATATGTATTATCAGTCCTGCTAGATTATTTATACTCAATTCTATCTAATAAAGATTTTCTCCTATTGCCACGGGATATATTTTATTAAGACCAGAAAACAAGAATATTAGACTTTGTTTGTTACTTTAATCATTTTATATATATTATAATTTGTATTGCTATACTGAAATCAAGAAGTAGATTAAATGTCTTGAAAATTACAACACTTAAAATTAAATAATCTTCAATTCAATTTCCTTATCAAATTGACAGCAATTAATGAGAGTTGGCTATAGCTCCTACCAGGGCTTTTTTTGTCATAGAACGCCCAGAACGGAGTTCCGGCACCTTTTTTGGATGGAACCTTGTAGGGTAGGCAAGGCGGGTTGTATGACATGTGTGAGTTCTGGCACCTTTTTTTTTTTTTTTTAACAAAAAAAGCACTGGCTCCTACTATTCCTAGCAACTTCCTGTTTTCATAAAACTGAATTTTATAAAATGGGATACAAATCAAATAAATTATGAAATAGGAATAATTTTAGAACATAGATTCTAAATTTTTTCTAAGTTGATCCTTTAGAAAAAGTTAGAAAAAGTTGAAAGGATCACGCACCTCGGTTCTAATTTACATGAAAGCTGGGACATGACCACTGAAGTAAAGACAAGGATAGAGAAAGCTCAAACAGCATTCTTCAAAATGAAAAAGGTCTTCTGCAGTCACGACATAAGCCTAAGATTGAAAATCAGGCTTGTCAGATGTTATATTTTTTCTATCCTGCTCTATGGAGTAGAGAGTTGATCTCTGACAGAAGGCCACCTGAAGAGACTAGAAGCATTTGAAATGTGGATTTACAGGCAGCTGTTACGTATAAGCTGGGTTGACAAGATCAGAAATGAGGAGGTGATAAGCCGCCTGGGAAAGCCAAGGGAAATCATCAAAATAATTAAAAAACAAAAGTTAGAATATTTTGGACATGTGATGCGACACCCAGAAAAATACGGCATACTCCATTTAATCCTCCAGGGAAAGATTGAAGGCAAATGAAGTCCAGGCAGAAAAAAAACATCATGGCTTCAAAATCTAAGGGACTGGTTTGGACAAAACTCAGCAGCACTTTTTCGTGCGGCTGCTGATAAAAACAGGATCGCCAACATCCGATAACAGATATGGCACAACAACAAGAAGAAGATTCTAAATACAATTTTTAAAAGTTACAACTTTTCAAATGGGAATTGATACATTTCTAAAAATATGCTTGATAAATGAAAACTGTTTAAGGACACTAAACATAAGTATTTGCTTCACTTTAAAATTGAATCCAACATACCAATAAATAAAAGGAAGGGTGGAGAATAATGTTTGCAGAAATGTCACAAGACATATCAAAAGCAGAATCCATTTTAATCCTGAAAATTACATTAGGTTTATTGTGACAAATAAAGTTTAATGTCTCAACCTGTTCCAATAAATTCCATGTCTTTAATCGTAAAATATTTGAAAGAACAATTCAAATTGTCAACAAATCTCTATAATCGCACATGAAAACATTATTATATCATACGATATGAATTAACAATAGCCATGAATTTTGTAAAATGGAAGTAAATATCTGTTAAAATTATTTTCCAACATTTCAAGAGCATCCAAAATACCACTTCCCAACAGGATACTACTATAGAAAACTGATTTGTATTGTTTCTAATTCATGAAGAAGAAAAATCTGCTTTCCAACTGGAAATGAGACTTCTCACCATGATCAGGAATGTCATTTCTAGTAGAAATG
The DNA here is from genome assembly GCA_023970755.1 of Azemiops feae. Classification (NCBI taxonomy): domain Eukaryota; kingdom Metazoa; phylum Chordata; class Lepidosauria; order Squamata; family Viperidae; genus Azemiops; species Azemiops feae. Next base: position 1,999,370 of record JALGBA010000053.1, on the reverse strand, counting down.
TAGTAGAATAATTCTGCAGTTAATCAGCCTTCTTCACACTTATGTTCTCTTTTTTCCAAAGATTTCTCTGTATGTAAATATTCTTTCAAAACAAACTCAAAGGTTTATACATTTTTTCACTAAAAAAGCTTTTTTTTTAAAAAAAAAAAAATCCTCTTCCTCCTCCTTCAGCAGAGCTAAAGAGCTTCTTGGATGAGAAGCGAAATGTCTTCAAAGAAAAACAAGAAAGTCCAGTTACCTCATGAAAATGCATTTTTAGGATAACTATAACCTGGATAACAGAATCTCCATACACATTCCTCTTCCTCCTCCTCCTCCTCCTCCAAAGAGAGAATAGCCTTTGTTTTTCAATTTCATCAAGTATATATTATAATATGGAAGAGTTTAAACTAATCTCAGCACATGGAAGCATGAGACAGGGAATTTTACATACTATAATAAAAATATGATAACTAGTTTTAATCTAATATAGTACAGAGCTGTTTAAACCAAGGGGAGTCCAGGGATCTTTTTCATATATCTACATAATTTTAGTTTTGATGTAATTTATTGTGGGAAGAATCCAGAGAAATAAGTATTTTGGGAAATATTTAAAAGGCAGAATATATTTCCCCAAAGGAATAATGGAGATCTTAAAAAAAGACAGAAACCAGCCCCCAGAAACCAGCCCCAGCCCCAGCCCCTCTCCCCCAAGCAGAAACTAGGCAAAGGCCAGCTTTTAGAAATGCAGATGTAGATAAGATAAGATAACCTTTATTGTCATTTTTATATTGTGGGCACAATGGCACACATCAAAAATGAAATTTAGTTGCCCGCTCTCAAAGTGAAACACATACATGACACACACCTAAACATACTATGTACAACATATATATAGACCCACATCCCTACATATACATAGCAAATAAATATTAAATACTGTCCATCTTGAATATATAACACAAAGAGGAAGTTTGAGAGTTCGCAAGGTTAATGCTGTATGGAATGAAACTATGGCTGAATCTGGATGTTCTGCTACGGATACCACGAAGCCTCCTCCCAGAAGGTAACAAGGAAAACAGGTCATGAAGAGGATGTGTAGTGTCCCAGATAATCTTACGGACCCTGCTCAAGCAACGCTTCTGTGCTATGTCCTGGATGTGAGGGAGGGAACTGCCAATGATCTTTTCAGCCATTCTCACCACTCTCTGCACCGCCTTCCTGTCTGAAGCAGTGATGCCTCCAAACCAGACTGTGATGCTGTATGACAGGATGCTCTCGATTGTCCCCCTGTAGAAAGTGGTCAGGACAGGGGAAGGAAGATGTGCTTTTCTCATGCGGCGCAGAAAATGCAGGCGCTGCTGTGCCCGCTTCACCAGTTTCTCACTGTTGAGCGACCAAGTCAGCCTACTCGTTAGCTGCACACCCAGGAATTTGATGCTGGTAACCATCTCCACAGGTGAATCATTAATGCACAGAGAAGTGTGGCTGTGCCTGCCTTTTCTGAAATCAACAATGATCTCTTTGGTTTTTCCTGTATTTAAAACTAGGCTGTTTTCCTTACACCAGTTCACCAACCCCTCAACCTCCTTGCAGTAAGCTTCCTCCTTGTCATCCTGAATAAGGCCCACTACTGTTGTATCATCTGCGAACTTCACAATATGGTTGGTGGCAAACCTAGCACAGCAGTCATGGGTCAACAGGGTGAACAGCAGCGGACTTAAAGACGCAGCCCTGAGGAGAACCTGTGCTCAAGAAAATGGTATTAGAGGTATTTGTTCCAACTCGCACATATTGGGGCCTGTTGGTAAGAAAATCCAGAATCCAGTTGCACAAAGGAGTGTTTAAGCCTGAAAGGCCCAGTTTGTCTACTAGATGCTGGGGAATGATTGTGTTAAAACGCTGAACTGAAGTCGACAAACAGCAAACGCACATGAGTATTTCTTTCCTCTAAGTGCTTCAGGCTCAGATGGAGAACGGAAAAAATAGCATCCTCCGTAGAGCGATTTGGTCGGTAGGCAAACTGAAGCAGGTCAAATGCTGGTGGGAGGCTAGATACAATAGTGTCCTTTATCAGCTTCTCAAAGCATTTCATGATGGTGGATGTCAGTGCAACCGGACGGTAATCATTGGGGCCTGTAATTGTGGACTTTTTTGTAATAATCCATTCAGGAAGGTAAGAGCCAGGAAGCTATTAGGAAGACAAAGACACCTAAAATCTACATACCCCCACCCAAATTCTAAGGACAGGAGACATAATAGGATTAACCCACCAATACCAAAAGGGCACACTCAGACTCAGATCAAAGTACATGACACAGGAAATACAAAGCCTCAAACAGGAACAGGAAACAACCTCAAGAGCCCCAGAAAGTATAAAAACCCACCACTCCCTGCTTTGGTCAGTTTTTCCAGAACCATCTTTCTATGTAGCTCTCCTCTTCAAAAAAAACCGCAACCTTCTTTCTGAAGCAGTCTCCATTTTGATTATTCCTGGCTTGGACTGAACCCTGATGAAGATTTTTCTTTCCACATTATTATGTTGGGCATAAAGAAATTACATTATGGCTTGCAATGGATCTGGAGCTTCAGTCAAATGCATAATTCCTTAAAACGTTCATTCATTAAGCATAGACTATTGGCCTTATATTTTTAACAATGAACTTGCTAGCAATTCACTTTAATTTAGAAATGTTAAGAATGTTTAATAAATAATAGAGATAAATACAAAATGAGTAGGAAAGTTAAACCTACACAAGATAAACCTACTGTACATAGTTATATAATGCACTAGGCCAAATTGTAATTGTATCTTCTGTGTCATCCAAACAGATTGTGAATCAAGTTTTATGGTTAAGAAAAAGCATTATAACTCCAATCTGTAATTATGCCAATCGGTATGATTATAAATTGTCTTAACTGTACTCCAATATAACTTGGAAAAATTACTAATGTATGGTTCAGTTGCCAGTAATCCAAGAAAAAAAGTGTGATGCAGGAATATCCATAAAAAGGAGCTAGTCCTATAGCTGTTTTTCTGTTGTTCCACTTTTTTCAGCACCTCAAATCTGGTGCATAGAGGCTTTGTGTGGAAAACAAAGAAGCTGTGAAAAGGCTTAGCCTTTCCCCATATTGCACGAGGTGGCCCCATTGTCAGCTACATCACCCTGGGTTTTCTGTTGTTGTTCCCAAATCATCATAATCAATATGTGTAAGCAACACAAAGGTTCTGGGATAGTGGTCGTCAGGACAGAGGAGATAGGATGCTGATTGTTTAGAAGATGGTAGTTCTTAATCCTGAGTGTCCACATTCATATAATAGCCAATTACTATTTTAAAATGTTGTGGGTTTTTGTCTTCTTCTAAGTCTCTTCTCTCTCAACAGATAAATCTTAGTTTTATATTTTGTTTTCAGTAATGGCAGTTTTATCCAAAACAAAACACTTTAGATACTGTTAAACTGAAACTCACTATCTCTTGCCAATAAAAAAACACAAAGCATATGGAGTACTGCATAATGAAAAAGTTGTATGAATGTTCTCTTCTGTGGTTAGCAGAAGAGCCCATTCCAATCCAAATTAATAGGATACACGGGTTTTCTTCAATGTAAAATATTAAACTGCATGTAAAACAGTAATGCAGTATTCAGAGAAAATACTTTTAGTGTGTAAATAATTAAAGAGGTCTATCTTTCAGTATTATTTTATTAATTATTTACAAAAAGATATTCATTCCACAGTCTACTGAATATCAGTTAAGCAATGCTTTTGGGGTTCTTGATACATTTTAAAAAAGCATATTCTTCTTATAAGCTGAATTCACTTAACATCAATTGTTTTCTTCAGCTAAAACAGTATGACACGTGAAGTATCTTACAATGATACATCTATTACAGAATTTTCAAGCATCAAAATATTGATTTTCACACACAGTGTTTATAGTTAATTTAAACACAGTTTGTTAAATAACAGCAGCCAATATCTAACACATAATTCTAAGCCATAACCTTTGATCATTATTAGATCAAAACAGCAATAGAAAAAAATGACACAATGAAGTCAACTCTCAATTTAGCTTTAATATTAAGATATGACTTATAGTTTAATTTAATATTGTGACATAGTGGTTAAAATGCAGTATTGCAGGCAAACTGCTCACAGCCTGGAGTTCAATTTTGACAGGACTCAAGATTGACTCAGCCTTCCATCCTGCGAGATCGGTAAACTGAGGACCCAAATTGTTGGGGGCAATATGCTGACATTGTAAACTAGTCAGAGAGTGCTGTAAAGCCACTAACAATGGAGCAACTAACAATAATTAAAACAATAATTATATTTGTTTGTTTGTTAGATTTGGAAGTCATCTGAAGTCTTACACTTAAAACAAGAAAACATTAAAAAAAATATAACTGTCTGGATAAACCAGAAACTAAGCTGATTGGAAAGAGAATAGACAAAATAAAACATTTCTTCACGTGGTGCATAATTTATCTCTGGAATTCTTTACCACAAGATAGTGATATTTACTAACTTAGACAGGTTTTTAAAAGGCTAGTAAGTTAACAGAAGGCTGATTGATCCAGCGCAGAATGCCTCTGCAGCATTTCTGCAAGCATTCTACATCAACTACACTTCTATCTCTGCAAAGATTAGTCCTGTGTAAATCTCTTCAATATGCTAATATAATATTATACCAATTACAAATGATTTGCTATATGGCTATATACAGAATGATTTAAATAAGTATTTGTCATTGACTCCATAAATCTGTTACTCATTATGCCATCTACATCCATGAGGAAAGCTTGGTCTCAGAATAATGAGGAAATCATTAAACTTTTAGAAATTGTACAGATATGAGTGCAATTTAAACGTTCAAGGATATTTCAGATTATCAAATATGCCAGAATATTCTAGGAATCCTAATTTAAATGGCACTTAGATTAACAAAATAAATTATACTGAACCACATAATATAAAGATAGAAGAATATTGGGGAGGAAGAAGAAACAATTCACCAAAGCAGTTGAAGCAATGGACGACATTGAACCTCTATCAGTGTAGAACTGACTCCTGTATAACACATAGAACCAAATCCTACTAGACACAATTAGCTTTTGATTAGATATTCAGTGTGTTCTGGAAAAATAGTTTCCTGGCAGAAGAGTTATGGAATTGCTTGGAACATTGTTGTCTGTCTTGTCCTTGTATCCACTGCAGAGAATCAGACCCTGGCAGAAGGCTGAAATGAGATCCGATACCTCTCAATTCCCCATAGCCTCTGCAACTCAGGGTTCACATCACAGGAAACTCAGATGCCATGCAAGAGGTTCCAACTTTCTCACAGCATTGCTATGGGTCTTGCCATAATTGAGTTTTCCTTCCTTCCTTCCTTCCTTCCTTCCTTCCTTCCTTCCTTCCTTCCTTCCTTCCTTCCTTCCTTCCTTCCTTCCTTTTTCTTTCTTTCTTTCTTTCTTCTGAATGGGAATTCACCGGTACTGGGCAAGTAAGGCTAGATAGCTGTAAGAGGATTTACCTGTCTAGTCCCTATGGAGTAAAAATTGTGAACTGAAAAAAATTAAGGGGGATATGGCAGGCCTCTTTTCTATGGCAGCAATGACTTATATATGTATGTTTATTTCATAGATACTTGGTGTTTGAAAAAGTTTCAGAACCCTAAACAATATATACAAAATGTATATCAAAAGTAGATGTCATTGCCAGCAACAGTATATGCACATATAGTGAGAAAGGAAATGCAGATTCATTTTAAATTTTAATAATAGTTTTAAGTCTTTCCCTGCATAAAGATGTTTTATAGAGAACATGATTAATATTTAAGGCAGATCTAAATAGATCTACCTATAAAATATTAATTACATTCCATTTGAAATATGAAATAAAACATTTATCCAAAAGTTCTTTCTACTGGAAAAGGAATATTTGTATACTTTAATTCAGTATTTCTCTATGTCTTCTCCTAAAACCACTTAGAATTTTACAAACTATGTCTGAATTCTGGCTACAGAGCACAACATTTCTGTTGATCTCACTGGGATGTTTGTGCTTACCATCAAGGTTTCTCAGGACAATGGCACGTTTTCCAAGTGAATAGCTATGAATTGACACATTTAGAACTTGCTGTCTTATCTGTCAGAATTTCAACAGCACTGAAAGGATGTTTTGTTCACTCAGGCTATTAAACAAATTCACACTACTTTGCTTTTGCTCATTATTGTTCTTTGTTCTAGCAAGCTGGGTTATTCATTTGCTTCCAATTTTTCATGACACAAGAGCTAGTCTGGGGTAGTGGTTGAAGTGCTGGATTAGTAACTAAGAGACTGTGGTCTCTCTTTGGCATGAAAGCTGGATAGATGACTTTGGGCTAGTCTCTCTCCCTAGCTCACCTTACCTCACATGTATTGTTATTGTGGGGAAAATAAGAAGTGGGAACAGTACAAAAGAAAGGTATAAATCTAATAATAAATACATAAAATATCCCAATGGACTTCATTCCACCAGGATTGCCTTTCGTAACTGCTACTTCAAGTACTTGTAACTGCTACTTCAAGTTCATAAGTTCAGAAAACACAATATCATAAAACCAATACTGTAAGTTCATGACTAAAAATTATCTTAGCTATCTGCTTAATTGACATTCTCCATACTGAAGGCTATGTGTAACACCACCACTTTTACAGTTTTTCCGAATTTCAATAGTGTGAGGATCATCCTTATCCTGAGGAATAAGCTGTTCCAGGTGAGGAAAAGAAGAAAGTAGACTTTTGTTCCAGGATCTCTTGGGGTGACAAATATCCTCAACAGATGATCCCAGAGACAATGAGTTATAAAAGATTTATAGATAACAATAAAGATTTATTGTCAAAAACATTAACTCGCTCAGACCAATCAGCAATTACTAAGCTCCTGCAATATTATCAGCCCTTTTAGGTAGCTCAGACAAGAAATCAAACCATGAAACCTTTATTAGGTTTCATGGTTTCAAGTATAAAAAATGGAAAGAGGGGCACATAACTAAAGCAGAATATCAGCAAATAGCCCGAGCCTGCAAAGATGAAGTGAGGAAAGCTAAGGCTCAAAATGAACTAAGTCGACCAAAGTCAAAAATAACAAAAAGAGCTTCTTTCAACATGTAAAAAACAAGAAAAAAGTGAAGGAAATGATTGGTCCATTAGTGGGGGAAAGTGGCAAGAAGGTGACAAGCAACAGGGAAAAAGCAGAACTATTTAACTCCTTTTTTGCATCTTTCTTTACACAAAGGGAAAAAACAGTCCAACCTATCAAAAACAGTACCATAAAAAATAGATTAGAAACACAAGTTAAGTTAGGCAAGAAAATGGTAAGTGAGCACCTATCCAGCCTAGACGAGTTCAAATCACCACGACCAGATGGATTACACCCCAAGGTTCTCAAGGAACTGGCAGATGTGATCTCAGAACCACTGAACTATATTTTTCAAAGATCCTGGAGCACTGGGGAACTACCAGAGGACTGGAAAAGAGCTGATGTAGTTCCCATCTTCAAAAAAGGGGAAAAAATAGATCCAGGAAACGACAGACCTATCAGCCTGACCTCAATACCTGGGAAGATTCTGGAAAAGATAATCAAACAACAAATCAGCGAACACCTAGAGACAAACAAAGTCATTACTAAAAGCCAACATGGGTTTGTCAAAAACAGATCATGCCAGACAAATCTTATTGCATTCTTTAACCAAGTGACAAAATTAGTGGACCAGAGGAATGCTGTGGATATAATTTACTTAGACTTCAGTAAGGCATTTGATAAAGTAGATCACAACCTACCACTTGACAAGATAGAAAAATGTGGGTTAGACAGCATCACCACCAGATGGATTCGTAGCTGGCTGACCGGCCGTACTCAGCGTGTGGTCCTCAATGGAACTGCATCTACATGGAGGGAAGTGTGTAGTGGGGTGCCCCAGGGCTCTGTTCTAGGCCCAGTGCTCTTCAACATCTTCATCAACGATTTGGACGAGGGGATAGATGGGGAACTCATCAAATCTGCAGACACCAAGCTGGCAGGAATAGCCAACACTCCAGAAGATAGGCTTAAGATACAAGAGGATCTGAATAAACTGGAACACTGGGCGCTATCTAACAAAATGAAATTCAACGGTGAAAAAAGTAAAGTTCTACATTTAGGCAAGAAAAACCAAATGTACAGGTATAGTATAGGTGGTACCTTGCTCAATAGTAGCAACTGTGAGAGGGATCTCGGAATCCTAGTGGACAATCACTTAGATATGAGCCAGCAGTGTGCTGCAGCTGCCAAAAAAGCCAACACAGTGCTAGGCTGCATTAACAGAGGGATAGAATCAAGATCACGTGAAGTATTAATACCACTTTACAATGCCTTGGTAAGGCCACACTTGGAATGCTGCATCCAGTTTTGGTCACCACGATGTAAAAAAGATGTTGAGACTCTAGAAAGAGTACAGAGAAGAGCAACAAAGATGATTAGAGGTCTGGAGGCTAAAACATATAAGGAACGGTTGCTGGAATTGGGTATGTCTAGTTTAATGAAGAGAAGGACGAGGGGGGATATGCTAGCAGTGTTCCAATATCTCAGGGGCTGCCACAAAGAAGAGGGAGTCAAGCTATTCTCCAAAGCGCCGGAAGGCAGGACAAGAAGCAACGGATGGAAACTAATCAAGGAGAGAAGCAGCCTAGAACTAAGGAGAAACTTCCTGACAGTTAGAACAATTAACCAGTGGAACAACCTGTCTCCAGAAGCGGTGAATGCTCCAACACTGGAAGTTTTTAAGAGACTGGACAGCCATTTGTCTGAAATGGTATAGGGTTTCCTGCCTGAGCAGGGGGTTGGACTAGATGACCTCCAAGGTCCCTTCCAACGTTATTATTATTATTATAAATTACAATATCAGAATCTTGCAAGTCTGAAAGCACTTCTCCTGCCCTGGTCTTTACTTTCCAGAGAATTAGAGAGAGTCCCTTCTGAGATTCTTTCTTTACCTCCATGCTAGCTGTGAGCAAAGATACCGTTTGTCCAATTGTTTTCTAGGCTGCAGCTCCTCTTCTTGTCTCACAGAACATTCTCATGGCCCATTACAAATATATTATTCAGCTGAACTGTTTAACATTGGGAACAAGAAGACAGCCAAATTCTGTGCCAGCTGTAGCTTCCGGGTTATCTTCAGGGACAAACCCATGTAGAGCATATTTCAGTATACTGCTGCGAAGATGTCATGAATGTCTTCAGCATCTCTTGTTCCAAGAATGATCATAACAGGCAGATCAAATAGAACTGGAGTGGAGTTTCCCTGGCCATGGGTTCCATCTGCTATTCTGACAAGATTCTCAAACCTGCTCCTTCAGGAGAAGAGTAATTAATATTTTTTAAATATCTGAAGATGATAATTCTCAGGGTATCCTTTTGCCTGACTATAATAACTAGTGTGCTCCTTAGGCCTCAGGAAAGAGCCTATTTGATACTTCCACTTCAGCTAAGAAACTTGGATATTCTTCCTTTTGATATTTAATGACATTTCCTACAGTCTTAAGTTTTTAGAAATTATTTAAAGTGTGATTTTAAGAAAAGACTTCCTGTGACCATATCGAACTGATGTCCTAAATAGAGGGACAACCGACTGCTGGATCCAGACTGCTGAAATCTCTCCAGAAAAAGGAGACATTTTAAGATTACCCACATGTATTCCGGACAGCTGTTTTTGTGATCAGACGGCACAAACCAACATTTTTGCAGTTGGCTTGTTAATTGGTTGGGAACTGTGGTTTCCATCAAGCTTATAGCCATTAAAGTAATCTATATGGACTCTAGGCTCAACTGAAGTTCACTTCTGAATCACTTTGAATTTAATATTTTCAATTGCTTCTTAAAAGCTTAGAACCTTCACAATAGCAAGTATTATTGAATTCCCTAGATAAATTTTCTTCAATCCTTTTAAGAAAGAAGTTTTAACTACAAGTTTACAGATATGTAATTTTTTTTTTATAATATAAGAAAAGGATGATTAATATTGCTTTTCAGATAAGTGACTGTCTAGTCTCTTCTTAAAAATCTCCAGTGATGGAGCACCCACAATTTCTGAAGGCAACCTGTTCCACTGGTTAATTGTCCTCACTGTTAGGAAGTTTCTCCTTAATTCCAGATTGCTTCTCTCTTTGGTCAGTTTCCAACCATTGTTTCTTGTCTTGCCTCTCATGCTGTCAACCATGTCAGAACCCTATATTTCCTATGGGTATACTGGGTCTCCATCTCTTTCAGGTTCTACCATTCTCCTAGGGGGGAGGGGAGCTATCCAACTTGTTACAGTGTATTTCCTTTGCTTTGTTCCTTGCTCTATCCTCTTTGAAGCCTATTCTTTGGGGTGAGAATGTAATGTGCCTCTGGCCATCTGCTTTATCTCTGAGCAGGAAGACAGAACCGCAAGAGACCTGATAGCCTTGAGAGCGGTGCCTTATCAGTTTGTTCCCATAACAATTTCACACCTATGGATTGGCCTGTTTGAACCAGTTGGATGGACACTTGGGGTGGGGTCTCTACTGCTTCTTTTAAACTATTGTTTCGTGCAGGAAATCCTCAGATCCTGCCTTCTATTCCTGCTGTCAACACCTTCCAATAAAAGTTCCTTTTGAAATCATGCACTTCCAGGAGTTCTACTTTCTTCGGAGGTATAATTGAGGCAGATCCTTACACACCCTCTTCTTTATGGCTGCCCCTTAGATACTGGAATACTGCTATCATGTCACCCCTGTTTCTTCTTTTCTTTAAACTAGCCAAACCCAAGTCCTGCACCTGTTCTTCATATGTTTTAGTCTCCAGGCCTTCGATCATTTTACTTGCTCTTCTCTGAACTTTTTCCAAGGTCTCAACATCTTTTTTGTAGTATGGTGACTAAAATTGGTTGCAGTATTCCAGGTGTGGTCTCACTAGGGTTTTATAAAGCAGTACTAATACTTCGTGTGATCTTGATTCTATGCCTCTGTTTATACAACCCAGGATTGTATTAGCTTTTTTGGCTGCTGCTGCACATTGCTGGCTCATAGTCAAGTGATCGTCAACTAGGACTCCAAGGTCCCTCTCACAGTTGCTGTTTTTAAGCCAGGTATCACCTAATCTGTACTTAAAGGGGCGTTGTCTTACCTGAATGCCTTTTCTCAGCATGATGATGGAGAATCCACGAATGGGTTAACTCTGTCTTCCTGCCCAATTAGACTGAGTCTGTCAAACTTGCCACGCCTCTCCTGGGCCGGACCTCCCAGTCACGACGAAGGCAAAGCTATTGACGATAGTTCGACGTGTTGGCTCCCAGACCCCTAACACAGGACCTGACGGACACTAAGGGGTGGGTGTGGATTCTCCATCATCATGCTGAGAAAAGGCGTTCAGGTAAGACAACACCCCTTCTCCAGCATGATAGATGAAGAATCCACGAATGCGATACGGGAGGGAAGCAGTCTGGGCCTGTGTCCCACCTTGTGGCACTACGTGCTATAGCACTCTCCAGCCGAAGGAGGCGTCTGCGGAGGCAAACCTATCTAATTTGTAATGCCTCACAAAAGGGGAAGGTGAAGACCATGTCGCCGCCCTACAAATGTCCTCAATGGACGCCTGTGTTGCCCACGCTGCGGAGGTCGCAGCGCTGCGAGTGAAATGAGCAGTAACATGACTTGGAACCAACAGGGACTGCGATTGATACGCCCCTGCAATGCAAGCCCTGATCCACCTGCCTATAGTGGAGGCAGAAACCTTCTGCCCCATAGAAGAAGGTTGAAAGGAAATGAAGAGAGCTTCTGACTTGCGAAAGGGCGCCGTCTGCTTGATGTAACAGCATAATGCCCTGCGGACGTCCAGGGCGTGCCATTGGCGTTCCAAGTCATGAGACGGATGAGGACAAATATCTGGCAGTATTACCTCCTGCCTCCTGTGAAATAAAGTGTTCACTTTAGGAATAAAAGAAGGATCCAATCGAAGGACCACTCTGTTCTCATGAAAGACACATAAGTCATCTCTGATAGAGAGAGCTGCCAGTTCAGAAATGCGTCTAGCCAACGTGACGGCTATCAGGGAGGCTACCTTCATTGTCAAGAACCACAGTGTACAGGTTCTGATGGGTTCAAACGGTGTTGAAGTAAGGGCCTGTAAGACCCGTGGCAAATCCCAGGAGGGATACCGATGAACCACGGGCGGCTTGGTGTTGACTGGTCCCTTGACAAAGGAGCGTATCATGGGATGCTGAGCCAATGGCTTCGAATTGCCACATGTAAGAACCATGGAGAAAGCCGCCACTTGTCTGCGGATAGTATTGGGTGCCAAGCCCTTGTTGAGCCCCTCCAATAGTCCAATATTCTCAGAATGGTAATAGCCGAGAGAGCCAACTGGTTCTTTGCACACCAGTGGCAGAAACTTTTCCATGTGGAGTCATAGATCCGGTTTGCTGTTTGTCGGGAGGCCTGAATCATAGAAATTACACCTGAGGAATAGGACTCCTGAGTCAGGAGCCGCAGCTCAAGTGCCAGGCGGTTAACTGGAGCCATTGGGGTTCTGGATGTTGCAGAGCTCCCTGGCTGAGTGCAATGCGACCCGGAGGAATCCTCCACAGGGGAGAGATGGAAAGGCTCACGAGGTCGGCAAACCACGGCCGTCTTGGCCAGTGTGGTGCAATGAATATCACCTCTGCCCACTCCTGCAGTGTTTTCCGGATAACTGCCGGGATCAGAGGGAGAGGAGGGAATGCATATAGCAGGCTACCAGGCCATGGACTGCAGAGGGCTCTCTCCGCCCCCGGAGAGGGGAACCGGGAGAAAAACCTCAGAAGCTGGGAATTCGCCGGAGAAGCGAATAAATCCAGTGCCAGATGACCGAACCTCTGTGATATCTCCTTGAAGAGAATTGGGTGCAGGCACCACTCAGAATGATCTACTGTCGACCTGCTCAAGAAATCCGTCTGGTGATTTGCCTCTCCCGAGATGTGCTCGGCTCTGAGGGAGGAGAGGTTGGTCTCTGCCCAGGATCCCAACAACTGGGCCTCGGCCATAAGGGACCTTGAACGGGTACCCCCTTGCCGGTTCATATAGGCTTTCGCCGCCACGTTGTCCGTGAGGACCAAGACGTGTTGTCCCGTCACCACTTTGCGGAAGTGGCGTAGGGCCAGGTGTATGGTTCTGAGCTCCAACCAGTTTATATTGTGCTTCAGGTCTGCCCGGGACCACCGGCCCTGAGCCAAATGAGACTGTAGGTGCGCTCCCCAGCCAAACAGACTGGCGTCCGAAGTCAGGGTGAGCCAAACGGGTTCTTTGAATAATGACCCCCTGGCTACCGCTGGGGAGGTTCACCACTGAAGGGATTTTAGGGTCTGAGAAGGAACCCTTACCCTCTGGTTGGAGGTGTTGGTGCCCAGTCTCTGAAATGGGCGCAAAAACCATTGCAGGTTCCTGGAGTGTAGTCTAGCCCATGGCACTATCGCCATGCATGAAATTAATTTCCCCAACAATTGGGAAAGCGTGGCCAGTGTAACTACTCACTCCCTTTGGACCTGGAGGACCAGGGCTCGGATACTCTCCTGACGTTCCCGAGACAGATAGATCTCGCAAAGTCTTGTGTCTATTACCACGCCCAGGTGAAGAAGGCGGGTTGAGGGAACTGTCTGGCTCTTTTGGAAGTTCAGCGAGAACCCGTGGTCTTGAAGGGTCTTGATGGACAAGGCCAGGTCCGACTGGGCGTCCAGAATAGAGGACGACTGGATGAGAATGTCTTCCAGGTAGCACTGAATGCGTACCGGAACCAGCCTCAAAGCACCGCCAGGACTTTGGTAAATACTCTTGGAGCCGACGACAGGCCGAACGGCAGGGCTCTGTATTGGTAATGGTGGTTTGTGTAACAGAACCTGAGAAACTGCCGGTGATCAGGAAGGATGGGGATATGAAGATATGCTTCCATGAGGTTGATAGACATCAGGAAGTCTCCCCTTCTGACGCTGGCCAGTATGGACTGGAGCGTTTGCATTTTGAATTTTTTGTATGCAATATGGGAGTTCAGACCCTTTAGGTCAAGTATCGCCCTCCATCCTCCCGAGGCCTTCGGAACGACGAAGAGGATGGAATAGAACCCTCTTCCTAGTTGACCAGCCGGTACTGGTTCTATGGCCCTTATCTCCAAGAGGTGTCGAATGGCCTCGTTCATGAGACCTTTCTTGACTGGATTTTTTGACAACGGACAAGAAATGAATTGCTCTGGGGGATTGGTTACAAATTCCAGGGACAGGCCGCACCTGATAGTGTTGAGGACCCAGGTGTCCGTGGTGGTGGCCTCCCATTTGTGGGCAAAAAGAGTCAGTCTGCCACCTATGGGAGGAGCATCCCTGAAGTCACTTAGATCTTCTAAAGGGACAGCCTCCCGTGCCCCGAAAGGGCCATTTGCCCTGAAACTGCTGCCTGGCTCTGTCTCTGGTGCCAGGTCACTCAAATTGACGGTCCGGTCTGGTAGAGAAGGAGCGAGAGGACTGAGTCAAGTCCAAACCTGACCCTGACCGAAAGGGCTGCTGGCGGGCATACAGGGTAGGGCAGTGATGGCGAACCTTTTAGAGACCGAGTGCCCAAACTGCAACCCAAAACCCACTTATTTATTGCCGGGTGCCAGGTGGGTCTGGCCCACTGGGTGGGCGTGGCTGTGGTGGTCATGGCAGAATGGGTGGGTGTGGCCAAGGTGGGCATGGTCACCTCGATGTTCCTCCTGTCGGGGCCGGACAGGGTTGGGGGAGATCCAGGGGGTCTCTGGCAGGTGGGGCGGTGGGCAGGAGGTTCGTCCTGCGGGGCGAGGCCAGGCAAGGCGAGGCAGGGCGGGGGTGCCATTGTCGCAGGGCAAGGCAATGCAGGGGCCAGGGCGGCTGCTGCCTGACACCATCGGCCCCCGCACACAGAGGCCAGTGAGTGCATGGGGGCCAACGGTGTCTGTCAGCAGCCACAGCCTGCTGGTCCCTCAACCGGTGCACTCTAGGGCTCCGCAGCCCACTGTCAGCAGTTAGGAGAAGCCGCCTCTGAGCTCGACGGCCGGCCAACAGCTGAGGAGGTGATGCAGTGGGTCGTGCCTGGGAAAAGAAGAGCATGCAAGGCCAGAAGGGATGGGATAGGGGGGGAGGGAAACCAGCTGTGCTGGGATGCATCTGGCCATGTGGGACCTCGGCGAGTTAGCGGGCGGCTGTTTGAAGAGGGATGGTTGCCATCTCCGGGGCATGGCGTGAGTGCCCACAGAGAGGGCTCTGAGTGCCGCCTCTGGGGTAGGGCGTCTATCTGCCCGTCTGCTGAGGTGAGACATCACCTTCCTCTTGTCTTTATTCTCCACCAAATAAGGTGCCAGGGCCTCCCCAAACAGCTGGCCGCCACAGTACGGGGCAGCCAAGCGCCACTTAGATTTGGCATCCGCTCGCCAATTTTTGAGCCACAATAGCCGGCGTGCGGTTACATTGGAGGCTATGGCTCAGGATGAGAATCTGGTGGCGTGCAACGATGCCTCCGCCATGTACTCCGAGGCTGCAACCAACTTGCCCAAGTCCTGGTGCATGCGTACCTCTTCCGGAGGAACCCTGGCTTGGAGCTGGCGAAGCCAGAGGAGAGAGGTTCTGGCAAAAAAGGAGGTAGAGGTGGCTGCTCTTACTGCCCATGCCGAAGCCTGGTGCATCCTGCGGAAGGAGAGTTCAGTTCTCCTGTCCTCTGCCCTCAAGGTTTTGGCCATATCCCCTGACACCGTGGACGAAGAAAACAGTGGAGTTAAGGGTTCATCCACCACTGGCACCTCTAGCACTTCAGACAAGGCTGGAGCTACATGGAATAGTTTTCTGTCCGTCCCCCCCAGGGAGGGAAAGGTGCCAGGCATTCTCCACTGTTTCTGAATAGTGTTCAAGATATGCTGTTGAGTAACAACAGGCTCAGAGAACACCGGATTTGTGTCTGGGCTGGCGGATGGGCCAGGTTGAGGAACCTGGTCAGGACCAATGTTGGCCGTGATACTGGCCTTATGGTGCAGCGATTTGAAAAGCGCTGGATTAAACAGGTCCACGAATGGAGGAGGGTCCGGTGAAAACTCCTCATCCTCCGACATCAGGTCCATCTGGTCGTACTCCGCGGAGAACGATCCTCTGCTATGAGAAGATCGGGACAGAGAGATGGAGCCCTGAAGGTCAAGTACTCCCAGCTGGGATATGTATGACGGGGTCAGACCACGGATCTGGGTCTGGACCGTTGGTGGATTGTCGAGGCGAGCCTGAGAAATTAAGGCCTGTAGTTGTTCAGGGGAAAACGTCCCCTGAAGTTCCAAGGGCCGGAGACCGGCTGCTGTGGGCGTAAAAGTAGCGTCTGGGCCCGACAGCGGAACCCTGGTCACAGGGAGTATCTCCACTTGATTGACCCTGGGAGAAAAGAATTGGCTAGGATCCCCTTCTGGAGACCAAGCCCTCTGGGCAGATGAGGTGGGGGGGCTGAGTTGTGGGCCAAAAACTGAAGCCTCTATTGGAACAAGGGAGGCATGTTCAGTCCCACCATGACCTGCTTTTGCGCTTTGGAGAACTGTTTCTCCAAGGCCTGGTGTCTCCTGCTGGCCTGTTTGTCTGCTGTCTTGGAGGGTCTCTTGCCCGAAATGGCTTTGGCCTTGGCTTTGATCTTTTCCGCGGCCTCCAGCTTGGAGGACTTATGCTTCTTTTGGCCAGTAGTGCTGGTAGTGGCACCGTGTGAAGGTTGAGGTGCCATGTTGTCTGCCATCACAAAATGAGATGTCTCAGTGGTGTGCTGAGAGGGATCTCAATAACAAGGAGCAGAGTACTGGTTTTGGCTGTGTGCCACGGCCCTGGGATCAGTCAAGTACTCTTGGTTAATGGTGGCGACCGGTCCAACTTAATGGACGCTTGCACACCTGCAACGCTCCTGATGGCGACGATATCAGTTAACTGCACCCTCAGTGAACTGGTCAAGTCTATGGTGGCGGCAAGATCGCCTCAGTGATAATGGCCAGCTCACACGTAGTTCGCTTAGTGGCGGTCAGACTAACAAGTGGTAATGGCCAGCTCACTAGCCCTAGTTGGTGGCAGCAAGGCCAAAAATGGCACGGCCAGCACACTTCACCTGTGGTCTACGGTGGCGGCAAGACCACTGCAGTGATAACGGCCAGCTCACACGTAGTTCGCTTAGTGGCGGCAAGACCAACACGTGGTAATGGCCAGCTCACTAGTCGCAGTTGGTGGTGGCAAAGCCAAGAATGGCACGGCCAGTACACTTCACCTGTTGATATTGGCGAATTAGTCACCTAGGCTTGGGCCTAGGGCAGATCTGTTGCCTCCTGTGATTGGTCGTCCACTTAGGAGGCTTCGTAGGGAAGGCCGGTAACAGGCGCAAGAGCACTTCAGTGGTTGCTGAGTATGATGCAGCAGCTGAGGCAGGCCTGAATCGCACGGCCGTCTTTGGGTGGCCTGCGTTATGATGCGCTGTTGCAGAAATATGGCCTCTGTCTCAGAGCCCTCAGAGCGGCTGAGCTCTTCCTAGCCTGCTTGATCATCACTGCTGCGTCAATGTAGCAATAGGGAGGGCTCTGCTGACTCCTGGAGCTGCCTAAATAGGACCTACTTGACGGTCCGGTTGTTCTCCCACCCACCCCTCCGGCCGGAGGGATCGACGGCGGTGCCTAAAATGGCGGCCGCTGTGGTGACAGGCACCTCAGGGGAGTCAAGGCCTTGTTTAGAAGCAAAGAAACGGGAGAGAAATGAACCGCTCGTCAATTTCAGCCTGCTGTGAGCTTGCGAGGCAAGCTGAGCTCAGCAAGGACCAAAAGCGTTGGAAGCGGCCGAGGCAGCTGCGGCGAGAACGCTCGTCGCGCAGTGCTCAAAATGGCACCCGCAACAGTCACGTCAAAGGAGAAACGGAGGCTGAGGCCTCGCAAAGTGTAGAACTTGGCAAAAAAGACGCCGAACGTTTGGGTGCTGCGCTGATCCCAGCGCTACCTAGAACAATGGAAAATCCACAAATGGAGAAGAAGAGAATAATATAACCTGTCACTGGGAGCCAAACTAACATGTCTATCTTGGGCCAGACTGAGTCGTGACTGGGAGGTCCGGCCCAGGAGAGGCGTGGCAAGTTTGACAGACTCAGTCTAATTGGGCAGGAAGACAGAGTTAACCCATTCGTAGATTCTCCATCTATCATGCTGGAGAACCTTTGATTTTTCTTGCCTAAATGTAAAACTTTGCTTTTCTCCACATTAAAACTCATTTTGTTGGATAGGGCCCATTGTACAAGTTTGTCAAGATCTTTTTGGATCCTGAGCTTGTCTTCTGGGGTGTTGGCTATTCCTGCCAGTTTAGTGTCATCTGCAAATTTGATGAGTTCTCCTTCTATTCCCTCATCTAAGTCATTAATGAAGATATTGATGAAGATATTGGGCCCGAGATGGAGCCTTGTGTTACCCCACTGCTTACTTCTCTCCATGTGGATGTAGTAGCACTGAGGACTACTCACTGAGTACGGTTTGTCAGCTAGCTACAGATCTATCTGATGGTGTTATTGTCTATTACACCTTTTTCTAGCTTACTAAATTGCAGGTTGTGGTCTACTTTATCAAATGCCTTATTGAAGTTAAGTATAGTATGTACTTAACAGTGTTTTGCTGGTCTACTAATTTAGTCACTTTATCAAAGAATGAAATAAGATTGGTTTGGCATGATCTGTTTTTGACAAACCCGTGCTGGCTACTGGTTATAACTTTGTTTGCTTCTAGTTGTTCGCAGATCTGTTTTTTGATTATCTTTTCCAGGATCTTCCCAGGTATTGATGTTAGACTGATTGGTCTGTAGTATCCTGGGTCTTGTTCTGATTCCTCGCCAGCCAGTGGACCCAGCAGCTGAGTCTGGGGAATCAGAGGAGGAGGAGTGGCATCAGAGTCAGATGAAGGCTCTGATGAGCTCCAAGACTTACAATCTGACGAGGAGCCTGGCCCCTCCACTCGTGCTCAGGCTGAGACAAAGCTGTGCTGGGAAGCTAAGTCAGACAGCTGGAAGACATCATAGATGCTCGCAAACGCCGACAGGCAACGAGAGTTGGACAGAGGAAGGCAATGGGACGGTTCCAAAGGCAGAGGAGAAGGCATTAGGAAGCCACGCCTTTGGGGCTGCATAATAAAAAGGGAAGGTGGGGGAGGTGCTAATTGTTGAAGGCAACCGTTTGTGAAGGAATCAAGTTTCATTGAATCGTGTTTTGTTTGCCTGTGCCTTTGGAACAATTTTCCGTTTGAGAAAGAATCAAGCTTCATTTAATCGTGTTTGTTTGGCTTTTGTCTTTGGACATTTTGCAGATCTGTAAATAATAATAAAAGGGGTTTGTTTTTCCTAGGTTCCAGCCTACTTGTTGGAAGAGGGGTTTCTCCTTGTGAGTTAACAAGGACTCACGTAGGCTGGGACAGAACAGTTTGCCTTCAGCCACCCACCCCCTACTATTATGGAGCAGCTACATGCTGAGAATGCTCAGCTCTCCCAGCAGCTGGCTTTGGTGGCAGCTCAAGTGGCCCAGCTGCAAGCCCCCATTCCTGCTGCTCTACAACCCAGAAGGAAGTGCCCAGTTGCAGTGCTGGACAAATTTGATGGTACTCCGGAGATGTTTCATGCTTTTCTGGGCCAATGCCAGCTATTTATCAGCTTGAGAGCGGCTGATTTCCCCACTCACTCTCTGGTACTGCAGCTCATAGGAGCACACCCCTGCTAGCCCAACCTAGTCTGTTGTTGGATAACTTTGGGGGGGGGGTTGTGATTATATGCGTCTGATGAGGACCCCATTAAGACGCAGACTGCTACCCGATGCCTGAAAGCTCTGAGGCAGGGCCGACGCCCTCTACAGAGCTATATCAGCGAGTTTCAGCTACTCAGCCAGGATTCAGCCTGGAATGAAGCTGCACTCGTGGACGCTTTCCAGGATGGCTTGTCGGAGATGTTGGATGAGCTGGCCCGTGTTGATGTTCCCCCGGACCTCAATGGGGTGATTCATCTCTGTCTGTGGATCGACGCTCAGCTGCAGCAACGTAGGAGTCGTCATGCCACCCCAGAGACCCGTGCGGCCCCAGTTATGTGTGAGACTCCGGTTCTGCGGGAGGAGCCTATGGAGTTAGGTGCTGCCAGACCTCGCCTATCGGTGGCAGAAATGAACAGACGATGTTTGGGGGGGTTGTGTTTTTACTGTGGGGACTCTGGGCATTTGGCCGCCTTCTGCCCCAAGAAGTGGCGAAGGGCATCAGTTACCGAGCCTGCCCCGTGAAAGCAACCTACTCCTCGGTCTGGAAATGCCCCGAGCCCAACCTAGAAGGCTATCAACGCTGTTAATATAGGATATTATTGCTTTGACAAGATATGTAGAACTGTCTGGTATTTTTAGAGTTAATTCAGAAGGCAGAAACGGAAGGAGGAAAGCCCGGGAAAGAAACGGAAGTAAATCTTTGGCCTCCAGCCTAATTGGAAGACGTAATTCATGACTGTAAAATAAGGGAGGGGTGTAGCAAGTAAAGAAAGACGGCCAGCCAGAGAAATTCAGTTTCTGGCATCCATCCATGTAAGTGCCAAGGTTATTTTTGCAATAAATGGATTCTCAGAGGTAAGGCCTCATGTTTCTCATTAAATGCAATCTTCCTGTGGAACCATAACGTTTTGGGTCGGGCATCCCACAACACCAAGAGATGTCCTTTGGATGCTGCCCTCAGACCTCCACGGCATTTCATACTGGAGGCATGCCTGATCCTCCCTGGGAAGCCACAGGGGATTCCAGTACATGCTTTGGTTGACTCTGGGGCCACCACAAACTTTATGAACGCAGCATTTGTGGCCAAATGGGCTGTTCCACAATGCCCAGTGGAACTGCCTATGTTAGTGGAGACTATTGATGGTCGAGTGCTCCTGTCTGGGCCAATTAAGGCCGCCACGCAACCGTTATGTATGGCCATCAGTTCACATGAGAAGGCTATTCAGTTTTATATAACCTCTGACCTACATTTCCCCATGGTCTTGGGACTGGCATGGCTCCGGACGCATGACCCGCAGATTTATTGGTCCCAGAACTTGGTCACCTTTCCAAGTTTACAGTGAGTGGACCACACCCAAGTCTGTGCCGGCCAGGTGGTGAGCCCCCCGGGGGTCTCCCTGCCCTCCGAACTGGTGACTTACACTGATGTGTTCAGTGAGACTGAGGCGGATCAATTGCCCCCGCACAGGCCATATGACTGCCCCATCGATTTAGTTCCTGACGTGCCTATCCCAGTGGGGCGTTTGTATTCCATGTCGGACCCCGAATTGGCCGCGTTGCGGGACTTTCTGGACAAAAATTTGGCTCAGGGTTTTATTCGGCCCTCGTCTTCACCAGTGTCTGCACCTGTGCTCTTTGTAAAAAAGAAGTCCGGAGAATTGAGGGTTTGTTGTGACTACCGGAAATTAAACGCCATTACGGTGTGTAATCAATACCCGCTGCCCCTCATCCCCGAACTCCTGGAACGCCTCTGGGAGGCAAAGCTCTTCACGAAATTGGATTTGAGAGGAGCCTACAACCTCGTCAGGATTAGGGCAGGTGATGAGTGGAAGACGGCATTTGGCACCCGGTACGGGCACTTTGAGTATACAGTGATGTCGTTTGGGCTGACCAACGCCCTTGCAGTGTTTCAACATTTTATGAATGTCATTTTCTGGGATCTGTTAGATCAGTTTGTTGTGATTTACTTGGATGACATTCTGATCTACTCCCTGTCATGAGAGGCGCACCATCAGCATCTCCATCAGGTCCTGCAGCAGCTCCGAGAGCATCATTTGTATGCCAAACTGGAGAAGTGCCAGTTCTACCAGAGGACCATCGATTTCCTGGGTCACCGGATTTCCCCTGAGGGCATCACCATGGAGCGCAACTACACCATTTGGGAGAAGGAGCTACTGGCTATCAAAGTGGCGTTCAAGGCTTGGAGGCATCATCTGGAATGGGCGCGGCATCAAATTGAGGTCCGGACGGACCATAAGAATTTGGAAAGCTTGCATACTGCTCAGAAATTGAACCAACGACAGATTCGATGGTCTCTCTTCTTCGTGAGGTTCAATTTCCACGTTACGTACATACCCAGCAGTCGCAACCAAAGAGCGGATGCTCTGTCAAAGAAGCCAGAATATTCCCGTGCAGAAGACAAGCTTCTGCCCAGGACAGTGCTCCCCGTCGAGTCTTTCTCTGCTGTGTGGGAGCCGATAGATGTATGGGCTCGGATTTGGGAGGCCCAACAGCATGATGCGTGGGTGGCTCAGCGAAAGGAGGAGGTGGCTCAGCGAAAGGAGGAGGTGGGGCCAGACTCTCCATGGACAGTCACGGATGGACTCCTGCACTATCGTGACCGGCTTTATGTTCCGGGAGGGCCACTCAGAGGGCTCATTCTCAGCCAATATCACGATAATCCGGCGGCAGGGCATTTTGGCCTGTTCAAGACCCTGAACTTGGTCTCCCGTACCTTCTGGGGCCCCGAGTCCGACACGACGTCCAGGCCTACGTCACATCCTGTATCCAGTGTAGGCAG
The DNA here is from genome assembly GCA_023970755.1 of Azemiops feae. NCBI lineage: Eukaryota > Metazoa > Chordata > Lepidosauria > Squamata > Viperidae > Azemiops > Azemiops feae. The sequence continues at coordinate 1,976,805 of JALGBA010000053.1, read as the reverse complement.
GCCAAGTCAGCGACAGGGGCCCCGCCCGGTCTACTTCAGCCCTTGCCGACGCCCAAAAGACCCTGGGGGGCTGTGTCCATGGACTTCCTGACGGACTTGCCCGTCTTCTGGCTTCACGATGGTGTTTGTGGTGGTGGACATGTTGACCAAGATGGCGCATTTCATTCCGTGCCTTGGCTTGCCGTCTGCCCGCGCCACCTGTCGTCTGTTCATCCAGCAGCTGTTCCGGCTGCACGGCCTCCCTGATAGGGTCGTGTCAGATAGAGGGGCCCAATTTACAGCCCGTTTCTGGAAGGGGTTGAAGGCGCTGGACGTCAAGATCTGCCTAGCGTCAGCGCATCATCCCCAAACTGACGGTGGACCGAGAAAGTCATCGGAATCCTCGAGCAATACCTGCGCTGCTATGTAAATCAGCAACAGAACAATTGGGCGGACTATCTTGCGGTAGCCGAGTTCGCGTTCAACAATTCGCAGCACACCTCCACGCAGATGACACCATTCTTGGCCAATGTGGGGTATCACCCCTGGTTTTTTCCTCTTTCGCCGCTAGACTCATCAGTTCCAGCAGCGAACGATTACATGGCAGAGTTATGGGCAATCCATTGATTGGTGCAGCGACAATTAGAGAAGGCCAAGGCAGATTACAAAATGGTTGACGATCGGTTGAGGCGATATACGCCTCCATTAACGATGGGAGATCGGGTATGGCTGTCCACCATGAACCTACCGTCAACCCGGCCAGCCAAGAAGCTAGACTACCGATATCTAGGACCGTTCCCAAACGAAGCCGTCATCAATCCGGTTGCTTATCGATTAACCTTGCCACGGTCGTTACAGATACATCCGGTCTTTCACTGGTCTCTATTGGTATCCGAGCAACTGCCATGTCCACTCAGATGAGCAGAACATCCCCCATCAGTACAACATGATGGAGACAGTGCTCCCAAGTACGAGGTCGCCAGTATTCGAGACTCCCATTGGCTGAAAGGGCGCTTTCAGTACTTGATCGAGTCGAAGGGCTACAGACCAGATGAGTTCACCTGGGAGGATGCGACCACCATCCATGCTCCTGCCTTGGTGACAGCATTCCATGAACAGTTCCCGTCATGACCGCATCCGGCCTGGCAGACCCGGGGGAAGGGTCCTGCGGTGCGGGATAGTGTTGTGATTCCTCGCCAGCCAGTGGACCCAGCAGCTGAGTCTGGGGAATCAGAGGAGGAGGAGGGGCCTGGAGTGCCATCAGAAGAAGGCTCTGATGAGCTCCAAGACTTACAATCTGACGAGGAGCCTGGCCCCTCCATTCGTGCTCAGGCTGAGACACAGCTGTGCTGGGAAGCTGAGTCAGACTCTGAGAACTCACAACTGGAAGACATCATAGATGCTCGCAAACGCCAACAGGCAACGAGAGTTGGACAGAGGAAGGCAATGGGACAACTCCAAAGGCAGAGAAGGCATTAGGAAGCCACGCCTTTGGGGCTGCATAATAAAAAGGGAAGGTGTGGGAGGTGCTGGTTGCTGAAGGGAACCATTTGTGAAGGAATCAAGTTTCATTGAATCGTGTTTTGTTTGCCTGTGCCTTTGGAACAATTTTCCGTTTGAGAAAGAATCAAGCTTCATTTAATCATGTTTTTTTGGCTTTTGCCTTTGGACATTTTGCAGGTCTGTAAATAATAATAAAAGGGGTTTGTTTTTCCTACGGTTCCAGGCTACTTGTTGGAAGAGGGGTTTCTCCTTGTGAGTTAACAAGGACTCATGTAGGCTAGGACAGAACAGGTCTGCTTTTTTTCCTTTCTTGAAGATGGGAACCACATCGGCCCTTTCCTAATCTTCAGGTACTTCCCCGATGCTCCAGGATTTTTGAAATATATGGTGCAATGGTTCTGAGATAACATCTGCCAGCTCCTTAAGAACTCTGGGATGTAATCTGTTGGGTCCCAGTGATTTATATTCGTCAAGGTTGGATAGGTGTTCTCTTACCATTTTTTTGCTTATTTTAATTTTTGTTTCTAGTTTGTCTTTTGCGGTAGTTTTTTGTGGTATGTTGGGCTATAATTTCTTTTTGGGTGAAGACTGATGCAAAGAATGAGTTAAGCAGCTCTGCTTTCTCCCTACTGCCTGTTACTTCCTTGCCATCTTCTCTCTTTAGTGGACCTACAGTTTCCTTAACTTTTTTCTTGTTATTAATATGTTGAAAGAAACTTTTTTTATTGTCCTTGATTTTTGTTGCAAGTCTTCATTCATTCCGAGCCTTTGCTTTCCTGACTTCATCATTGCATGTTCTGGCTGTCTGCTGATAATCAGCCTTAGTTATGTGTCCCTCTTTCCATTTTTTGTACTTGTCCTTTTTATCTTTCAGTTTGTCAGAGAGAGCTTTGTGCAGCCATGCTGGTTTCTTCTTGAATTTCTTGTTTTTCTTTCTCAATGGTATTGTGCTGGACTAGGCTTTTATGATCATATTTTTCAGAGTTTCCCATGCTTCTTGCGTTATTTTCCCCTTTAGGATTTTCATCCATGGAATCTTTTCTAGGTTCTGAGTTTGTTAAAATCAGTTCTTTTGAAGTTTAAAACTCTGGTTAGATTATTTTCTATTGTTTGTTTTGCATTATATTGAATTTCAGCATGACATGGTCACTTTCACCCAAGGTTCCAGCAACTTCAACTCCCTCTATCACCTCTTCTCGATTAGTAAGGATTAGGTCCAGTATAGCTTTACTTCTAGTTCCCTCCTCTACCTTTTGGATGATAAAGTTGTCGGCTAGGTTGGTTAAGAATCTGTTTGATCTCCCACTCACTGCAGAGTTCATCTCCCTGTTGATATCTGGATAGTTGAAGTCTCCCATTATTACTGTGTTATGCTTCCTACACACATTTGTTAACAGGTTGGCAAAGAGTTCATCTATTTCTTCTGATTGGTTGGGTGGCCTGTAATATACACCTATGGCAATGTCACTTTTTTTCCTTTTTCCCATATACATTCTGGAGGGATTTTATCTTTGATCACGTGCATTTCTGTAGATATGTAGTGTTCTCTTACATATAGTGCAACTCCTCCTCCTCTTTTTGTAGATCTATTTCTTTTGAACAATTTGTATCCATCCATCAGTACATTCCAGTCATGGGTTTTGTCCCACCAGGTTTCTGTAATGCCAACTGTCATACCTGCCTTCATGTACTATTGCTTCTAGTTCACCCTGTTTGTTCCCCAACTTTGAGCATTTGTATATAATGGTTTAGAATGGTTTAAACAGATTAAAGTTTCAAATGGACTTAAGACTTTGACTTTAATTAAAATAATCCTTCCCATGGGGAATTGCCTGTTTGTATTTGGTAAGACAACTTTGATGTTAGACACTAGAGAGCACTAGAAGGAAATAAATGCATATGTGGCCTCTTCAAGTGACATCTAGTGTGAATGGACTTGGGAATTAATTATAGTTATCTACTATTAGAGAAAACCTAGGGGTTCCAGAAGAGGAACAAGTTCCATTAAATAAAACTGAAATGTGGATTTTAAAATGATACTCTATAAAAAAAGAGATTGAAATAATGGTTTTAAACACAAAACTGGCCATTAAATAATAATTTAAAAAGACACAAAAATATTCACGAAGAATAATGTGGATAATTTCTCTACAGTGAATATATGAAAAGGACTTCTTGAAATTATCAAAGATTTTGTAAGAAGGGACAATGAAAATGTGAACAGTAACATGGAAAATTTTTATATTGGAATTACAAAAGAGGTTGTTAAAGACACTGATACTTCTGAGATAACAGACAGAATATAAGGAGGCAGATATTAGGACTTTGAGGGAAGTAAAAACCACTGGGAAAAAGAAGAAAAGAATAGAAAATCACAGGTGCTTCTCATCACTGTGAGAGCTGAAGTGTTGTTTTGGCAAACTAAAGTTTCTTCTTATAACAATTACTAGAAGATGTATTGGACAATGTGACCTGAACTGTCAGAGAGAGGGGGGAGAGTTTTACTCTTTTAATTATCTGTTTCCCACTATTTCTTCAGAGTTAGCTTTCCTTCAAACTTGCCGGATTGTTTTATGCCTAATAAAATTAACTTTGGAGTTCATCATGTCTCTAGTGTTTTGCTTGGTTGGGCTTAATTCAGCCAGAATATGACATTATTGTTATACTTAATGAATATACTGAACATATTACATGAATTTACAAGCATATTTTTGGGAGTCATATTTTAATGAATTATTTAAAAAAATCCTACATGTAACTCTGAGATATGAAAACAACTGCAGAATAAAGAGTAGTTTTATGATAATGGATCAGTATTTAAAACCTGAGGTAGTCCTAGGAGTCCTAGGAGTCAGGGGAGCTGGTACATTCCATTTACAATAAAACTTTTAGAAGGCAATTGAAGCAGACTTTGTGTAGTGGGAACCAAGTGCTTTAAGCCAGACTTACTCTGAGGTTAAAACAACTTACTTCAGCTTGGCACAATAAGACTGAGGACACATGGCTATGCTGCAAAAATAAATAATGGGTGCAAATGTAATAGAGATGTAATGTAATAAAGTGCTCATCGAATTTTAAAGAAAACATTGGTTTAAGAAAACAAAAATAAATTTTAGAATATAGATGAAAAATAAAGATGTGGGAGACAAGGAAACAATTACCTCATAATACTTGACAGATATATGAAGAATTTAATTATAATATTATTGATTTGATGGAAATTGATTTACAATTTGACTAGCAAGTTTTGAGCCTTAAATATTCTTTCTCAGCTCTCTCTCAAAAAAATCTCTCAGAGTCCCAACTTCAAACAGATAAGATACCAATCTTTCCAATAATACCTTAAAGCTTATTTTGGTATTGTAGCTGACTTTCTTAAAATTGAATGCTGCTTCTAGACCAGGGCTTTTCAACCGGTGGTATGCGTACCACTTGTGGTACATTAACGAGTGGCAGGTGGTACGCAGCCCTGCCTAGCCAAGTGTAGTGGGGGAGGGAAAGAGCCAGCGCAGGCAAGGACTTACTGTGAGAGAGTCCTCTGGAGCTGCAGAGTGGCTGGGGCGAGGCAAAGGCCCCAGGCTCACTTCTGGCTCACCCTCCCCCATGAGAAAGGAGGAGGAGGGGGGCGGAGACAGGAGAGGCTATAAAAGGAGGCAGTTTGGGCGGCAGAGGGAGAGAGAAAAAAAGCAGCAGCCTTGGGAGGAGGCGGAGTCAGCTCTAGCTGCACCGAAGGGAAAGAAGAAGAAGGAGGAGGGTGGGGGAAGAGGAGAGGAGATCAAGCAGGCCGGCCATGAGCCAATCTACAACTGCTGTGGCAGCCACCTGTGCTGGCAGCAGCAAACAGGCAAGAAATGCAGTGGGGGAGGGGTCGCCCACCAAGAGGAATGAAAAAAGGCAGCAATGGCTGGAGGTGAGGCACGGAGGAGGGAGGGAGGGAGGGAGATGGAGAGTGGAAGGATTCTTATGTCCTTTTGTGACTTTGAAGTTCTGGGATTTGTGCAATGTGGGCTTTGTGTTCTTAAGGAGTGTTTGGCAATTTCTATTTGGCTGATGGCTAATGTCTCATGTTAGCTTCTATTGCTCTGCTATTGTTAGCTGTAAGTTTTGCTGCAAGGGATTTTGAAGTATTTTTCTCCTGGAAAATGGATTTTGCCTGTAGCATTCCTTTACTTATGAATGGAGCCATTTGGGGAGGCTGCCTTAGCCGGCAGCCAGTACTTATTTACATTTTTTTTTCTTCCTTAAGTGCAGGCTGCGCTCCTTAACTTTCCTTTCTAGCCAGTAGCTAATTCTTAAAGGGGAATGCACCTTTTTAAGCTGGTTCACTCAGCAGTTTGTCTTTTCTGTCTCTGGAGGCTTTTCCTTGTTTGATGAATATATGGAAGAGGGAAAATATGGGGGGGGGGTTCAAATTCTTCCTTCAGAAGAGAAAGAGGGAGGCAGGGAGGGAGGGAGGGAGGGAAGTCCTGCCTTAGCACATGGCCACCAGCAGCTCTACCATTGACTTTGCTTGTCAAAAGGTTGCAAAGGGGGATCACATGACCCTGGGACACTGTGACCATCATAAATATGAATCAGTTGCCAAGCATCCAAATATAAATCACATAATCCTGGACATGTTGCAATGGTCATAAGTGTGAAAAATGGTCATAAGTCATTTCAGTGCAATTGCAACTTTGAACGAGTTTTTTTTTGGTCATCAAGTTTTTGACACCTTGCTAGGTGGTACTCGAATATTGCCATATCCTAAAAGTGGTACAATCGGTGAAAAGGTTGAAAAGCCCTGTTCTAGACTAATGATATTATTTTGATCTAAAAATATTTAGCATAGCATCCCTAACCCTCTTTGTGAAAAAATATACTCATATTACAAATACCATTAATGTACATAATTTGTATATCTAATTTGTATCTCTTGAACCATAATGCAAACCAAAATACAACCATGTATTTCCATTGTTATATTTTTGCATTTATATTTTTTAAGTTTCTGATACTTGTTTTATTTATACCATGGGCAGTTCTACCACACAATGTCAGACCTGCCCCAGTTAGGTCTCTAGGAAAGAAAGACTCTCAACTCCATTTGGTTGAAGTGATAGGTTCTTTTACTAAAAGATACTGGTTGCAGCAAAGTCAGGCTAGAACTAATGTTCCTGTGCAAAAGGTTACAAACTTTTCCCCTTCTTCCCAGCCCTCCCTCCTTGACAGTTCATCTATGGCCAATGACGAGCTGCATAGGTGTTTTGAGAATCGCTGGGATGTTTCGAGCAATCCACATTCTTTTTCCAAGCTGAATGTCCTTGAAGACTGGCAGAGGCTGGTTTCCTGCGCTTCTGGCCTCCATCAAACTGTCATCCCCCCTCCCTATTTCCCATACTTACCCATACATATTTATTACCCATTTGCTCTCCTTCCCCTCCCCCCTAACAATCTATGGCAGGCTGCTAGATAGGTGCCAAGCCGAAGATGGCAGAGCTGACACATGCCTTGTTTATCTGTAGAATAAGGATGCTACAATAGTGCTGGACTAAATGTTTCCTAAAAAGCTTCTCTTAGTTTCTGGAGTCAATGGTTTATCATAAAATTCTGAGAAATGAAATGGCAGAAATGACTCCTAGAGCAGTGAGAGGGAAAGATAGAAATGACCATGATCAAACACCGGTATGAGACTACTCTATGCTAATAAGAATGATGAAGCATTAGTACAGAACTGCTCCTTTCTTCTGCCATTCAGAAACTCTATTCAAGATGACCTGTACTCATCCAGGGAAGAATGAGTCAGAATTTCTTCTTTCAAGCTTCTGTAACAGTTTGGCTAAACACTTCGCTAATAAAAATGCTTATTATTTATTCAGATCTTGATGTCACATATTCCCCCCCCCAAAAAAACACAGCATCTTTTTCAAGTGGTACTTAAAGACCCATCTCTTGAGCTAACCATGTTAGAAAAGGGGCGTTGTCTTACCTGAACGCCTTTTCTCAGCATGATGATGGAGAATCCACGAATGGGTTAACTCTGTCTTCCCGCCCATTAGACTAAGTCAGTCAAACTTTGCCACGCCTCTCCTGGACCAGGACCTCCCAGTCACGACGAAGGCAAAGCTGTTGACGACAGTCCGACGTGTTGGCTCCAATACCCCTGACACAGAACCTGACTGACACTAAGTGGTGGGAGTGGATTCTCCATCATCGTGCTGAGAAAAGGCGTTCAGGTAAGACAACGCCCCTTCTCCAGCATGATAGATGGAGAATCCAAGAATGGGACATACCAAAGCCACATTGTCCCTATGGGAGGGAAGCAGTCTGGGCCTGTGTCCCACTCTGTGGCACTACGTGCTATAGCACCCTCCTGCCAAATGAGGCATCCGTGGAGGCAAACCTATCCAACTTATAATGCCTCACGAAAGGGGAAGGCGAAGACCACGTCGCCGCCCTACAGATGTCTTCAATGGACGCCTGTGTCGCCCACGCCGCTGAGGTCGCGGCACTGCGAGTGGAGTGTGCAGTGATATGACTTGGAACCGGCAGGGAATGTAACTGATACGCCCCTGCAATGCAAGCCCTGATCCACCTGCCTATAGTGGAGGCGGACACTTTCTGCCCCATAGAAGAAGGTTGGAAGAAAACGAAGAGGGCTTCCGACTTGCGAAAGGACGCAGTCCGCTTAATGTAATGATGTAAGGCCCTGCGGACGTCCAAGGCGTGCCATTGACATTCCAAGTCGTGAGAAGGATGAGGACAAAAATCTGGTAGAATCACCTCCTGCACCCTGTGGAACAAGGTATTGACCTTTGGAACAAAGGAGAGGTCTAAGCGAAGGACCACTCTGTCATCATGAAAGACGCATAAATCCTCTCTGACAGAGAGAGCTGCCAGTTCAGAGATGCGCCTAGCCGAAGTAACGGTGACCAGGAAGGCGACCTTAATCGTCAAAAACCTAAGAGTGCAGGTTCTGATGGGTTCAAACGGAGGTGAAGTAAGGGCCTGTAAGACCCGGGACAGATCCCAAGAGGGATACCGGTGAACCACGGACGGTTTGGTGTTGGTCGCTCCCTTGACAAAGGAGCGCACCATGGGATGCTGAACCAATGGCTCAGAATTGCCGCATGTAAGCACCGTGGATACAGCAGCCACTTGTCTGCGGATAGTGTTGGGCGCCAAGCCTTTTTTGAGACCCTCCAACAGATAGTCCAAAATCCTCGGAATGGTAATAGCCGAGAGATCTAACTGTTTCTTTGTACACCAGTGACAGAAACTCTTCCACGTGGAGTCATAAATTCTGTTTGTAGTGGGCCTTCGTGAGGCCTGAATCACCGCAATTACATCTGACGACTAGGACTCATGCGTCAGAAGCCGCCGTTCAAATGCCAGGCGGTTAACTGGAGCCACTGGGGTTCTGGATGTTGCAGAGTCCCCTGGCTGAGTGAGATGTGATCTGGAGGCATCCTCCACGGGGAAGAAATGGAAAGGCTCATGAGGTTGGCAAACCACGGCTGTCTTGGCCAGTGTGGAGCAATGAGTACCACCTCTGCCCGTTCCTGCAGTATCTTTCGGATTACTGCTTGGATCAGAGGGAGGGGAGGAAAGGCATAAAGCAGACCCCCGGGCCATGGGCTGCGGAGTGCATCCTCCCTTTCCGCCCCTGGGGATGAGAACCGGGAGAAGAATCTTGGAAGCTGGGAATTCGCCGGAGAAGCGAACAGATCCAGTACTGGATGACCAAACCTCTCCAATATCTCCCTGAAGAGATCGGGATGCAGGCGCCAATCGGAGTGATCCACTGTCGTCCTGCTCAAAAAGTCTGCCTGTCGATTTGCCTCTCCCGAGATGTGCTCGGCCCTGAGCGAGGAGAGGTTGGCCTCTGCCCAGGTTCCCAACAACTGAGCCTCGGCCTTAAGGGACCTGGAACGGGTACCCCCTTGCCGGTTCACATGGGATTTCGCTGCCACGTTGTCCGTAAGGACTAGGACGTGTCTCACCACCGCGTTGCGGAAATGGCATAGAGCCAGATGTATGGCTCTGAGCTCCAACCAGTTTATGTTGTGCTTCAGGTCTGACCGGGACCACCGGCCCTGAGCCAAATGAGACCGTAGGTGCGCTCCCCAACCAAATTGGCGTCCGAAGTCAGGGTTAGCCGAACGGGTTCCTTGAATAATGACCCTCTGGCTACCGCTGGGGAGGTCTACCACTGAAGGGATTTAAGGGTCTGAGACGGAACCCTTACCCTTTGGTTGGAGGAGCTGGTGCCCAGTCTGTGAAATGGGAGCAAAAACCATTGCAGGTTCCTGGAGTGTAGCCTGGCCCATGGCACTATCGCCATGCAGGAAATCGTCTTCCCTAACAATTGGGAAAGCACGGCCAGTGTAGCTACATGCTCCCTTTGGACCTGGAGGACCAGGGCTCGGATGCTGTCCTGATGTTCCTGAGATAAATAGACCTCGCACAGTCTTGTGTCTATTACCACACCCAGGAGAAGAAGGCGGGTAGAGGGAACTGTCTGACTCTTTTGAAAATTCACCTTAAACCCGTGATCTTGGAGGGTTTTGATGGACAAGGCCAGGTCCAACTGGGCCACTGGAACCGAGGATGACTGGATGAGGATGTCGTCCAGGGAACACTGGATGCTCACTGGGACCAACCTCAAATGTGCGGCCAGCACTGCCAGGATCTTTGTGAAGACCCTGTGGGCCGATGACAGGCCGAAAGGTAGGGCTCTGTATTGGAAGTGGTGGTCTGCGTAGCAGAACCTGAGGAATTTCCAGTGGCTGGGGAGGATGGGAATGTGTAGGTATGCTTCTGTGAGGTTGATAGACGTCAGGAAGTCCCCCTTTCTGATGCTGGCCAAGATGGACTGAAGTGTTTGCATCTTGAATTTCTTGTATGTCAGATGATAGTTCAATCCCGTTAGGTCGAGGATTGCCCTCCAACCTCCCGAAGCCTTCGGAACGACGAAAAGAATGGAGTAAAACCCCCTTCCCAGTTGTCCTGCCGGTACAGGCTCTATGGCCCTTATCTCCAAGAGGTGTCGAATGGCCTCTCTCATGAGATCTTTCTTGACCGGATTTCTGGACAAGGGACAAGAGATGAAGTGCCCCAGGGGGTTGGATGTGAATTCCAGGGACAGGCCGTGCCTGATGGTGTCGAGGACCCAGAGGTCTGTGGTGGCGGCCTCCCATTTGTGAACAAAGAGAGCCAACCTGCCACCTATGGGAAGAGCCTCCCTATAGTCACTTTGATCTCCTGAAGGAATGACCTCCCATGCCTCGAAAGGGCCGCTTAGTCTGAAATTGTTGCCTGGGTCTGTCTCTATTACCAGATCTGTCGAATTGACCGCCAGATCTGGGAGAAAGGGAGTGGGAGGGCTGAGCAAACTCTGGCCCTGACCCTGATCGAAAGGACTGCCTGCAGGTATACGGGGCAGGTCTCCTATCTGCCCGCCTGATAAGATGGGACAGTACTTTACATTTGTCCTTGTTTTCGACCAAATAAGGACTCAGAGCCTTTCCAAACAGCTGGCCACCATGGTACGGGGCAGCCGCTAAGCGCCACTTGGATCTGGCATCCGCTCTCTATTGTTTAAGCCATAGGAGCCTGCGAGCGGTGACATTGGAGGCTATGGCCCTGGATGAAAATCTGGTGGCATGTAGTGACGCGTCCGCCATGTATTCCGAAGCCACCACTAACTTGCCCAAGTCCTGGTGCATTCGAACCTCTTCCGGAGGAACCCTGGCCTGTAACTGGCGAAGCCAGAGAAGTGAAGTTCTGGCAAAGAAGGAGGTGGATGTGGCCGCCCTTACCGCCCATGCCGAGGCCTGATGTGTCCTGCGGAAAGAGAGTTCGGATTTCCTGTCCTCCGTCTTCAGGGCCTCTGCCATGTCGCCTGACACCATGGAAGGAAAAAACAGAGGAGTTAGAGGTTCATCCACCACAGGATCATCTAGCATTTCTGATAATGCTGGATCTACGTTGAACAATTTTTTGTCCGTCCCCCCCAGAGAGGGAAAAGTGCTAGGCGTTTCCCATTGCCTCTGAACTGTGTTGAGAAACAGAGGGGGACAGGGGATGTGCTGTTGAGTAACGGTGGGTTCGGAGAACACCGGACTTGTGTCCTGGCTTGTGGATGGGCCAGCCTGAGGGGCCCTGTCAGAACCAATCTTGGCAGTGGTACTGGCCTTGTGCAGCAGAGACTTAAAAAAAGAAGTATTAAATAGACCCACGAAGGGAGGAGGGTCCGGGGAAAGGTCCTCATCCTCTGATAACGGTAGGTCCATCTGCCCATACTCTTCGGAAAATGACACTCTGCTCCTGGAGGACCTGGAGGGTGAAATGGAACCTGGAAAGTCATCTGCTCCTGTCTGGGAGAAATAAGATGGAGCCACTGACGCCATGGACTCGGGCCTAGACCTCTGGTGAAGTGAGGCTAGACCTTAGGTGACAGCTTGAGATATCAGGGCCTGTAAGTGTTCTGGTGCCAGCGCCCCTTGAGATTCTGAGGGCCGAAGACCCGCTGCTGTGGGTGTAAATGTGGCTTCCGGACCCAGAGGTGCAACCCTGGCCGCAGAAGGCGCTCTTTGGAGGCTAGATCCCTCGCTGAAGGGAAGCATCTCGTCCTGTTCAGCCCTGGGAAAATAGAATTGTCCAGGATCACCCTCTGGGGACCAAACCCCTTGGACAGACGATGTAGAGGGGTTGAGTTGTGGGCCAAATACTGAGGCTTCTGTGGGGGCGGGGGAAGTATGCTCAGTCCCCACCATGCTCTGCTTCTGTGCCTTGGAGAACGGTTTCTCTAAGGCCTGGTGCCTCCTGCTGGCTTCTTTCTCTGCCGCCTTGGAGGACCGTTTGCCAGAGATGGCTTTGGCCTTGGCCTTGAGTTTCACAGCAGCCTCCTGCTTGGAGGACTTTTGCTTCTTTTGCCTGGGAGTGCTGGGGGCACCTTGTGAAGTCTGAGGTGCCATGTTGTCTGCCATCGTAAGCAGAGATATCTCAGTGGTCAGCTGAGAGGGATCTCAACGGAGATATCTCAGTGGTGTGCTGAGAGGAATCTCAATAGTAAGGGAGCAGAGTACTGATTGTGGCTGTGTGCCACTTCACTGGGAACAACAAGTACTCTTAATGGTAATGTTGGCTGCAAGACCAACTTAATGGTACGGCAAGCCATTTACAACGCTCCTGATGGCAACAACAAGACCAGTAAAATTTATCTTCAGTGCACTGGTCAGGTCTATTATGGCGGCAAGACCAGCACAGTGGTAACGGCCAGCACACAAGTAGCTCCCTAGTGGCGGCAAGACCACCTCAGTGGTAACGGCTAGCGCACTAGTCCTACTTGGTGGCGGCAAGGCCAAGAATGGCATGCCCAGCACACTTGTCCATTCAAATATGAACATAGGAAAGTCTAGGCTGGGGCCTAGAACTATCCTGTGTCATGCCTTAGTGGGCAACCCTCCACTTCTGTGGGGCTTGGGTCCAGAGAGAAAATAAATGGTAGAAATGGTACAACAGTTGTAATTGCTGTAGCGTTGTATAGCGTGTCGGTGTTCAAAGCACTGTCGCTGAAAGACACGATGAGTTTCCACGTTTGTGTTGACTTTTTTTTTTCAGGGAAGTTGTGCAAAATTGAACTGCAAGCTCTGTATTGGAAGTGGGAGCAAGAGAAAAGGTCGTCTTCTCAAGTTCCTGAGCTAATCTGCTAAAGGAATGCTCTCTCTCTTTCTCCCCCCCCCCCGCAGCCAGAGGGAACGATAGCGGCATCCAAAATGGCGCCCGCTATGATCGAAAAAGAAAGTGGGAGGTGAGGCTGCAGCCGCAGCAGACAAAGGCAAGAAAAGCTCAAACGCAACGGTGGAATGGGATCTGGCTGATCTGAGCGATGCAGTCACGCTGGAGCAGTCGAATGCAAAACTTCTCCAAAGACAAAGAGAATAACTCGGAGAAACCCCCCCACACACACACGGCTTGCAAAATGGTGCCCGCAACGAATGCGCCGAAAAGGCAATGGAGGCTTGATGCCTCCTTAAAGCCAGCAAGCCTGCTAAAATGGGAAGCGGTTTAGCGCTGCGCTGATCCCAGCGCAGCCCGGGAAATGGGGAATCCACAAATGGACAATACAACCTGATTCCTGAATAAACTCAGTCTGCAACTAGGAGCCAAACTTCACATGTCTATCCTTGGCACAGACTAAGTCGTGACTGGGAGGTCCTAGTCCAGGAGAGGCATGGCAAAGTTTGACTGACTAGTCTAATGGGCAGGAAGACAGAGTTAACCCATTCGTGGATTCTCCATCTATCATGCTGGAGAACTTCTACTTCATCTTTACGACAAACACATATTTAAGAAAAAAGTCACTAAGCCATTAATTTTTTCCCAGAATTGACTGTGACAGGTGCAAAAGGCAAAATACAGTTACAGATTAGGGAAAAATAAAACTCCAAGTGTGTATATATTTCAAATATTAAACTTTTAAATAAGGGGATAAATAAAATAATGAGGAAAGGGTAATGAAGAAATATACAGTGCATTCAAAAACTATTCAGACTGCCTTCACTTTTGTCAATTTTATTACGCTGCAGCCTTATTCTACAGTTGTTGAAATTCATTTTCTTGTCATTAATTTGCACTCAGTACTCCATAATGACAAAATGAAAGCAGAATTTTAGAAACGTCTGTAAATTTATTACAAAGAAAAAACTGAAATATCACATTGGCATAAGTATTCAGACCCTTTGCAACAACACGTGAAATTTAGCTCTGGTGCCTCCCAGTTCTCTTGATCAGGGGTCCCCAACCTGTGGGCTGTGGCCCACTACTTTAACCAATTTAACTTCACCCTGAAGTACATACTGGGGAAAAAAAACTTTTTAGCTGATGCTTTGTCCAGATTACCTCAATACAAGACCTAGCGTGAAGAGGTTAATGAAGCAATTATATCTACACCGCAAGCTGCTTCTCAACTAACGCCACGGAGAGCCCCCTCTTCGAAAGTCTCAAACCCCGATGACCCTGGGGCGAGGAAATTAAAATAAGAACACCTCAATGATCGATGGTTCAAAGAAAACCTCCTTGATGTGCAGGGATGGTTTGGCTTACAAAGGGGGGAAGTTGTATTTGCCCGAAACCCTCCGCCTTAACGCTCTCCAGCACGGTCACGATGTGAAACAAGCTGGACACTTTGGATATTTAAAAACACTGCATCTGGTTCATTGATAATTTTGGTGGTCGTATTTGAAATGGGACGTAGATAACTACGTTAAGAGCTGTGCTGTATGTGCCACCATGAAAAGAATTCCCGGAAAACCCCCTGGACTATTACAACAGGTTGCGGACCCTTCCCAGCCATGGGAAGAAATTGCTATGGATTTTATAGTGGAGTTACCTGAAAGTAGGGGGAATATGGTGATTTGAACTGTGATAGATCTATTTTCAAAGCAGGCTCATTTCATCACCTGCAAAGGACTCCCATCTGCCCAAAGACTAACCAAGATGTTTCTGAAGCATATTTACAGGCTGCACGGCATGCCAAAGTGGATAATCTCAGACCGAGGGGTGCAGTTTACGGCCAAGTTCTGGAGGGGTTTCCTCAAGTTGATTGGCTCGTCACAAGGACTGTCGTCGGCTTTTCATCCGTCTACGAATGGGGCGGCTGAAAAAGCGAACTCAATGGTGGAGCCGTATCTCAGATGCTATGTGGATTATCAGCAAATGAACTGGACTGACCTCCTCCCTTTCGCAGAGGTGGCTTACAATAATTCGGTTCACAGCAGCACCGGTTTTACGCCTTTTAAAGTTGCCACGGGAAAAGAGTTCAACCCAATACCCGAATATGCTCAGGGACCTTCTGCTTCCCAAACGCTTGACCAGTGGGTGAGGGGGTGGGAGGAGGTTTGGTAAACAATGAAAATCGCTTTGAGAAAGGCTTCTGAGACATACAAAAAGCAAGCAGATAAAAAGAGGGGCCCCCCAAAGGTCATTCCAAGTTGGGGGAAAAGTTTACTTATCCACGAAGTATTTACGACTTAAATTGCCTAGTAAGAAGTTGGGACCGAAGTACCTAGGTCCCTTCCCCATCGTAAAAATCATTAACCCAGTCACGGTGGAGTTGAAGCTTCCCAGACTCTTAGGGAAAGTCCACCCTGTGTTCCATTGTAGCCTACTGAAACCTTTTCGGGGTTCTACCTTACGACCTCCCCCTAAGAAGGCACCTGGCCCTCTCATGGTAGCTGGACAGACTCATTACGAAATGAGGCGTATTCTTGATTCTAGGGTTTTTAAGGGAAAGTTACAGTACTTAGTGCAGTGGAAAGGATATCCATTGTCTGAAGCCACATGGGTAAAATCTAGTAATGTAAAAGCCGACAGGCTCATTAGTAAATTCTATGAGAAACACCCTAATAAACCGAGGGGCAACCCCTAACCTATAATTTTGTTTGAATTGCAGGACTTGTCCTTTTTGTAAGGGGGGGGGGCGGATGTCAACACTGCTAACATTGGATGTTCCCGCTTTGACAACTGATGAAAATGCAGCCTGTTTGCATCTCTGTTTGAGCAGTATTTTGTTTGCTGCAACATTGTTTCAATAGATCCCTGACTTGCTGAACTAGGTGCTCCAACAGAGGGTGCAGAAGAGGGTTTTTTCATAATTTTAGTGAGATTTGGTGCACTCATTTTTCAATTGAGTGAGTTTTGTAAATCCACAAGGAGAAAAGCAAGATAAAAAAAAGCCAACTGCCTTAGGCTATAATCCAACCGTAAAATGAGCCAACTACTTTAGGCTAATCCAAATGTTCCAGTTAGATTAAAGATGTAAAAAGCCCTCTGTTTCCAAATAGTTTCTGTTGTAGTTACATCCAGGGTCAGAAAATATGATCGTGGAGAGTCTTTTCTAACATAGAGTCATGTAAAGCTTTTTATTTACACCAGGTGTTTTTTCAAGGTCATAAGCTTCTCAAGTTCTTTTGATATTTTGGTATTGTTGTAATATCTGCTTTCACCACTAGATGTCCTTATTTACTCTATTGTCTATATCCAGGTTTAGGTGTTTTTTTTTAAAAAAAAGTGTTTTAAAAGTTTTTTTTTAAATTATTTCTCATAGAAATTAAATATGAAAAGATTTCCCACACCGTAAGGGTTAACTAAGTTTTCTTTAAATCAGTCCAAATTCCATTTTTGTACATTATTTTGTATTCCTTAATTTCCTTCCCCTATTTGTAATTTCTTGCCGCTTTTAACTCCCTTCTTCCCTGATCTTTCCGGGGTCTTTGCTTCGGAATTTTTTTTCCAATCAGGGGATCTCTATTTCCAAGTCCATAAGGAAGAGGAATAAAACAATCTCACCCAGTTTTCAGCACGTTGTTGACAATCAGCTGTTCGATGGCTTGCCGTGGCTCCCCGCTTTTTTCCTAGCTGACGATGACTTGGACTGCTGTGCCTACAGGCAGCCTTTCTTCCGTCCATTTGAAGAGGTTTCTCAGTTCATTTGGACCGACCACCATCTGCTCCAGACTCCCAAAGCTTCCCTTCTTCTTCGTTGCCTCTCCAGGGCAACTTTCTGACCCCTACCGTCTCATCATGGCATCAGACCGGTAGTCCAGTGTGTAATGAATTTTTATTTGAAGCGAAACTCCCAAGCACATGGACAGAAGCAAATATTACTTTGATACCAAAAGTGGACTCAGATCTGACACATATAAAAAATTTCAGACCGATATTACTAAATGTGGACTATAAAATCTTCACTTCAATAATAGCGGAGAGACTGAAAAGATTTCTAATTGAATTTATACATCCAGATCAAAATGGATTTCTACCAAAGAGAGAAATAAAAAATAATTTAAGAGTTATAATGGACATATTGGAATATTATGAAATGCATCCAGGGAAACAATTGGATTAGTATTTCTAGATGCTCAAAAGGCATTTAATAATGTTTTCTGGCAATTTATGACTCAACAACTAAAAACAATGGACTTTGGACAAAATTTTATGATTAAAACATTAATGTATTTTAGTGTAAATTACTTTACTTTTTCATATCTGCATTCCTATTTGCTTAAGTTAGAATTAAATATTTTTTCAACTATATTGTAAGTAATGTATATGATGAGGCCCATTGTCAACTAATTCACCTTTATTAATGATTATATTCAATAGTTTTCATAGCTAGGTTATACATTGATCCAAACCCCTTGACACTCATAGAATTCTGTATTTTCTACAATTTTCACATCTTGCCAAGGTATAAAGATCAAAACGGTGGACGGGAAAGTGCTGGGCTGCACTAACAGAGGGATAGAATCAAGATCACGTGAAGTATTAATACCACTTTACAATGTCTTGGTTAGGCCACACTTGGAATACTGCATCCAGTTTTGGTCACCATGATGTAAAAAAGATGTTGAGACTCTAGAAAGAGTACAGAGAAGAGCAAGAAAGATGATTAGGGGACTGGAGGCTAAAACATATAAGGAACGGCTGCTGGAATTGGGTATGTCTAGTTTAATGAAGAGAAGGACGAGGGGGGACATGATAGCAGTGTTCCAATATCTCAGGGGCTGCCACAAAGAAGAGGGAGTCAAGCTATTTTCCAAAGCACCTGAAGGCAGGACAAAAAGCAACGGATGGAAACTAATCAAGGAGAGAAGCAACCTAGAACTAAGGAGAAACTTCCTGACAGTTAGAACAATTAACCAGTGGAACAACCTGCCTCCAGAAGCGGTGAATGCTCCAACACTGGAAGTTTTTAAGAAGAGACTGGACAGCCATTTGTCTGAAATGGTATAGGGTTTCCTGCCTGAGCAGGGGGTTGGACTAGATGACCTCCAAGGTCCCTTCCAATTTTTTATTATTATTATTATTATTATTATTATTATTATTATTATTATTATTATTATTATTATTATTATTATTATTATTATTATTATCATCATCATCATCATTATCATCATCATCATTATTATTATTATTATTATTATTATTATTACATATTCTTCATACCAATATCATAAATGTGTATCAAAAAAAATTGAGACATTCATATACACATTATTTAACACAGTAAAGACTTCGTCTGGCTCTTTTCATCAATCTCAAAAAGGAAGTGCTTCTTCCCTTACCTCTCCTACTTTGATCCAGCTCTAAATACAGATTTGTGAAGTTTAAAACCCATTTAACAAACTCCTTGGATCAGATTTTGGGAATCATGTTGCACCTGGTGCCTCTGACAGTCAGTGGGCCCTTGATTTACTGAAGATGAACAGGTGTTGAAGATAGTGATGGCTGTTTTTTTCAGCCAAACACTTGACTCTTAAATTGCTTCTCATTGTGTTGTTCTTATTGTAATGAGTGACAAAAACATGTTGAAAAGAAATTATGAAAAGGGGCTCAGACTTCTTCCTTGCAGCCTGGTCTGCAAATAGTCAATGCATGGAAGAGTGAATCAAAGAATTCTGATGAAAAGTATTTATTAGAAGGAATATAACATTTACAATACAGGAATGTTGTCCTGTACTTGTCCTGTACTTGCCAACGAGATATACATATTTAGACAATTTTAGGATGTAAAACTCTTGTCCATTTCCTATTCCTCTTGTATTCCATTTTGATAACTGGTGCCCCTTTTATCAGTGTGAGAAGTAACCCCCCCCCCAAAATGTCTGTCTGTCTAATAGAATTACTTTTTAAAAACTGATAGAACAACATCAAATTTGGAGTGTGGAAAGAAGGTAGCAAAAGAAAGCTTGCTCAAAAGTGTGGGAAGTCAAGGAAATATTAAAAAGGGCAGAAAAATATATTTCCTCCAAGGATCTTAAAGAAGCAGGAAAGCATGCCCAGTTTTCTTAATAGCCCCAGGTCTCCCTTCCCCAAGCAGAAACCAGTTCTATAGAGATGCAGATGCAAATCCAGGGAGCTAGGAGATTAAGAAGACAAAGACCTAAAATCTGCATACCCCACCTGGGACAGGACATGGTAGGATTAACTCACAAAGGCCAAAGGGCACACCCAAACTCAGGTCAGAATACATGACACAGGAAATAGCCTCAAAACAGGAACAGGAAATAACTCCAAAGGGGCGTTGTCTTACCTGAACGCCTTTTGTCAGCATGATGATGGAGAATCCACTGATGGGTTAACTTCATCCTCCTGCCCAATGAGACTAAGTCTGACGAGTTGTCACGCCTCCTGCTAGGCTTGGTGACCCAGTTACGACGAAGGCAAAAGCAACCACAGTAGTCCGACACGTTGGCTCCTCCTACCCCCACACAGGGCCTGACTGACACTGAAAAGGGGTGGGGGTGGATTCTCCATCATCATGCTGAGAAAAGGCGTTCAGGTAAGACAACGCCCCTTTTCCAGCATGAGGATGGAGAATCCACTGATGGGACATACCAAAGCTACCTTGTCCCTATGGGAGGGAAGTAGTCTGGGCCTGTGTCCCACTGGGTTCCACTACCTGTTGCAGTACTCGCCTACCAAAGGAGGCATCAGCTGAGGCAAACGTATCCAGCTTGTAGTGTCATACAAAGGGGGAAGGCGAAGACCAAGTCGCCGCCCTGCAAATTTCATCAATGGAAGCTTGCTTGGCCCAGGCTGCCGATGTTGCAGCGCTGCGGGTGGAATGGGCCATTATGCGGCCGGGCATGGGCAATGAATGTGCTTGGTAAGCCCGTGCTATGCAAGCTTTTATCCACCTGCCTATAGTTGAGGCAGACACCTTCTGTCCCATGGAAGAGGGCTGAAAGGAGACAAAAAGCGCCTCCGACTTGCGAAAAACAGCCGTCCGTTTGATATATTGCCTTAGTGCCCTGCGCACATCCAGACTGTGCCACTGACGCTCCAAACGATGGGACAGTCTCAGACAAAAATCAGGAAGTATGACTTCCTGGGTCCTGTGGAACAAGGTGTTCACTTTGGAAACAAACGACGGATCTAACCGAAGAATGACCCTATCCTCATGGAAGGTGCATAGGTCCTCTCTGATCGAGAGAGCCGCTAGCTCCAAGATGCGCCTGGCCGATGTGACAGCTACTAGAAAGGCCACCTTCACAGACAACAGTTTGAGCGTGCATGACCTGATAGGCTCAAATGCGTTGAGATGAGGGCTTGCAAAACCCGTGGTAGATCCCAAGAAGGATATCGATGGACCACAGGAGGTCTGGTGTTGGTTGCCCCTTTCATGAAAGAATGCACCATGGGGTGCTGAGTCAGAGGGGTTGAATTGTCACACTGCAACACCGTTGACAGAGCCGCCACCTGTCTACGAATGGTATTGGGCGATAAGCCCTTGTCGAGACCCTCCATCAAATATTCCAAAACCTTTGGAATAGTGAGGGATGATAGAGCAAACTGTTTCCTGGCACACCAGAGATTAAAGTTTTTCCATGTGGAATCGTAGATTCTATTTGTAGAAGGTCGTCTGGAGGCCTGAATCAGTGAGATGACTCTCGTGGAATAGGATTCTTGGGAGAGGAGTTGCCGCTCAAGTGCCAGGCGGCTAACTGGAGCCACTGAGGATTTGGATGCTGGAGGGCTCCCTGGCTGAGGGCTATGCGGTGTGGAGGTATCCTCCATGGGGGGGGGGGAATGGAGAGTTCCATCAGGTCTGCGAACCATGGTCGCCGGGGCCAATGAGGGGCAATTAATATGACTTCCGCTTGTTCCTGTAGGGCCTTGCGGATAACTGCCTGTATCAGAGGGAGAGGGGGGAAGGCGTATAGCCGCCCCCTGGGCCAAGGGCTGCAGAGCGCGTCCGTCTTCTCCGCCCCTGGGGAGGGGAATCGGGAGAAGAAACGTGGTAGTTGGGCGTTCAACGGAGAGGTGAACAGGTCCAACACCGGTCTGCCGAATTTGTCTGAGATCTCCCTGAACAGAGCGGGATCGAGGCGCCACTTGGAGTGGTCTACCGTCAACCTGCTTAAGGCATCTGCCTGTCGGTTTGCCTCCCCTGAAATATGTTCCGCCTTGAGGGAGGAAAGGTTGGATTCCGCCCACAACCTCAATAATTGAGCCTCGGCCATGAGGGATCTGGAGCGTGTGCCCCCGACGGTTTACGTGCGCTTTGGCCGCTATGTTGTCTGTGAGAACGAGGACATGTTGCCCCGCCACTCTGCTCCTGAATTGGCGTAAGGCCAGATGAACAGCCCTGAGCTCCAGCCAATTGATATTGTGTCTCAGATCCAGATGAGACCACCGGCCCTGAGTCAATTGTGTTTGGATGTGAGCCCCCCACCCGAAGAGGCTGGCATCGGTAGTCAGAGTAATTCGGGTGGGTTCCTTGAACAAAGAGTCTTTCGCTATGGCCGGGGATGTCCACCAGCGAAGGGAGTTCAGAATCTGCAGTGTGACTTTGACTCTCTGGTTGGAAGAGCTGGTGCCAAGCCTCTGGAAGGGGAGTAGAAACCACTGCAACTGTCTGGAGTGTAGACGGGACCACGATACTATGGACATGGAGGAGACCATTTCCCCCAGTAACTGGGAAAGGGTGGCCAGAGGGACAACCCGGTCTCTTTGTACCTGGAGCGCTAAGGATCGAATACTGTCTTGGCGCTCTTGTGATAGGTAGACCATGCACTATGTCGTGTCTATAAGTGCACCTAGGTGCAGGATACGAGTAGATGGTGTTAAGTGGCTCTTCAGGAAGTTTACTGAGAAACCGTGATTCTGAAGAACTCCAATGGTTAGGTTCAGGTCCGCTTGAGCTGCCTGGACAGAGGTGGACTGAATGAGGATATCGTCCAGGTAACACTGGACGCTTATCGGGACTAACCTCAGGTGAGCCGCTAGGGCCGCCAAGATCTTGGTGAATACTCTTGGAGTGGCTGAAAGGCCGAATGGAAGAGCCTTGTACTGGAAATGCTGACCTGCAAAACAGAACCTGAGAAACCTGCGATGGTCTGTATGAATGGGGATATGTAAGCACGCCTCTGTGAGGTCGATGGACGCTAGGAAATCGTCCCGCCTGATGCTGGCTAGAATAGAATGAAGCATCTGCATCTTGAATCTCCTGTACATCAAATGGGAATTTAGTCCCTTGAGATCGAGAATGGCTCTCCATCCTCCTGAGGCCTTTGGTACCACAAAGAGGATGGAGTAGAATCCTTTCCCTGTTTGACCGGTAGGCACTGGTTGTATGGCCTTGATGTCCAGGAGATGGCTTATGGCCTCGCACATGAGTTTCTTTCTTTCCCGACTCCAAGGAGTTGGGCAAGAAAGAAACTGACCTGGGGGTCTGGACAGAAACTCCAGGGAAAGACCTTCCCTGATGGTGTCCAGTACCCAGGCGTCTCCCAGCTGCCAATGAAGAGGGAAAGCCTGCCACCAATGGGGGCTGCTTCCTTGCAGTCACTTATACTTTCTGAATGGACGGCCGCCGGTCCCTCGAAAGGGCCGCTTGCCTTGAAACTGCTGCTTGGGCCTTGGGCCGGAGCGATCCCATTGACGCTCGGTTCTGGGGGGATAGGTACGGGAAGGTGGGCCCTATTCCGGGCTGGCGCCCGAACGAAATGGCAGTCTTCGTTGGTACAGAGCAGAACGTCTGTCCCCTCGCCTATTAAGGTGAGACATGACCCTGCGCTTGTCACGGTTCTCCACCAGGTAGGGATTTAGGGAGTCACCGAATAAGTGGCCACCAGTGTAAGGGGAGGTGGCCAAGCACCATTTAGACTTCAGGTCCGCTCGCCACTGCCTAAGCCACAATAGTCTACGGGTAGTCACATTGTAGGCTAAAGACCGGGAGGAAAATCTGGCTGCATGTAGCGATGCATCGGCCATGTATACCGATGTTGCCAGTAACTTACCCAGGCTCTGGTGGGCGCATACCTGATCCTGGGGAATCATTGTCTGTAGCTCTCGGAGCCAGATTATGGATGTCCGAGCAAAAAAGGAGGTGGAGGTGGAAGCTTTCATCAACCACGCCGAGGCCTGGTGAGATCTGCGGAGAGAGAACTCGGATTTCCTATCCTCCACGTTTAAGGTCTCGGCCATATCTCCTGATACGGTGGAGGAGGAAACCAAAGGTGTTAAGGCCTCGTCCACTGCAGGAACTTCCAGAATCTCCGACAAGGAGTTTGCCACATTAAATAATTTTCTGTCTGGCCCTCCCAGTGTTGGAGGGATGCCCAGAGCTTCCCATTGCTTCTTTATAGTGTTAATAAAGAAGGGAGGGCAGGGAATACGCCTCTGAGGAACAGTAGGCTCGGAAAATAATGGGTCTGGGGCCTGGCTGGTGGAGGGAACTGGCTGTGTCTCCTGATCCACGTCAATTTTGGCAGAGTTAGTTGCCTTGATGAGGAGGGATCTGAACAAAGCTGGGTCAAATAATCCCTTAAATAGGGAAGGATCCGGGGATGTCTCCTCATTTTCAGATAGATGTATCTCCCCTGGTTCGTAATCTTCCGGATATGAACCCATATCGCGAGAAGATTGGTCTGATGCAATGGAGCAAGCATACTCTGGGGCCTCTGGCTGGTAATGAGAATATGTGATTGGCGTGGCAGACTCAGCCCTGGGCCTGTGGAAAGATGAGACCATGCCTTGGGCATAGGCCTGTGCTATTAGAGCTTGAAGCTGTTCAGGGGAAATTTCCTGAGGGGCAATCGGACGAAGCCCAGCTGCTGTGGGCATGAACGTGGCCTCAGGCCTAGAGGGTGCCCTGGGCGAGGGAGCTACCCGCTGATGGTATGTTGGCTGATTCAGCGTCTGCTCCTCCTGTCCAGTGCCACCATCTGGAGACCATGCCCTTTGGGCCATGGTGCAGGGGGAAGGGTCATTGAAAAGTGCCCCAACCACTGGATCAGGTGCAGCTGGAAAGGCCATATCAGACTGTTGCAGCTGTTGGGCCTTGGAAAATTGCCTTTCCAGGGCAAGGTGCCTCCTGTTTGCCTCCTTCTCGGCCACCTTGGAGGGGGCCTTACTGGAGATGGCCTTGGCCTTGGCCTTTAGTTTGCCAGCAGCCTCCATTTTGGAGGACTTTCACCTCTTTTTTGCTGGAGGTCAAGCCAGCATGTGCCGGCATTGGAGCTGCGTTCTCTTCCATGACGGCTTGGATCCCCCAGTGGTGACCTGGGAAGGATCTCAACTGTGGAAGCAGAGCACTGGATGAGGCGGAGATTCCAGACACCGGCAAGGCCGGCATTTGCTCTGAATTGTGGTGGCCGCTGGACCAAAGATTGGCCACACGCACACCAATAAGCTCCAGATGGCTGTCAAGCCTGTATGCCACAAAACAAATGCCCAGTTGTCAGATGGACGGTGGCGGCCAAAACCACAGCTTCGCAAGCGCCTGCGCACACGTCAATGTTCCACTGTGGCTGTAGAAATTTAGTAGTCGTCACTGGCCTGCATACGTTAGCTGTCAGGCCCAAAATGGCGTCCGATGAAGAAGGGCGACTGACAGAGTAGTTTAAACAATTTTCCTGTCTGCCTGACTTGCCTCAGAGAGCGCTGTGTAAGTGCAAGATCCAATCAGCTCAACCCGAGGTGCTCTGCTTTTTTGGGGGGGGAATCCTTCAAAGGAAATTCCCTCACATCGAGCTGTCAAAAGTCGCCGCAGCACCTAAAAGGGGCGTTGTCTTACCTGAACGCCTTTTCTCAGCATGATGATGGAAAATCCACAGATGGGTTATAGACCGTACTCCCTGCCCAGAGACTAAGTCAATTAGAATAGCCACGCCTCCTGCTATCCTGACCCAGATATGACGAAGGCGAAGCAACAGACAAACGTCCCACATGTTGGTTCTCCTACCCCTGACACAGGGCCTGACTAACCACAAGGGGTGGGAGTGGATTCTCCATCATCATGCTGAGAAAAGGCGTTCAGGTAAGACAACGCCCCTTCTCCAGCATGAAGATGGAGAATCCACAGATAGGACATACCCAAGCTGTCCTGTCCCTAAGGGAGGGAACTAGTCTGGGCCTGTGTCCCGCTAGCTGAAATCACCTGCTGGAGCACCCTCCTCCCAAAGGAAGCCTCCGCGGAGGCAAACTTATCTATCCTGTAGTGCCTCGCAAAAGGAGAAGGCGACAACCAGGTCGCCGCCCTGCAGATATCCTCAATGGACGCCTGCATCGCCCATGCCGCAGAAGTCGCTGCACTTCACGTGGAATGAGCGGTGAGGCGGCCTGGCACCAACAGGGAATGAGATTGGTATGCCTTTGCAATACAGGCCTTAATCCACCTGCCTATGGTGGATGAAGAAACTCTTTGTCCCATGGTAGAGGGCTGGAAAGAGACAAAGAGAGCCTCCGATTTACGGAAGGCCGAGGTCCTCTTAATATAACAATGCAACACCCTTCGAACGTCCAGCTTATGCCACTGACGCTCCGATGAGTGCGTTGGATTGGGACAAAAATCCGGGAGGACAAGCTCCTGTGACCTATGAAACAAGGAATTCACTTTGGGAACAAATGACGGATCAAGGCGAAGGACCACTCTTGTCAGCATGAAAAATGCACAGGTCGTCTCTGACAGAAAGAGCAGCCAACTCCGAGATGCGTCTGGCCGAAGTAATAGCAATAAGAAAGGCCAATTTCATGGATAAAAACTGTAAGAAACAGTGCTTGATGGGCTCAAAAGGTGGTAAGGTAAGGGCCTGTAAGACCCGAGGCAAGTCCCAAGAGGGATAACGGTGTACCACAGGTGGTCTGACATTAGTTGCCCCTTTAATGAAGGAGCGTACCATAGGGTGGTGTGCCAATGGCACTGCATTATCGCAAGTCAAAACCGTAGAGAGAGCAGCCACCTGTCTACGGATACTGCTTGGAGATAAGCCCTTGCGAAGCCCCTCTAATAAATAGTCCAGTATATTTGGAATTGTGATAGCAGACAAGACAAGGCTATTGGCCGTACACCATCGACAAAAACTCCTCCAGGAGGAATCATTGACTCGATTGGTGGAAGGACGTCTGGAGGCCTGTATCATGGAAATGACCCCTGCCGAATAGGACTCTCGTGTTAGGAGATGCCTCTCAAGTGCCAAACGGCCAACTGGAGCCATTGAGGATCCAGGTGGCGAAGGGTGCCCTGAATGAGCACCACGCGCTCCGGAGGAATCCTCCAACATGGGGAGATGGAAAGGCTCATGAGGTCAGCAAACCACGGACGTCCTGGCCAGTGTGGAGCAACCAACAGAACCTCTGCCTGGACTTCCGGTTCCGGATCGCGGCACACGCAGTCGCACAGAGAGATCCGTCTCTCCCACCGGCTGTTTTCCCTCCGCCGGTAGACCCTTAATTGGGTCGAAAGTCGCCCCGGAGAGGCGACCACCGTTGAGGAGGCCCTCGTTTGACTGGGGAAGGGCGGCAGCTCCTTCCTCAGTCCGAGCCAGCTCCTTAGGGCCGTCAGAGAAAAGATCGGCCAGTAAAATGGACGATCACTTTGCTGCACCAGCCGAAAGTCAGAAGAACAACTAAGCATAAAGAACCCCCGTGGAGAATCCGGGTGAGACCTTTCCTCCCCCTCCTTTCCCTAATTACTCTCCTGTAAAAAGCTTTTGTATTTGAATTACTTCCCTGCTGTGAGGGAGCAGCGTTTGGGCACTTGGGAAAAACAGCTTTGGGAATTGAAAAAAAAATAAAATAAACCAGTTAATTTTTTATTGACTATTTAATTTCTGGAATACTGAGGGGGCCTGAAAATATTTCTATTCTTGATTATTATTATTAAATACGGGTCTATTATTTTGGAGAGGCCTTTCTTCATTTTTTTAACGTGAAAAACAAAAAATCTATTAACTTGGAAAGAAAGAAAGACCTTATGGCCTGCTGAGGACACCTTGTGACGAAAAGTGTTACTGCAACTGTATATTTTTTTCATTGCTGGAGGATGGCTCTGACCTTCAAAAGATGATAAGAGTAAGATAACTGAAACAGCTGTGTGGGGATTTGGTCTATTGAGAATTGGAGGTGAATATTTGTTGATTTCTACGAAATAGAGCCTTCATTAAAAGATTAAAAGATCTTTTTACCACAGTCATGGAACTTAACACACAGCTGGACTATGAGCTTATACTGGAAAAAATCTTGGAAGCCACGGAGGATATGAACTCTTACTTCCAAACTTTGACGGATCAAGTTATAGGCCGAAAAACAGTGGAGAAGGAGCAGATTGGCGCTAAAGAGACTAGTGAGCAATATGTACAACCTAAAGAGGAACCATGCCTACAACTCAACTATGAAACTACACCGAGAGAAATTGTGGAAACTGAGGAACAAATTAACTTTATACAACCCCAAACACAATCTATGGAGAAGCTTGATGATCAAAGAATAACTTTAACTGAGATGCCTGAAGCATCAACATTAACAGACTGACATTCAGATACAAGTTATTGAAAACTGTGATAATGTGGATAAACAACTAGTAACTATAACATGGAATAAAATGGCTTCTATCATCCAAAGGCTACTAGAAGAAAGGAAAGAGAACTTTGACCAATTTGACCAATTTGAAGCATTGAGGAATACTGACTTTCTAATATTGTGGTTTGATGATGCAGGAATTTTATTATGGAAACCGATATGGCACAGAAAGAAACCTAGAGTTAGATTTAAAAATGTATTTTAAAGTTTTATTTAATGGGTTTAAAAAGGCTTTTGAGTTTTTGACTGATTTAATAACTAACGGAGTACGTGAATTTTGTAAGAGGATATCCTTTGTAATAATACTTTGCTTTAGATATGATAATTACTGGAGAGGTAAACTTTATCTACTGGGTTAAAAAGATTTTTTATAGACATAGGTGAATTGATAGAATATATATTTAAATCAGAAAGAAATCTATTTGTTGGTTTGATATTTTTATTTTAAATAAGATAATTATTTTGTAATAGAAGAAGAATAAGAGGGATTGGTGACAAGAGAAGAAATGGTATTAATGAAGAAAACATAAGAATGTTACTGCGGGAATAATATACTCATTTTAGATATAATCATTATGTTAAAAAGGGACACCCGAAGTGCTAATAATATGTCTATTTAAGGCTAATTGGAACATGGTAACTGTAAATTAGTAAAGCCTAAAAACAGGACTTGGATTTCTATAATTGAAATGTGATTGATATTTGATAGGATTGTTTGAAGTTTATTTAGAAATGTATTAATTTGAATATGCAAGACTATTGAGGGAATTAGAGAGGGAATTTTCAATGAATTAACTTGAGCTATATATCTGTGATTGTTTTTTTTGGATGTTTGATTTACCCACCTCCACGGTGTTTCCTAAGCACTTTGATGTAACCCTTCCACCCCCATAAAAATCCAATAAAATATATTCAAAAAAAAAAGAAAAAAAGAACCTCTGCCTGTTCTTGTAAAATCTTCCTGATTACGGCTGGAAGAAGGGGAAGCGGAGGGAAGGCGTAGAGCAGACCCTTCCGCCACTGACTCCGTAGGGCATCCGCCCATTCCGTCCCTCGAGAGGGGAACCGGGAGTAAAACCTCGGGAGCTGGGCGTTCGCAGGTGATGCAAACAGGTCCAGAAACTTGAGGCGCGAACCTCTCTGAGATCTCCCTGAATAGGCTGGGAAGCAGGCTCCACTCGGAGGGATCCAAAGTGGCTCGGCTTAAGGAGTCCACCTGCTGATTGGCTTCCCCCGAAATATATTCCGCCCTCAAGAAGGCCAGATGGCCTTCCGCCCAAGATATCAGCAACTGGGCTTCGGTCATCAGGGACTTGGACCGAGTGCCCCCTTGCCAATTTATGTGGGCCTTTGCCGTCACATTGTCGGTCAGCACCAAAATGTGCTGACCCAACACTGTCTCCTTGAAGTGGAGGAGGGCATGGTAAATGGCACGGAGCTCCAGCCAGTTGATATTGTGTTTGAGGTCCGATAGGGACCAGCGACCCTGAGCTAGTTGGGGTCCCAAGTGTGCCCCCCAGCCAAAAAGGCTGGCATCGGTTGTCAGGGTCATCCTGACCGGTTCCTTGAACAGGGAACCTTTGGACAAGGCTGGGGACACCCACCACCAAAGGGAGATCAATACTGGGCGAGGGATCCGCGCCCTCTGATGAGAGGAACCTGTGCCCAGCTCCTGGAATGGCAGCAGGAACCACTGTAGAGCTCTGGAATGGAATCCGGCCCATGGCACTATTCCCAGACAGGAAATCATCTTTCCCAGAAGCTGGGAGAGAACCGCCAGGGTGGTTACTGGTCTTCCTTGCAATTGTCTGATTAGGGCCCGAATGCTCTCCTGACGGTCCCGTGAAAGATACACCATGCAAAGGCGGGTATCTATGATCGCGCCTAGATGGAGCAGACGAGTGGATGGAGCCGTCTGGCTTTTCTGAAAATTTATAGAAAACCCCAGGTTCTGGAGGGTTCTGATCAACAAGGCCAAATCGGACCGGGCCTTCCTTAAGTAGGTGGACTGAATGAGGATGTCGTCCAGATAACACTGGACTCTTACTGGGACCAACCTCAGCTGTGCAGCCAGAGCAGTCAAAATCTTTGTGAATGCCCGTGGGGTGGATGAGAAACCGAATGGAAGAGCTCGGTATTGGTAATGGTGATGGTTGTAACAAAACTTGAGGTACCTGCGATGACTGGGAAGAATTGGAATATGCAGGTATGCCTCCGTGAGGTCTATGGAGGCCAGGAAATCGTGCCGTCTGATGCTGGCCAGAATGGATCGAAGAGTCTGCATCTTGAATTTTTTGTAAACCAGATGCCTGTTGAGACCCTTCAGATCGAGGATCGCCCTCCATCCTCCTGACGTCTTTGGGACTACAAAGAGAATGGAGTAAAAACCTCGACAGATCTGACCAGCTGGCACGGGCTCTATGGCTCTAATCTCTAAGAGATGCCGGATAGCCTCGGACATGAGTGGGGTCTTGCTCGGGTCCTTGGAAACCGGGCAAGAGACGAAACGCTCCGGAGGGAGGGATAGAAATTCGAGGGAGAGACCGTCCCTGATGGTGTTGAGGACCCACACATCTGAAGTGACTGCTTCACATTCGGGAAGAAAAAAGGTGAGCCTGCCCCCAATCGGAAGGGACCTTCGAGAGTCACTTGTGCCTTCTAAAAGGACGGCCTCTCACGCCCCGAAAGGGCCGTTTGGAATGGGGCTGTTGACGGGATCTGGGGGCAGGTCGATCCATCTGGTGATCAGACCTGGGAAAAAATGGCCGGAAGGGCTGAGACCAATCTGATCCCGCGCTTGGGCGATAGGATGGCCTGCGGGGGTAAGGGTTTGGACGTCTGTCCACCCTACTATGTAGGTGAGGCAAGATCTTGCGCTTGTCCTTGTCCTCCACCAGGAAGGGGCCTAGGGCGTCTCCAAACAGCCGGCCACTCTCATAGGGGGCAGAAGCCAGGCGCCATTTTGACCTTAGGTCTGCCTTCCAGTGTTTGAGCCAAAACAACCTGCGGGTAGTTACGTTGGAGGCCAAGGCTCTAGCTGAAAAATGAGCCGTGTGGAGCGAAGCGTCAGCTAGATATTCTGAAGTAGCTAATAACTTGCCTAGCGTTTGGTGAGGCCGAATCTGATCCGGAGGGATCAAGGCCTGGAGCTCCCGGAGCCAAATGATAGAGGCCTTAGCGAAAAAGGAGGCTGAGGTGGAGGCTCTGATCGACCAAGCCGAAGCCTGATGAGACCTGTGTAGAGAAAATTCAGATTTTTTATCCTCCGCTTTCAGGACCTCTACCATGTCAGCCGGGGCCGTAGATGAAGAGAGGATAGGGGCCATGGCCTCACCTACTGTTGGGACCTCCAGGAGATCCGCTAGGGAAGGAGCTACACAAAATAACTTTTTATCTAAATTCCCAGGGGAAGGTAAAGTAGCTGGGGCTCCCCATTGTTTCCTGATGGTATCCAGGAAAAAGGGGGGACAGGGGATGTGTCTCTCATCCACCTGAGGCTCAGAGAAGAGAGGCTTAGGATCCCTGCTAGTAGAGGGCTCTGCTTGAGGTTCCTGACCTGGGTCAATATTGGCCGAGGCAGTGGCCTTCATCAGTAAGGACTTGAACAAGCCCGGATCAAAAAGACCAACAAAGGGAGGCGGATCTGGAGCGGTTTCCTCATCCTCAGACAACTGTATGTCCGGAGCCCCATACTCCTCAGAGCCAGAGTCCCTGGCCCTGGACGAAGGGGCTGAGTAAACTGACTCCGGATATTGAGGGGAGACCCGCTGCCAACTAGGCTCAGCCCTGGGAGCTAATGACTCCGGCCTGGGCGTGTGCTGAAAGGACGATGCCATGCCCTGAGCAAAGGCCTGGGCAATCAAGGCTTGAAGCTGATCTGGACGCATCCCTAGTTCTGGAGGGCGAAGTCCGGCTGCAGTGGGGGTAAATGTGGCCTCAGGGACTGACATGGATGGAGTTGCAGGGGAGATCCATTGCGATCCCTGCAGTTGACCAATTGGAGAAGCTATGCGCTGACCTGGGTCGCCCACAGGAGACCAAGCTCTAGGTGTTAGGGAGATGGGTGGGACCGGTTGGGGATTGAATAGTGATCCCTCCTGAGAGGGAGGGATGGGAGGCCCAGTAGTCAGAGATTGTTGAGCCTTGGAGAATTGTTTTTCCAGGGCTAAATGTCTCCTATCTGCCGCTTTCTCAGCTGCTTTGGAACCCTTCCTACCAGAACTGGACTTGCCCTTAGCCTTCAGGCTCCCTGCTGCTCTTGATGGAGCAGATTTGTCCGTCTCTGGAATAGATTGGGCACCAAGAGAGGTTTCTGGAACCTCCTTACCTGCCATTGTACTGAACTGCGGATTAAACGTGCAGCAGGCCTCAGGTGGCTGGTGCCAGCGCCCGCTTGTCCCAAGAGACAGGTGATCTGTCTAGGGAACCAGGTGTGCTATGTAAGTGCCTGCAAGTGGCACGTGAATTGGTGGGTGTCAGCCCACGCGCGCTCCTGTCTGCTGTTTTTCTCA
Source organism: Azemiops feae (assembly GCA_023970755.1). Classification (NCBI taxonomy): domain Eukaryota; kingdom Metazoa; phylum Chordata; class Lepidosauria; order Squamata; family Viperidae; genus Azemiops; species Azemiops feae. Next base: position 1,944,460 of record JALGBA010000053.1, on the reverse strand, counting down.
GCAACTTCGGCAATCTCAGAGAGGGGCACCAGAACCCAGGACAGGTAAAAGTCAATCAAGGTAATACACAGGTCTGAATCAGACCGTGGAGGAATCAATGGTTACGGGCCTCAATTGGCTGAGCCAGAACCTCTGCGCGCTAAGCACACCTGGTAGTGAAGCACAATAAATATCAAAGGCTAAAGTAAGCCTGCACAGGGGAGAAAATGGCTGCCACTGTAAAGCATGTTAGAAACTGACCACAAAATGGCAGATGGAGAGCCTGAGAGAGATTTGATCCAAATAACAAGGCCAACAAATAAAGGGCCACTCTCAAGTGCTCTAATTAACACACGCTAATCAGAAAAAGAGGCCAAAAGCCTCAAACTCCCCAAAAATTAGAAAGCCAGGCTTGAATCTGGCTCAAAATGAAACTGCGCCGGGATCCTCGTGGCACTCAAAATGGCGGCCGTAAATTGCACGCTTAAAACAAGGCCAGGAAGGATCTCTAAATGATCCCAAAACAGCAGCTGCACAAGCAAAATTACAAGGAATGAAGGGGGGGACAATCCTAGCACCCCCGCCCTCTACAATCAGAAAGAAAAAGAACGCTCGATAGCAGCGTTCATGAGGCCGACGCCCAGCTGACTAGCGGCCAAAAAAACGAACCATGTGCTGCAGCTGATCGTCGGCAAGAGAAAGGGGAAAAAAGGCAGCAGGGAACGAAATTCGTGTCCCTGCAGCTTAAAGGCAACATTTTAAGGGAAAAATCCACAGATGGGAAAGAAATCTACAACCTGCCTAGGAGAACCAATGCCATGCGACTTCACTGGGCTGAAGACTAAGTCGTATCTGGGTCAGGATAGCAGGAGGTGTGGCTATTCTAATTGACTTAGTCTCTGGGCAGGGAGTACGGTCGATAACCCATCTGTGGATTCTCCATCTTCATGCTGGAGAATGGTGGCCGTGGTGAGCCCAATTTTCCGGGCTGCCGGTAAGCTCTGGGCCAAGTCCGAGCTTTCAAAAAGCAGCGGAGGTGGAGAGCGGCTGGTTGCAATGGAAACTGAAATCGCCTCAGACGCTTTTATGCCTCTCCGTCTGAGGCTTCGGCGGGGCTTTCTGTGATTGGTGGCTCCCCGCAGAGCCCGATGATCAGCTGAGCCACGGGAGACTTGTCAAGCACGGCTAAGGCAGAAGGAACCGATCGAGCAAGCTGTTAAAGACTCGATCGGACTGGCTGAGAAATACAGCCTGAATTGCAGTCAGGCAGCAAAATAATATGAGAAAGGGAGAATTCACGAATTAGTTGTTCATACGACCTGCCAAATGAGAGCCAACGAAAAGATGTCTGTTGGGCATGAGACTAAGTCGTAACTGGATCACCAAGCCCAGCAGGAGGCGTGACAACTCGTCAAACTTAGTCTCATTGGGCAGGAGGATGAAGTTAACCCATCAGTGGATTCTCCATCCTCATGCTGGAGAACAAAAGGCTCCAGAGAGTATAAAAATCCACTTCCTACATGTGCTCAGTCCTTTTTTCACTTCTCTTGCTGCCAGAACCATCTTCCTGTCTGGCTCTGCTCTCCAATAAACTACAACCTTCTTCCCAAAGCAGTTGCCATGTTTATTCCCAGCTTGGATGAACCATGATGAAGACTTTTCTTCCGACAATTGAAAACAATCCTTTTGTTTCACTTTTGAACCAACTCCAAAAATGCATATTGAAGCTGTCTCCTTGGATAACCATCAGCCTACTTTCTAAGCTCTTGAATAAAATGGTTACTACCCCCAAATCAGAGCACACTGCTACACTTACAAGGGTCTGATAAAAGTTTCACTAAATATTGTTTATCTTCTACAGTATATTTTCTATAATCTGATATTTTAATGATTTTAATATTTTTAAGAATATTATTTTTAATTTTTATGTTAAGTGCATACTTCATTTATATACTGAAATCTAGTTATTTTAGTGATAAGGTATTGGACAGGTACTGGAGAAATTGAACTCTAGTTCATTCTCAAACATGAAAGCTGACTGGATGACTGGGCCAATCCCTCTCACAGGGTCAACAGAATAACAGAGTTGGGGAGTTTCCAGTTTGGTAGAGGACGAGACAGATGGAAGAAGCTGGAGCTCCAGCTTCTCAGTCCAGTTTCGCTTCGCCCAGCGTCCCTTAAAGGGATGGAAAGTTGCCCTGGAGGGGCAACGAAGAAAGAGGGACACTTCAGGAGCTTGGATCTGGTGGCGACCGATCTGAGCGAACTGGAGCCCCCTCTAAAGGGGCAGAAGAAAGTTTGCCGGGAGAGCCGAGGCAGCCCAAGTTGTCTCCAGCCGGAAGGGAAGCTACGCACAATAGCTGATCTTCAACAACGAGCTGAGTCTGGGTGAGCTGAAGTCTTTTCCTTCTCCTTGTGGTTGAAAATGTTGAGACCCTGATGGGGAGAAGCTGAAAGAGTAAAGACCCCCAGAGTGACCAACTTAAAAGCGGCAAGACTAATTACAACAAAGGGGGAAGTGGTTTAAGAGTATCGGAGACTGATAAATAAGCTGAGGAGGACATCTAGTGGTGAAAAAAGGAACGACAGTACCAAGAAAAGAAAAAAAGAAGTGTTTTTATTACAAATGACGTTGACAAATACTTGTGAACAAAATAGTGCCTTGGTTTGAGATTACAAGCGAAAAGACTGTTTATTGCTATACTTGTTGACATTGGCTAAAACTAAATAGACACTATCTGGAGAAAGAGAACAAATTTAAGACGAGACTGGAGGAGGTGGACTTGCCTTACAACAGCTGGCTCCTGTTTACACATTGGATATTGGTTTAAGAGTGTGAGCCACAAAATGAGTACATCAAATATTACCAGACTTGCAAAGAAAACTTCTGCGCCCTCTGTAGGACAAGCTAGTCCAACAACTCAGGGTTCTGTTGGGACAATGTTGCAACATGAGAAAGAAAGTACTGCTCAAGATGAAATGCAGGCCTCATTAAAACTGATTCAACATATGATGCAAAAAAGTCAGGAAGTAACACAGAAAAATCATGAAGAGACACAAAGTAAACTGGAGAAAGTAAGTGAAGAAATCCTGGATATAAAGGCACAATTTGAAGCCCAAATCAAAAGATTATTAAAAATGAACAGAAAATCCAGGAAATGGAAAACAAAACCGAGGACATTGATAAAAAGGTGGAAATGTTATTGCAAAAAAATGAAGAATTAGAACAAGCAAATCAAGAGCTAGAATGGGCCATGGCAATGGTAGAAATGGGAAAAGCGGAACATTATTTGAGATTCCAAAATATTCCTGAGGATAGAGAAGAAAACATAGCAATTGTGATCATTGAGTTATTGGCGGAGGCTCTAAAGGCAGACAGAGCAGAAATGCAAAACGAGATAGATCAGATATTCCGCATGAATTCAAGCTATGCAAGAAAAAATAGACTATCAAGAGAAGTACATGTGAGATTTATAAAGAAAACAACAAGAGATGAAGTACTGAGCAAAATGAGAGAGGAACCATTACAATACAAAAATAAAGAAATTGTGGTCCTAAAGCAGATACACAAGAGAGTAAGGGATACTCAGACACACTACCATTTTTTAACTACAAAGTTGATTGCCAAAGGCATAAATTTCAAATGGCTAATGCCGGAAGGCATTCTAATAAACTGGAACAACACAAGATATCGACTTGATTCAATTTGGAAAGCAGAGGACTTCGAAGTAAGAAACAGAGCAACTCTGGATGAAGGACTGCACCAACAACAAGGGGACAAGCAAATGGGAAAGACGGCCCAAGGAGCAATGGCACAAGCAGAACAACAGAAGGAGAAAGATGAGCAAGAGGGTGAAGGGGAAGGAATTGCCAGAGAACAAAGGATTACAAGATCAACTAGACCGAAATATAAATAATGGAAATGGAAAAAAAAAATGGAATTTTTTCGGTAAATGTAAATGGACTAAACTCCCCATCAAAAAGAAATAAAATTTTTAGGAAACTTCAGAAATTAAATACAGATATAATTTGTTTGCAAGAGACACACATAAAAAAACAACATTATAAACTATTGGAATACTCAAAAATTGGGAAGCTTTATTATATATCAACACACACAAAAAAGAGGAGTTGCTGTATATGTTAAAGAGACAATAGATTCTAGTGTACTCAGATGAAGAAAGAAGAATTGTAATGGTTGAAATATATTTACATTAAAAACAAATATTGTTAGTGGCAATCTACGCTCCAAACAACAATCAAGAACAATTTTATCAAAGCCTACATAGGAAACTAATAAAAATGGAATACCAAAATATTTGTTTAATAGGGGACTTCAATGCGATAGTAGACAGAACAATGGATTATAAAAGCAACAAAACAGGAAAACCCGCAAGAAGAAGATTACCTCAGATATTTTTTGATATGGCAGAGGAATTGGAATACAAGATGCTTGGAGAGAAATTAACCCACAAAACCGACAATATACTTTCTATTCAAATAGTCGTAAATCCTGGTCAAGAATTGATATGATTTGGATGACTTCTGAATTGAGGATGGATATACAGGAAATTGAGATAGAAATAGATACATGGGCAGACCATAATCCGCTAAAAGTGACATGGAAAGGAATACAAAAAAAAAAAACAAGATGGACTTTAAACCAATCTATACTAAAAGACAAAGAATTTATAGAGTTAGCAAAAAAAGAAATGGAATTCTTCTTTAAAGAAAATAAAGAAGACACATGATTACAAAACCTATGGGACACAGCCAAAGCGTACTTTAGAGGCATAGCTATAATGTATACAGCAAAGAAAAATAAACAGAGAAGACAGCAATATTTATTACTAAAAGCAAAATTTGGAAAGTTAGAAATAGAACTACAAAAAAACCCACAGAAAAAGACTTTGAAAAGAGAAATGGAAATAATAAAACATAAGCTAAATCTGTTGGACTCAGAAAAACTGACGGAACAGATAAAGAGAGCAAAACAAAACTTTTTTGAAAATGCCAATAAACCAGGAAGATGGTTAGCTTATAAACTTAAAAAAGAGAAAGAGAAGAAAATAATACATAACTTAGTAGACGGGAAAGGTTGTTTACAATTCAAAAATGAAGAAATAAAAAAGATAATTAAGGAATACTATAAGGAATTGTATGATAAAGAGGAGATTTCAAGAGAGAGAACTGCTCAATACCTAGAAGAAAGTAAACTGCCAAAAATTCCAGAGACATTTAAAACTATGTTAGAAGAAAAAATAACAATGATGGAGATATCAGAGGCTATAAAACGACAAAAAAATGGGAAAACACCGGGCCCAGATGGGCTCCCGGCGGAGCTTTATAAAAATTTACAAGACATATTAAGCGGACCACTCAAAGACATTTTTAATGGACTCTTGTTAGAGGCTAAGCTTCCAAATACATGGATAGAAGCAAATATTACTTTAATTCCAAAAGAAGACTCAGACTTGACGTATATTAAGAACTATAGACCAATTTCATTACTTAATTTGGATTATAAAATTTTTACTTCAATAATGGCGAAGAGACTGAAAAAATACTTAGTTGAATTCATACATCCAGATCAAAACGGCTTTTTACCAAAGAGACAAATTAAAAACAACTTAAGAGTGATAATGGACGTAATAGAATACTATGAACTACATCCAGGGAAACAATTAGCATTAATATTTTTAGACGCCCAAAAGGCATTTGATAATGTTTCCTGGCAATTTATGATTCAGCAACTACAAATAATGGACTTTGGAAAGAACTTTACAAACATGATAAAAACAATATATAGCAATCAGACAGCAAAAGTGATTGTGAACGGAGACTGTACTGAGAGCTTTGAGATAAGAAAAGGCACGAGACAAGGGTGTCCACTATCCCCATTATTATTTATTTTTACTTTGGAAGTTTTAAATAGAAGGATTAGACAGGATACAGAAATCAAAGGATTGAAGATAAAAGACGAAACATATAAGTTACAAGCATTTGCTGATGATCTAGTGTTTATTTTGGAAGAACCTTTTTTTTAAAAAAAAAAAAACATTTTATTGGATTTTTATAGGGGTAGAAGGGTTACATAAAGTGCTTAGGAAACACCGTGGAGGTGGGTATATCAAACATTCAAAAGAACAATCACAAGTATATAGCTCAAATTAATTCATTTAAAATTCCCTTTCTAATTCCCTCATAGTCTTGCATATTCAAATTAATATATTTATACATAAACTTCAAACAATCCTATCAAATATCACTTACATTTCAATTATAAAGATCCAGGTCCTGTTTTTAAGCTTTATTAACTTACAATTACCATATTTTAATTAGCCTTAAATAGACATAATATTAACACTTCGGGTGTCCTTTTTTTTTTTAACATAATGATTATATCTAGTATATTATTCCCACAGTAATATTCTTTGGTTTTCTTCATTAATACCATTTCTTCTCTTGTTACCAATCCCTCTTATTCTTCTTCTATTACAAAATAATTATCTTATTTAAAATAAAAATGTCAAACCAACAAATAGATTTCTATCTAACTTAAGTATATATTCTATCAATTCATCTATGTCTATACAAAATCTTTTTAACCCAGTAAATAAAGTTCATCTGTCCAATAATTGTCATATCTAAGACAAAATATTATTACAAAGGATATCCTCTTGCGAAATTCACGTGTTCCATTAGTTGTTAAATCAATCAAAAAGTCAAAGCCTTTTTAAACCCATTAAATAAAACTTTAAACTACATTTTTAAATCTAACTCTAGGTTTCTTTCTGTGCCATATCGGTTTCCATAATAAAATTCCTGCATCATCAAACCACAATATTAGAGAGTCAATATTCTTCAATGCTTCAAATTGGTCAAAGTTCTCTTTCCTTTCTTCTAATAGCCTATGGATGATAGAAGCCGTTTTATTCCATGTTATGTTTACCAGTTGTTTATCCACATTATCACAATTTTCAATAACTTGTATCTGAGTGTCAGTCTCTGTTGATGTTGATGCTTCAGACATCTCAGTTAAAATTATTCTATGATCATCAAGCTTCTCCATAGATTGCGTTTGGAGTTGTATAGAGTTAGTTTGTTCCTTAGTTTCCACAATTTCTCTCAGTGTAGTTTCATAGTTGAGTTGTTGACATGGTTCCTCTTTAAGTTGTACATATTGCTCACTAATCGCTTTAGCGCCAGTCTGTTTCTTCTCCACTGTTTTTCGGTCTATAATTTGATCCGTCAGAGTTTGAAAGTAAGAGTTCATATCCTCTGTGGCTTCCAGAATTTTTTCCAATATGAGCTCATAGTCCAGCTGTGTGTTAGATTCCATATCAATAGTAGAAGATTTTTTAATCTTTTAGTGAAGGCTCTATTTCGTAGAAATCAAAGAAATATTCACCTCCAGTTTTCCATAGACTAAATCACCACACAGCTGATACTCTTATCATCTTTTGAAGGTCAGAGCCATCAGCCATATAAAAATTACAGTTGCAGTAACACTTTTCGTCACAAGATGTCCTCAGCAGGCTATAAGGTCTTTCTTTTTTTTTCCAAATTAATAAATCTTTTATTTTTCAGGTTAAAAAATACGAAGAAAGCCCTCTCCAAAATAATAGACGCGTAGTTATAACAATAATAGTCAAAAATAAAATGTTTTCAGGCCCCCTCAGTATTCCAAAGATTAAATAGTCAATAAAAAATTAACTGGTTTATTTTTTCTTCAAGGCTGTTTTTCCCAAGTGCCCAAACGCTGCTCCCTCACAGCAGGGAAGTAATTCAAGCACAAAAGCTTTTGACAGGAGAGTGATTAGGGAAAGAAGGGGTAGGAAAGGTCTCACCCGGATTCTCCACGGGGGTTCTTTACGCTTAGTTGTTCTTCTGACTTTCGGCTGGTGCGGCGAAGTGATCGTCCATTTTGCTGGCCGATCTTTCCTCCGACGGCCCTAAGGAGCTAGCTCGAACTGAGGAAGGAGCTGCTGCCCTTCACCAGTCAAGCGGAGGCCTCCCCAAATGGTGGTCGCCTCTACGGGGCGACTTTCGACCCGATTAAGGGTCTACTGGCAGAGGGAAAGCAGCCGGTGGGAGAGACGGATCTCCCCGTGCGACTGCGTGTGCCGGAACCGGAACCGGAAGTCTATTTTGGAAGAACCTTTAGAGATGATTCCTAAGCTATGGGGAAAGATAGAAGAGTATGGAGAAATGGCGGGATTAAAAATAAAGAAAAAACTAAGGTAATAGTTAAGAATCTCACAGATAAACAGAAAAGGCAAATGCTAGAGAAAACAGAGGTACAGATAGTGAAAAAAGTTATTTAGGTATATATCTTTCAGCCAAATGTTCGTCAATAAAAGAAGACAACTATACAAAACTACTGAAACAAATAAAGCTGGACTTGGAAAGATGGAAAAATCTGCAGTTGTCAATATTAGGAAGAATTGCTACAGTAAAATGAACGTACTGCCGAAGATTCTATTTTTATTTCAAACAATTCCGATAAAACTTGAGGAAAAATTCTTTCAAGATTTAAACTCATTAATTTTGAACTTTGTTTGGCAGGGGAAGAAAGCTAGAATTAAGATGAAAACACTACAAGACGCTAAGGAAAATGGAGGATTTGGGTTGCTGGAATGGGCGTTGTATTATCAAGCATCTGTTTTAACATGGGTGAAAGAATGGATAATGCTTAGAAACAAAAGGTTGTTAGATTTAGAGGAACATGATTTACAATTGGGGTGGCACGCTTTCTTATGGTATGGGAAAAATAGAGCTCATAAGTATTTTCAAAATCACTATATAAGAAATGCCTTGTTAACAGTATGGGAAAAAATTAAAGCTAAAATATACCTAAAAATTCCTTGTACCTTGTGGTACCCCACTGCTTACTTCCCTCCATGTAGACATAGTACCATTAAGGACTTCTTGTTGAATATGGTTTGTCAGCCAGTTACAAATCCATCTGATGGTGATGCTATCTATCCCACTTTTCTAGCCTACCAAGAAGTAGGTTGTGATCTACTTTGTTGAATGTCTTGCTGTAGTCTAAGTATACTATGTCCACAGCATTTCATTGGTTTGAATATACATCTAACAAATAATTAAATAAAACCCACATTATATTTTGTGAATCACTCTAGCAGCGATAGGCCTTTAAACTATCAATGAAATAAATCAAATTTAAGTGTACTGATGCTATATGAAAAAGCCACAATGTGCCTTATTTGGTTTTTAGCTTAGCACAATGTATAATCCCAGCTAGCTGTAGCTTTTTCAACAAAATAAAAGTACAAATATTGGGAATTTTAAGTGACATAAGTAGTTCATTTCTACTCCTCTCTCACTGGTGTATTAATAGGCCAAGATACCTGCTTTTTAAACCATGATAAAGAAAGTATTGCAGCACACTTAAAGCTTAAACCCTTTGTTTCAATTGGGTATAGGGAAAGATACTAAAAGATATAACTGCATATGTGTATCCGTATTGTATGTGTATATATATTTCCAACCACTTCACTTCCCTTCATTTTTCATTTCTTCCAAAGTTTCTGGTTTCTTCTTTCTCCTACACTTAACCCCATCTACGAATGTATCAACCATGGACAGAGAAATAAATTTATTCACAGTTTGATGGAATCATTAAGATTTTAAGAAACTTTTATTTTCCCTATTTCTCTTTCCTTTGTTTCCTGTGTCTTCCCTTCTGCAATTTAAAGTATTACAAGCTATAACTATTTTCTGCAGTTCAAGTAAACTCGGTAATGGCTGATTTTATTTAAACCTCCTAAGCTTTGATAAAGAAATAAAAGATTAATCCTGATGTAGACACAACCTTCTTAAAAGCAAAAGGGACTATAATCTGTACTTGGCCAAGACATGGGACATAGCTATGATGACAGAAAATAGTGTGTGGGAGAGAAGAAATAATCCCAAAGTTAAAAAAAAAACCTAGTAGTTTCCATTCAGTGGACAGAACACTACTAATAGCTCAATAAGAAATTGGCAGGACTAAATTAGTGGATAGAAGACTACCAGACCTTTGGTTCCAGTGATAAATCCACAGGACATGAAACAGAGGTTGCCCAGGTCATCCATTTGTCTGTGATTAGACATCTCCTAGAAGACATATGAGAGTGCCAGTTTGGTCTAGTATTTAAGGCACTGAACTAGAAAGAGCAGAAAATTCTAGTCCTACTTTAGGCGTGAAGCTAGCTGAGTGACTTTGAGCCAAGCACTGTCTTTCAACTTTAGAAAGAAGGGGAAATGTTGCCAAAAAACCTGTAGGGATTGTCCAGGCACTTACTATGAATAAAAATTGACTCAAAGGCACACACACAAATATGCACATGTGTATACAAACACACACACACACACACACACACACACACACGATGTTATGGTTCCGAAAGAAGAGGCTTTTCAAAGAAACTTGAGGCATTGTTTTCCTTTAAGAATATTTTAATGGCAACATAGCTTCGGCACATACATAAGCGAAGCCAAAATCTGAACCCTCCTACTTCATCCTACAGTATCTGAGCACATTTCCCTCCCTCATTTGACAGTCATTAATCACATTCTCCAATTAGTTTAAAGTGTGAACTTTCCCTCCCATTCCATAACGCGCCATATTTTATCTGCTCATATTACATCCAGCCTTGAAGATGCTCTACTGAAATATTGTTATGGCTAACTAGTTCCCAAGCACATTCTTCCACTCCCCCCCTTCCATACCATCTAATAGTGGCTCTAAAGTAATACACAGGTTAAATAGTAAATGTCTGCATCCACATATAATGTCAGGCAAAAACATTCGATGTTAGCAGCATTGACATCCAGCCCCCCTTACAAAAACGACAGATCCTGTAATGTACACAAAAGCATATGTTAATGATTAGTTTTCGGTTTGTTGGGGTGTTTCGCATGAAATCTCTTGACGAGTTGGTCAGCTTTCACCTCACTTGGCTTCAGATAATGGGTACCCCTTCCATTGTACTAAGTACTGCAATTTGCCTTTAAATATTCTAGAATCAAGAATATGTTTCACTTCATAATGGGTCTGCTCCGCAACTACAAGGGGCCCAGGTGCTTTCTTCGGGGGAGGTCTTAAAGTGGAGCCCCGATAAGGTTTTAACAAGCTACTATGGAAGACAGGGTGAATTTTACCCCAAAGTCTAGGGAGTTTCAGTTTTACGGTGAACGGATTGATGACCTTTACGATAGGAAAAGGCCCTAAGAATTTTGGTCCTAACTTCTTACTGGGTAATTTGAGGCATAAATATTTGGTCGACAGATAAACCTTTTCCCCAACTTGGAACGTTCTTTGGGGAGCCCTCTTTTTGCCAGCTTGCTTTTTATAGGTTTCAAAAGTCTTTTTTAAAGCAGATTTTGTGTTTCTCCAAACTTCCTCCCATCCCCTCACCCATTGGTCAAGTGTCTGGGAAGCGATTGGCACTTGGGGGTATTCAGGTATTGGACCGAACTCCTTGCCTGTGGCTACTCTGAAAGAATTATTGTGTGCCACCTCTGCAAAAGGGAGGAGGTCAGTCCAGTTTGTCTGTTGATAGGACACGTAGCATCTGAGATATTGCTCCACCATTTTGTTAGCGGATTCAGCAGCTCCATTGGTGGCCAGATAAAAAGCAGATGATAAGCCTTGAGATGATCCAATTAATTTAAGAAAACTCCTCCAAAACTTTGCTGTGAACTGCACCCCCCCTGTCTGAGATTATTCGCTTAGGGGCGCCGTGCAGTCGGTAGATATGTTTCAGGAACAATTTAGTCAGTCGTTGGGCGGATGGGAGTCCTTTGCAGGCGATGAAATGAGCCTGCTTCAAAAACAGGTCGATTACAGTCCAGATGACAGTATTTCCTCTACTTTCAGGTAGGTCTACGATAAAGTCCATAGCTATTTCTTCCCAGGGTTGGGAAGGGTCTGCCACCGGCTGCAGTAACTCAGGGGTTTTCCCCGGGATTCTTTTCATTGTGGCACATACAGTACAACTCTTCACATAGTTTTCCACATCCCGTTTTAGTCCCGGTCACCAAAATTGCCGGTGGGTGAGATGTAGAGTTTTTAGATATCCAAAGTGTCCAGTCTGTTTTACATCATGGCTGTGTTTGAGAGCATTAAGACGGAGGGATTCGGGCAAATACAGTTTCCCCCCTTGTAAGCCAAACCATCCGGGCACGTCAAGGAGGTTTGATTATCTTTGAACCATTGATCGATGAGGAGCTCTCATTTTATTTTCTTTGCTCCAGGGTCATCCGGATTAGGGACCCTGCGAGGTGTGATTTGTGATTTAAAATGGTTAAAGTACTGTGCCCACCGTACTTTCTTTGGGGACAATTTGCGGGGAGTTTTCAGTGCCTCTAGGATTTTGTGATCTGTCCATACTTCAAATGGCACCTTGCTCCCTTCTAGATAGTGTCGCCAGTTTAACAGCCCCCATCTAATTGCGAAGGCCTCCTTCTCCCATATTGCCCATCTCCGTTCACTTTCCGAAAAAATTTTGGAGGTGTAGGCGCAGGGTTGCAGGACTCCATTCTTGTTCTTTTGAAGTAATACAGCTCCAACTGCCACATCGCTGGCGTCGGCTTGTATTACAAACGGCTCCCCTGGGCAGGGGTGCTTTAGGACCGGTTCAGCAGCAAATAGTCTCTTTAAATTCTCAAAAGCTGTTTGACAGTTCATAGTCCATGCTAGTGGTTGGCCCGGTCGCGGCTTCCTTCATTTTTTCCGTTTTGAGTAAATCTGTAAGGGGTAGGGCAATCTTGGCAAAAGAGGGGATGAATTGACGGTAGAAGTTGGCAAAACCTAGAAAGCTCTGGAGCTGTTTGCGGGTTTTGGGGGGCTGCCATTCAATTACAGTTTTCACCTTGGCTGGATCCATCTCAATGCCCTCGTTGAAAATTCTGTAGCCGAGGTAATCTAATCGGGTTTGGTGAAATTCACATTTTGACAATTTGGCATAAAGCTTGGCATTCAATAGTTTCTTTAACACTTCTCTCACCAGCTTTATGTGATCAGTCATATTTGTGCTGTATATCAGGATATCGTCAAGGTACACCAGAACCCCTTTGTACAAGTGATCATGTAGGACCTCATTTATCAACTGCATGAATACGGCTGGGGCCCCCTGTAGTCCAAATGGCATGACCTTGAATTGATAGCTCCCCAAGGGGCAGTTGAAGGCAGTCTTCCACTCGTCTCCCTCCTTTATTCTCACTCGGTAATATGCCTCTCTCAGGTCTAATTTAGTGAAGACACTCCCCTTAGCCAGATGAGTTAATAAGTCCTGTAGGAGGGGGAGACGGTATTTGTTTTGCACATTTACAGTGTTGAGACCCCTATAGTCTACGCAGAGACGAAGAGACCCATCTTTTTTTTCTTTAAATAATACGGGGGCTCCCACGGTAGATCTGGCTCGTTCAATGAACCCCTTCACTAGGTTTTTATTCACGTATTGCTGCATCTCTTCCATTTCGAGGGGGGACATAGCGTACATTCTCGGGCATGGGAGCTTGGCTCCTGGCACCAGTTCGATAGAATAGTCATTGGGCCTGTGAGGAGGTAGGACATCGCATTCATTTTCACTAAATGCCTCCGCTAAGTCCCGGTATTCATTGGGGATGAGTGATTCGTCTGGTGACAGTGAGGCAGCTATATGTGCTCGCTCATTAGGTGGCCTAAAGTGTTCCGCAACATCTGTTGAATGGGGGGGGGTTGGCCCTATTGGTAGCCTCACAGTTCTCATTCCTTTCTCCCACCAGATAAATGGCTTCCATTTGTCCAACCAGGCTAATCCTAGGATCACAGCCTCAGTCAGTTTTGGAGCCACCAGGAAGCGTATGAACTCCCAGTGCTCACCTATTTCTAGGCGTAGGGGCTCAGTTAGTTGCGTGACAAAAGTTCCTCCCATCAGGGAGTCGTTGGCTTGCTCAAACCTCATTGGCTTGGAGAGCAATTTTGCTCGTATACCCAATTTCATGGCAAAGGGCAAGCTAATGATACATCGGGAGCATCCAGAATCAACTAGCACTTTTAAGTCTGTCTGTGCTCCTGACTTAGGGCTGATTAGCCTTGCAGGCAGTGAAAAAGGAGGGATTGGTCAACTCACCATTGGGTCGTTCTCTCCTTCGTCATCGCTGAAAAAAGAGGGTAGAGTGGGGGTGGATCCAGCCTGAGTTCCGGTATCCTCCTGTGTAGGGGAGGTAACTTGGGCAACCAGTTGCTGTGTAATCCCGTTGGATTTTTCTCTCGATGGCTGCTGGCCAGGTCTCTTCCTCACTGCAGGTCCCGGTCTGCTCTGCTGTTGGGGGTAGGGAACCGGGCAGTTCAATGCTTGATGCCCCTGCTGTCCGCATTGGAAGCATATGATCGGCGGACCTGCAGGTGGTCTGGGCCTTTCAGTGGCCGTAGCCGTTGGGGGTTTTCGGGGGGGGTGGCTGTCGTATGGGTTGCTCTGGTTTTATCTCGAGTTCAGGTGGGGGAGGCTTCTTATAGCAGGTGAGTTGAACGTCTAGCTTCACCGCTGCCTGGTACCACTCGTGCAGCTGATAAATGCAGGCCTGGGAGAGGTGGTCGTCTAATCCTTCAATGAAGAGATGGATTAGGGATTGCTCAGGCCACCCTTCTATTCGACCGGCTATCTTACAGAACTCGCGCACATACTCTAGGGCAGTTCTGCCAGCTTGTTTTATTTTGTGGATTTGTCCTCCTGCTCTAAGGCTAATGGATGGGTCCTCAAATCTTTCTCTCAGCCTAGGAGGAAGAGGTGGGGATCATCTAATTCGGGGGCTTGCTCATTATATAAATTGTTCAGCCATTCGGATGCCTCTCCCTCTAGGTTGGACGCAATCACATCGACCATGGCACCTGGGTCTGGGTAGAGATAGGCCCAGCGGTTTAAATGAGAACGTACTTGGTTGAGGAAAAGAATTAGCTTCTCTGAGTCCCCATCGAAGGTTGCTCTGAAGAGTGGCCCAATTATAGGCTGTTGTGGGCCCCACTGTGGCTGGGCCCACCCTTGTTGCTGATTCAACGGCTGCTGAGCTCTCCACTGTAGGGGTGGCGCTCCCAATTGTGGCTGGCCCCACCCTGGTTGCTGTCGTATGCCCAGGGGTCGCACGTTCGGGGGCTGCGGTCCTCCACCCTGCTGTGGTTGCAATACTAGCAGTACTGGCCTCTCGAATCGTGGGAGGTTTTCTAAAGGTTGCTGAATAGGTGGGGGCGGTTGCTGCCTTCTCTGCTGTTGGCCTGCGAGGGATGACGGCGCCCTCTGCTGCTGTAGGCCCCTCCACGGTTGCTGGGCCTCTCATTTGCGGACCCACCTGCTGTTGCTCTCCTGGCTTTGGCACCACCCTAAGCTGCTGTAAGGCCTCTATTAACTGACGCATGCTCAGAGGCCTTTGATCCTCCATCTGCGGGGGCTGCCAAACTCCCTATTGAGGCAGGGGGCCCAGGCTGGGTTTCCCTCTCTCTGTGGGGCTGGAGGCTCTGGCAGGGGGCTCCAGGGTCCGGAAGACTGTTTGGTCTGCAAGGGAGGGGCTGGGGGCCTCTCTCAGCAGGGACTGTTCCGCGCCCCTCACTTCTAATTTCTCAAATCTTTCTGCCAAATTCTCAACTGTCTGACTATGAGTGGCAGTTGGATATTTCCACTCACCCAAGTGAGTGAGTGAGAAGGCTTGGCAGCTCTCCACTGGTGTGGGGGATGTAATCTGTGAGGATCCCTTTGTTGTGGCTCCAACTCATCCGTCTTGGAAGTCTTTGAAGATGGGAAGGCTGTTACGAAACCTCCGGATTCCACGCTTGGTTTCTCCCAGTCTGAAGACCAGATCAGCTCTCCTAATCTCTTTGGCCTTGCTCCCAGCTGGGAGATTTGCGAGGATTCTCTACCGGCTTGTTCGCTGTTGCTCCCCCCTCTGGGGAACTTGCTGCTGCAGGGGTGCTGATCTCAGGCAATTTGTCTTCTTCCATAATGTTCTCTTCTCTGAATCTTTGTCAGTCTATCCCTTCAGTTTTAGGAATAGCGACTGGGGTTCGGAACCCCAAAAAAGTCTGAAACGTTTGTTGGATTTTGGCTTGATGTTATGGTTCCGAAAGAAGAGGCTTTTCAAAGAAACCTCAGGCATTGTTTTCCTTTAAGAATCTTTTAATGGCAACATAGCTTCAGCACATACATAAGCGAAGCCAAAATCTGAACCCTCCTACTTCATCCCACAGTATCTGAACACATTTCCCTCCCTCATTTGACAGTCATTAATCACATTCTCCAAGTGTGAACTTTCCCTCCCGTTCCATAACACACCATATTTTATCTGCTCATATTACATCCAGCCTTGAAGATGCTCTACTGAAATATTGTTATGGCTAACTAGTTCCCAAGCACATTCTTCCACTCCCCCCTCCATACCATCTAATAGTGGCTCTAAAGTAATACACAGGTTAAATAGTAAATGTCTGCATCCACATATAATGTCAGGCAAAAACATTCGATGTTAGCAGCATTGACACACAGACACAATCTAAAAAAAGTTGGGGAGAGAACAGTAGGCTTTCACTTATGAAATCTGGATGGATGAGAGTGCACAGGTTATCCCTTGAGTCTAAATTCGGCACAACAATATCAGGCCTCGTTTAATGCTGGGATCAATTCTCAAATCACCAATAATTTCTGTATTTTCATCTCATACAATCATCCAATTATATTTTATTATTGTCCTGTCTTAAAATATACAAATTATAGACCACCCATATTCCAGCTAACAGAAATGCATAAATTACAATTATCAGTTGATGTTGTATATGCTGACAAAGATTGAATTGAATGATTGAATTGTTAATGTATTTTCAGCCCACATGGCACTCTCCATATCCTTCCCCAAGCATCTGTTTAATATTCACTTTGTCATTGTATTTTGTATATGGCAAGTGCATTTGCCATCCAGATAATGAAGCCAAGTAGAGTACATTTTATAGAGAAAACTATTAGCTACAGTTGTATCAGTTTTATGTTTACATTTCTGCCAGTCTAGTAATTGTATATGAGCAATTTCTGTGTTTCAAAATATTGCATGATTCAATCTTGTGATGGAATGTAATGAGGAGGTGGATTTTCAGGAAGGAAGGGATGCATTCTAGAGAAGTAAGAGGTGACTCAATCCAGATATTATGTGTGAGAGAAAGAGAGTGAAGACATCCCCCTCCCTAATAGTTCACACAGAATATTGTAGATGCAGATAACAGAATGCTCCATCTAGCAAGATTTTGTCGATAGATGTGAAACAAAAAAGTATTCAATTAGAGGAAGGAATTCTGATATATCCTTCCCAGCCTATACCTATATCCTTCCCAGCCTATACCCAATATCCACATAGTCCGCTGACCTGTGCCAAATACTTGCCACACCACAGGCCTTTCCCAACTCATGCAGCACCTTTTGCAGATCCCTCACACATTCCAAATCCACACCTCTTGTGTGCACCTTCCCCACCGATGTAGCACCTCTTCAGCACTCTCACACACTTTTACCAATCCATCCAACCCTCCTGTGCACATCCCTGATCTGCATGGCATCTCTTGCACACTCCCAAGTACCTCCAAGCACCCTTCTCAACCCACAAGCCCACCCTGTGTACCATCGGTAACCAGTTCACTCCTCTCATATTCTTGCAAACACTATGCATTCTTTTTAACTCACAATGCCCTTGTGCACTAGGTGACCTCCATGGCACCTCTTACATAATGCCTTGACCTCCATACCTTTCTTGACCTGCACTGACCCTCTACACATTATCTCCAATCTGTGCCGCTCTCTGCCACACAGCCACACCCCCTTGGAGGTGGCGCTTCTTGTGCAAGAAAGTTGTAATCACAACATAATCACAGAATGCTGCAACCAGTCATAAAGGTGAGCTGGTTTCTAAGCCTCTGAAATGTAGCATGTGACCACAGGATGGGAATGTGTGTGCCACTGTCAGAACTCCGGAATGGGTCATAAATACCTTTGGCTGGGAGAGTTCCATCATAACTTTGAATGGTTACTAAGCAACTGGTCATTAAATAAAGAATACCTATACTGGGAAAGCTTGAAGGAAAGAGAAAGAAGAGGAAGATCTATAGAAGGGTGGATAGACTTTATTACACTAGCTATGTATATATTACTGGAAAACCTGAAGGCCCAAGTTGGAAACAGACCCCGAAGAAGGTCTTTTTGATTGCTGTTAGTGAATATTGTCTTGATTGCACATAAGCCATATTGTGTTTTTCTTTATTTTCCATTGCATATCAGTTCAAAGTCCATTTTTAAAGAATTCTGTAAAGATAGCTCCTTCAGAATTTTCCTGTCTCCGTCCACTCTTTTTTTGGAGGTAGGCTATTCCATCAGGAGGGCAAAAGCAAGCATATCCAAGTGGAGACTAATACAGGTAGTCCTGGGTTAACAACAGTAATTGGGACCAGACCTCTGTCACTAAGCAACACAGTTGTAATGCGCTAGTTACCGCAGTTGCAGTTGTTAAGCGAATCCCACATGGTCATTAAGCAAGATGTCACATAATCACCATCTGCAACCTCGTGCTGGCTTGCTTCCCCATCAACTTTACTTGTCATAAGCACATAGTGAATATGTCAAATCCCCAAAGAAATGTATTATTTTTTCTTTCTATCCTATACATGCTTCTATAACCATTTTTGGGGGCCTGCCATTCTGTTGGGAGGGGGGATGCTTTGCCTTGCCTTGCCATTCTGCCCTTCCCCCAGGGGAAGGCATGCAACTGAATAACATTATCTGGAAGACGGTTTATGCTTGGAGCCAGAGGGAAACGAAACCGAGAGAGACCTTGAAGAAGTCAGTTACCAAAACAATATACCACATATAGATTGGCTGAGATTCAAACGGACAGTGGGACCCTGGGAGGAGGAGTAAAGAATATTGCTTTCGATATATTGCTTACGTGGGATTTTTCCTCAGACCTCGCTTTGATTCCTTGCTATCACTAGCTCCTAATAAAAGTTCCTTTTGAGACAATGCCTGTTTCAAGAGTTCTGCTTTCTTGGGAGACCTAGTTGAGGCAGGTCCTTACAGAATATCCCAAATGACAATCACATGACCATAGGATGCTGCAGTTGTCATAACTGTAAGCCAGTTGCCAAGCACCCAAATTATGATCACGACTGCAGCCACAGCTGCAACTTTGAGGATCAGCAGTAAATCTCCTTGTCCAGTGCTGCCCAACTTCAAATGGTCACTGAATGAATGGGTTAACTGAGAACTATCTCTACTCTATTATTAAGTTCTTATCTCTGCTATTCATATGCTCAAATATGAATAGCCATGAAGGGCATCAGCAAATAGGTAGCAGGAAAGAACAGGAACAAGGCCAAAGGCTGGCAGAAAATCCTATAGGTATATAAACCTTATCAGAAGCTGCTTATAAATTTGGCCTGATTAAAATAGAAGATTTCTATTCTATTCTATTCTATTTCTATTTCTCCTTCCTCCCTCTGGAAAAAAAATCACAAGAGAAAGAGGAACAAAGCCACCCACCTTCAGCTTGTTTAAATAAGCTCATATAGTTTCAAGGCATTATGACTGTTTGTATCTATTCCTAATCCTTCCGTGAAAAAAACTGTTTAACTCTGTTTAAAAATGAAAACAACAAAAATTTCTTTCTCAAGGACTATATTGTTGTTCCATGAAAGAAAAAGGCAGTTTCCTTCAACGTGTTCTCTGCCAACTCCCAACAAGCTTAACTGACAATTATTACTACTTCAGACTACTATATTACTCTAGAGAGGAAATACCTGCCTACTTTCACTGGATAATTAAAACATGGCAGAAGCTATAATTATACAATTGTAGGATAAATCAAATTGTGGAGAAAATGCAGGAATAATTATTTGAGAAAGTACATACAATTAATCTTTTCTTTATGAATTGATAATTCATATCCCTGATTTTATATTAAGTGAGAAATTATTTAAATTACTTGAAATTAGTTTTAATAGCTAGCCTTTAGTTAACTCTATAGTTCAGCAGTGTATATTTGTTGCAAGCCCTTAAATTTAATCAAAAAGTCCATTTTTAAAAAGGGGTAAGTGCACATGCACATAGAGAGAGAGAGAGAGAAATAATCTGTCCTTAGAAATTTTATTTTGGTTATTGTACAAGACAAATACATTCAATAAAACAAACAACACTAAGCTAACATTAAAGATTATTGGCAATATTTGTGAGCTCAGCAGAATTTTATTACTTTTAGAGATAGATTTATCCTGCTTGTCTTACAAAAAATGCAAATAAGAATTTTCAAAATGCCCTGAAATTTAGATATAAAAATTGGTAATTGATTGGTAATTGAATGACTCTATAGAACTCTGAAGAACTGACTACAAAAGATGGTAATTTTTATGGCATCCTCGTCACAGAGATAGTATTAATGTCAGAATTCAATTATATTTTATTCCTAGCTATCTACTCTGAGAAAACCCAATTCTTACTCTCTTTTGGATTCTGTCATACTACAAAGGGGGGGGGGAGTAAACACGGGTGTTTATGACTGGCATTTCTCCTATCAACTACAAAGGAACATCCTCTGTGGATTCCCTCTCCAGAGTACTAACAATAACAATGCGGCCATCAGCCTTTGATCTCACTCCCTATGAAGCTTCCTTTTACCGGCAGCAAGGAAAAAGGGGGGGAAGTTTGCAAAGCTTGTGACATCTGCCAATTTGAATTGACCGGAAGGAATGTGGAGTGGGGCTGCCTGGGAACACTTTAAAACATTGAATGGTCAATGGGGTTCCTCAGATCCTGTCTAGCATGCCTTCAGTCAGTTTTTCTTAATAAAGATTCCTGTTGGAAGAACCGTTCCAAGAGTTCTGTCTTCTTAAGATGTAAATTGAGGTGGGTCCTTACAATTAAGTTTCATAAGGGGTTTTCCTATATTTTCCAAAATAGTTGTGGGTAGAACATTAAATCAGACTAAAGATAAGACTTTCCTAAGTTGGAGACTCTAATGTGATATAAATATGAAGCTGGGTTAACCTCTAAAATTTGATTATTTAGGAGCTGTGGTTGCGCAAGTGGTTAGAATACCATATTGCAGGCTAATTCTGCCCACAGCCAGGAGTTCGATCCTGACTGACTCAGCCTTCCATCTTTCTGAGCTTGGTAAAATGAGGACCCAGATTGTTGGGGGCAATATGCTGACATTTGTAAACCACTAATTAAAAGCACTATGGAGCAGTATATAAGTCTAAGTTGTATTGTTATTATTTACAGTTATATTGTGAGAAAAAGGAACAATTTCTGTTTGGTCTAAGATCCTTTGCCTTAATATTGACCTAGTTTGATCTGGTTCTAAAATAAAAATGGCATCACTGGAAAAGTCATAGTAGCTCAGTTTCTTTGAGACAGCTGTTTCCAAGAAAGATTTGAAGTTATCTGCTAAACTAGTAGACCAGAGAAACGCAGTGGACGTATTATACTTAGATTTCAGTAAGGCATTTGACAAAGTAGACCACAACCTACTAATTGACAAACTGGGAAAAGCTGGAATAGACAACATCACCACCAGATGGATATGTAGCTGGCTGACAAACCGCACTCGATGAGTAGTCCTCAACGGCACTACATCCACATGGAGAGAAGTAAGCAGTGGGGTATCACAAGGTTCCGTCTTAGGCCCAGTACTCTTCAACATCTTTATAAATAACTTAGACAAGGGAATTGAAGGGGAACTCATCAAATTTGCAGATGACACCAAACTGTCAGGAATATCCAACACTCCAGAAGACAAACTCAGGATCCAAAAAGATCTTGACAAACTCGAACAATGGGCCCTATCCAACAAAATGAGTTTCAACGTGGAGAAAAGCAAAGTCCTACACTTAGGCAGGAAAAACCAAAGGCACAAATACAGATTGGGCAAGACCCAGCTTAAAAACAGTAACTGTGAGAGGGACCTTGGAGTCCTAGTGGACGATCACTTGACTATGAGCCAGCAGTGTGCAGCAGCAATCAAAAAAGCTAATACAATCCTGGATTGTATAAACAGAGGCATAGAATCAAGATCATGCGAAGTATTAGTATCGCTTTACAAAGCCCTAGTAAGACATCTGGAATACTGCAGCCAATTCTGGTCACCATATCACAAAAAAGATGTTGAGAGTTTGGAAAAAATTCAGAGAAGAGCAACTAAGATGATCAAAGGCCTGGAGGCTAAAACATACGAAGAACGGCTGCGGGACTTGGGTTTGGCTAGTCTAAAGAAAAGAAGAAATAGGAGAGACATGATAGCAGTGTTTCAGTATCTGAGGGGCTGCCACAAGGCAGAAGGGGTCAGGTTTTTCACCAGAGCACCAGAGGGAAGGACAAGAAACAATGGTTGGAAACTGACCAAGAAGAGAAGCAACCGGGATCTAAGGAGAAACTTCCTGACAGTGAGGACCTTCAACCAGTGTTACAGCCTACCCCCAGAAATCATGGGAGCCCCATCACTGGAGATCTTTAAGAAGAGACTGGACAATCACCTGTCTGAGATGGTGTAGGTTCTCCTGCTTAAGCGGGGGGCTGGACTAGAAGACCTCCAAGGTCCCTTCCAGCTCTATTCTATTTTCTATTTTCTATTTTCTATTTTCTATTTTCTATTTTCTATTATTTTCTATTTTCTATTTTCTATCTTCTATTTATTTTCTATTTATTTTCTATTTTCTATTTTCTATTTTCTATTTTCTATTTTCTATTTTCTATTTTCTATTTTCTATTTTCTATTTTCTATTTTCTATTTTCTATTTTCCATTTTCCATTTTCCATTTTCTGTTCTATTCTATTCGCTGGGTTATGGAAAGAAGCATGCAATACTTCATAAATATCCTGAGCCCTGTACTCTTCATAAATGACTTAGATTAGGAAATTGCGGGATACTCATAACATTAAAGTTTTGGCGTTTAGACAAGAAAAATTAGATGTACATGCAATTATAAGATTGTACTTGTAAAGGCTTGGACACTTTTTAGTTAATATTTTTATAAAATTGTTTGAAATTATTCAAATTATTATTATACATCAGTTAGACAGTTTATGTGAATCTGATTGTAAGCCACTTCCTCACCCCAATATAATTTTCCAAGTAGCATCATGGGTATTCTTAGTGTTTCATGGCTAAGTAACTACAGAATTTTCAGGTATTTGTCAACATACTTCTTGGTGAAGTTGCTTCTAGACAACTAGAAGTAGTTTGACTTTAAATTTAAAAGATGCTGATGCTTGTAGATATTGCCTCAAAGTAAAGAACCAAGAAATATCAAGACAAACGGTTAGTTTTGCAGTAGTGGCTGGTTCCAGGGCTAAAATTACAAGAATCAGATTTATATTAAAATGGCTAATCATTTTTATTTCACTATGGTATGCACTCAAGTGTTCAATCTGTAAAATTACTTGCTATCCTTTTTAAAACATAAAAAAATCAGAATGTTTATATTACATGTATAGATATTAGAGCTGCGCAATGCTTTACATTTAATTCCAAAATGATAATTCAGAATAGCAACTTTACCAGTTTAAAATATAATTTAAAAGATTGCATACAGGTGGTATTTCAGTGTTTGCACATGAAATCGGATACAAAATATTATACGGTCCTAATTGATGGTATGATGTGACGTGGCGTGGCGTAACGTAGCGTAGCATAGCATAGCATAGCATAATATAGCATGTAAAACCAGAACACATGAGGCCACAGCTAAAGAAGCTCCTTATTGGACCTCCAGAATATCAAGCCTTAGGTCCCTTACAACTGGACTAATAAAGAAAAAAAGAGATAAAACCAGTGATTTGGCACTAGTAGAGAAATTTGCTTTAGTGATACTTTATTATTAGACATATACACACATCTAATATTCATGATCTTACAGTGAAATTATATATCCATATGCCTTTTTATTCTGTAGAATATGCATGTGCCTTTAAAGTCAACAACATAGTCAGTTTTCAATTATTTTATGCTTTTAAATTTAGCCTAGCTTAACATTCCTGTTCACTGATCAACCTTAGTTTTCACTGGGTCAGGGTGAGGGATTTCCTCTTGACTTGATTATGTGTACGGTGTACAATTTTCTCAGAAATCATCTACCTGAAGCAGGTAAAGATTCCCTCAAAGCTGAACTATACTTATGAAGACTCCATGTAATTCTGTGGGCAACAATATTTGCCACTGTTTTCTTCGGGATTTGTTTTCAGCTTCCAATCTAAGTTTCAGCCATTGCAATTCCTGGGCGTTTTTCATTCAAGTATTAATGGGTGTCTATCTAAATGTAGATATGTAGGATTACTGTACTGCATTTTCTATATTTTATGTTTTTTTACAACATAATGGCAAAACAGATTCTGTGCAGTTGTTGAATAGAATGGAGCTGGAAGGAACCTTGGAGGTCTTCCAGTCCAGCCCCCTGCTCAAGCAGGAGAACCTATACCATTTCAGACAAGTGACTATCTAGTCTCTTCTTAAAAAACTCCAGTGATGGAGCACCCACGATTTCTGAAGGCAAGCTGTTCCACTGGTTAATTGTCCTCACTGTTAGGAAGTTTCTCCTTAATTCCAGGTTGCTTCTCTCTTTGGTCAGTTTCCAACCATTGTTTCTTGTCTTGCCCTCTGGTGCTTTGGAGAATAGTTGATACCCTCTTCTTTGTGGCAGCCCCTCCAATACTGGAATACTGCTATCATGTCACTCCTGTTTCTTCTTTTCTTTAGACTACCCAAACCCAAGTCCTGCAGCCGTTCTTCATATGTTTTAGTCTCCAGGCCTTTCATCATTTCAGTTGCTCTTCTCTGAATTTTTTTCAAACTTTCAACATCTTTTTTGTGATATGGTGACCAAAATTGGCTGCAGTATTCCAGGTGTGGTCTTACTAGGGTTTTATAAAGCAGTACTAATACCTCGCGTGATCTTGATTCTATGCCTCTGTTTATACAACCCACAAGTGGGCAATGCATTGCAAAAATAAGGGATCACATTTCTAGGAAGACTCCTTTTGTCCAAAAAGAGAGATTGGGTTGATATAGATATGGCTTGTTTTTTTCTACAGATTATTTACCTCCTCCGAAGTAGTTTCCTGCATACTTTCAAATCTCTACTTATTTTTAGTAGGGAACTAATCAAAAAGCAGAATTGTTTATCATTAAACGTATTAGGTGGGACTACTAGAAAATGATCAACAAAATCTCCAGGCCTTTGATCATTTTAGTTGCTCTTCTCTGAACTTTTTCCAAGGTCTCAACATCTTTTTTGTAGTATGGTGACCAAAATTGGTTGCAGTATTCCAGGCGTGGTCTTACTAGATTTTTATAAAGCGGTACTAATACTTCGCGTGATCTTGATTCTATACTTCTGTTTATACAACCCAGGATTGTATTAGCTTTTTTGGCTGCTGCTGCACACTGCTGGCTCATAGTCAAGTGATCGTCCACTAGGACTCCAAGGTCCCTCCCACAGTTACTGTTTTTGAGCCAGGTCTCGCCTAATCTGTACTTATACCTTTGATTTTTCCTGCGTAAATGTAAAACTTTGCTTTTCTCCACATTAAAATTCATTTTGTTGGATAGGGCCTATTGTTCAAGTTTGTCAAGGTCTTTTTGAATCCTGAGCTTGTCTACTGGGGTGTTGGCTATTCCTGCCAGTTTAGTGTCATCTGCAAATTTGATGAATTCCCCTTCTAGTCCCTCATCTAAGTCATTTATGAAGATGTTGAAGAGTACTGGGCCTAAGACGAAACCTTGTGGTACCCCACTGCTTACTTCTCTCCATGTGGATGTAGTGCCATTGAGGACTACTCGTTGAGTACGGTTTGTCAGCCAGCTACAGATCCATCTGGTGGTGATGTTGTCTATCCCACCCTTTTCTAGCTTACTAAGCAGCAGGTTGTGGTCTACTTTGTCAAATGCCTTACTGAAATCTAAGTATACTATGTCCACAGCGTTTCGCTGTTCTACAAATTTAGTCACTTTATCAAGAATGAAATAAGATCGGTTTAGCATGATCTGTTTTTAACAAACCTGTGCTGGCTGCTAGTTATTACTTTGTTTGCTTCTAGTTTGCAGATCTCTTTTTTGATTATCTTTTCCAGTATCTTCCCAAGTATTGATGTTAGACTGATTGGTCTGTAGTTTCCTGGGTCTGTTTTTTTTCCTTTCTTGAAGATGGGAACCAATCAGCCCTTTTCCAATCCTCAGGTACTTGGCCTGTGGTCCAGGATTATAAATTATTATAAGCACTGATCATAAATGATCGAAGTAGCTACAATTTTTTGGATATAAGTAGGCATATGGAAGTAGACTAACATCTCATAAAACAGAGGATTAAATACTTATTTATATAATAATAATAATAATAATAATAATAATAATAATAATAATAATAATAATAATAATAATAATAATAATAATAATAATAACAACAATAATAATAAAATAATAAAATAATAATAATAATAATAATGATGATGATGATGATGATGATGTTATTGTCACTTTGAATGTACACCAATCAGCATACATCAAAATGAAATTTCGTTGCATACAGGGCCACCACCTCTAATAAACATTCCTTGTTCGTGGCCAGCTCAAGTTTCAGAACGTCCATTTTAGTCTCTAGGGAGCAAATGATGGCAAACAGGACAGATGGAAATGGAGCTCCATGTGAATTAGCCCTCAAATTAGCTTGTATTCCTGCACAAAAACCTCGCCTCCTTTACTTTTTCTGATCCTGTCTCTTCCACCTTTTCCTTAAAGGGGCCTCGCTCCTTATTGATAATAATTCTTATCTGATGTTTTGTATTAAATTTTGTCATTAGCTTGGTATTTTTGCTTTATTGAAAAAACTTTGAATGCATTGAAATGTAAAGCTAAAAATAACATGGAATTTTAGCTGATATGTTTAGGTGGTTTAGTATCAATCTGATATTATACAATTGCATCTGATAAATGTAATTAATATAGTCATTAATGCACCACCAACAATAAAGTAAGCCTTCATATGTAACCACAACTGGAATACATATACTGGATATAACTTGGAACAGGAATGACTAAATTAATAACAGAGAAGAAACCATATATATTAAAATAAAATTTGTGGCAAAAAAGGAAGCCTGATAATGGTAAAGAAAAATATTCTTTTTAGATTATTCTGGGATCAGAGATTCATTTCAAAATAAATTGCAGAACTAATGGCTATGATATGCTTATTCATAGTATTTTTAACTATCAGCAAAACAATACCTATGTAACTGCCTTGAATAGCTTTGAGAATAAAGCATTGCATTGGAAACTGGATAGATTTAAATTAAAACCATAAAACATCCTTATTGTTTGCAGCCTAAGGTAGGACCATAATAAGAAGCTATCTTCTAGGCAGGATATTTTTTTATATAATACAATAGACTACTCAGGTCTCAAGTTTGGAAAAGTAATCTCACATAATCTAAAAGAACAATTTTCTGCAAGACCTGTAATCATAATTTGAAATATTATTAGAACAATGTTTCATAATGTTCAAATATATTGTAATATATATTTGTTATATATTTTGGGATTATTGGTGATCCCAAAATAATGATCCCAGGCTTCTACACGTAGGGAGAAAGCAATGTTGAAGAGATTGGCCTGATAAATCTCTGAAAATTTTCAAGAAATTAAACTATACATTTTTAATATGTTCATTACATTATTAGCAATTAGTATTTACCTAGGAAAACTAATTTTTTCACAACAGCAACAAAATTGTTTTTGTTAATACTAATTATAGATGGTTGTTAAGTTACAACCACAATTGGGACTGGAACTTCCATCACTGAGCGATGCGCTTGTTAAATGAGTTGTGCACAACTTGATGCCACAATTTTTGCCATGGTTGTTAAGCAAATCACATAGTTGTTAAGTGAACCTGTCTGTCCCCATTGACTCTGCTTATCAGAAACGTCTGGGAAAGTCATAGATGGTGATCACGTGACCAGTGTCACCCTGGGACACTGCAACTATTATAAAGATATATTGGTTACCAAGCATCCAAATTTTGATCATGTGACTGCGAGAAAACTGCAACAATCGTAAGTGGGTGGACCAGTCACTTTTTTCAGCACTGATATAGAGGTAGTCCTCAACTTACAACAGTTCATTTACTGACCATTCGAAGTTACAACAGCACTGAAAAAAGTGACTTATGACCATTTTTCATACTTATGACTGTTGCAGCATCCTCATGGTCACATGGATACTTGACAACTGACCCACGTTTTTGACGGTTGCAGTGTCCAAGAGTCATCTGATCCCCTTTTGCAAACTTCTGATAAGCAGTCAATAGGGAAAACAGATTCACTTAACAACAGAAGAACTGCAGTGATTCACTTAACAAATGTGGTGATAAAAGTTGTAAAATGGGACAAAACTCACTTAACAAATGTCTCACTTTTGGGCTCAATTATGGTTGTAAGTTGAGGACCACCTGTAATTCTGAATAGTTGTTAAACAAATAGTGGTAAGTCAAGGACTTACATGCTCAATTTGAACTATTTTGGAACCAAGAACCTTTTTATCTCTCTCTATTAAAGTGAGATGTCCTCTTCCCATTTCTAAATGTATTTGTTTGGGCACCCGTAACTTAAAATTCATTAAAAGTAAGAACATTATGGAAATGGTTAACTTTTTATTATGAATCTAAATCCAATCAATATTATTATGCTTACATTCAAGTATTCTATACTGTGACTGAGCTGAGAGATGAATGTTAACAAGCTCTTTGAATAATATGCCTTTTTATTTTGCCACTTGAAAAAAATATTTGTCATCTATCTGGGACAACTTGTTAATGTTTATTGTGTCATCTGCCTAAGATTTCTCTCCAAGCCAATCAGAGAAACAACTTCATGGGTTATTTTAGATTCTTCTATTAACAATGGATGTACAGGAATTAAATGAACCAGCAGCAATTGTAGGATAGAAACATGAAAAACCAGTGACATAATGGATAGATCCTAACTAATTATAAAATATCATTTTATGGTTATGTTAGTAACATTGTCTATAACTGATCACAAAGTTGCTTTCTTAAAAATTATTTGAATTAAAATTACTAACGTAGTAACTGGCTGTACATAATTTGGTTTGCTCTTGACCTCTGTTTATTATAATAGACTGAATGATAAGAGTTCACCTTCCCCCAGGGATCAGGGGTTGGTTAAGTGGGAATATCCCTTTAAGGTTTGTTTGTGCTTGGTTGCCATTTTACATTTTAGCTTTGCATTTATATATTGGTTTGTTTTTGTTGTCATGATTATATAATTATTATTGTTTATGTTATACACCAGACTTATATTGTTTTGAGTTTGCAGCTTTATAAACTTCAAAATTTTCTGGATCTATTTCCGTTAGTTTCAGGCCAGGATACAATACAGAGACAGCCTTGATCATCCTGCTAATGACCTTTGGCAGAGGCAGCATGGGAGTGGTGTATCTATCCTAGCACCCCTTGATCTCTCACTGGCGTTTGATAGTGTTGACCACATTATCCATTCAATCTTAGTGTAATTATTCTCCATTTGGGATAACAATTTTTAGAGATCTCTAGAATCTAGCCCCATTTGGTTCTGAGATCTCAGGTTGTCCATCTCTGAAATAGAGAGATAAATTACCCAATAAAGTTACATCACAGTTGTATCAAGATAACCATCAAAGATTTGGTGTTTAACTATTAATTTATGTGAACACTGTATGAGCATTGTTTTATTTGATTCAGTAGGTAATTAGCAGTAATGCAATTTACAGTGAAGAAATAAATATCTGAAGTGGGATTTGTTAACAATTTTATTGTTAACTAATTGTTCCTTATTAAGAAAACAAACTTAGATTATTACTATTCTACCACTATAGTCAATACCATATAGATTGTACCACAAATACTGGTAAAATAATGTAAAACCGTGTGCTTTACATTACAGTAACTTTTGACTAATACTGTTGTGTGACTAATGTTTATTGACTAATACTTTAGTTATCTACACTGTGTTTGGTCAGTATGGATAATTGATTTTGGATTATTTTTGCTCATTATTGATAAGTTATTGATTTGGATGGTACATAAATATGGCTAAGGGCGTATGTTTTTACTGGTTCTTGTATTCACATCAAAGCAGTCATTTCCCCTAAATGCATTGAAAAGTATTCCTATGTATAATATTTTAATTAATATGAGGACATTTCTTCTGAACTCAATGGTAGCTCTGGGAGCAGTTTTCTGTTCTTATTAGCAGATGCTACTACAATCAAGATGAATTACTTTAAAAGTATAACATGCAGTATGAACATTTTTAAGAATACTCGCATTTCAGATAAGTATGACAGGAAACAAATGTATTTTGTTCAGATGTAGAACTGTAAATTATTCTATAAATATATAAAACATTGGACACAAATTACCAAACAGAAAAACCAATATGCTTGTTGCCTGCATAATCATAAGAGTAATATGAAAATGTATATGTGAACTATAACCAACACTATTAATGCCTGTCAATATATATGCCAATAAATATTCTAGGTTTAAAAACATGAAGTATTTCTGCTTTCTAATCCAAATATTTCTGCAAGAGTTTTGGGTAATCTGATTTTTTTAGAAAAAAAATTATTTATCTGTCCCATGTAGCCTTTTGTTGATATGCAAATAATACAGATATGCAAATAGATAAATCTAGGTTAAAGATTCATGTTGAGATGTGTCTGCAGTTTTAAAAAAATCTTTTTTAATGTATTTTCACAGACTATAAAGTTGGATCAGGTTCTCGCTGCCTGTTCAATCATGCTATAATAGATGTGACCAACATCCCTTCTCTCTGAACTAGTATATTATTACATTTTCTTTAAAATATATATACTTTTACTTTTCAGACAGGATTTATAAGCCTTTTCACCCTTCATCTTGTCTTGCTGGAACATATTCTAACAGATGTGGAATGTCACAAATACCTCAAAGAAAAAGTCAAGTTGCATCTTCACAATAATGAATTCAGGCAATTTTCTTTAAATCATGTTTTGATGTTCCCTGTAAAATGTCACCTCTAAGTTTAAGATTGGCAGCACAGAGATTCAGGTTCAAATCATGGAAACCCACTGAGGAGCTTCAGTCTCTCTCAGCCAATCCAACTTCACAGCTTTGTTGTTGCAGGAGAGAATGATCATAAACAAACAATATTTGTGCTTCTACAAATAAGCAGAAGAGAAATCCTGCCTTTTTCTAGCTATTCCAGTCTGTGATACTATTTCAGAGCAAAAGTGAGCAATTGAGAAAAGAGGACAGGAAATGTCAAGAACATGTTTTGCATGCCAGAGTTTGTTGTATAGAGCAAAATAATAAGCAAATATACATGACCTGGTGGCAAGGCTGTGATGATGTGCCCTTGAAATCAAATCTTCTAATATGGAAAGAGACAAGCTTTATAGAGGGAAATGAGGGGGAAGGGGCTAGGAAGCCCCTTTTTTGGAAATGATACTAGATTATCTATCTCTGACCAATTTTCATAGCCCAAACCGGCTGGAGCTGATTATTATTCCAGGCACAGGTTCTTGCTGCTGCTGTGGCACCCACTGCAAAAATCTACCTGGCACCCCCCTTGACGACTTTGAATAGCAAAGTTGACCTGCCCTCCTTCTCTCTATCCTCCCCCAGAAGATGCCCTGCCCGGCCAGATTCTGCCTTACCCTAGTAGGTTACTTTTCAGACACACCCTTCTTTCGAGTGAAACACATTCCCTAAAAAGCTTGAGGCACCATTATTCACCCTGGCTCACCCACCACCTCCGCCGGGCTTGGGCAGGGTTTCCACCTGCTGACTAAAGCGGCTCCTCAGACCTCCATTTATGCAGCGAATAACAAGAAAAAGCATATATCCTACCTATGCGGTAGCAACTACTGGCAGAGGGATGCGCACAGCTGGGCCGTCAGCTGAAGACTTCCCGCCTCAACCGCAAGCACCTGGGAGTGCCCTGCCTGCACGCTTGTCCAGCCCGCCTTCTCCAGCCGAGCGTCCTCCCCACTACCTTGACAGTTGCCGGAGGGGCTGTGGGCGGACCGAGCCGATCGGGCGAACAGGCCGAGACTGGGAACTGAGGGAGTCCGGTACCGATTGGACGAGGGTGATGTCACTCTTGGACCCGGCAATCAGAGCGGCGGTGTTGGGTCAGAGTGGGGCTTTGCGGGCTAAGAAACCGCCGCAACCTGCCTGCCGGTTGCAAAAGAGCCATGGACGGGGGAGTCAGTGGAAAGTGGTAGGATTAAACCAGCCGGCACAACCGTGGATGCAGCCCCTTAGATCCCCTGAAGAGACGGCGTCGACGGCAAAGAGAGTCGCCCTACTCTATCCCCACCCTCCCATCCCTTGTCTATTCGCGGTGACACATTATTGCAGATGCAAAAGCGACGCAGCAACTCCACCCGCCGCCTCAATGCTGGGGGAGGCAGCGGTTCGCACATGCTCAGTCGCACAGTGAAGCCCTAGCGAAGCATCTGCCCTGCACCGGCCATCGATCTGGGTGTTGTTCCTAAGGAATTAAGGCGTGGAGAAATTTAGGTCGCCGCGCAGCGAGGAAAGGATAGCGACGGCAATAAGTAATCGAGTCAGCTGCTGGCTCTCAGCGGACTAGTTGGGCAGGGGAGTCAGAAAAACAATGCCTAGAAGGGTTGCGCGTCGAATTTCAGGGAACAGAAAAATAAAGGAGCAGTGGGAGACAAGAAAAACTATATATAAAGAGTGAGAATTAAATATTCGAGCTTGTATATTATTGTGCCTTTACTTTAAAAGTGTTGAAAGAAAAATCTTCAGGTCCAGTCTAAACCGGGAATAAGAAAAAGACTGCTTTAGGAAAGAAGATCGTATATTGAGTTGCCAGAAACTTCAGTGATAGGGCATGTGTTTCTGGATTGGCTGACAAAATGGAGCTGGGAGTGATGGGTTTTTATACCTTCTTGGGCTTTTGTGTTTAGAGTTGTTCCTGTTCCTGTGGCATGAATTTTGACCTAAGCCTGAGTATGCTCTTCTGGTACTGTATGGTGGTGGGTTAATCCTATTATGTCTTGAAGGTCATGTCCTGCTTCTTGGGCTGTGGCTGATGATTATGTCCTGTGTTGGGTGAGGGGTTGCTGGTTCTAATCCTATCACTCTGCTGTTATTGGTTATCAAATCTTGCTCCAAGGG
This sequence comes from Azemiops feae, assembly GCA_023970755.1. Classification (NCBI taxonomy): domain Eukaryota; kingdom Metazoa; phylum Chordata; class Lepidosauria; order Squamata; family Viperidae; genus Azemiops; species Azemiops feae. The sequence goes on along the minus strand of JALGBA010000053.1, from coordinate 1,911,234 downwards.
ATTTCGAAAGATCCTGTCTTGAATGGGCTTCTGCAGGTAGTATTTGCTCATGAATGGGGCCTCAGTCTTTCTGGATGGGATTATCAAATCTGCCTTTCTACAAAACTGGTCTGCTTCATTGGGGCTATTAAAAAAAACTGGACCTGCTTTTCTGCCTTTAAGATCTTTTGGGGAAATATAATATTCTGCCTTTTTAGTATTCCCCAAAATATTTTCTTCTCTGGAAGGGGTGACTTCCCACAAAAGAAAATCCACTGTCTGCATCAATTTTTCCTTACTATTACTTTCAATCTAGCTTGTTAATAATAGGTTTAAATATTTTGAGGCAAATTTCAACTGTATTTTAGTCTTATGGCTTATCTATCTCCCTTGTGTAGAAAGGAAGCAAATAAATTATGACAATTTCTTTTTCATAAAGAATGAAAAAGAGACAAAATTAAATGTCTGTATGCTACAATAAAGCATAGTTGATATTTCAGTGTAGTACTTTTTTAGTTTGTCTTTCTCTTCTACACTGTATAATTGCACACCACCCTTGACTACAGTACTGTATGTAGGAAGCATACAAAAAGTCAAAAATTGGTTTTCATTTAGTACCTTCTTGTGTTTCAAGGTGACCTGAGTGGAGTTTACCACATTACTTTCATGTGGTATTTTGCTTATTAAATAAATATAGTAAACTAAGTTTATTATAATTTTCTGAAACTTTGACTGCATGGGAGATACGTGGACTTCTGTAAGTCAATTTGTCCTGCTGGATTCAAACCAAAATGTTTTATCATTAAAATATTTTATAATGCATTTGCATGAATAAGACAAGGATCTAGCAAAAAGTTTACTTCAGAAATATTGTTTGGAGATTATTGTAGCAAAATCCCTCAGACATTTTCACACAATCCACCCAGATAGACATTACCACTTTACAGCATTTCTTATAGTTCACAAAATTTAATTTAGTTTACTTCACAAATATTATTTTGAGATTATTGTATCAAAATACCTGAGCCATTTATTTCCACATAATCCACAAGACAGACATTGCTTCTTTATAGCATCTCTTCTGCAAATCAGAGATATTCATCATTGATGGTTATTTATTTTTATTTATTAAATTTATATTCCCTCACCCCCAATCTCATTGTTGAGCGACTCTTATTTTATTAATTATTAATTCCCATAAATTAACTTGTATTTTGTTGGACCATTGATGGTGACTATATTAAATGGTTGTCATGGTTCTGACAGACAGAGACGAATAAAGCAGAACACTGAGGCTTGCAAATTCCTCAAAGAACATGTTTATTAGTTACAAAGTATCGGTACATCAAAAGTGAAATCAAGTCTGGAGAAACACATAACAATTCCCCAATGCAAAGTTAGGAAATCCCACCCCTAAGGCTATGCAAGCAACTACGTTCCCCAATACATCTTCTTGGCAGGCTTTTTTTGCAACGCCCAGCCTGCAGTCTTGGGAGCAGCCGATGACCTTGGTTCCCACGGGATAAAAGTTTATTTTGACTAGTGAAGCACCTGGCAAACACTCCCTCCATGCTACGTGTCAACCGAAAATGAATAGGGAAAATGGCTACAGCCATGCTCATTTTTAGAGTTGACAATGGTAAGTTTTGGGCACCATTTATAAATCACTGGTAGGAACAGTGGATTAGAAACAAAATATGGCAATAAGTAAATAAACAGGATCTAGAGCAGGGGTTTTGAACCTTGGCAACTTTAAGACTTGTGGACTTCAACTCTCAGAATTCCCATGGCTGGCTAAGGAATTCTGGACTTGTTCCATACACCAGCACTGAAGTATTTGATTTAATAGTGGACCCAGTTTTAAGAATGCTAACTTTAAAAAGAGCTGTTTGCATTACTAATCCTTATTTTGTCTTAGCAGTGAAGATATTTTTAGATTTGGGTAATATCTGTTGTAATACCAGAAGAATGAGAGAACTAGCACTAAAAACAGTTTTTCCCCATTCTTTCCTCCTTAATCCACTTCACAGGTCGTGGTAAGGAGATGAGAGAAAATAGCATTTTTGTCCCCTCTGCAGTTTTTTCCTGACACTCATGGCAAGATTGCCCAATTTTGTTTCTTTCCTGAGGGAAGCCAGCAGGAAAAGCCATCACTGATCACTTTCCCTGAAGCACAACAGAGCTGGTCCAAGTAAGACTTGGGTTCCTGAGATGGAAGTTGTAAGCCATCTTTAAAGTTGCCTGAGAGACTGCTGGTGAAGGTTCACTCATCACTTGGGCTATTTTTGAACAGAGGTCTGCTTGTTTTCCAGAAGCCTTAAGTGATGAATACAGTAAATCTGCCCATCAGTCTAACATTCTTTTATAAGATTGATAGACATCTGTTTAAAGAATAAACAGACAAGTTGGCAAACAAATGAAGTCGAGGAGTAGTTAGAATTGAAGAAACTCTTAAGCATCATGAAGAAGATCCAACTCTTGCTTGGGTTATTTTGAATAAAGGTCCATAAAAGACTGACAAGATAGTTTCTTTTCTCACTTGAGTGGAAGGGGAAAGCAGCAGAACTCTTACCAATTTCAGCCCTGCTCCCAGAACATGCATTCTCTAGTAGTTTCATTTAAATATTGTATCCCACAACACATATTTACTACAAAATTTCTACAGTGGAGAACATAATCAGTTAGATTCTTCTACATATTTTCCATGTTTAAATTGCCATTGTTTGCTTTAAATACAGAAGAGCTTCAACTCTAAGCAATAATTAGCAATACTTTATATGATTGCCTCCAGTTCCAGGCATCAGCCATTGCTTTAAATCTAGAATAGAATGAATAGAATAGAGCTGGAAGGGACCTTGGAGGTCTTCTAGTCCAGCCCCTGCTCAAGCAGGAGAACCTATACCATCTCAGATAAGTGACTGTCTAGCCTCTTCTTAAAAATTTCCAGTGATGGAGCGCCCACAATTTCTGGAGGCAAGCTGTTCCACTGGTTAATTGTCCTCACTGTCAGGAAGTTTCTCTTTAATTCTAGGTTGCTTCTCTCTGATCAGTTTCCAAACATTGTTTCTTGTCCTGCCCTCTGGTGCTTTGATGAATAACATGACCCCCTCTTCTTTGTGGCAGCCCCTCAAATATTGGAATACTGCTATCATGTCTCCCCTATTTCTTCTTTCCTTTAGACTAGCCAAACCCAAGTCCTGCAGCTGTTCTTCGTATGTTTTAGTCTCCAGGCCTTTGATCATCTTAGTTGCTCTTCTCTGAATTTTTTTCATACTTTCAACATCTTTTTTGTGATATGATGACCAAAATTGGCTGCAGTATTCCAGGTGTGGTCTTACTAGGGTTTTATAAAGCAGTACTAATACCTCGCATGATCTTGATTCTATGCCTCTGTTTATACAACCCACAAGTGGGCAATGCATTGCAAAAGTAAGGGATCACATTTCTAGGAAGACTCCTTTTGTCCAAAAAGAGAGATTGGGTTGATATAGATATGGCTTGTTTTTTCCTACAGATTATTTACCTCCTCTGAAGTAGCGTCCTACATACTTTCAAATCTCTACTTATTTTTAGTAGGGAACTAATCAAAAAGCAGAATTGTTTATCATTAAACGTATTAGGTGGGACTTCTAGAAAATGATCAACAAAATCTCACAAGCCATAAATGCATCCGGAGCATACATCGGTACATTGCATATACTTTCTAGTTACTGGGATGTTGGCAAAATGGTTTCTATAGTTAGTCCTTGATTTACAATTATTTGTTTAGTAGCTATTCAAAGTTATGATGGCACTTAAAAAATGATTTATGACTTGTCTTCATACCTACAATTGTCACAATGCCCAAATGCTTATGTGATCAAAATTCAGGCTCATGTATTTATGATATTTGCAGTATCCTGGAATTACATGATCTCCATTTGTGACTTTCCCAGCTGGCTTCTAACAAATGACAAGGAAAGTCAATGGGGGAAGTCAGATTCATTTAATGACTGTATGATCCACTTAATTCTGGTTATAAGATGAAGATTATCTGCATATTACTGGGTTGCATTGAATAATGTAAGTATATTAGTCATATTTGTGTACTGGCCAAAATATGCCCAAACTGATTGTATGGTCAATATTTGTAGGTCCATTTGGCGATGTTTACCTATGTTTTTCTTATTCCATATTTTTAATTTCTTGAGCTTTTCTTTTATACTGCACAATGTTGCTTATCCCAAAATGGAAATGTAATGGATATGTATGTAGTAATTATGTATGTATGCACACATTTTATATGAGGGGTCCTTGATGCTCTCTGAGCTTGCTTGTTTTCGTGCAGACATTTCATTACCCTAACTAGGTTTCATCATCAGTGTTAGTAAGGAGTGCTGTTTGCTGTCTGTTTATATTCTGGTGTCTTGCCTGTCTGGATGGGTGGGGGCGGTCTTAGAGATTCTTTGGTTGGGCTTACTACGGAAATGACTCTGTGGCAGTTTCTTGATTGGGATATTGCTTACTTGATTGTTGGAGTTAATCTATGCTGATCTGAGTGCTGATTACTGGTGGAGAAGTGCTGGAGTCTTTTTCTCTTTTGGGCTGGTTGATTGCCTCTTTTGCATAATCTATAGATGTTGTTAATGTCTATGTGCCTATTGATGGCTGATTTGTCAGAGTGCCAGGCTTCTACAAATTCCCTGGCATTTTTGGATTTGGCCTGGTCTAGGATTGTCACATTTTCCCAATTGAAATTATGGTTAAATTGTCTATATGTTGTGAAATTAATGAATTTTATCATGCCTTTCATCACATTCTTTATCTCTGACATATTTTAGATTGTTGAAAATATGCAGAATTTGAAGAACTCAGAAAATGACTTTGAGCTTATAAACATAATTAATAAACTTATACAATAAAACAGTAATTTTATCAAATTAGCAAACTTATCTTCTATAGACGTATTTGAAGTTAAATTGATCTCTTAGAGTGATAAGCTGTTGCAGATGGGAAAATCTAAGTAATCACCTTCTCCTTCTTTATGATACGTCCCCTGTGATTAGACATAAGAGGAGTTTTTATTTTAATGGCCAATTACTTCTGTAGCCTTATGCACATTAATATCCACATTGACATGAAGATGTTATTGTGGAGCACTTCTACAGCTTCTTGGCTCTAAATGTATGGAGAGAAGTGGGTATGAATGTTTATATATTGTACAATGAAATATTAATTATGCAAACACATGACTTGGGGAAAGAAAGTGGAAAATAGTGAATGAACATTTTTATTAGAGGACTGTATCCCAGAAATAAAACAAAACAATGCTTCTCTCTTCACTAGCTTTTAGATGAAAACTTCCAGGTAATTTTTTTTCTGCAAAAAATATATCTGATGTGAATGGCGCAGGTTTACAGAAAGATTATTACTCTCTCTATATTCTTCTCCTTTTTATGAGAGAGAGAGAAAGAGACATGCTCATTATTGTATCTCCATGCCTCTCTTATCATGATAAGAGTTCATTGCCAGGAGTAAAGATGGCTGGCAGAATAATTTACAGGACAGGTTTTGTTTTATTTTTTTTGCCATCATCTGTGATATTGACTTTCTTTGCACCACATACCTTGCACACATACTTATCCCAGCATCTTTTTCTCCCCCAAAATATGAAAGACTGTTAATCTCCAGAAGAAAAGTATATACAACACAGTGCCTTGATGCAGGATATAATGATCATTTGCTGTGAATGTATCAACATTATACACAAACACCATGTTGTTTCTGTTTCTGCAGAAACAGTTGTAATGCTATATATAGATGATTATGGACACGCCATATCATACATATTTTAGGATGCACTTACTTGACAGCTAAGGGGAAAGGGGAATGGGAAGATGCAGTCTATGGGGAGTAGGCTCTATTTGTATGATAGATATGAATCGAGATGTCCAGGCTCAGCAGAAGAAATTTATATATCCTACAGGAAATGCATTCACAAACTTAAAATAGAAATGGGAAAGGAATCATCCTCTCCTACAATAAAACAGAGACAGGAGCTAGGAACAGCTTTATTTCTATAACACATCACTGCAAGAGAAAATTGATCCAGTCTTCTGTTCTTGCCTTGAGCACATTTTAAATATAGGCTGGTGATTGTTGTTGTTGTTGTTGTTGAACAATTAGCCATTCACATTACCTGAGACACATCCAAAGCAATCAACCATCTGGAAGCTGAACTAACTGCAAACAAAATATTTGTTTTCAGTACCAGCCCATGGTGGCAAAATGAGTGTGACATGGTGGTAAATTATCCATTCAATTATCATTAAAAAGATGTATTGTTTTCCAAAAACTGGATGTGCATTTTGAGCCTATCTGGACTGCTTTCTTAACTGCTTTGCAGATTATTCCGTGTATATCTGATTGCCATGTACATTATTTGTTATTATTTTGGATGGATTTGAAATGTCCTTTGTTAGTGATCATTTTGTTTTTTAAAAATGCATAGATTCTGATACACACAGACTGAGAGATAGAGTACAGTATGCATACATACTTAAAATATGTCACTTTTTTTTTCTTCCATTGGAGCTTTTGGTGCTTTAAGATGAAATACTGAAACTAGTAAAAAAGATAATCTTTACTTGCAGGACTCACAATAATTTTGTATCTTTTATAATAATAGATTGTTCTAATAAGCTGCCACCAGTCAGGCTGAAAAGCCAGTTTGGTGTTGCGTTTAAGACATCAGGCTAGAAACCTGGCACTGGATCCTCTGGATTTAGCCTTCGCTCCGCTCCCCATCCCTGTGCAAGATGAGGGAGGGGCTGTTGGGTATGAGTCTTCCTCATACCTGAGCAGGACAGCCCTATGGTCCAGACCAGGGGTCGGAAACCTGAAACACTGAAAGAGCCACTTTCCCTCACACACAAAAAACCTGGGAGCTGCATAATGTGTGCGCGCATGCGCGTGCGCACACACGGAACAGGGGGCTTGATTAGAGTGGAGCCTAAGGCGAGATATGCACTGGCCCTGCCCCCGTCCAGCTCTGGTATGGACGGCTCTGCCGTCCTGGCTTCTCCTCCCCTCGGAAAAGACTGCTCCCTCCCCCGCCCCACACTCTCCCTCTCTGGGACTTTCTTCTTTCCGCCTTTTGGCATGAAGGTTCTGAGGGAGGAGGAGGCCGACAGGGAGAAGGAGCTGCTGCGGCAAATCTTCCAAGGCGGCAGCAGACGGCCGCTCGGGCTCGCCTATCTCAGCCTGCTGCGGGAGGCCGGAGTTGAGGCTTCTGGCTCACTCTGGGAGGGGTGCTCGGAAAAGAGAGGATGAGAAGCGGAAAATGGGAGAAAGGACGTCTTCCAGCTCTCTGGGGTTCTTTCACTGGGAGGGTGAGGTGGGAGCAGGCGGCCTCTCCTTCAAGCTTCGCCAAGTGAGAAGCGAAGGTCCGAGTCCCCAGAATGTCAACTTTGCGAAAGAGGGAGGCGGTGGGGGGATTAAAATAAAATAGGGGGGAGGTTGAGGAAACCCAGCAGACGCCTATATCAGAGGGCGAGCAAGAAAGGCAAGATCGGGGAGAGGAAGAAAGCTTTCGGGGCTTGCCCAGCAGGCAGATGCTCCCTGCTCTCAGAAATCACCGTGGGAGGCAGGGACCGTGAGGAGCAGCCAGGATTGGAGGAGCAGAAGTCAACACTGCCAAAGAGGAGGAAGGAAAGGAAAAGTGGGGGTCTTTAAATAGTCATGCCCACTTTTCCCCCCTTTTCCCTATTTTTTGCAACGACCGGTTGCAGACATCCACATGTGTATGCGTCAGGTTTGGAAGCCTCCATTTAAGTCTCTGTGTGTGCACAGACATAGGCTGACTTAGGAGCAAAAACAATGCTGATAGATCTTGTGGGATTTTTGCATGCAGTTTACTTGTGTGTGGGGGGGGGAGGAAGCGCGGAGCAGCCTGTCAGAGCCCAGATTGTTTGCTTATTGAGAGAGAGAGAGAGAGAGAGAGAAAGAAAGAGGGAGGGAGGGAGGGAGGGAAGGAAGACAAAGGAAGAAGAAAGGCAGGAAGAATATGGGAGGGAAGGAAGGAAAAAAGAAAAGGAAGGAAGATATAACCTTCAGCAAAGCAGCCTCCCTGCAAAAGAAATCCATTCCCACTTATGTGAGCAGACACGTGCCCCCACAAGCAGCTCCCCCCTCAGCCTCCAAGCCAAAAACCTCGCCTTGCCTTAATTGCAGGCAAAACCTGCCGAAAGCCCAACCAGTCCGTGCAGAAGCGCTGCCTGCTCGGTTTTCCAGAGCGCTCCAGCCCAGCTTCTTTCCTCCCTTTTAGCTGGACCTAAAATCGGCCTTTTCTCTTTATTTATTGGGGGGGGAGAATCTGCAAGCATGCCAATTGGGGTGGCAGGGTGGCCGGAGAAGAGCGGCCAGCCAGGAGGACGCGCGACCTGCCCACCAGCCAATCCAGGCTAAGCTCCTCCTGAGTAAGCACGCCGGCCAGGTGACTCCGAGGCCGCTTTGGAAACAGAAAGTAAGCATAGTGCAAAGCGCAGCGGTTTGCCTCCGCACCTCGGAGCCGGGAGGATTTTTGCATGGTTTACTTGTGTGGGGGGGGAGGAGGAGGAAGCGCAGAGCAGCCAGTCAGAGCCCAGATTGTTTGCTTATTGAGAGAGAGAGAGAGAGAGAAAGAAAGAAAAAGAAGGAAGGAAGGAAGAAAGAAAGAAAGAAAGAAAGAAAGAAAGAAAGAAAGAAAGAAAGAAAGAAAGAAAGAAAGAAAGAAAGAAAGAAAGAAAGAAAGAAAAGAAAAGAAGGAAAAGAAAAGAAAAGAAAAGAAAAGGAAAAGAGAAAAAGAAAGAAAGGAGGGCGGGAGGGAAGGAAGGAAGACAAGAAAGGAAGAAGAAAGGCAGGAAGAATATGGGAAGGAAGGAAGGAAGGAAGGAAGGAAGGAAGGAAGGAAGGAAGGAAGGAAGGAAGGAACAGAGGAGTTGATTAAAGAGTGGAGCCTAAGGCGAGACATGCACCGGCCCTGCCACCATCCAGCTCGGCGTCCAGCTTGGCCGCTTGGGCTCGCTTATCTCAGCCTGCTGCAGGAGGCCATAGTTGAGGCTTCTGGCTCACTCTGGGAGAGGTGCTTGGAAAGAGGATGAGAAGTGGAAAGTGGGAGAAAGGACGTCTTCCAGCTCTCTGGGGTTCTTTCGCTGGGATGATGAGGAAGCAGCAGGGAAAGACAAGTTCTCAATAGGAATACCAGACAAGATCCTATTGAAAGAAAAATCTTCATCAGAATCCAATCCAAGCCGGGAATAAACAACATGGAGATTGCTTTAGAAAGAAGGTTGCAGTTTATTGAAGAGGAAAGCCAGACAGAAAGATGGCTCTGGAAAAACTGACCACATGGAGCAGAATGGTGGGCTTTTATACCTTCTGGGGCTCTTGAGGTTGTTTCCTGTTCCTGTTTGAGGCTTTGTATTTACTGTGTCATGTACTTTTGACTTGAGTCTGAGTGTGCCCTTTTGGTATTGGTGGATTAATCCTATTATGTCTCCTGTCCTTAGAATTTGGGTGGGGGGTATATAGATTTTAGGTGTCTTTGTCTTCCTAATTTCTAGCTTCCTGGCTCCAACCTTCCTGAATGGATTATTGAATTTGCATTTATAATAATAATAAAGTTGGAAGAGGCCTTGGAGGTCATCTATTCCTGCTCAGGCAGGAAACCCTATACCATTTCTGCCAAATGGCTGTCCAGTCTCTTCTTTAAAACTTCCAGTGTTGGAGCATTCACCGCTTCTGGAGGCAGGTTGTTCCACTGGTTAATTGTTCTAACTGTCAGGAAGTTTCTCCTTAGTTCTAGGTTGCTTCTCTCCTTGATTAGTTTCCATCCATTGCTTCCTGTCCTGCCTTCAGGCGCTTTGGAGAATAGCTTGACTCCCTCTTCTTTTTGGCAGCCCCTGAGATATTGGAATACTGCTATCATGTCATTTCTAAAAGTTGGCCTCTGCTTAGCGGCTGGGGCTGATTTCTGAGGGCTGGTTTCTGTCTTTTTAAAAGATCTTCTCCATTATTCCTTTGGGGAAATATATTCTGCCTTTTTAATATTTCCCAAAATATTTCTTTCTCTGGATTCTTCCCAAAATCTAGAAATTAAAGGAATGGAGATCAAAAATGAAAGCTATAAACTGTGAGCATTTGCAGATGATCTGCTATTTATCCTAGAAGAACCATTGGAGACAACATCTAAACTATTGAAAAAGATAGAAGAATTTGGAGAAGTAGCAGGATTTAAAATAAACAGAAAAAACCAAAGTTATAGTTAAAAACCTTACAGATAAGCAAAAAATACAACTGTCAGAAAAAATAGACTTACAAATAGTTAAGAAAGTTAAATATTTGGGAATATACTTAACAGCAAGATGTGCAACGATAAAAGAAGATAATTATATAAAATTACTAAATCAAATAAAAATAGATTTGGAAAAATGGAAAAACCTACAATTATCAGTGCTAGGAAGAATAGCTACAGTGAAAATGAATATTTTGTCAAAACTCCTTTTTTTATTCCAAACAGTACCTATAAAAATAGAAAAAAAGTTTTTTGATGATTTGAATACATTGATCTTGAAATTTATTTGGCAAGGAAGGAAAGCCAGAATTAAACTGAAAATGCTACAAGAAGCTAAAGAAAATGGAGGATTTGGACTATCAGATTGGGTCCTATACTACCAAGCATGCGCTCTAACATGGTTAAAGAATGGATAACCCTCAGAAACAAAAGATTGTTATATTTAGAAGGACATGACTTACAACTTAGCTGGCATGCATTTTTATGGTATGAAAAGAATAAAACCCATAGATACTTTCAAAACCACTATATAAGAAACACATTATTATCTGTATGGGAAAAGATAAAATTAAAAATTTATACAAAAATCCCAGGATGGCTATCAACGATGGAAGCATTTGCTCACCCAAACTTAGTTAAATCTGAGAAAATTTTAACATATACGGATATTCTGAATACAGATGGGAAATTAAAATCTAAACAAGAGCTAGAAGATCAGGGCATTGACTTATCATGGTGGCCCTGATTGCAAATGCAATCAAGGTATGATAAAGATGTTAAAATATATAAATTTATAAATTTATAAAGACCAAACAATGTCTGATCAGATCTTGTTGACTTCTGATGAAAAAATGATTAAAAAACTGTATATTTTTTTATTGAATCTAAAAATGGAAGACGAACAAGTGAAAGAAACAATGATAATATGGGCAAAAAAATTTGGATGTAATATAGAATTAGAGAAATGGCAAAATCTCTGGGAAAGAAACTATAAACTGACAATGGTTACTTCGTATAAAGAAAATTAATATAAAATGTTCTATAGATGGCATTTTCCACTGTTAGATTAGCAAAAGTGTTTAAAAATATGTCTAGTAAACATTGGAAATGTAATCAAAATCCTGATACATATTATCACTTGTGGTGGACATGTGTTAAAGAAAACAAAATTGGACAAAAATACATATTTAGTTAGAAAAGATGTTAGGGAAACACGTAGACTTTAAACCTGAATTTTTTTATTAAATATAATTCCAGAAAAAATTGATAAACAAAATGTATATTTAACATTACATGTATTAACAGCAGCGAGGATTGTATTTGTGCAGCACTGGAAAAATGAGATAACACCATTGAATGAAGCAATAATTAAGAAAATACTGGACTGTGCTGAAATGGATAGACTCACATTGAGAATCAATTTTCAGTAACTTGTATCTGGATATCAGTCTCTGTTGTTTTTAACAATTCAGATATCTCAATTAAAGTTGTTCTTTGATCATCAGGATTCTTCATAAATTGTATATGGGGTTGTATGAAATTAATTTGTTCAGTAGTTTCCACCATTTCTCCCGGTGTAAGTTCATAGCTGAGATGTAGATATGGTTCTTCCGTCTCTTTGGATTGTATATGTTGTTGAATGAAGGCCTCTTTGGAATTACTCTGTTCCTCCTCTATTGTTCCTCGTCCTATAGCTTGATCAATTAAAATTTGAGAGTCAGTTTGTGATTCTGAAAAGTCATCTTAAATTTTTCTCCAAGATTTCATATACTCCGTAGCTTCCAAGATTTTTTCTAGTATAATTTCATAATCAAGCTGTGGATAAGATTCCTCCATTTCAGTGGTGAAAAAATCTTTTACACTTTTAGCGAAGGCTGTATTTAGTAAGAGTCAACAAATATCCACCTTCAGTTTCTAGTAGACAAATTCACCACCCAGCTGTTTCAAATTATCTTTCCCTTTTATCATCATTTGAAGGTCAGAAGCAAAGAGATATATGCTTGCAGTAACAATTTTCGTTACAAGATGTCCTCAGTAAGCTGTAAAGTCTTTTTTTCCAAGTTAATAAGATTTTGTCACATTAGAAAAATAAAGAAAGAAAAGCATCTCCAGCATGATAAATAGATAAATAGAGTAGTAATAATAATAATGTTCAAGGTAGGAATTTTTTTCAGGACCCCTCAGTATCCCAAACTTTAAATAGTCAATAAAAAATTAGCTGTTTTATTTCTTTAGTTTCCAAAGCTTTTCTTTAGTTTCCCCCAGTATAGAAATGCCGCTCTCTCAAAACAGGGAAGTAATTCAAAAATGTTTTACAGGAATGTAGGTAGGGCAAAAGGAGGGAAGGAAAGGTCTCACCCGGATCCTCCACGGTGGTTCTTTATGCTTAGCTGTTCTTCTGGCTTTTGGCTGGCGCAGCGGAATGATCGGCCATTTTACTGGCCGATCTTTTCTCTGACGGCCCTAAGGAGCTAGCTCGGACCGTGGAAGGAACTGCCACCCTTCCACAGTCGACGAGGACCTCCTCAACCCGATTAAGGGTCTACCGGCGGAGGGGAAAACAGCCGGCGAAGAGACAAGGCTCTCCGCACAACTGCACATGCTGCGATCCAGAACCGGAAGCCCTGAATCATTCTTCTAATGCTTAGCCTCTGGAAACAATTTGAATCACTTAAATCAGCTTAAATGGACTCCAGAAGATGGTAGAGGACAGGAAGACCTGGAGGAACATTGTCCATGGGGTCGCGATGGGTCAGACACGACTGTGCAACTAACAACAACAACAACAATTCAACATACCATAATGATATTTTTAAATAAAATAGACTTCATCTTTTTAAATGAAAAATGCAATTTCATTTCACAGACTGGGACTCAGACATTTCAGGTGCATCACAATATTGTGATATTAGCTTTCTCAAAGTGAATCAGGACCTCTTTCATTGCTTGATTAGTATTTTTCTCTTCATTTGAGTGCTATTACTTAGAGTAACATGTTTAATTTAAGGTTGATGAAACCCATATATGGAAGATGACTGAAAAACAAAGGCCTGGTTTATATGCTATACCATAATGTATTTATTTGGTTTTGGGTAAGCATAAATGTAGTGCTATGTCACATAGTACCAAACATTTTCTGTAGCTTTATAAAAATAATGTTGATGTTGGAAACTACAATTCAGTGTGTATAGTGGTTAGAATGTTAAAGTAGAATCAGGAGACTGACATTCTTTTCATAAGGTCACTTTAGGCCAGTCAATATCTCATACCTCAATTCATCTCACAAGGTATTGTGAAATATGTCCCTCTGGAGAAAAGTCAGATAGCAGTCCAATAAATTGATCAATAAGTAAGAACTGTAGCTATATTTATGTCACCTGCACTGAAAGTTATTATATGAACATAATGATTTAGATGAATAAACTGCAGTTTACTAGATCTTGGCATTGGTCAATAAACATATTTTTCCAAAGTGTATGTGATTTTATATATTCTCTCTCACTCATATATTTATATATCTGTAACTATATATATATACCATATATTCATCTTCTTGGACAAAGAATAAAATTACAGATATGCTGCATTTGAATCAGCCTGCTTCTAATATTTCTACATTTAGGTTGTTTCCACAGCAACGGAGGAATCTCCCTTGGCAACATATCAGTTCTCTGCCTGTGTATTTTTGCTCTAATGCTTGCTTCATATGTAGGATGTGGATCCTTATTCATGCAAGCAATATGACTATGAACATATGCAATGACTTTACCATATTTTGTTGGAAGTTATGAAATTTTCATGTTACTAGGAAATTGATGATGATGATGATGATGATGAAAATAAAGTTGATATGTTATCTCCTCCCTTAGCAGTGAAATTAGTTTCTCCCAGGATGGCTATTGTCTTGGGCTCTTCATATGCAGCAAAATGGGATGGATGTTGTAAAACTATATGACTTTGAAGAAAAATATGATAATGATAAAGATAAGCCCTTCTGGAGATATTTTGTAGGGCCGTGCATTCTTTGAAAAAGATTTGAAAAAAATACTTCAGATTTTACAACAGCGAAGTACCTCTCTACTAGTCATCAAGCAGCCTGTCTTATTGTGGCTTATGCTCAAAGCCTGAAAAAGTAGAGTGACATTTCTGCTTAAAGAGTTACTTAATGAATAGAAGTACAGGTGGTCCTCAACTTACGACCACAATTGAGCCCAAAATTTATGTTGCTATGTGAGAAATTTGTTAAGTGAGTTTTGCCCCATTTTACAACTTTTCTGGTCACATTTGTTAAGTGAATCGCTACAGTTCTTAAATTAGTAACATGGTTGTTAAGTGAATCCGGTTTCTCCATTGACTTTGCTTATCAGAAGGTTGCAAAAGGTGATCAAATGACTCCAGGACACTGCAGCCATCATAAATTTGAGTCAGTTGTCAAGCATCTGAATGTAAATCATATGACCATGGGGATGCTGCAACAGTCATAAGTGTGGAAGATGGTCATAATTACTTTTTTCAGTGCTGTTGTAACTTCAAACGGTCACTAAGTGAACTGTTGTAAGTTGAGGATTACCTGTATTTCTTCCAAATTATTTTTGAAGCGTATAGAACACTAAAAATGCAGATCATCCTGAAAATGTGAATTCCATTCAAATCTTTGTGTTCTTTTTTTATATATATAAATATTTTATTAATTTTCTATTTTTACAATCAAGTGCCTAATAGACAACGTGATGACTGAATCCATTAGTGATTCCATGGTACATATAAGCTTTTTCAAACTAAATCCAATATTACACCCTCCAGTACATCCTCTCTTCTTCTGGTAATAGACATTTTTCCACACTAAGCAAATACAATTCTTATTGTTGTGAGTAAATATACAATTGCCTATCAACATTTGTTACATTTTTCTAATAATGTTAATAATATCAGTTTAGAATATCTTTTCTAACCAAAGCATATCTTAATTGCATTTGCACTCAATATCCATTTATTCAGTCTATATCCTATTTTCGCTTTTTTCAATTTTAATTCCCCATCCATGTTCAAAATATCCCAATCATTTATAATTTCAGAACAAGTTATTTTTGGGTAACCAAAAGCTTCCCTTAGGGCCCACTTCAAAACCTCATCCCAAGAAAGCAGGACTCTTGGAACAGTTTATTTCCAAAAGGAACTTTTATTAGGAGAAGCTGATAGCAGGCATGATAGGCAAGATCTGAGGGTTTCCCGCTCAGATCAATAGGTTAAAAAAGTCCCAAGCATAGCCCCACCCCAATAGTCCATCCAGTCAGTTTGAATGGGCCAATCCCCAGGTATTAAGTCTGCTGTGGGAAAGGAGATGATAATGGGGTCCTTTCCCATGCTTGTGAAGACGTTGTTGGGTCTTTGCACCTTCCCTTCCGCAGCGAGAGATAAGCCAGATGGCCGGAAGCATATTCCTTTCTCACCCCAAGGTAACATCAAGGGAGAGACAGTTCAAAGAGTAAGTATATAGAAACAGTGGAAAGGATACATTGTAGCAAAGCAGAATAACATACCACAGAGCCTTCCCCCCTCCCCCTCAGGAGAATGGCAGAACCCTCAGAAAGAAATGAATTAGGAAAGAAATGAGATAGATCCCCCCACTAGGAAAAGAATGGGTTCTGACACCTTATTCAAAGTTGTTAGCATATTCTTATTTCCATTTTCATACCAAGATATGATATTCTGATTACAAATCCTATCTATCTAGTTATAATAATACTTCTATTTCTAGCAATCTATTCTTAACCATATTCAAACATCTAATTGTTAATATAACATCCCCTCTTATAGGTCAAAGCTTCTGTTTCCTTCAGTCTTACTCTTGCTTTCTTCCTTTGCCAACTAACTTTCCAAGTCAGTGCATTTGGATCATCAAATAATCAAATAATTCTTCCTCTATTTTTGTGAATATTATTTGAAACAAGAGAAACAATTTAGTTAAAGTATTTTTGGAAGAACTAGCCCATTGATATTCATTAAACAGCCTTCTTCCTTCTCCAGTTCCCCACAGTTCTGTTAACGGCTTTATCTTCCATTCCATCAGCTCTCCTTCCCTATCCTCCAGTATGTTCTGAAACCTTGGTTTGTAAAATGTCTTTTCCATTTCCAATATTATCGTTGTGTCTTCTAAGTCTTCATTTATCTGAGACTGGTTGTTAATTTCTTCCTTTAGATCCTCATTGTTTGTGTCAGCATTCTCTAGTTTTCCTTCTATTTTCTGGGTTGCTGATTCCTTCTCTGTAGTTATTTTCTGAGTTTGTAGATTTAAATTAGAAATTTGTTTTTTTTATCTACTTTGTATTATTTTTAATCTCATCATGAGCTAAAGCAATTGTTTCTTGTATTAATTTCAACATGGAGAGAATTTCTTTCTGTGGTTCATCAGTATTTTCTTGGTGATATGGTAAACTGAGGCTTCTAGAGACAGATGTTAAGGATGGTTTTTTACTATTTAGAGCTAAGTATGGAACATCCATTTTATTTTTTGTAAGTAGCCTTTATAAATTTATCCAACCAACTAGCCGTTCTTAAACCTCCCCTAAGCAGATATAAGTAAAATTCAAATTTTTCTGTCCAATGAGAAAAATATCCTTTCTGTCCAGGGAGAAAAAAGAACCATTAAAGGTTGTTTAACAATCAAGATTTATAATCCAAAGTGTTCCATCATATCAGGCAATAGTATATGTTTCTTCTATAGGAAAATAGTTCCACAATACAGTTCTGAAAGTCAGTATTCATGTTCATATTTCAGACAGGCCAATTTTAGAATAATATTATCATCTCTGCCACACAGATAAGCAGCCCCCAAGTCTGTTCCTTTTTCTCAGCTGCAATTCTCAAAAGTAAAAACTTCAAGGGCAGCCAAAGTCTTATCTAGCTTTGAGCCAGGTTTCTTTTAGGCATAAATAAGTTGTAGTGCCGTAATTCACCACTAGATATCATCAACGCCGTTTTTCAGTTTTTAAATCCAAAACTTATATTGTAAACTTTTCAAGTCTTTCTTTTTAAAAAAAGGTTTTAAAAACAGGTCTTAAAGTCATAAAGAGAGGCTTAGGTGTCACCCAGTTTCATCCATGTTGCTATAAGATTGCTTGATAGTGCTTGTTGTCTTCCGTTAACAGAAGCTTTTGACTGGCTACGTGAATGTAGCCAATCTTTCCCCCGCCGGTTTGGAGGGCTTCCTTGGATCAAATGGGAGGGCTGCCCCCCGTGATCAATGAGGGTCCCCTCCTTGCTTGATGCCTCTACAGGGTGACTTTTGACCCTTTCCAGGGTCCCCCAGGGGGGCAAAATCATACGTGAAAGACAGAGCCCCATCTTCCTGCATCTGCTTCACCGCGACGTCAAAACCAGAAGCCCAAAGCTTTGTGTTCTGATAGATTTTGACAGAATCCTGATTAAGGATATGATGAAGAACTTCATGTCTATATTTGACATTCCACTTACATGCAACATTATTCTATAAAGAGGAAGGGGGAATCTGGAAAACAAAATGAATACACATTCTTACTTACTAACTTTCTCTTGCCCTGGCCCTGGCTTCTGGGGGTACTTAGTATGGAACCATTTTACCAAACAGTCTGCTTTTACTTTGTGACCTTTTACCCATCTAGCTTCTGATATTTGATAGCCTTTCCATTGGATAAGGTACTGTAATTTCCCTTTATAAATTCTGGAATCAAGGATCCACTTGATTTCATAGTGTGTCTCTCCCCCCATCATTATAGGTCCGGGGGTTGCTTTCCCCCCTTGCTTCATAGTGAATCCTTGGAGTGGCTTCAGTAAGCTGCAGTGAAATACCAGATGTACTTTTCCCAGTATTCTAGGTAGCTTGAGCTCTTCTGTCATCGGGAACTTTCACAGGGAAAGGAACTATGAACTAACAAACTTCTTGCAAGTTTGTTTCAACCTGAGATACTTAGTGGATAGTTACACTTTATCTCCCACATGGAACATCCCCTGAGGAATTCGTTTCTTATCTGCCTGTTTTTTCTGGCTCTCCGCTGCTTTAGTTAATGCTTTTTTCGCAGCGCTCCAAACACGTTGGAATGAATCCACCATTCAGTTAAGGTGCTCAAGGAGGGAGGTTCCTGCGGGCATTCTGGCATTGGCACAAACTGCACCCCTGTGGCTAGCTTAAATGGAATGAAACCAGTGCTGCTGTGTACTGCGTTGTTATACGCCACCTCTGCAAATGGTAAAAATCCTGCCCAGTTCGTTTGCTGATAATTGACATAACAATGCAGGTACTGTTCCACCATTGCGTTAGCTTGTTCCACAGCCCCATTTGTATTCAAATGAAAAGCTGAACTAAGCCCTGGGAGAATCCAATCATCCTCACAAACTCTCTCCAGAATTTAGCAGTGAATTAGACCACATAGTCTGAGATGATGCGCTTAAGCGCTCCGTGCAGCCAGTAGATATGCTGCAGAAACAATTTTGCTAGCTTCTGGGCTGAGGGGAGCTCAGCACATGCGGTAAAGTGAGCCTGTTTGGAGAACAGATCTACCACAGTCCAAATCACAGTGTTCTCCCACTTTCAGGTAGTTTCACAATAAAATCCATGGCTATCTCCTCCCAGGGTCTGGCTAGATCAGCAACCTGCTGCAATAGCTCTGGCTCTTCTCCACCAGCCTTTTGCACCGCTTTTCACATAGCTCTCAATGTCCTTTTTCATCTTTGGCCACCAGAACTGGCAGTTAACAAGGTGCAAAGTTTTTAAGAATCCAACGTATCCAGTTGCTTAGCATCGTGGCTGCGCTGCAGGACTTGCAGTTGTAGACTATCGGGGACATACAATTTGTCTCCCTTCCATGCTAACTCGTCTCTCACGGTCAGTTCTCCTTGATGAGCCACAAACCACGTGTCGGTCAGTAGCTCCTGCTTCAATTGTTGGGCAAATGCATTGATGGGGGACAAGTTCTTCTTCTCCTGCCGCTTGGTCATAGTTTGCACCGCTTGTTTGGTGGGAACAATGGAACTCACCACTTCCTCCTGAGTGCTCTTGTACTGAGGCATGCAGGACAAGGCATTGGCAAAAAAAATTCTCCTCCCCCCCCCGGAATGTACTTTAACTCAAGGTCAAATTGTTTGAATTATTACACCCAACAAACTTGTTTGGGGTGTGTTTACAGGGGGTCTTCAGGGCTTCTAAGTTTTTATGGTCAGTCCATACCTCAAATGGGGTTTTACTCCCCTCCAGGGAGTAAACTGCCTCCATGTTAACAATACCCACTGTACCACACAAGCCTCTTCTCCAACACCACTCATCGACATTCTGTCTCATTCAATTTGTGAGACATGTATGCACATGATTGCAAGTTTCCCTCCTTATTCCACTGGAGGAGGACTGCCCTCACGGCCACATCGCTAGCATCTGCCTGAATTACAAAAGGTTCCTCTGGGTCTGGGTGCTTTAGAACCGGTTCAGCCACAAACAACCCTTTCAGCTTTTTGAATGCTGCTTGGCATTCCATCATCCAGTTCAAGGGTTGACTCAACCAGGGCTTCTCTCCCCGCCTCCCTGTTTTCAACAGTTGGCAAAGGAGGGAATGAATTGCCTGTAGAAGTTTGCAAACCCCAAGTAGCTCCGCAGCTGCCTGCTGGTGCAAGGGGCTTGCCACTCCAAGATGGGCTTTACTTTTCCCTGGTCCATCTCCACCCCCCCTTGCGCGATACTCAGTAGCCTAAGTAGTCCAGGCTAGTCTTGTGAAACTCATATTTTGACAGTTTGGCGTCCAACAGTTTTTTAATGTCCAACAGTTTTTTCAGCACGTGTTGCACAACTTTCACATGTTCGTCCATAGTCTCAGTGTAGATGAGGATGTCATCCCAGGTACACCAAAACCTCCTTATATAAATGCTCATGTAGACCTCGTTTATGAGTTGCATAAATACGGCAGGGGCCTCCTGCAGCCCAATAGGCATTACTTTAAATTGGTAGCTCCCGAGGGGGCAGTTGAAGGCAGTTTTCCACTCGTCGCCTTCCTTGATCCTCACTCAATAGTACGCCTCCCTCAGATCTAGTTTCGTGAATATTTTCCCCTTGACTAAATGTCCCAACATATCCTTCATAAGCGGGAGGGGATACATGTTTTCCATGCACACTCCGTTAATCCCACAGAAATCAATGCATAATCTTAGCGATCCAAGTTTCTTTTCTCTAAACAGCACCGGTGCTGCAACCCGAGATTTTGCGGCTTGGATGAACCCTCTCACCAAATTCTTATCAATATATTCCCTCAGCTCCTTCATCTCCTTCAGAGTCATGGAATACATCTTTGGTTTAGGGAGCTTTGCTCCGGGCAGGATTTCAATAGCGCAGTCTGTGAGGAGACAGAACGTTGCATTCCTCCTTGTTAAACAACTCCATGAGGTCCCAGTACTCTCTGGGAACTGGTCGTTGGTCCTCCTCTCTCTCTGGCATGATTTGGTTGCATTCAATGGGCTTTTTCGCTCTCCTCTCTTGCTTGGGTTTCTCCCTTTGGCAGGGGGATTCGGGTTCTGCTTTATCATGACTACTCACTTTGAGGTTTTCTCCCAATAGATCCGGGAGCCCCATTTTACTAACTAAACCAGGCCTAAGATCATCTTCTTAGCAGTTTTTGGGGTGACCATAAAGCAGATAGTTTCTCAGTGGCCCCCCAATTTAAGCTGCACTGGCTCTGTTAAATAGGAAGCTGCTCTGCCCCTCATCAAGGTGCCATCAACTTGTTCGAACTTCCTGGGTTTCCCAAGTTTCCTCACATGCAGCCCTAGCTTCCGCATTGTGGCTTGGCTAATTAGACAGCAGGTGCAGCCTGAGTCTATGAGAGCTTTTATCACCCCCCTCGCCCCTGAATAGGGTGCTGCAATGTCCACTTTAGCTTCGAGGTGGTTGACCATTAGATCATCTTCTCCCTTGCTGTCACTGTTGTAGAAGACCATAGGCAGTTCCTTTTCAGTCGGAGTTCCCTCACCTTCGCTCTTCAGGGGGAAGACCTCGACGACCTGGGCCACCGCTCACGCCCTTCCCTTTCTTTGGTGGCTTCTTTGGCTTTGGGGGAGGAGGGGCGGCATTAGCCGCCCTGGGTGTCGGCGCTGGGCACATCATGGCCCAATGGCCCTCCTGGCTGCAGCAAAAGCACATGATGGGGGCATGACTGGCAGGCTGTGCTGGAGCCAGAGATGCTGCCTCCAGCTGCTTCCTCCCCAGTGCGTGCTTCTCCTGACTCTTCGGCTGCGGTTCAGATCTTCCATGGCAATTATATTCCGCCAGGTCTAACTCCACGGCAGTAACCAGCTGGTACCAATCGTTAAGCTGGTCTGGGATTCCTCGGGCCAGGCACAAATGGAAGAGGTCATGACTCAGCCCCTTGCAGAAGTATTGGGTCAGGAGTTGCTCCAGCCAGTGTCTCAGCCTCCCTGTGATCTTCCTGAACTCTCTGATATACTCCGCTATGAATCTGCTTCTCTGCTTGACTTTACGTACCTCAGACTCCGTTCGTCGGGTCTGTATGGTGTCACGGAAATGGGCTCCGAGCTCACATAGAAACGCATCCAGATTGGCCAATTCAAGGGCTCCCTCATCATGGAGAGTTGTCACCCACTCCACCGCCTCTCCTTTGAGGTTGCCCACAATGTCCACCTGGGCCTCATAATCAGTGTACTCTCCTCCATGCTGGTCTAGGTGCATCCAGACTTGGTTGAGGAAGAACGCAAGCTTTTTGGGGTTCCCATCAAATGTAGCCCTCAGCGGAGGGGGAGGGGGCAGCCTTAGTGCTGCCCAAGGTCCCGGTAGCCATCTCCCACTATAGGGATACGTCCATGGCTGAGCCCCATACATGGGGGACGGTAGCGGCCACCAACCCATCACTCTTGGCTGAGGGGCTGGCATCGGAGGCGGACCATGGGCACCTGGTCCTGGGCTGGGACCAGGCTGTGGGGACATCCTGGCTGTGGGCTAGCCATCCCTCTGTCTGTGGTGGCTGCAGCTCACATTGACGGCTGGGCTGAGGGGCTTGGCACGGGTGCTGAAAGTTGAGCAGAGTCCACTTGGGATGTAGGGTCCAGCTTCTGAACTGACTCCTTCCCTCAGACCTCCAGACTGCTGAAATTCTGCCTCAATTACTCCACCGACTGGCTGCCACACGTTGGCAAATAGCATTCTCTCAGCACTGCCCATTCTGAGGCTCTTTGCTCCCACCACTCTAGTTTCAAGCCGAGGATAGTACAGAGGAAACTCGCCTTTGGCTGCCTTACATTCTCCCTCTTGCCATTTCTCTAACTCAGGCCAGTTAAACGCTGCCATCCGCGTCGGTAGCAGCTGCCTCCGTTCTTCTCGTACCTTGGGGCGCATCAAGGCTGGTAGAATTCCAAAACTGCTTTCGGCTCCAGTCGGAGTCCCGCTTACTGACCCTGAGCTAGCTTTGGCCAGTTATTCTGTTTCAGACATCTTACCCTGAGTCTTCACTACCCCTCTGGAGGTTGCCAGAAAGGGCATAGGGATTCAGGATCCCCTTATAGTTGAAATCAAGATTAAATGAGAGCTGGTATAATGTCATGGTTCCAGCTGAAAAGCCCAACAAAGTAAATCCACCAGAGACATAGCAATCTCTATTGTAAAACTTCATTAGGCATAGCATATCGGCACAGGAGGAGGAATACCAGCTCTGGCAATATGGCGGGAAAAAGATAATAAAAAGAGTAAAACTTTCCCTCCTCTAATTGGTCACATTGTCCAATTAGTCTTCGAATGGATGTCATGAGAAGACAGTCTCTGTTCGCCAAAACATTTCTTCAATGACCTCGACTCTCACACTGATAGAAACCACCTGTGTATTCCAAACCTTTTCTCACTCTCCCCCCTTGTAACTGTAGGCAAGCTAGAAGCATCATGGCAGTTCTAAAGCAAGAGATCTTCATAGCTTGATAACCTTATTGTCAAGAACAGTTCAGTAACAAATATTTAGAATATAGGTAATCTTTATTTAGTGACTGACTGGACAGTGACCATTTTCACTTATGATGGTGATGAAAAAATAATTTTGCAACCATTCTCTGCATTTACAACCTGAAGAAAGAGCACAAAATATTTCACTTAGTGGCCAGTCTCAACTGCAGTTGCTAAATGAGTACCATTTGAGTTTGGTTGTTTGCTTGGAGACTTTTAATTACCTGGCTAGATAATATCATCAGTGCTAGTAGGTGTGGGATTTGCTCCCTGTTTATATAGAGTAGCTTGCCCTGCCAGTGTTGATGGAGATATGATTTTCTCCTTGATTAGAGAATTATTTTCTTCTATTGGATTTGTCACAAAGTCATTTTCAATTGTTTAGGAATAACTTGGCCCATCTAATTTTCAGAATTTTAATAGGATTGCTGTTTGTCAAAAAATATTTTCTTACTATAATATATAGAATAACATCTCCCAAAAATTAACTTGACTTGCTTTTTTTTCTGAGAGAATTGGAATAATCTACTGCCATGGATTTAAGATAAAAAATGTGAGTGAACCAATACTATCAATACTTCGTATAGAATAGTTGTGTACTTTACAGTTATTTGTTTTCTCACAATGTTGCTGAGACTACATAATTATATGAAGAGGAATTAGATAGAATTAAAATATTGCTAGTTTACAGTTTCCCAACAAATTCTTTAATGTTCCCATCATGCTTCTAAATTGCTAACAGTCAGTAATTTCAGGTAATTTGGATAAATATGGCCTATATAAAGGAAACCTTGTCTGGCCTGTTGACTTCTGGCCTAGAACTTCCTTATTTATCTATAACTTACCCAAGCTCTAATTCCTCTGACAATAGGATGGACAAATAAGAGATATTGTTAGTCTACTAGAAGAAAAGGAGATAATTTTAAAGTTACATGATTTGTAACTTTAAAATATTAGTTACATTTAATTCCTCAAAAGGGCTAATCCTGTTTATGTTGCTGGATTCCTTTCAAAAAGATATCATATAATGAAACAGTCTTGGTAATCTTTTTATATATGAGATAATGTTTGCTAAAAGTGTTGCAATGATCACTTTGGTTGCCAAAGTCATATCTGAATATTAAAACCATTGTCACTACTTTAGAATTCATACTGATTTGGGAACATTTCTTCCATAACTGCTAGTTCTTTATATCATTTTAAGTTCTTAAAACTTTAAAAAAAAAATTAAGCAGAATTTGTTAGTTGTTTACCATAAGAAACAGAAAATATTTTTCTAATAGACAACACTGCTTTAAATGCTATTTTTTAAGAATAAACTTTGAACTTCAGTTTCAACCCAAGTGAAGCTTAATATTAGGCCATTATGTCCATGGGGTGTATGTAAGTGGGTGGGCAAGGATCAAAAAAGTTCAAGATAGCATGGCAGTGCAACAAAAGATCTGCTCTTTTGTATATATCTACAAAAGGGCAGAGCTTCAATAGTATGACTGCATCTTTCCTCTTTTGCCCCCCCCCCCAGGATGCTGTTATGTAGTGGGATAAATTTGGGTGAAAGAGTAAATAAAAATGAAATATAACCTATAATATATTAGAGCCCAAAATAGCAATAGATTAATCACCTGTATGGTCATAGACATCATTAATAAAAAATCCTCTAAGATACAACCTCCACAGAGTTTTATTGCCAGAAGCAGTTCAGCTGCAAATATCTAGAATGCCAGAACATGGTAATATGGATTTTACATTTGTTGGCACAAACGTAATCAATTTGATGAGCAACTGATAAAAGAAAAGCATGTGCAAGAATAAAAGGAAAGCTTAACAAATTATGTGATGTCCCATTGATTTTTAATGCATTCATAGATAAATATAAAAGGAATTATAAGGTCTTGCCTCAGCTATTCCCTCAAGAAAGCAGAACTCTTGAAGCAAGCAGCATTTCAAAAGGAACTTTTATTGAGAGATAGTGATTGCAGAGAAAACAGGCAGGATTTAAATTTCCCCTGCGAAAACGTTAGGTTAAACTCCAACTGTGCAAAACCCCTCCCCACTGCCCAGTCCATGAGAGCCAATTCAGAGGTGCGAAAGTCTTGTGAGAACTCCGTGCTGACAAGATAATAAGTTGTTTTCAGGCACCACAACCTTGCTTTTCGGAGATGAAACAAAACAGATGGCCCCAGGCTCATCCCTCCCCCCTCCCATTTCCCAGGAAGATACATAAAAGCAAAAGAGGAACGAACTAAAATGGATACATCACAGAAAAGCCCCGAGATTGCCCCCCACACCAAAATGGCAGTGTCCTGATAAGGATCTATGGGGACCTGACATGCTCCCCCCCCAAAAAAGGAGAAATTTGCCTGGAGAAAATAGAAAATAATAACGAGAGAAGAGAGAAAAATGACCAGTTAGGTTTATCTGGGTAGAGAATGTGAATTGCTAAAGCAGTCTACGGGCTCTAACGTGCAGAATGGGACCTTTAGGCTCTGACCCTTGGCCGTGCCTCCTTCACCTCTCGCCTCTTGCCTCCACCCATTTGCCTCCAGCATTCTTCCTCAGCTGGCCTTCCCCCGCTCATTCTCCCTGGCCAATGGGCCCCTTGCCCTCTTCCCCATGCCCTTTGGCCTGGCCCTTTCGCCGAAGCAATCTTTGTCCTGAGCCTTTGTCTGTACAGGACAGATAGCTGCCAGCCAATCAGGTGGGTGGTAGGCAGAAGCCATGGTGCTGCAGGGGGCAGCATACAATGGGCAATCACAGGGGCTGTGTTGTGGGGCAGAAGGTGAACAGTGCTGAGACCCAGCTTCCAGTTTTGCACAGTTAGCACAACAGCCAAGGGATCGCAGGGCTCTGCACCCTATGGCTGATTTCTCTCTGTTTGGGGACCCTAAATGGGCCAAAAGCCACCCCGAAGAGGTGGCAAAGAAGGAGAGAAGCCCCGCTGGTCGTGGAAAGACGGCAGTCGATCCGGACATCCGGGGAAAGCTCTCCAGAAACCAGCAGAAGAAAGGCTAGCGTCATTCGTGAGTCTAGCCCAAGCTACATGCAGCCAAAGTCAAAAAGTACTAAATTAAGCGTGATCGTAAACAGCGTGATTGAACTGGGTAAGAATACTGATTCTCTCTCTTCTACCTGATTGATTTCCTGGAAAAAAAACCCCAGAAGTAAAAATCCTCCGATAGTGAGAGGGTGGGGGATTTCTGCTCCACCCTCCTCTAAACGGAAGCAGCGAATTAAATTTATGGGGAATAGAATTATATAGAAATGAAATCAATATAAGATTTAAACTTGGAAAGTGTG
Source organism: Azemiops feae (assembly GCA_023970755.1). Taxonomy (NCBI): domain Eukaryota; kingdom Metazoa; phylum Chordata; class Lepidosauria; order Squamata; family Viperidae; genus Azemiops; species Azemiops feae. Next base: position 1,884,688 of record JALGBA010000053.1, on the reverse strand, counting down.
AAATTGATGGATTATGTTATGATTCTCCTGGCAAAAGATTATTGATGGAAATAAATGGTAATTATTTGTTTTGAAAACTGAAAAATGAGCTGGTGCTGAGATCTAGTGGTGGATGAAAATACAGCCCAGAAAAAATGTATTATTTAACTAAACAAAGAACAGCTGCAATAAAAGAAAAGAAAACATTGTGGACTATCTACAAAGCGAGAACTATAAAACCTAGAAAAAAATTGACCTTCCTGGATTATAAATAGTTTTTAAACTGTGACTTTAAAGCAGGGCAGAGAAAAGAAAACTTTGATTTTTGGTCATTATGGAACATCAGAAGTCTGCAGAAAGAACATATCAAGAAAAAATAAATACTTTCCAGGAGGAAATGTATGTTATGTTACAACAAATACAAATTACATTAATTTCAAACCATGAGGAAATTAAAAATAAATTTGAAAACTTAATACATTCTCAATTTAACGTCACAACAAATAAATGATCAGAAAACAAAAAAAAGAGAGAGATCAAGTAAAGCAGACAACTGAACATAAACTAGTGGAAAGAAACTTAGAGATGGAATTTAATAACGGAAGGAACTGTGATGTAATCCAGATGGAGAAAAGCTTCCAGGAAATACTAGACATGGGAAAGATAACCTATACGTCAAGATTCCAAAAACTTGAGAGAAAAAAGGTGATGGGAGAAACTAAGAGAGAGAAAAAGAAAAAGATCTCTCAGGAATATTCTCACAAAAACACTCTAACTGGCTTATCTTTTGTACTGACAACAACATCTACAAAACTATGGGAAGATCTTGGGACTCAATGGGACATACTTATTAGGAAAAAATGTTTGGGGAAAAAAAAAAAGGGCTAAAGCCAGAATTAAGAGATTAGATGACGGGACTTGTTTGATGGAATACTTAAAGACTAAGCACTTGTTTGAAAACAGTTAAAGAAATAAAATTTTGAATACAAATGAATCTTAGCTTAGGGGGGATAGGCTCCTTAAGCAATACAGTATTTTTTGCCTATGATATGAGAAATACAAAAATGTTTGGGATTATTTATATGAGGGAAATGTACTAAATACTTAAATATAATAGATTTTGAAGACTTGAATATGCTTAAAAAAATGACACATTGATTATAAATGTACTCTAGTTTAAGAGGGATATATATATATATTAGACTATATTATTTCTGTCCTTTGTTCTTTCTGTTTCAAGTTATGAAAAATGTAAGTATTGGGATGGTTCATATGAGGAAAAAGCCTTCAATATATAAGTGTAATTAACTTTAAGAAAATTTTAACAGGTAAAAATGTTTTCTTTTGAATATTGAGGGGAAAATAAATTTAAATGAGAACTCTAAAAACAGGATCTATGATAAGGTGATCTATTCTAGATGATTAATTAGAAAAGAAGCTTAATAATGAGGTGGAGGATATTCGTAGATATTTGTTATCTTCTAAAACTATCAAGAAATGTATTAATTTAAGGTTGATAGAATATTATTGGAAGAAAAGAAAATCAAGGAAAGCTACTATGGAACTATAGAAGCTAACTGTTATTATTTGTAAATACAAACCCAGACAACACACTGTTTACCAGATATTGATGGTGATATGTAAAAAAACCAAAACCAATAAAACATTTTTTTAAAAAGGTGAACGGTGCTGGCGCAGCTTCTCCAATTGCAGGGGGCCCCCACACAGGCGAACGGTAGGGCTGGCACAGCTTCAGCGATTACAGGGGGTGCAGGCAAACAGCAGAGCTGGCACAGCTTCAGCGATTACAGGGGGGGTGTCGGTGAACGGCAGGGCCAGCACAGCTTCAGTGATTATGGGGGAGGCGCAGGTGAATGGCAGGGCTGGCACAGCTTCAGCGATTGTGAGGGGGAGCGGGTGGATGCACAGGGGAATGATGCTGGCACGGCTTCTGCTATTGCAGGGGGAGGGGCTGTGGGGTGGGGTGGCAGGCCAACTCCCCATTCTTTGTCAGGCCAGAGTGTCATTCGCCTGCGCTCCCCCCGTAATTACTGAAGCTGTGCTGGCCCTGCCGTTCATCTGCACCCCCCACAATTGTTGAAGCTGTGCCGGCCCTGCCGTTGGCCTGCATGCGCCTCCCTGCAACCGGAGAAGCTGCACCAGTGCCATTCACCTTCTGCCCCACAACACAGCCCCTGCATTCGCCCATCACACACTGCCCCCCTGCAGCACCATGGCTTCTGCCTGCCACTGACCCGATTGGCTGGAGGCTATTTGTCCCGTGCAGCCAAGGGCCAGGGGCAAAGGTGCCTGGTGAAAGGGCCAGACCGAAGGGCAGGGGTGGAGGGCAAGGTGCCCATTGGCCAGGGAGAATGGGCAAGGGATGGCCAGCTGAGGAGAAACTCTGGAGGAAAATGGACGAAGGCAAGAGGCAAGAGATGAAGGAGGCGTGGCCAAAGGTGGGAGCCTTTGTTTCTTGTGCACCCATTCATTTTGGGATGCGGGGAGGTCTTTCCATGCTATGAGATACAGGTAGTCCTCGACTTATGATTGTAATGGAGCCTGCCCATTCCACTCGTAACTTGAAAACTCGTAGAGTGAATCTCGTACCTCTAATGAGATCACTCCCTTGCTCGTTAAGATGCATGTGGCTTGTTAAGTGCACATGAGGTATCTCAGGGTGGGGAAGGCCATCGGGGGGCCTAGTGATGGAATAGGCCTCCCTGACCCACTAAGATATCTCATGCTTCCCCCTCCTTTCCTGCTGCGCCAGACTCACTTACCTTGAAAAGATCCGACTCCTCTCTCCTGCGGTTTCTGCCTTTGAGGGAGAGGAGACTCTATGGAAGCTCCTGGGTGCCTGTAATGCACAAGTTCAGGCACTGATCTGCTTTTGGAGAGAATGAGAGCCTGAACTCTCACGGTGTTTGCTCCCACCCCCAATTCCTTTTCGCCACTGCCGGAGCAATCTTCACCAGGACAGAGACCTTGGGGAAACTGGAAGCTCCGTCTGCATGCAAATGCATGCTTAGAAATGGAGCAAAACGCTCCGTTTCTCAAGTGCCCCACTGGCAGCCATGCGGAGCTTCCAGTCTCTATCATGTCTCCGTCTATATAAAAAGACAGGTTTGAGCACCTATGGGGCACTTGCTTCATTTTCAAATGCTCCATAGGCGCTGAAACACTTTTTATCCCAGTGGAGACCTGGCAGAGACTGGAAGCTCTGCGTGGTTGCCAGTATGCACTTAGAAACAGAGAAGGCTCTGTTTCCCAAGCGCCCCATTCCAGGCATATGGAGCTTGCAGTCTTTGTCAGGTTTCCATTTGGATAAAAAGTCAGTGCCATAGGTGTTGAAACATTTTTTATCCCAACGCTCTGGAGGCTTGTTTTCGCCAGGAAGGGGCTTGAGAAATGGCTTTTTCCGGCTTCCGGTTCCGGATCGAGGCACACGCAGTCACATGGAGAGCTCTGTCTCTCCACCGGCTGTTTTCCCTCCGCCGGTAGACCCTTAACCGGGTCGAAAGTCGCCCTGGAGGGGCGACCACCATTGAGGAGGCCCTCGGCGATGGGGGAAGGGCGGCAGCTCCTTCCTCGGTCTGAGCTAGCTCCTTAGGGCCGTCGGAGAAAAGATCGCCCAGTAAAATGGACGATCACTTCGCTGCGCCAGCCGAAAGCCAGAACAACTAAGCACAAAGAACCCCCGTGGAGAATCCGGGTGAGACCTTTCCTTCCCCCTCTTTCCCTAATTACTCTCCTGTAAAAAGCTTTTGAATTTGAATTACTTCCCTGCTGTGAGAGAGCAGCGTTTGGGCACAATTCCCAAAACAGCTTTGGGAATTGAAAAAAATAAAACAGCTAATTTTTTATTGACTATTCAACTCCTGGAATACTGAGAGAGCCTGAAAATATTTCTACTTTTGATTATTACTATTATAACTACGCTATTTACTATCTTGGAGAGGCCTTTCTTCTTTATTTTTTTTAATGTGAAAAACAAAAAATCTATTAACTTGGAAAGAAAGACCTTATAGCCTACTGAGGACATCTTGTGACGAAAAGTGTTACTGCAACTGCATATTTTTTTTTGCTGGAGGATGGCTTTGACCTTCAAAGGATGATAAGGGTAAAGATAACTTGAAACAGCTGGGTGGTGATTTTGTCTACTAAGAACTGGAGGTGAATATTTGTTGACTTTTACTAAATATAGCCTTCACTAAAAGATTAAAAGATCCTTTCACCACTGAGATGGAGGTACTTAACACACAGCTTGATTATGAGCTTATACTGGGAAAAATCTTGGAAGCCACGGAGGATACGAACTCTTACTTCCAAATTTTGATGGATCAAGTTATAAGTCAAAGAACAGTGGAGAAGGAGCAGAGAGGCTCCAAAGAGACCAGTGAGCAATATATACAACCTAAAGAGAAACCATACTTACAACTCAACTATGAACTTATACCGGGAGAAATTGTGGAAACTATGGAACAAATCAACTTTATACAACCCCAAATACAATTTTTGGAGAAGCTTGATGATCAAAGAATAACTTTAACTGAGATGCCTGAAGTGTCAACACCAATAGAGACTGACACCCAGATACAAGTTACTGAAAATTGTGATAAGGTGGATAATCAACTAGTAACTACAACATGGAATAAAACGGCTTCCACCATTCAAAGGCTACTAGAAGAAAGGGAAATACTGATTTTCTAATATTGTGGTTTGATGATGCAGGAACTTTATTATGGAAACTGGTGTGGCACAGAAAGAAACCTAGAGTTAGATTTAAAAATGTGTTTTAAAATTTCATTTAATGGGTTAAAAAGGCTTTAGAGATTTTGACTGATTTAATAACTAACGGAGTACGTGAATTCGGTAAGAGGATATCCTTTGTAATAATATTTTGTTTCAGATATGATAATTATTTGGAGAGGTAAACTTTACCTACTGGGCTAAAAAGACTTTTTATAGACATAGATTGATTGATAGAATATATATTTAAAATAGACAGAAATGTATATTTTGGACTGATATTTTTATTTTAAATAAGATAATTTGTAATAGAAGGAGAATAAGAGGGATTGGTGACAAGAGAAGAAATGGTATTAATGAATAAAACATAAGAATGTTATTGTGGGAATAATATATTCATTTCAGATATAATTATTATGTTAAAAAGGGAAATGAAGGATACCCAAAGTGTTAATAATATGTTTATTTAAGGCTAATTGGAATATGGTAACTGTAAATTAGTAAAGCCTAAAAACAGGATTTGGATCTTTATAATTGAAATGTGATTGATGTTTGATAGGATTGTTTCAAGTTTATTTAGAAATGTATTAATTTGAATATATAATACTATATGAGGGAAATAGAGAGGGAATCTTCAATGAATCAATTTGAGCTATATATCTGTGATTTTTCTTTTGGATGTTTGATATACCCATCTCCACGTTGTTTCCTAAGCACTTTGATGTAACCCTCCCACCCCTATAAAAATCCAATAAAATATATATATTTTTTTAAAAAAAGGCTTTTTCCAGCGAAAACAGAGGCCAGCTCGCTCCGGAAGCTTGTTTTCGCCAGGAAGGGGGTTGAGAAATGGCCTTTTCTGTTGAAAACAAGCTTCTGAGCCCTGGTGCTGGTGGAGTGAGGCAGGGATGGGCAGAGCAGACCCTTCCCCGTCTCCCCTCACTTCCCCAAAGCCTCCCTTCACTAACCTCCTTTCCAGCTCCATTCTCCGCCACTGCATGCAGGGCAACAAAAGAATGAACCAATGCCGTTTGTGGCCCAGGTGCATTGCTCGCTCACGTGCACCAGCCTTAGTTTGAGGGCAGGAATGAAGCCTTCAACTGAGCAGTGAGGCATTGTGGGGTCAGGTCCGTTGCACCCGCATCCAAGCTGGCAGCAGCGGCAACCACCTGAGCGGCCATCATCCCCCTCCCCAGCCAGCCAGTCACCCCGCCCGACCTCGTTCTTGCCTGGCCGGCCGGCTGACACAAATCCTCACCACTCTTCTCTTCATTATCATCCTCAATCATTGAGCAACAGCGGCTTGAGTTTCTCTGCTTTGAGTGAAAGGAAACGGAGGCGCAGAGCAGGATTACTCTCAATAAGGCTGGTGCACGCAGCGCACCTGGGTCTTCTTGAGAGCAATCCTGATCTGCTCCTCCGGTTTCTTCCTTTGGGAGGGAGCGGAAAAACTGAAGCTGCTGCTGCTCAAACACTTTTTATCCAAACACAGACCTGAGAGAGACTGGAGGTCCATGTGCCTGCAGTGGGGCACTTCAGAAATGGAAAGGAACACTCCATGTGACTGCTTGAAACTCTTTGTGACTCAGGTCTCCGTTCAGATGAAAGGTGTTTGAGAAGCAGGCTTGAGTTTGTCTGCTCCATCTGAGTGAAAGGAAATGGAGACGCAGAGCAGGATTGCTCTCAAGCCCAGCTCACTCCAGAGGCTTGTTTTTGCAGGATTGCTCTCAATAAGATGCAGCAGTTTGAGTTTCTCCACTCCATCCCGAAGGAAGAAACCGGAGGTGCAGAGCAGCATTGTTCTCAAGAAGATGCAGGTGCGCTGCGTGTGCCGGCCTTATTGAGAGCAATCTTGCTCTGCGCCTCCGTTTTCTTTCACTTGGAGCAGAGAAACTCAAGCTGCTGCCACTCAATGAGTGAGGATGATGATGATGAAAAGAGTGGTGAGGATTTGTGCCAGCCGGCCGGCCAGGCAAGGACTAGGGCGTGGTGGCTGGCTGGCTGGCTGGGGAGGGGGATCATGGCTGCTCAGGTGTTTGCCGTTGTTGCCGGCTTGGATACGGGTGCAAGGGACTGGCCCCGCAATGCCTCCCCACTCGGTTGAAGGCTTTGTTCTTACCCTCAAACTAAAGCGCACGTGAGCAAGCAGCGCACCTGGGCCATGGACGGCATTGGTTCATGCGCCTGGCCGACTCTGATTCTATGCTTTGCCCCATAGGCATACAAACAAAGCAAACACTTCCCCCCCCCCCGAGAATGGAAGCTTCCGGGGGCCATGATCTCTTTTGCAGAGAATTTGTGTTTGAACTCACATGATATTACGGCACCCAGGAGCTTTCATTTCCAAACCAACTTGCCTCTCCCTCAAAGAGAAAGAAACCACAGCAGAGAGGACACAGATTTTGCAAGGTAAGTGAGTCCGGTGTGGCAAGAAGAGAGGGAGAAGCAGTTGTGGGGAGCAGGGAAAGGAATAGGGTGAATATTGCAGAGCCTCTGCGGTCGCTCGTAAAGATGAATGACTGCTGTGGTGCTGCAATAGTCGTAATGTTGGGATTTACTCGTAAACACTAGGGAGCGCTGATCACCTAACCTCAAACGAGCGTTAAGTGAATGCTCGTAACTCAGGAATTACTTGTATTGTGTTTGTCCATGGTGTTTTTCTGGAGTCAAGGATTTCCTTAATTTCAAAGTATTGTTCACCCTTGATCATAATGGGTTGCGGTGTAGGGGAACCCGCTGGCCGTAAAAGTGAGTGTGACCGTTCCGACAGAGACTAATAAAGCAGAACTCCAAGGCTTGCAAATTCCTCAAAGAACATGTTTATTAGTTACAAAGCATCAGCACGGTCAAAAGTGAAACCAAGACTGAATACACAAGTAACAATTTCCCACCCATAAAACTATGCAAGCAACTACGTTCCCCAATATGATTATTTGGTGGGCTTTTTATGCAATGCCCAGTCCCTAGTCTCGGGAGCAGCCGATGACCTTGGTTCCCATGGGACAGAAGATTATTTTGACTAGTGAAGCACCTGGGCAACCCCCCTCCCTCCCTTCTATGTGGCAATCTAGAATGAGAAGAAAAAATGGCTGCAGCCATGCTCATTTGTAGAGTTGACAGTCAGCCCCTCTCAAAAAGAGTCTCCTGTAGGGGAAACAAAAAGGTTAAGCATTTTCTCGAGGTTTGTGAGGATATTTATCATAAAACGTTTTTATTAATCTGTCCGCTTTCACATTGGTACATTTCACTCATGTAGCTTCTGACGGGATAGCCTTTCCACTGAACGAGGTACTGTAACTTTCCCTTGTATAACCTAGAATCAAGAATTCATTTTATTTCATAATGTGTCTCCCCCTCTACCACTACTGGACCCGATGGCTTCTTTGGAATAGGTCTTAAAGAAGATTCAGACACAGATTTCAACAGACTACAATGAAACACAGGGTGGACTTTTCCCAACAGTCGTGGAAGTTTCAATTCCACTGTAACAGTGTTTTATGATTTTTGTGATGGGAAAAGGACCAAGGAACTTTGGCCCCAATTTTCTGCTGGGTAACTTTAATCTTAAATATTTCGTTGAAAGATAAACCAATTGCCCAACATAAAAAGATTTTTAAGGGGAGCGTCGTTTGTCTGCCTGCTCCTTGTAAACCTCGGTAGCCTTGGTCAGTGCTTTCTTCACATTCACCCAAACCCCCTGGAAAGATGTCACCCATTGATCCAAAGTCTGCGAAGTAGGAGGCTCCTGGGGGGTACTCAGGCATAGGCATAAAATCTCGACCCGTTACTATTTTAAATGGGGTGAATCCAGTGCTACTGTGCACAGTATTGTTGTAGGCAACCTCTGTGAAAGACAGGAGGTCAGCCCAATTAGTCTGCTGGTAATTAACATAACATCTGAGGTACTGTTCCACCATTGCGTTAGCTTTTTCAGCAGCTCCATTTGTACTCGGATGAAAAGCCGACGAAAGCCCTTGAGTTGACCCAATGAGTTTTAACAAACTCCCTCCAGAACTTTGCAGTAAACTGGACCCCCCTGTCAGAAATAATCCACTTCGGGACTTCCGGTTCCGGTTTGCAACGCAGGCGGTCACGCAAAGAGTTCTCTCTCTTCGCCGGCCGGTTTCCCCCCGCCGGTAGACCCAGGACAGGGTTGAAAGTTGCCCTGGAGGGGCGACCACTGCTGAGGAGGACACTCGTCGACTGCAGAGGGAACGGCAGCACCCTCTGCTGTCCGAGACAGCTCCTTTGGGCCGACGGGGAAAAGATCTAGCTGCTCCAGCCGAAAGTCACAAGAACAACTAAGTGAAAAGAACCACCGTGGAAGATCCGGGTGAGACCTTTCCTTCCCTCTCTGTACCCTAATTACCTCCCTGTGAAAAGCGTCTGGAATTATTTCCCTACTTTAAGAGAGCGGGATTTGGATACTTGGGAAAATGAGCTCTGAGAAAAATAATTAATTTTTACTATTTGAGTTGCTGGATTTCGGGGATCCTGAAAAAAAATAGTTCCTGTAAAGATGGATTTTCTTTCTCTCTGCCTGTCTGTCTTTAGCTTAAGTGGAAGCCTTTAGGGAGGGGGGTGGGGTGTTTTTTTTTCCTCCCCCCCTTCTGTACATAAGCGCGGTTTAAGCTATTTTATTTGAACTTATTTCTTTAAAGATATTTTTCTACATTTAGAAAAGCCATTTTAATTGTATTGTTTATTTTAAAACTTTTTTTTCTTCATTCTGGGCTGTCTTTTGCTGCTTGAAGCTTTGGCAACAAAGTATCTGTTCTAAGCTGAGAACTTTCGCTTCCCTTTGTCTGGTGTTTATTCAGTTTAACAACTTGGCTCTACGCCCAGACACTTGGCTGTACGCCCAGACATTCCTATCTGACTTTGAAACCAGCTGAAAGAAGTTTTTTTTTCTTTTTCTTTTCCTTTTCTCTCTTCCATTATTTTAACTTGACTTCACAGTACAAATTATATATCTCAGATATATGGACCTTCTCTTTTTCTTGGATTACAAACATTTCTATGGAGAATTGACTTTTAAGGCACCTCTTTTTTATCACTATTCTTTTTCCTTTGTGAAGATACTATAAATTGGATTACAATTGGATATTTTTTTATAATATTGACTTTGGTTTTTTTTCTTTTTCCTCCTTATCCTGCTTGGCCTTTTTGCTTTTTTTTATTTTTGTTTGGATATTATATTTTATAATATCCCTATTATAGAATTTTTATTGTTGTATTTACCCTCCAAGCTGAACCTTCACCAAAAAACTAAGATTATTCTATTATTGAAATGGAGTTTTACCCACAGCTTGGCTATGGACTTATACTAGAAAAAATTTTGGAACTTAAAGAACAAAGGATTTTGAGAATGAACATTAAAGATGATGCTCCAGAACTAAAAATTGAATCCCAAACTTTGACTGATCAATTTATAGACCAAGGAACAACAGAGGAAGAACAGATCAACCCCAAAGAGGATGGCATGCAACTACATGCACAACTTAACGAGACGGAGGAAATATATCCACAATCTATTGATAAACGGATGCTGGGAAGAATTCACGAATTTACTGAACAAGTGAATGCTAGAATAAATGCTTTTATTACAAAACTTCAAATTGACTTTCAGATTCCAACTGACTACCCCACAATTCAAACAATAAAAGAAGAACAAATCAACATAGAGGAAGATATCATACAATCTCATATACAAATTATTGAGAACCTCGATGACCAAAGGCGGATTTCAATTAAAACACCTACAATGCCAAAAGCAACAGGAATTGATTTGCAAATACGAGGCATCGAGAACTGTGACAACATGGATAATCAACAAGTAACTACCACATTGAACAAGATTGACTATACAGTGCAGACAATATTGGAAAAAAGAGAAGAGAAATATGATCAGACTGAATTGTTGAGAAATATGTACAATCAAATATTAAGATTTGATGATTTAGAGGCTCTTTTATGGAAACCTGCTTGGCACAAAAAGAAAGCTAGAATTAGGTTTAAAAATGAGAGTTAAAATGTTATCTGATGGGTTAAAAAGGCTTTTAGAGATTTTGACTGAGTTAATACTATTGAGATGAAAATTATTGATTTGACTATGGTTGGGAAATGTAATATGGAAAAGGTGGTAAACAAGAAGTTAATAGAAGAAGAAATAGAATATAGACGTGAAATGAAATAAGAAGGTGTTTTTTGGAATAATATGTTTTTTTATAGGTACAATGATTTTGATAGGATTTAAACTTTATGTAATGAGTTAAAAAGGGTTTTTAAAGATATGGATTGATTTATAAAATATATATTTGCAATACAGTAGATTAAGAAATAGAATGCAATTGGGAAGTATAAATAGAATGGTTGGAATAATATGTACATTTTAGAAACAATTTATACTTTATGAAATAAGGGAAATTGGATACCCGAAGTGTAAACTATGTGTTTATTTAAGGTTAAATTGGAACATGGTAATTCTAAGTTAGTTAAGCTTGAAAACAGGATTTGGCCGGATATAGGTGAAATATTATTGATATTTTTTTCTGATTGACTAAATTTTATTTAGAAATGTATTAATTTGATTATGTTATATCAATTGAGGGAAATAAAGAGGGAACTTTTAAAGAATTAACTGGAATTATATATGTATGATTATGTTTCTCCCTTTCCTTTATGGATGATTGATTTCCCTATCTCCACGATGATTCTTAAGCACTTTGATGTAAAACAAAACAAAAAACCAATAAAACTTGTTTTAAAAAAAAAAGAAATAATCCCCTTCGGTGCTCCATGGAGTTGATATATGTTTTTCAAAAACATCTTGGTAAGCTTCTGGGAAGTGGGAAGTCCTGAGCAAGCGATGAATTATGCTTGTTTGGAAAATAGATCAATTACAGTCCATATTACAGTGTTTCCCTTGCTCTCAGGCAACTCTACTATAAAGTCCATGGCTATCTCTTCCCAAGGCTCAGCCACTTGTTGCAGCAATGCTGGAGGCTTCCCAGGACGTCTTTTCATTGCAGCGCAGGTAATACAGCTCCTTACATAACTTTCAATGTCTCTTTTCATCCCTGGCCACCAGAATTGTCTCCACACTAAATGCAACATTTTCAGGAACCCAAAATGATCTGCCTGCTTTGCACCATGACTCCGCTGAAGGGCTTGGAGTCTAAGGCCATCTGGGAGGTATAACTTAGAGCAGGGGTAGGCAACCTTGGCTCTTTTATGACTCGTGGACTTCAACTCCCAGAATTCCTGAGCCAGCCATGCTGAGGGGAAAGGGAGAGGTTTCCAAGCTGAGCCATGCTGGCTCAGGAATTCTGGGAGTTGAAGTCCACGAGTCATAAAAGAGCCAAGGTTGCCTACCTCTGACTTAGAGCCTTTCCAGGCTAGTCCTCCCCTAAGGGTTCTAATAGATTTGTTGTCTTTGAACCAGGTGTCAGTCTCTAATTGCTCCTTAAGTTCTTTCAGTAAGCGATCGTCAGGACCAGCAGGTGATCCTTGTGTTTGTGATCTAGTTGTTATTTGAAAAGCAGACTGTGGCAGGGGAATAATGGAGTTGATTACTTTCTCCCGGTGACTTTTGAACTGGGGCATTCTAGACAAGGTGTCAGCCAAAAAAGTCTTACTCCCTGGGAAATACTTTAAGGTGAAGTTAAAATGGTTGACGTATTGAGCCCACCGGACCTGTTTCGGGGATAATTTGCAGGGGGGGTTCATAGCTTCCAAATTTTTATGATCAGTCCATACTTCAAAAGGTATCCTCCCCCCTTCCAAAAAATGATGCCAGGTTAGTAATGCCTATCGCACTGCAAAAGCCTCCTTCTCCCAAACTGCCCACCTCCTTTCCTTGTTGGTTAGCTTCTGGGAAGTGTAAGCACAGGGTTGTAACTCCCCCCAGTAATTTTTTTTTTTTGTAAGAAAACAGCCACGTCACTTGCATCTGTTTGAATGATGAATTGCTTTTCAGGATCAGGGTGCTTGAGAACAGTTTCAGTTGCAAAGTCTTTTTAGTTCTCAATGCTGCTTGACATTCTAGGGACCATGGCAATGGCTGACAAGGTCAGGGTTTCTCCCCCCCTTCCCTGTTTTCAATAAGTTGGTTATTGGCATGGCTATCTTTGCGAAAGAGAGGATAAATTGGCGGTAAAAGTTAGCAAACCCCAGAAAGCTTTGAAGTTGTTTACGGGTGCGAGGGGGTTGCCATTCCAATACAGCTTTCACTTTTGCAGGATCCATTTCTATCCCCTCATCTGAAATTCAGTACTCTAGATCAGGGCTTTTCAACCGGTGGTACGCGTACCACTTGTGGTACATTAACGAGTGGCAGGTGGTATGCAGCCCTGCCTAGCCAAGTGTAGTGGGGGAGGGAAAGAGCCAGCGCAGGCAAGGACTTACTGTGAAAGAGTCCTCTGGAGCTGCACATTGGCTGGGGCAGACAAAGGCTGGCTCACACTCCCTCATGAGAAAGGAGGAAGGGGGCGGAGACAGGAGAGGCTATAAAAGGAGGCAGTTTGGACGGGAGAGGGAGAGAGAGAAAAAGAAGCAGCCTTGGGAGGAGGCAGAGTCAGCTCTAGCTGCACCGAAGGAGGAGGGTGGGGGGGGGGAGAGAGGAGAGGAGATCAAGCAGGCCGGCCGGCCATGAGCCGATCTACAACTGCTGTGGCAGCCACCTGTGCTGGCAGCAGCAAACAGACAAGAAATGCAGTGGGGGAGGGGTCACCCTCCAAGAGAAATGAAAAAAGGCAGCAATGGCTGGAGGTGAGGCACGAGGGAGGGAGATGGAGAGTGGAAGGATTCTTATGTCCTTTTGTGACTTTGAAGTTCTGGGATTTGTGCAATGGGGGCTTTGTGTTCTTAAGGAGTGTTTGGCAATTTCTATTTGGCTGATGGCTGATGTCTCATGTTAGCTTCTATTGCTCTCCTATTGTTAGCTGTAAGTTTTGCTGCAAGGGATTTTCAAGTAGCCAGTAACTAATTCTTAAAGGGGAATGTGCCTTTTTAAGCTAGTTCACTCAGCAGTTTGTCTTTTCTGTCTCTGGAGGCTTTTCCTTGTTTGATGAATATATGGAAGAGAGAAAATATGGTGTTTTTTTTTCAAATTCTTCCTTCAGAAGGAGGTGGGCATGAGAAAGAGGGAGGCAGGGAAGGAGGGAGGGAGGGAACTTAGCACTTGGCCACTAGCAGCCCTGCCATTGACTTTGCTTGTCAAAAGGTTGCAAAAGGGCATCACATGACCCTGGGACACTGACCATCATAAATATGAATCAGTTGCCAAGCATCCAAATATAAATCACATGACCCTGGGCATGCTGCAATGGTCATAAGTGTGAAAAATGGTCATAAGTCATTTCAGTGCAATTGCAACTTTGAACAGGGGTGTGGTTTTTTTGGTCATCAAGTTTTTGACACCTTGCTAGGTGGTACTCGAATATTGCCATATCCTAAAAGTGGTACAATCGGTAAAAAGGTTGAAAAGCCCTGCTCTAGATAGTCAAGACATGTCTGTTGAAACTCACATTTAGAAAGCTTTGCATACAGTTTAGCCTTCAGCAGTTTCTTCAGCACTTCACAGACCAATTTAATGTGCTCTTCTATAGTTTCAGTGTAAATGAGAATGTCATCAAGATAAACCAAAACCCCCTTATACAGAGGATCACGGAGCACCTGGTTGATTAACTGCATAAATACAGAAGGAGCTCCTTGTAGTCCAAAAGGCATCACTTTAAATTGAAGCTTCCCAGGTGGCAAATGAAGGCAGTTTTCCATTCGTCCTCTTTCTTAATCCGGACTTAGTAATAAGCATCCCTTAAATCCAACTTTGTAAAAACTTCCCCCTTTGCCAGGTGGGCTAACATGTCCTTCATTAAGGGGAGGGGGTACATGTTCTCTAGGCTGACAGTGTTCAATCTTTTAAAATCTACGCATAACCACAGCAACCCATCTTTCTTTTCTTTGAACAATACACAAGATTTTGCTGGTTGGATGAAGCCCCGGGCCAGGTTCTTATCAATGTACTCCCTTAACTTTTTCATCTCTCTGGGCGTCATTGAGTACATTCTTGGTTTTGGGAACTTGGCCCTAGGTAAGATTTCGATAGCAGTCCGTACCTTAACTGTGTATCTTCACATGCATGGATAATGTTCACCTCTCCATTTAATTGTAAGCTTATACTCGTTTCCAATACTGCAGAAAATTTCTCTTTTGTGCTTTTTCAATTAGTGCTCTATAGTTATTTCATTTTTGGACTGCTAATGAGATGGACATTGCAAACTGTGCTTTACATACACAGTATATGTATCAAAGTTGCAAATATATTGTGATCTCAAATATTAGATGCACACTAATGCTGTACAATTTCTGTTATTTTTAAATAAGGCATTAATCATTCTTGTGATAAAACAGAAGCATCACACAGTAATAAATCTTAGCACATGACCCGAAAAACTGCAACAGGTATAGTAAATTTTTATTGTCCCAAATTTATATGCATTTTAATAGATGCTTTAAAATACCAAGCACCTTATTGGTTAGAGTACTTCTTACACAATACAACCAAAACATGTTTATAACACCTAGTAGCATATAGCATCTACACTTTAAGTGTATGTACAAATTCAACAAAATATCTACATATAAAAGCTTACTTAAAATTAAACTTGATGCAAGTTATGAAAAACCAATTTATTGGCAAATGAAACTGAGCATTCCTTCAACCATAGGTTGTTATATAACATTTTATATTTGGAGGTAAACTTTTTCAATAATATTCTCTCTGTGTGTGTGTGTTTGTGTGTGTGTGTGTGTGTTTATGAGAGGGAATTTGCAATTAATAGATGGGGCCATTTAAATAAAATTAAACTTAGCATTTATTAAATGAGTTAACTGTTTTGTAGCATTCTATACCCTGTTTCATGCCAAGTACTCTGCTAAAAGCTATATTCTGGTTTTCTGACTGAGAGATAAATGTGCTATTGTAAGGATGCTGTATTAGCATATTATTTTGAGAATAGCTGTACCTATATTAGCAAAATATACAAATGCAGCATTTTTGTATAAATCACATAAGATTATGAAAATGCAAGTTGTATTTTATAGTTCATATTCATAAATAAAGACATCTCAATGAGTTTTAATACAAATACAAACTATTCCTAATCAAACCAACATATCTGGGTATTTGAAAGTGATTGAATTAACTTTGGCAATTAATCACACACTGTTAAGCCAACTGAGTTGGACAAAATACATTGGGAATATTCCTGCTAGTACTCTTTCTGCATTTGTTTGGTGTTTGCTTAAATGTTACCTTATTTACCATGTTCAGAAAACTTCCTGCTGGATAATGCCAGTTATAGTACATAATGAAATGCACATTATTTGAAGGTACTGAATATATTTTGCCATGTATATTTTTGGACTTTTTATAATTTGAAATTTTTACATCCATAAGTGTACAACTTCAAAATGAATTAAAACAAAAGAAAACATAAAACCCAATGTGTAGTATATTTTAAAAAATAGAACACTGTGGTGCAGTAATACTTCGTAATTAAAAAGCCTATAAAATAAGAAAAGCAAAAAGCAGGTATCAGAATCTCAGTTACCATCAGGAAATGTGTCATACTTAGTCATTTTCAATTATATACTGGATATCCTGTTCCTGTCTTGCAAGAGACATAATGACATTAAACTAGACATTGTCACTAATTTCACAACAATGTCCACAAAGACAGTGAAATTCTATATAATACTACTATAACACTCTGACAATGGGAATGGACTTGAGGGATTTAATTGAAGGCTGTTTAACAAATTATGAAAAATCATTTTCACTGGCATAATTGATTTTTTAGAGATATATGCAAGACTTTGCATGCATTATACTGCATTTCAGTATTAACTGATGTTCCTCATCTTAACATCTTTATAAACAAATGCTGTGTAAAATGCTTCAAGTTTTGCATTCTGATTTAGATTTACTTTTGTTATAAATTCTAACAATTTCATCTATATGAAATTATAAAAAAACCCACTTCAATATTTAGAATATTTGTCTCTTTTCTTATCTGTAATTTGGGGAACAAATGTATGATGTAGATGTTGATATGGAACACTTTTTTTAATTAGACAAATGAATTCATTGCATTAACTGGGGAAGGAGCTTCAGAACTTTCATTTCCTTCTGCAGGTTCTTTCTCTTTTTTACCACTGTATTGTCCAATAAAGGAGCCATCCTCATTGAACTGGCCATTGACTCCTTCTCCATAATCAACTAAACTATCATCACTGTCTTCCTTTTTCACAGTCCTGTCTGAGGGTGACCTGCTTCCTTTTTTCAGAGGCTTGTGATCATCCACATCACTGAAAAAAATAAAGGAGCCATCTTTTAGAAACAAGTACAGCAAATATACTTTCTATAGTTAACTAAGAAATAAATGATGCATCCTGATTTTTGGCAACATTTAGTTATTACATGATAAACACAAATTAATAGAGTGCAATTGGCATGAATATACGGTACAATCATGGTTTAAACACAAGAAGCTTCCAGTAGCAGAAACCATTTTTCCCCACTGTACAACGGTTTCGGCTCCAAATTTTGCACCAGAATAAAAAAATTGCAAGCATTAGATATGGCCTTTCGGTCTTCAAATATAAGAGTTATGGTGTGCATTGAAATTAGTTTGTTAAATTTCTTAATTTTAAATTCCTACATATGAATGAGAAATGAACTTGATTATATGAAAACACTGATTCCTTCATTAGGAAAATATAATAAATAATATGTTCTGTTTGAAGTAATTTGTTATGTTACACATACCAGGTTTGAAATATTTAACCTTACCTTTTAAGAGACCTATATATTTCATTAAAAGGGTACAGAAGAAACAAATGAAAATAGCCTAAAAAGAAAAGCAGACTCTATATCCTGATAGTGATCAGTATTTAATTGAACCATTTAAATATTTCTACAGAATGAATAAATATTTTTATAAACAGCTGTTGCCAGGTATAGATAAAGCACAGATGTTATCTAATGTCACTGGAAAAAGTGCACAATTATATAATATATATATATATTGCTGCTCTGCTGAAATGATAACAAATGAAAATGCATAAACATTGCAGCTCCCAATTTTAATAATTAGCTATGCAAAAATTGCTAATAATGTGTCATTCAGGCACACCTTACTCTAAAAAAAGTAATACAAAAGAAATATGCTTGCTAACCTCTTTCGCTACTCAACTTGCCATAGAAACAGGACCTTGGAAGAAACAGGATTTTTAAGAAGCCGTCTACGGACCATGAGAACCAAGGTCACAAAAGCAGGTGTCTGATGGAGAAGTGGACCGTTCTTATAACAAACCAAAGAAATGTGATTGGGCAACGTGAACACTTGGTGGGTGGGGGTTAAGGAAAGCTATTGTTAACTAATCAGTTTTTTGCACGGGAAACTTTGATTTTGCTTCTTCAGTAGAGATGTGTATTCAATAAAGTTTATCTCAAAGTCATAGAATTTCCTCAATGTTGAATTTGCTAGTCGGATGGTTGACAGCTGCCTTGGTTACATTATTTTAACAAAGATACAATTGTACACTACCTTAACAATGTAGGATTCATTTATATAGAAATGGATTTCTTGCTATTTTATATACTGAGCTAGATATATTGTGAATTTATTTTAAAAATCAGTACGTCATGGATTTTTTTCTGTTTATGGTACTATAGAGACACAGACTTCAACACTATCTGGTAATAAATCAATTCTAAGTGTATCAATTAAACCTTGTGAATATTTGAGTGGTTTTGCCAAAACTTGATACCTTTATTTTCTTTCTATTTCTGTAAAAAAATGCACACTATTGTCTATGGTAGGACTATCTTTTTTTACCTGGTAGCATTCCTTGGTTGAAATCTTTAGGGTTAATATATATAACACTTTTATGATAATCATGGTCAACCCAACTAAGTATGTGTAGTGTTCTGTTCGCACAAGCAGAC
The DNA here is from genome assembly GCA_023970755.1 of Azemiops feae. Lineage (NCBI taxonomy): Eukaryota > Metazoa > Chordata > Lepidosauria > Squamata > Viperidae > Azemiops > Azemiops feae. The sequence continues at coordinate 1,865,943 of JALGBA010000053.1, read as the reverse complement.
ATTTGAGACGAGGCAGTTCACAACAAATGATGTCTTTTTATTGGTACACTCACTGAACAGAAGCAAGTGAATAATGGCAACAAGCCCTTTTATACTCCCCGTGCAAGGGGATGCTCAACAAATGATTGCAGGCTATTCTCCCGCCTCGCGCATGCGCGCGAGGCTGGAGACAGCCTGTCTGGGTCCCGGGCAGACACGTGGTCTGTCCGGGTCTCTGCAACCGTTCTGGTCTCTGCAACCTTTCTGCAGACTTCCTGAGCCTTGCTGAATGACTCAGCAAGGCCCAGGACACAACACCCCTCCCCCCTTGGATTAAACAACACTGTCCATGTTGTTTAACAGCGCAAGGTCGACATCAGACCGGCAACACGCCATGCGGTCACCCTGATTCCTGGCAACCTGTTTCCCATACGGTTCCGTGGTATCCACGTCCTTTCACTTTTTGACAATATTAGCACCGCAGGGACCTCACATATTCATTCAAATATTTAGGAGGACCCTTAACCCTCTCAGATCTCTGTGGAGCCAGATTAGGTACAGGTGTGATGGTAGGTGTGGGAGTTTTGATAGGTGCCTGGAGAGCCTACTCCCGGTTTGCGCAAAACAAACCAGGACTTTGTCGCCCAGAAGACTCAGGCGTTCCCTCTGACTGCTGACTGGCTGGAACTGCTAGACCCAAACCAGAGTTCCTTGGTGGGGTCGAGTTCCCCGAGTCCCTTGGTGGGGTGGAGTTCCCCAAAAGTCCTCGGGACTCCTCTTGGGAACACTGTCCCTCGAGCCCAAGGCCAGCAGCAGGAGTACCCTGAGTAGCCGATTTACGGCCATTTGCCCTAAACCAGGGACCTCTGCCAGAGTCAGGAGCCGCCTCCATGGCAAGACCCCCTGAGTCTATGCCAGAGTCAGGAGCCGCCTCCATGGCAAGACCCCCATCTGGAGCATTTTGATGAGCGCCCTCGTGGAGAGACTGTGGTCCACAATCGTAATTGGGGTCCCCCTCCCCCCCCAAGAGCGGAGCCAGGGGAGGAAACGTGGCCAGGAAGCCTCCAGCGCAGTTGGTCAATGTGGTGTCGAAGCACACGACCATCCTCTAAGGCCACTTCGTAGGACAGTGGCCCAGAGACCCTACAGATTACAGCAGGTACCCAGAGATGCCCATGCCCATAGTTTCTGGCCCAAACCGGGTCACCCACTTGAAGTCTCCTAGGTGCCCACGGTTGCGACACCTGTGAAGCCACCCGGTCTGGGTGCAGCCTGTTCAGCTTCGTAATAACTCTGCGACCCCAGTGGAGTTCAGCTGGGCTCTTTCCTGTAGCTGTGCATGGTGTGGTGCAGTGTGCAAGGAGAAAATCAGCTAACCTGTGGTGCCAAGGTCCTTGAGTGATTCTCTTTAATGCATCCTTTGTGGTGCGCACCATGCGTTCAGCCTGACCGTTGGTGGCAGGGTGAAAAGGAGCAGACGTGGCATGCCGGATCATGTTGGCTTGGAGAAATGCCTGAAACTCAGAAGAAGTAAATTGGGGACCATTGTCTGATACTAAAACATCAGGAAGACCATGGGAAGCGAAGATTCCTCTGAGCACCTGGATGGTCCTGGCAGTAGTAGTGGAGGATACAGGAACGACCTCTAGCCACTTGGAATGGCTATCCACAAGGAGGAGGAAGAATTGCCCCTGAAAGGGCGCAGCATAGTCTATATGGACGCGTGACCACGGAGTGAGTGTCTCCTCCCACCTATGTACCGGGGCCTGGGGCATTTCTGGCCGTGATTGCTGGCACACTTGACACCTATGAACCTGGGCCTCGATGTCCTTATCGAGTCCAGGCCACCAAAGATGACTGCGCGCAAGCGCCTTCATTCTCACTATTCCCGGATGTCCCTCATGAAGAGAGAGCAAGACTCTAGTCCTCAATGAGGCTGGGATGACTACTCGGCTGCCCCACAGAATACACGCCTTGAACGTAGACAATTCATGCTTCCTACGCCAGAAGCTTTGAAAATCTGTACCAGGACACGTGTCAGGCCATCCTGACAACACGCATGTCAGCATGCGTGCAAGCGTGTGATCAGTGGCAGTTTCAGCAGCCACATCCCTAGCATTGAGGGGAGATTCAGGTAAGTCCTGAATAGATAGAATGTGTACAGCAGGAGCAGGGTCTGCCTCAATTTGTTTAAGAGGTAACCTATTCAGGCCATCAGCGTGGCCCATTTCAGTACCTGGTTTGTGAACCAGGGTATAATCATAAGCTGCTAAGAAAATAGACCATCTCAGCATTCTAGGAGATATTATCTGAGGAGTTTGTTTATTGGTTGTAAACAACCCCAGCAAAGGCTTGTGGTCAGTATAGACCGTGAAATGGCAGCCATACAAGAAATCATGAAATATCTTGATGCCTGATATTATTGCCAAGGCTTCCCTGTCAATCTGTGCGTAATTACGCTCTGCAGATGAGAGGGTTCTAGAATAGTAGGCCACAGGGACCTGAGTTCCATCTGCCTGGAGATGGCTTAACACTGCTCCTACCCCATAAGGGGAAGCATCACATGCGATGCACACAGGCAATTGCTCATTGAAGTGAGCCAATACAGCATTGGAGGATAGCAAAGCCTTGACTTCTTTAAAAGCCTTTTCATGGACCTTTGTCCATGCCCATGGAGCCTGCTTGTCCAAGAGCCGGTGTAGCGGCTCAGCCACAGCAGCCTTGTGGGGGAGAAATGGTAAAAATTAAGGAGGCCTAGAAAAGCCTGAAGTTCAGTTTTTGACTGGGGACTAGGGGCCAGTCGAATGGCCTGGAATTTGGACTCTGCGGGGTGGATGCCTTCTGCATCAATACGAAACCCTAGAAATTCGGTGGAGGTTACACCTATTTTGCATTTGTCTTGCTGCAACTTCAGCCCTGCTTGGCAGAAATGCAGCAAGACAGCTCTCAGCCTTTCAGCCAAGTTCCCAGATGACTCTCCTGCAATGAGGACGTCATCAAAGTAGGGGCAGATCCCCGGAATACCCCTGAGTGTTCGCTCCATCACCCCTTGAAAGATGCCTGGGGCTACATTGACCCCAAACTGCAGCCTCTTTACCTTAAAAGCCCCTCTGTGAGTGACTATAGTTTGTGCCTCAGCTGTTGCCTCATCAACAGGTAACTGTTGATATGCCTGAGCTAAGTCAAGCTTAGCAAAAAGTTTCCCCCCTTTTAGTGAGGCCAGAATGTGGCTCACCACAGGCACTGGGTATGCGTGTTGCTGCAAGGCTTTATTCAGAGTGCATTTATAGTCTGCACTATGGGGGTTTCCCATGGACTAGAGTCCACAGGTTCAAGAATGCCTTGTTGGAGCAATTTGTCCAACTCAGCATCAATTTTGCTCTTTAGGGCAAAAGGCACCCTCCTTGACTTAACCCTAATGGGTGTAATGTTTGGATCCAATTTTAACGTAATGGGAGGCCCTTTGTATGAGCCAAGTTCTGGGCTGAATACATCAGCAAACTCCCTACAGACTCCTGTAAGGCTGGCTGTTTGCAGATGATTCAGACCAGTCACCTGGATCCCAAGTGCCTCGAACCAATCGAGTCCTATAAGACTCGTTCGATCACCCCCAACAACCACCACATCCAAGAATCCATTGAAATCCTTACGCTGCACTCTGAGCATGGCCTCCCCCTTCATGCTGACTCGCGAATTCTGAAAATCCGTGAGGATGAGATTGGAGGGCCTGAGTTTCACTCGTGAGCCACTCCTGGAGCAAACCTTGTTAAAGGTGTCCACAGAAATAATGGAAAGAGCGGACCCTGTGTCCAGCTCCATTGCCAGGGGAACTCCCTGCAACTGTACATCAATGCGCAGCTTTTTCTTAAGGGGCCGGTGAACCCCTGTTTTAAACACCCCCCTACGGGACGTGCAGAAGCCCACCCTGTTTTGGCTGGGGACCTTGGTACCTTTCAGAGGCAATTCAGGGGACCTATTCTTTTGACGACCCATGCAGGCTGATGCGATGTGGCCTTGCCTACCACATGCTCGGCAGACAGCAGAACGGAAACGGCAGTAGGCCCTCCTGTGGTGACCCCCACAGCCGAAACAACGAAGGGATGCAGGCGGCGGCCCTCTGCGTTCCTGCAGTCTTTTCTCCGCCGACGGTTGAAGTCTGTTACCTCTTCCTCCTCGGAGTCTTCTCCGGAGGCCTCTCGCACGGCTTCTTGGTGGACGGGGACGGCCGCTGGAGTATTCTTTGTTGACCACAAGGCCTTCACTGCGCCGCCGGCTGCTTCTTCTGCTGCAATTTCTCTTAAGGCATCTTGGAACGTGACATCAGCCTTTGCAAACAGCTTCTGCTGCATCTCGCACCTTCGCAACCCGCAAACAAGTCTATCTCAGAGCCTTTCCTCCAGATCTTGAAACGCACATGGTCTAGCGGCCTGCCTCAGAGCCGTGACGAAGTCTGCAGCTGATTCTCCGGGCCGCTGGTCCCACTGCTCGAACTGGTGCCTCCAAGCTATTACTGATAGCTTGGACTTGAAATGCTCGCGCAGCATTTTCTTGAGATCTGCATACGCGATCGATTCCAAAGGTGCTGGGGCGACAAGATTCTCGGCAATTTCAAACGTTTCTTGCCCACAGACACACAACAAGGTAGCCGCTTTCAGGCCATCTTCCTGGGTTTTGTTCACCCGAAAATAGTTCTCAACGCAAGCTGCATACGAGCTCCAGCGTTCCAGGTGTGAAGTGTCGAATTCACCGAGACGACCCATTTTGGACATCTTCGTGAACGACGGCCTCGTCGACGTCTCTCACCGCAAGGAAGGAGAAGGGGTCCCATGAAGCCAAGCCCACCTCCAGCGTATGCGTACTGGCAGGCGGTTGCTCCTTCTGGACGCCGCGCTTCTCTTCTCATTCAGGCCTTAGGTGAGTAGGCCTATCTTCTTGTTGTAGGCTTCCAAACAGCGAATCCCACCTTTGTCGCCAATGTTCTGTTCGCACAAGCAGACATTTGAGACGAGGCAGTTCACAACAAATGATGTCTTTTTATTGGTACACTCACTGAACAGAAGCAAGTGAACAATGGCAACAAGCCCTTTTATACTCCCTGTGCAAGGTGATGCTCAACCAATGATTGCAGGCTATTTTCCCGCCTCGCGCATGCGCGCAAGGCTGGAGACAGCCTGTCTGGGTCCCGGGCAGACACGTGGTCTGTCCGGGTCTCTGCAACCTTTCTGCAGACTTCCTGAGCCTTGCTGAATGACTCAGCAAGGCCCAGGACACAACATGTAGTATACATTAATCTTTCTTTACTGTACATGCACATATTACAACTTTAACCCACTGTATCTATACTGGCAAATATAGTTCTCTGATATGATTCCCGTTATTATATTTAATTTTTTCCCCTTTACCTCTGGATTCTTACAATCCTCCCCAACAGCAACTTTAAGTGATATGAAATTGATGGCAGGTGTGTCACACAGTTATATACAATGATTGTCACAAAAATGTAAGTCTTGGAACTTATGTGATGCTATTTTTGTGGACCTGTTATTTCCTCCCAGTTAAGTCTTCCATTAGGTTGATTATTTCTGATTTTTAGATCTTCTCTTTTCTAACTTCCAAAAGCACTTTATCTATATTTTGTAAAGCTTAAATTCATCTTTAGGACACTAGATTCAAAGACCACAAAGGAATCAGGAATAATAATATAATGTATTCACATTTTCCATCTCTTTTCCAGTTTAAATCATTCAAAAGGGTAACCAATATTAACTCCCTGCTAATTCCTGGAAAAAGGAACCTTCATCTAGAATCTCCAAAATGTCAGCATCTCTCTCTTCTCCACAAGCTTGACTAAAGATGGAATATTGGAAAATAGCTGATATATATTTAAATCAGCCAAGTCCAGGTGTTAGCCCTTATGCAAGGAATTCATCACTGTTTAAACGTAGTCAGAAATTCTTCCAGCAAAATAGGAGTGATGAACAGAATCCTTTGAGGTTCTAATAAGCCAATTTGGGAAAGGATCTTACAGACAAGTAATGACACCAATAAAATGAAGAAAATATGTATTCTCTCAGGGCACAAATAACAAAACTGATTTAAATCAAAGTTAGTAGGAGGTACAATGGACATGTAAGTTTACCATTACGCAGTATTGGCCTCAATCCTAGCAAACCTCTGAAAACCTGTATGAACAAATAACCCTGCAAACTGTTCCTAGTGGAGCTCAGATGGAATTACTCAAGACCTGAAAAGTTCCCTTGGACACATCTATTCAGCTACAACGAGGCAGGAAATCTATCTTTTTTCTTCAGACATTGCTGCATCATTGCCTTTATGATGATGCTCGCCTGTCCCCAATTCTGGACATGTACCATAGATGCTTAAGTCATTTGCTTTCATGTTCCAATGTTAGCCTGGAGCATTAGACAGCTCAACATTAAAGGGAAACTATGGAGAATAATTAAAATTCTGAGCACTCCATGTCAAAGTAGCTCCAAATGAATGTTTAAATTCCCCAGCATCAACAGTGTTGGCATTTCCAAAATCACTTCTATGATCATCTGTATTGGCTCAGGCATTCTGTAGAACAGTTTCTATATAAATAAAATCCCTCTCTTCACTGTCTATTCAGAAAGAGGCACATATGTAATACATAACATTTGTGTGATGTTGTCATAAATCTATTACTGTTCACTCCCCATGCCCTCCTCAAATCTTCATGCATTCTTCTAGATTTTTTTCCAGACCATAGAATTAATATCATTGTATAGGCATACAGAAATATGGTTTTACATATCTGTAAATACAATGGCACAAAATATGATAATAAACTCTTATGTTTAGTAATAGAAAATATTTAGAGTTTGTTAAAATTGGAATGTATCTTGAAAAAATGAATATAAAGAATACAAATTGTTTTAATTTAGCATATGCTTCATTTAATGATTTGAAATAATGTGTAACATTATTAATTCAGATTGTATTTTTAGGTGTTATTAGAGAGTATAGGATTTTTTATTTCAAAGACATTTGTTTTATAAAATTTTCTTCCATTCTTATTTCTTTTAGGCTTGTTTTACAAGTTACCCATATTTATAATCTAAACAATAAAAAACATGTACATGTTTAGTTGCATTGTTTCTATGATTTCCTACCTATAAGCTATTAATGATGCAGCTTCTAATATCTATATAATTAAGAAACACACAAAAACAAAAGTGCAGATTTACACACGTGCACCTGCACATAGGTGTGGACAGTAGTGTGAGTTTACAGTTAACAGCACATGCAAAAATCTCTTAGAAAAACAGGGTTTCTTTCTTTTTGCACACTCTTTAAAAAACTAAATTAACATTGCAGAGGACTATAATAAATGTTTAGGAAGATTACCCAGAGAAACCTCTTCAGCAGAAAGGGACACATTTAAGTGCTGTGATTGTAAAGATTTGTTAAGCTTTGATAAATTTAGTATCCATTGACACTGAGAAACAGAGACTAGGAAAGAAAAGGGGCAAAACAGTGCTTCAGTTAAAAAAAGCTGAAGAATAGAATAGAATAGAATAGAATAGAATAGAATAGAATAGAATAGAATAGAATAGAATAGAATAGAATAGAGCTGGAAGGGACCTTGGAGGTCTTCTAGTCCACCCCCCCCCGCCCGCTCAAGCAGGAGAACCTATACCATCTCAGACAAGTGACTGTCCAGTTTCTTCTTAAAACCCTCCAATGGTGGAGCACTGATTTCTTATAACAAGTTTTATTGGGTTTTTTTTTTTGGTTTTACATCAAAGTGCTTAAGAATCATCATGGAGATAGGGTAATCAATCATCCATAGAAGAAAGGGAGAAACATAATCATACATATATAGTTCAAGTTCATTCTTTAAAAGTTCCCTCTATTTCCCTCAATTGATATAACATAATCGAATTAGTACACTTCTAAATAGAATTTAGTCAATCAGAAAAAAATATCAATAATATTTCACCTATATCAAGTCAAATCCTGTTTTCAAGCTTAACTAACTTACAATTACCATGTTCCAATTTAGCCTTAAATAAACACATAGTTTACACTTCGGGTATCCAATTTCCCTTATTTTGTAAAATATAAATTGTTTCTAAAATGTACATATTATTCCAACCATTCTATTTATACTTCCCAATTAGATTCTATTTCTTATTCTACTCTATTTCAAATATATACTTTATAAATCAATCCATATCTTTAAAAAACTTTTTAACTCATTACATAAAGTTTAAATCCTATCAAAGTCATTGTACCTATAAAAAAAACATATTATTCCACAAAACACCTTCTTATTTCATTTCAGGTCTGTATTCTATTTCTTCTTCTATTAACTTTTTGTTTACCACCTTTTCCATATTACATTTCCCAACCATAGTCAAATCAATAATTTTCATCTCAGTAGTATTAACTCAGTCAAAATCTCTAAAAGCCTTTTTAACACATCAGATAACATTTTAACTCTCATTTTTAAACCTAATTCTAGCTTTCTTTTTGTGCCAAGCAGGTTTCCATAAAAGAGCCTCTAAATCATCAAATCTTAATATTTGATTGTACATATTTCTCAACAATTCAGTCTGATCATATTTCTCTTCTCTTTTTTCCAATATTGTCTGCACTGTATAGTCAATCTTGTTCAATGTGGTAGTTACTTGTTGATTATCCATGTTGTCACAGTTCTCAATGCCTCGTATTTGCAAATCAATTCCTGTTGCTTTTGGCATTGTAGGTGTTTTAATTGAAATCCGCCTTTGGTCATCGAGGTTCTCAATAATTTGTATATGAGATATGATATCTTCCTCTATGTTGATTTGTTCCTCTTCTATTATTGTTTGAATTGTAGGGTAGTCAGTTGGAATCTGGAAGTCAATTTGAAGTTTTGTAATAAAAGCATTTATTCTAGCATTCACTTGTTCAGTAAATTCGTGAATTCTTCCCAGCATCCGTTTATCAATAGATTGTGGATATATTTCCTCCGTCTCGTTAAGTTGTGCATGTAGTTGCATGCTGGCCTCTTTGGGGTTGATCTGTTCTTCCTCTGTTGTTCCTTGGTCTATAAATTGATCAGTCAAAGTTTGAGATTCAATTTTTAGTTCTGGAGCATCATCTTTAATGTTCATTCTAAATTGTTCTTTAAGTTCCAAATTTTTTTCTAGTATAAGTCCATAGCCAAGCTGTGGGTAAAATTCCATTTCAATAATAGAATAATCTTAGTTTTTTGGTGAAGATTCAGCTTGGAAGGTAAATACAACAATAAAAATTCTATAATAGGGATATTATAAAATATAATATCCAAACAGAAATAAAAAAGAGCAAAAAGGCCAAGCAAGACAAGGAGGAAAAAGCAGAAAAAAACCAAAGTCAGTATTATAAAAAAATATCCAATTTGTAATCCAGAATAGTAATAAAAAAAAGGTGCCTTACAAACAATTCTTATGTTTGTAATCCAAGCAAAAGAAAAGATCCATATATCTGAGATATATAATTTGTACTGTAAAGTCAAGTTAAAATAATGGGAGAAAGAAAAGGGAAAAAAAACCTTCTTTCAGCTGGTTTCAAAACAGATAAGAATGTCTGGGCGTACAGCCAAGTGTCTGGGCATAGAGCCAAGTTGTTAAACTGAATAAACACCAGACAAAGGGAAGCGAAAGTTCTCAGCTTAGAACAGATACTTTGTTGCCAAAGCTTCAAGCAGCAAAAGACAGCCCAGAATGCAGGAAAAAAGTTTTAAAATAAACAATACAGTTAAAATGGTTTTTCTAAACGTAGAAAAATATCTTTAAAGAAGTAAATTCAAATAAAATAGCTTAAACCACGCTTATGTACAGAAGGGGGGGAGGAAGAAAAACACTCCACCCCCCTCCCTAAAGGCTTCCACTTAAGCTCAAGAGAAGCAGGCAAAGAAAAAGAAAATCCATCTTCACAGGAAAGATTTTTTCAGGATCCCCGAAATCCAGCAACTCAAATAGTCAGTAAAAATTAATTATTTTTCTCAGAGCTCGTTTTCCCAAGTATCCAAATGCCGCTGGAGCAGCTAGATCTTTTTCCCGTCGGCCCAAAGGAGCTGTCTCGGATCGCGGAGGGTGCTGCCGCTCCCTCCGCAATCGACGAGTATCCTCCTCAGCGGTAGTTGCCCCTCCAGGGTGACTTTCGACCCTGTCCAGGGTCTACCGGCGGGGGGAAACCAGCAGGCGAAGAGAGAAGACTCTTCGCACGACTGCCTGCACTGCAAACCGGAACCGGAAGTTCAGAGCACCCACGATTTCTGAAGGCAAGCTCCCACGATTTCTGAAGGCAAGCTGTTCCTTTTATAGTTTCTATAATTATAGTTTCTATAATTCTGTAATTTCTATAATTCCAAGTGAATGAAGAAAGAATGCAGCTATCTTAAAGAGAGTCACCAGGATTAAAGAAGAATCTATGTACCACAAACTCAAGAAAAAAATCTGAGCTCTTATGGCTGGTTCTTGAGTAGGAGACACTCAAGTAAGTAACCTCCCATTATTACAGTATAGCAAAGCCCAAGTATCTTGCTTGTCTGTAGAAGACTGGTGAGAGTACAGGGAAGATGGACTCGGGGGAAGGAGTACAGATAGTCCCCGAGGTACAAGCCTAATAGAGCCTGCCCATTAGGCTCATAATCGTCAAATGAATCAGACTCAATAATTGAATAAAATGGGTCGTTAAATGAACAAAGATTTGACTTATTATTTCCTCCAATGGCTGCCTGAACTGAGAGACATTTTCCACCGCTGCTGCAGGCTGTTTCCGGCCGCAAATCAGCTGTTTCAGGTTTCAGGAACTACAGTATTGTAAATTGTCTCCCAAGCAGGCAGAGCAGGCTTTTAAAAAAAAAACAACAACCCATTTTTTGCTAGGCAGCTCAAGCTTCTTCAGAGGGGGTGTGTGTGGAGAACTCTCCAAATTGCAGTTGCCACTAAAGTAAGTAGCTTTAGCGTCTCCAGGCAGGCATGCAGAGGGAGATGGGGGGGGGGAGTTTACAGAACTGTCAGCTTGCAACAGTAACTGAGATGGAAGTGACCTTGAGGTCATCTAGTCTAACCCACTGCTTTCACAAGAGAGTACAGTACTGTACTGTATTTCTGATAAATGCCTATCCAGTCTCTTCCTAAAAGCCTCCAGTGAGGGAACACCCACAACTTCTGGAGGCAATTTAAATTTAAAACCTTTGGGGAAAAAAAAACACTGCCCCTGATCAGCACAAGCCTCTCCAGGCAAAATCCAAAATGGGGTGGGAGGGATTTCCTTCCAGTAAGGGGTCAGCAGAGTCTCTGGTGAGTCTGTGCTAGTACCATACAGTACTACAGAACAGGGCTTTTCAACCTTTTCACCGATTATAACAGTTTTAGGATATGGCAATATTCGAGTACCACCTAGCAAGGTGTCAAAAACTTGCTGACCAAAAAAAAAAAAACCTGTTCAAAGTTGCAATTGCACTGAAATGACTTATGACCATTTTTTCACACTTATGACCATTGCAGCATGCCCAGGGTCATGTGATTTATATTTGGATGCTTGGCAACTGATTCATATTTATGATGGTCACAGTGTCCCAGGGTCATGTGATCCCCTTTTGCAACCTTTTGACAAGCAAAGTCAATGGTAGAGCTGCTGGTGGCCAAGTGCTAAGGTAGGACTTCCCTCCCTCCCTCTTTCTCATGCCCACCTCCTTCTGAAGGAAGAATTTGAACACCCCCCCCCCCATATTTTCTCTCTTCCATATATTCATCAAACAAGGAAAAGCCTCCAGAGACAGAAAAGACAAGCTGCTGAGTGAACTAGCTTAAAAAGGCATATTCCCCTTTAAGAATTAGCTACTGGCAAGAAAGGAGCCAACAGCCGGCACTTAAGGAAGAAAAAAAAATGTAGTAAGTACTGGCTGCGGGCTAAGGCAGCCTCCCCAAATGGCTCCATTCATAAGTAAAGGAATCTACAGGCAAAATCCATTCAGGAGAAAAATACTTCAAAATCCCTTGCAGCAAAACTTACAGCTAACAATAGCAGAGCAATAGAAGCTAACAGGAGACATCAGTCTTCAGCCAAATAGAAATAGCCAAACACTCCTTAAGAACACAAAGCCCCCATTGCACAAATCCCAGAACTTCAAAGTCACAAAAGCACATAAGAATCCTTCCACTCTCCATCTCCCTCCCTCCCTCCATGCCTCACCTCCAGCCATTGCTGCCTTTTTTCATTCCTCTTGGAGGGCGACCCCTTCCCCACTGCATTTCTTGCCTGTTTGCTGCTGCCAACACAGGTGGCTGCCACAGCAGTTGTAGATCGGCTCATGGCCGGCCGGCCTGCTTGATCTCCTCTCATCTCCTCTCCCCCCCACCCTCCTCCTCCTCCTTCTTTCCCTTGGTGCAGCTAGAGCTGACTCCACCTCCTCCCAAGGCTGCTGCTTTTTCTCTCTCTCCCTCTGCCGCCCAAACTGCCTCCTTTTATAGCCTCTCCTGTCTCCGCCCCCCTCCTCCTCCTCCTTTCTCATGGGGGAGGGTGAGCCAGAAGTGAGCCTGGGGCCTTTATGCAAAGCTCCAGACCAGAGGACTCTCTCACAGTAAGTCCTTGCCTGCGCTGGCTCTTTCCCTCCCCCACTACACTTGGCTAGGCAAGGCTGCATACCACCTGCCACTCGTTAATGTACCACAAGTGGTACGCGTACCACAGGTTGAAAAGCCCTGCTATAGAATAACAAAAAAGAATATTTTAAAATACTTACAGAAGTAAGTACTGTAGTCCTCAAGCCCAGCAAGCAGCAGATCTTCCATGCAGCTCCAGGAAAACAGAAACAAACAGTCGGTGCCGGCTGCAAAAATCACCGGATCTTGTTTGGCCATGTGACCAGCCCCCTCCCCCCCCCAAAAAAAACCACTTCCGGCTTCTCGTAGGCCGGAACAGGCCCAGGCAAGTCACAGAGTTAAAATGGCCACCGCAGCAGCCAAGACTAAATCCAAGTCACATGGCTACAGAGGATTGTTTTTGATCACAATTTTGAATTTCTAATGTAAGTACCCTTTCTGAATAACCTCATTTTTGTGAAATCTCACTAAATGAACGCTTGTATCTGGGGGATTACCCGTATATTCTCTTCTATAAAGGATTAATGCTGCACAGAAACACACTCCTGCATTCCTTTCTGTGGAATTGTTGTAAGTGAATGTTTTACCACACTTTCAAGAGTTACATTGTCTTCATAATTAGTATAAATAGGGCAGTAAAATACCGACTCCTTTGCAACTGTCCTTAAGGCAATAAAAGAGATTATATAAATTTTAGCTGGACTTTTTGTCTTTTAATACTTGGTGCAACAACATTTTGATCTCATCATCAGAAATCTGTATTATCACCATTTTTTCCTGTAGCATAGCATCAGGTTAATATAAAAGGAGGATCCCATGCACAAGGAACCCTTCTTTTTATATTGTGTTGCGTACAGGTAGTCCTCGACTTACAACAGTTTGTTTAGTGACATTTCAAAGTTACAATGGCACTGAAAAAAATGACTTACGACCATTTTTCAGTTATGACCGTTGCAGCATCCCCATCATGTGATCAAAATTCAGATGCTTGGCAACTGGTTCATATTTATGACCGTTGCTGTCTCCCAAGGTCATGTGATCACCTTTTGTGACCTTCTGACAAGCAGTCAATGGGGAAGCCAGATTCACTTAACAACAGGGTTACTAAGTTATCAACTGCAGTGATTCACTTAACAATGGTGGCAAGAAAGGTCGTAATGTAGTAGAATCTCCCGATTTAGATGCAGAAGACAAGACCATGAAGGGTTGGAGAAACAGGTTTATTTGCGCAAAGATTCAGAGCATTAGCATGGCAAATTCTGAACCCCGGGTTACGCTCAGGGTGTCACTTTTATACAACCTGTCACCCTCGCTTCGCCCACGGGGTGACTTCTTATCTACCTTTAACACAGCAAAAGAAGAAGTTTATATCAACTTGAACATGACAGAAAAGGAGAAGTACATGTAACTGGGCGTCTTACCACATCTACGGACGTTATCTTACACCATCTGTTACTTTCAGTTGCCACTTCTTGGAATATGTTTCATAACAGGGCTTATCTAGCACATAGGTCATTACAATTAGCACGTAAATAATATGTGTCCAAAGCTTGCGGTATATGACTTCTGCTAAGTTGAATTATTATTTTTCATGGTACTTTTCCATCTACCTCAGTAAAATGGAGCAAAACTCACGTAAGAAATGTCTCACTTAACAACAGAAATTTGGGACTCAATTGTGGTTGTAAATCGAGGACTACCTGTATCTCCTGATCCCCGGTAATGCAAAAATCAGTGGTACTGCTTCAGCTTCTATCTAGAAGATCAAGTTAAGATTAAGTCCATGTTAACTGGAAAGCAAGTCCCAGTAAATTTGGAACAATATTCTGACTATGAACAAGACTAAATACAGTTAATACATACTTTAAAATACTTGGAATGAGTCCACTGAGCAAAATGGAACTTACTCAATTACTTATACCTAGTTAATATAATATTTAAATTTACTAATTTGTTTTATAATTGTTTTGTAGAAAAATTCTGAAATACTATGCAGTTTTAAATGGCACAGGCAAAAACCAAAAGCTAAAACACATAACCAAATAAAAAACACCATTAAAATGCCTTATGTGAGAAGTGCATCCATTCTGCTTGAGTGATTAAATAATTTTTTCTACAAAATATTCCAAAGGAAAGATTAAATTAGTGCATTCAAAGTGCCACCTTGATCATTTCAAATGGACACCTATACTCTTCTATGATATTTAACTATTTTTCTGAACTGTAGAAAATAAACTTCTTACTACCTCAAGATGGCATATTCTTTCTCCTTCACAATGCTGAAATTTCAGAAGCTAAGTGTGGTTGTTACATTTCAAATAAATAAAAGAGGGTAGATATTTTCCATAAATAGCCTAGGAGTGCACACTGAAGTATGGAATATTAGAAAAAATATCTTCATTGTTGTTAAGACACAGATTATAGAACACAGAACAAAGATTTTAAAGAGTAATACATTAAAATACTAAATATTTTTTTTTATCATTTATAGTAACACTTTATAACATTGGAGTTTTTGCTACATTTACTACATTTTATTCTTGATTTATTCATTTTGGAGGCTTTTCTTAAACATCAATAATCTTTATAAAATTAAAATGCCTGTTACATATCCTTATTTCTTCTATAGTTAATGCATTCTAATAATAACAATAATAAAGTTGGAAGGGACCTTGGAGGTCATCTAGTCTAACCCCCTGCTCAGGCAGGAAACCCTATACCATTTCAGACAAATGGCTGTCCAGTCTCTTCTTAAAAACTTCCAGTATAGGAGCATTCACCGCTTCTGGAGGCAGGTTGTTCCACTGGTTAATTGTTCTAACTGTTAGGAAGTTTCCCCTTAGTTCTAGGTTGCTCCTCTCCTTGATTAGTTTCCATCTGTTGCTTCTTGTCCTGCCTTCAGGCGCTTTGGAAAATAGCTTGACTCCCTCTTCTTTGTGGCAGCCCCTGAGACATTGGAACACTGCTATCATGTCCCCCTTCGTCCTTCTCTTCATTAAACTAGATATACCCAATTCCAGCAACCATTCCTTATATGTTTTAGACTTCAGTCACCTAATCATCTTTGTTGCTCTTCTCTGTACTCTTTCTAGAGTCTCAACATCTGTTTTACATCATGGTGACCAAAACTGGATGCAGTATTCCAAGTGTGGCCTTACCAAGGCCTTGTAAAGTGGTATTAATAGTTCACGTGATCTTGATTCTATTCCTCTGTTAATGCAGTCTAGCACTGTGTTGGCTTTTTTGGCAGCTGCAGCACACTGCTCGCTCATATTTAAGTGATTGTCCACTAGGACTCCAAGATCCCTCTTACAGTTACTACTATTGAGCAAAGTACTACCTATACTATACCTGTACATTTGGGGTTTTTTGCCTAAATGTAGAACCTTACTTTTTTCACCATTGAATTTCATTTTGTTAGATAGCGCCCAGTGTTCAAGTCTGTCCAGATCCTCCTATCTTCTGGAGTGTTGGCTATTCCTGCCAGCTTGGTGTCATCTGCAAATTTGATGAGTTTCCTATCTATCCGAATCATTGATGAAGATGTTGAAGAGCACTGGGCCCAGAACAGAGCCCTGGGGCACCCCACTACACACTTCCCTCCATGTAGATGCAGT
Organism: Azemiops feae; assembly: GCA_023970755.1. Classification (NCBI taxonomy): domain Eukaryota; kingdom Metazoa; phylum Chordata; class Lepidosauria; order Squamata; family Viperidae; genus Azemiops; species Azemiops feae. The sequence goes on along the minus strand of JALGBA010000053.1, from coordinate 1,849,724 downwards.
TCCATCGAGGACCACATGCTGAGTACGGCCAGTCAGCCAGCTATGAATCCATCTGGTGGTGATGCTCTCTAACCCACATTTTTTCTATCTTATCAGGTAGTAGGTTGTGATCTACTTTATCAAATGCCTTACTGAAGTCCAAGTAAATTATACCCACAGCATTCCTCTGGTCCACTAATTTTGTCACTTGGTCAAAGAATGCAATAAGATTTGTCTGGCATGATCTGTTTTTAACAAACCTATGTTGGCTTTTAGTAATGACTTTGTTTGCCTCTAGGTGTTCGCTGATTCGTTGTTTGATTATCTTTTCCAGAATCTTCCCCGGTATTGAGGTCAGGCTGATAGGTCTGTCGTTTCCTGGATCTATTTTTCCCCTTTTTTGAAGATGGGAACTACATCAGCTCTTTTTCAGTCCTCTGGTAGTTCCCCAGTGCTCCAGGATCTTTGAAAAATATAGTTCTCAGTGGTTCAGAGATTACATCTGCCAGTTCCTTGAGAACCTTGGGTTATAATCCATCTGGTCCTGGTGATTTGAACTCGTCTAGGCTGGACAGGTGCTCACTTACCATTTTCTTGCCTATCTTAACTTGTGTTTCTAATCTGTTTTTTATGGTACTATTTTTGATAGGTTGGACTGTTTTTTCCCTTTATGGAAAGACAGATGCAAAAAACGAGTTAAATAGTTCTGCTTTCTCCCTGTTGCTTGCCACCTTCTTGCCACTTTCCCCCACTAATGGACCAATCATTTCCTTAACTTTTTTCTTGTTTTTTACATGTTGAAAGAAGTTTGTTTTGTTATTTTTGACTTTGGTCGTAAGCCTTAGTTCATTTTGAGCCTTAGCTTTCCTCACTTCATCTTTGCAGGCACGGGCTATTTGCTGATATTCTGTCTTAGTTATGTGCACCTCTTTCCACTTTTTATACTTGTCCTTTTTATCTTTCAAGAGAGTTCTTTATGCAGCCATGCTGGTTTCTTTTGAGAGCTGTTATTTTTCTTCTTTGTTGGTATTGTGCTGGACTAGGCTTTTATTATCTCACTTTTCAAAATTTCTTCTTGAGTTGTTTCCCCCTTGAGGATTCTCATCCATGGAATCCTTCCCAAGCTCTCTCTATGTTTATTGAAATTAGCTCTCTTAAAGTCCAAGACTCTAGTTTGACTGTGTTCTATTGCTTGTGCTTCCAGAATGTTGAATTCCAATAGTGCATGATCACTTCCCCCAAGGTTCCTGTGGCTTTAACACCTTCTATAATTTCATCTCTGTTAATGAGGATTAGATCCAATATGGCTAATCCCCTAGTTCCCTTCTCTACTTTTTGGGAGACAAAGTTGTCTGCTAGGTTTGTCAGGAATCTGTTAGATCTTCCACTTGGTGCAGAGTTTGTCTCCCAGTTGATGTCAGGGCAATTAAAGTCTTCCATTACTATTCTGATGTGCTTCCTACATACCTTAGTTAGCTGACTAGCAAAAAGTTCATCTATTTCCTCTATTTGGTTGGGTGGCCTATAGTATACACCTATGGCAATGTCATTCCCCCCCCCCTTATATTGACCCAAATGCATTCAAGACAGTTTTCATCATTGATGTGCTCTATATATTCTGAAAGTTTTGAAACTAAGATCAATACTAAATAAATCCTTTAAAATGTAGTATATTTTAAATCCTTCTCTCCCTGTCACATGATTAAGAAGACTTATCAAAATAACAAGTAAAATATATATTTGAGCACATATATTGGTTTTCCTTGTAAGATGAGAAAATTATAATATGAAATTCAATCAAGTATTTGTTCTTTGCTTTGCTTTGTTTTGATTAAACTAACATTATTGTTAAACAATTATCTCATATAGGAAATATGATATATTATGTCCCCTAGTTAAATTATTCTCATGTTTTCTTTATTTCTCTAGGTTTCATGAAATAAATAGCAAACGTGAAAGTAATAGATACTTTATAGATAGCCCTCGACTTAAGGTTGCAACTGGAACCAGATTTCTGGTCATAAATCATTACAATCCTAAATCAAGGATTACCTTTATAGTGAAAAGGTGGTTATGGAAAGCATAAGTAAACTAAAACTAAAATATTTTTAAAAATGTATAAATAAAGTTCATCAACCCATTTAACAAATTCAAATTAAACTTTACCATATCTTTCCAATTATATTTTATTACTTGCTAATATTCTTTTTATTTCAGGGATAGGCAGATATAATAAAACCTTAAAAAGTCAAAGAGTTATATATGCACCTTTTATAATTTAGTAGCTAATGGATAATTTGCCCAGTGGTTTCATGTAGATGTTGAATAGGATTGGGGATAGAATCAAGCTCCGAGGCACTCTATACAGTATAAGAGGAGGCTTAAGCCTGCTAGCAACACTGATTGGAACTGGTAGGAAGATCCACCTTATTTTAAGTCCTCCAAAGATCATCCACAAATGCAACCAATACTGTCTTGGTATGTGTCAAACTCACTAGGTAGATCAGACAAGGATTCAACTGCACAAGAAGGCTAAAGCTAGTCTTTTATTGAGAGGGGCTCTATCTACCCATTTCATATTCATATGAATTAGGGAAATGTCTGAGCCTCTTCTGCAGATTTTCTGCTTGTTGTACACTCAAGCTATGCTTTTCTGCTTGTCACCTACCTCCATCCTCTTTATTCTCTAGATTATTATAACCCAGCCTGAAAAGAGTCTGGATCATTTGCTTTCTCCTGATTACCCAAGAAGCTATGCAGTATCACTTCTCAACAACTGTCCCCCAAAAGGAAAGATTGGAAACTGGATTAAAATTGTCCAGTACTATTGAACAAGGATGACTTCTTGAGGAGGGGATGGACCATAACTTCCTTCAAACAGGTGGGACTACCCTATCCTTCAAAGAAACTTTCTCCACTGTTTGAACCCAATTATTTCCCAACTTGACTTATGCTACTCCATGCTACTGTTACAAATAGCAGCATATATGCATTTATTTTATAATTTCACCATATTAAAAAGGAAATGTTTACTAATATTATAATTTTTTAAAAAGCAAAATAACCTTGAAATCTCATGTTAAAATTGAAGATGACAATTCCTTCCTTGATACTGTGAGCCACTGGTTGCAGTATTCACATATTGCGCTAAGCCATAATATTATTTTCCTGTTTGTGACAGAATGTTATTGTGAACCTAGCCGATGATGATTTATTCAGCAAACCAGTGTTAAACAAATCAAGCTGGGTAAATATCTAGCATGAAATCTTGGGCTACAATGGATCAAAATACATCATGTCATCAGATTCTACAACCCCTCCCCCCAAAAAAGCTAGTAAATGCTATTTAGTTCTTGAACTTGAAAAATAATACTTAAAAGTATCACCATGTGTTATATCTTAAGGTTTCAATTTACAATTGGAAGATGTATGTATCAGAGACAAACAATGTATGGCTTCTCTAGTGATCCAATATGGGGGAAGGGATATGATCAAGCAAAAAAATACTGAAACACAGTATTTTGACATGGCATAGCAGCGAGATGTGGTACCAAGGCAACATAGGTCTTGGAAACTTGCTTTTACTGCTAAGCCATCTGATTATGGGTAGTCCTTCCTTACCTTCCATTCATTCAGTAACCATTTTAAATTACACTAATCTGAAAAAATGGTCTTATGACCTGTGAACAAAGTTATAGCTGTTGTAGTACCTCCGTGGTCATGCAATCAAAAATTGGGTTCTTGGCAGCCTGCCTGCATTTATAACCTCAGGGGCATTGCAGCTGCCCCCCACCCCCATCTACACTTTTGGCTGCCTTGCAGTGGCAGCAGCGCTAGGACTGCGCTGAAGTAGTGTCTCAGGGTGTTCAGCAATCTCAATCAGCCAACTGCCACCAACCCAAGGCTCTACTTACAGTAAGACCTGCTTCCACTGACAAATGCTGCTTCAAGCCCCATACCATCCATAAATCCTTAATTTCCCCTACTGCCCTGCACTCCACAGAATATGCCGGGACCCAATTACCTTTGCTGTTTTTCTCTAGTTGCTGACAGTCATGTCCAGCTTGTATGAGGCAGCTACTAGCTCAGACATTACACCAGCACAGTTACTGTACTATAATTCCATATAGCTGCTATGAAAAACAACAAATGTTGTCCAACACAAATGCAATCTATCCATAACCCTAAGATTTTTTTCTTCTTTCTTTCCCCCTGTTATTGTGGTTTTCATGTATTATGGGGAAATTGATATATTTTTATGTATTAAAGCTGGTCTATGATTGTGATGAAGTTTATGTTACTAATCTCAGACTATCAATCAACCTATTTCTCCTCTGACCATTTAAAAGAGATGGAATTACAATTTTAGTAGTCTAAGATGTCTGTCTTCCCCATTAGACCATTTAGACATTGCTTTGGCAAAAACAAGGTCTGCTTCAATAAATATTGCATTTTTATTGCATGGGAAATGGTTCTTAAGTAATGGAAAAAAGTTCAAAATACTGGAACTCTTGGGAAAAATTGTAAGAAAATAAAGAGGTTTTTTTTCCAGTCAAATTTAATTTTCCAATTTAATCTACAGTTCTGGGATTTCCTAGTGATAGGTCATTCAAATACTAAAGAGGACTGACATTGCTTTAAGGAATCAGCCAGGGTCAGCCAGATGCTTGGTGTTTACAACTAATCAATATACAATGTATAGTATCAAATAATTATTAATTTAAAGCTGAAAAAATACACTGAATTATAAATAAAAGATAAACATTTCAATTGCACTGCAGAAAAATGGAATACCAACATAATAAAACTATTTAATAATTCTGATTTAACTAAACTTGCTATTTTGAAGAGATCAAATGTTCTGCAAATTAAATTATATATTATTAATACTATAAGAAGCTTCCCTCAATGAATTTATGGAGAAGGCATGTATTTAAATTTTTTTTTTGGTTTTGATAGATTAGATTTGAAGACAGACAACACATTTCATCTAGATTGATGACTTTCATATATGTTGAGTTGCATTCATGATATAATGTTAACTTTTATTATTTTCAAACAAAACACATGCTTATTCCAAGGGAAATATCAAGGTGTATTTTTTTACTACAAACTATAAATTTAGTTCAGGACATTTAGATAACATTTATATTTCTTTCTTTATAAATAGAAGACATGCATGTATCAATTTCTGCCCGAAGTCATGTTGAAAGCACATTTACCAAATATAATGAAGTAAAATGCTGAATCCAAATTTGTTTAAGTACTGGATTTTCAATATAATTTGGATCTGCATTTTATGATTATAATGTATATGCTCAAGATTTTTCAGTCATTTTCTGGCTCTCTTATGGAGGGCTAAGGCCAGGATGAACATAATATATTTCTGCATAAACACATGAATAATTGCAGCAAGAATGATATAAAGATGTGGTAAAAAATAAAGTGACCAGCTAAAAGTTAGCAAATGCAAAGCTCTACTACTTCTATTCATTTGGATAAATTTGTATACCACAGCCATGCAATCTGAATTATTTGCTAGAATTAAATGAATTATTAAATGGCTGATAATCTAACATATTGATTTATATATTTTGTATCTAGTAAAACAGTCAGCATCTAAAATGTTCATATGGCATATCTGAAGACGGTGGATGATAAACTCTTAAGTTAAATGATTTGAATAGAAAGTCTGAAGAGTATTATCTTCAAATCCAAGATAGTATGATTAATAAGAAAAATAGTAATACCTGTATTCACCAAGAGTTCCATCATCTTCTTTCATAGGTTGTATTTCTGGATCACCATGTGCATCTTCTTTTTCTTTCACTAAAATATGCAAAATTTAAAGATGCCATTCATAGAATTTAAACATACATTAGAACGACCCTTATATATATATGCCTGTCTCTCAGTTCTACAAGGTTGTCATACCAGGAAACATATTCCACAAAAAGACCAAAACTAATCTTGCCGGTCCAGTATTGCTTGCCCTTTTCTTTTCCTTATACCCAGGTAGACAGAGGAAAGCCAGCCTAAGTCTCTCTGTAATACTTTCCCTTCACTTTTGGCTCAAAGCACACTTCGGCACCTGCTGTTATCTTAACACTTTCTGAACTGCTTCTTCAAGGTTATCTTCATAGTTCCATACATACAGCAAATAGCAATTGTATAGCTAGCACATTAAATTAGGCATTCTTAATTTTCAAAAATTTTATAGTCCTACTGGAAATGGGACAATAGTTAGTTATAGTTGGATTGTTCAGAGTGAGTGCTTCAGATTTTCTTTTTAATCCCATTGTGTGTTGACCCTTCTCTCAGTAGTGTGCTAAAATGTTACAGCTGGTCAGAGGAACAACAGAATACTTGTGACTTTGAAACCGTATTTGAAAAAAAAATTGAATATTAATCTAAGCCAAAACTAATGAACTATATACAGGTAGTTTTCTAGTTATGACAGCAATTAGAACCTAGAACTCTGATGCTAAGCAACAGGGTTGTAAAGCATTATGTTACATGACTGCATTGCTTAGTAATGAAATTACAGCAGTCCAGGACTGTTGTTAAATGAAGACTATGTGGGTCTTTAAATGACTCCATGTGACTATGACTTCGGACTACCTACTGGCTTCTCCATTGCTTTGCTCAGAATGTCAATCACTTAACTGTGATGGTCAGAACTCCAAGAAACTGTCCTAAGTCCCCCCCTTTTTAACTGTATTATAACATTGAATAGTTGCTGAATGAATGGTTGTAAACTGAGGACTACCGGTAGTAAAGTCAAGCATACTTAAAGATTTATTTCTTATATTTTGAATCTTAGCAGCAGTAGTAGAAATATTATATTTAAATAAAAATGAACATTTTCTTTTTTAAAGATTAAATCAGAAGATCCAAAACTTACCTGGGTATTTTCCACCTTTATTTCTCTTTATGAAACAAATAATGAGCAAAATCAAGATGAGAAGAGCAACTGCACACATAAGACCAATGAACCATCCTTGAGTAGCAATGTCAACCTGCCGACTTGCCTTTGCTAAGAATGAAAAAGAGGCATTTATTCGTACCAGTTCTGCATTCTTATGAATTAATTTACATCACAGTTATAAACAATATATTTTGGTCTTTTAAAAACATTTGATAATTTTGTAGTATTGTTGAATTTTAGATATTTGCATTTTAAAATACTAAATGTATAAAAATAAGTATCTTCTCTCCTTATACTTGCCCTATTTTTCTAATAAAAACATTTGTGGTAGTGGTTTGAGAATTGTCCTTTGACCCATAGTTGAATGTACAAATAATTACCCTGGAAATATTTCTCACACATTTTAAAGGAGCTTTCTTCGTGCACTAAATAAGGAAATGTATGTAGTCAGTTTCCTTTCTGCTCAGAAATCTATGGTTTAGGGGCAATTTAGTTCATTTAATAGAACCAGTTACACTGAATTTACTTTCATATAAAAGAGTGCAATAGAATTTCTAATATAATATTTATGAATTGTTCAAATTTATGCATTTGGAAAAAGGGATATCATATTTTTATAGAATATAAAGAGAACAAAATGGTTTTTTGAGAAAAAATGGTTTGTCTTTTAAAACCCTAACTTTAAATAGCATAATATGAACAAGGAATGTTTAATAGGTTAGAGCAATTTGAGCTTTTCCAAACATGCAGTTATTTGGTATTAAAAATACAATGTCAAGAATTAAAGGAAGACATATACATTTTACATTCAAATGCAGTATGTAATGCCATGCCAACTATGGAAAACAGTACATGCTTAACATATACTAATATATAAGCTACGATAACAACTTACACAGTTTCCAGTATTTTATTTCTGTATATTCTGGTAAAGGCGTATAGAGTTCTATAAGCCACTACTATTTAAATTGCATAACTATGTGTAATTGCACTACATATATAGTCTGCTTCAAATCCATAGGGTATTCTCTCTGAAAAATACAAAAGCTGCTAATACAGGCAAGTCATATGAATTTATTCTACTGTACTTAAATCAAATCATTGCTAAAGTAAATGTTAAATAGAAATCTTTTCAGAAGCCATAGAATGTTTTTTTCCTGTTAAGAGTTAAGGAAATAGCTATTGGTTTAGATTCAGAATCAAAGTTGAATGTTGGTGAAAAGATTCTACTACCCAAGAGAGGTAGGACTGATTCCTATTGATTCTTTCCTATTAGTCAACCTCCTCTGCAACAGTTTATCTTCCTCTGGTATAATAATATGATTTGACTAGAGAAGGAATGGCCCATAAAACACTCCTGTCACTTCCACTTTCCAATAATAAAACTTTGGGAAAAAACTCAAAATTTATACAAATTTCAGAGAAACAATGTGTCTTTGAGGAAGACAGGAAGATTCTTGAACTTCTATTTTATTGTTATGCTTTCTTGAGTCCTGAAATACATCTACAAATTTCAAATGAAAATAAAAAAAAATGACTTCCAAATTTCAGAGTGGGTTTAGCTAGATATCAGTCAGTTCCATTCAGCAAAGAAAACTTGATATCCAAATTATTGTAATTTAAAGGAGCTTGGATTTTATATAATTTGATACACACAGAACTGACAGAATCTAAGATTTTTGTATAGCTGAGATACTACTGAATCCTTCCAAGGCTTAGATTTTTGATGGGTTTAGGGAAAAATAAGTTTTTTAAAAATGTGCCAAGCCTATTCAAATATTTAGAGGAATACTGCCATGTTAATTCCAGTGTTGGCTTATTGATCCTTGTCACCCAGCCACTCTTTCAAATTTCCTCTCTATTTTCCATCCTGTAAGCTGGACATCTGTAACAGTGTTGACAGGGTACAAAGAGTTTGGAGAGTTGTACTGTCATGCAGAAAAAGGTACCAACCATATTAAATAGTATTTCAGGAATACAAATACTGTGAGGTAAAGAGGGCTCAAACATTTTTACCTACAATGACATGTTTCAGCTTATAGAGTTATCTATAAGTTATAAGCCTTGGATCTAACCCATTATTTGAAATAATATTTAGATGTTGAATGCAAGGGTTTTTCTCATGCCAGATCTTTTTTTGCAAACAGAAGAAACATTAATTGCAGAACAGCATCCTGTACTTCTCTTCACATATCAAACAACCAAAATACATTGCTACGAGCACATGAAGCTACTGATCTAAAACATCATTTAAGTTAGGGGTGTTGGACCATTCCTGATAATTTACTTTATTTTACAAAATTAAATTTAGAGATATAATTCCATTTATAAAAACCAGTGTCCACGCAGTATGATACTATGAAATAGTGAGTGAATGAAAATATTTCAACACTATGTACTACAATACACTTTTGTTAATCACATGTTTTTCAGCAGAGGTGGGCAACTTGCCAGATGATGAAGCTCTTAATTCAGTTTTCTAGCAATTGTCCTAACCTGCAATTTAGGGACAGAGCAAGAGCCAGACAGGAAAGAGGAAAGAGTCAGGTATCAAACAGAGTAAAATTGAATAGTGGATAATCTGACACCCTTTTACCACTGGTTCCATCCATGGCTTGTGACTATTAACATACAGTCCTGCAGATTACTCCACAGGACATATGATAGAAAAATATTGCTCCCTAATGCTTTATGAGAATATGTGACACTGAACAAATGCCATTCAAATATTTCTCATACAATCTATATGAGTCTCTAAAACTGACATACAATGACAGAATAAAGACTTTGAACAAAATATTCAATACTATATACACTATTACATTCAATGAACATTACATTTTGTAGAGGTTTTGGATACCCTATCATTAGAAAAAACTGCTAGTAGTGTTTAATTTATTCAGATTTGACTATTTTCAAACATTGTTGTATTTCATCATGAAGAAAAAGCATACTATATAGAAAAAAATGTGAGGATTAGAAAGCATCTTTGAAAAGGAGACATGAGAACTATGTCTTTTCTCAAAATGAATGGCATGGATACCCATTGTGTGAACAAAAACGAATTGATGTAGTTTTGAGTTACAAATTTTAAAGAGGCAAAAAAAGACATTAAAATATGTGAAGAGAATATGACACTATTTTGAAATGCCAGCACTTAATATATCACAATTCTGAATGGAAAGCAGAATTGCATATTGTGCCTCACCTGGACCTGTCTCAAACACAGCCTCTGAGCTCCTAAAACCAGAAAGACCCTCAGCACCAACTCGGACTTTATATGACGTTCCTGGTGTTAATCCTTTTAAGAGAAAGAAGCTCCGAGAACCATTAACATTTTCTTTTTTCAATTCTTCTTTGCCTATAAAATTTTTAGGAACACAGCATTTGTATTCATTCATTCATGGTGAGATATCTTGACACTTTGTGATAGTTCAGATACTGATCTTTAAAATATTTTTTCTTAAGACAGAGCATTGAGAGAACTATGTTCTAAATATTTTATTCTTCATGCTATTCTGCTCAAAATTGTACGAAGAAGGCAATTGGATGGGATATTAATTTTAAAGCATCTTTTGTGTATTATAATAGATAACATTTTCTATTTATTTTGTTATACTTTACATCAATTATGCTTACCAAGAAGGGAAAGGAATCACAATTAAAAGGACTCAATCAACTTTTATAAACTATAGGTTTGTCTAGGTTCTTCCTTTTATTTATTAACCACAAAAATAAGCTTGCATCTTATTTGGAACTGCTAAAAAGCTGAAGTTTTATGCAAAGGTGTACCCACTGGGAACCATTTCCTCATATGGAAACTGGCAGATAAATAGTGAGGCAGCAATTATATATAACTTCCTCAGAATATCACAAGTGAAGGAAGACCAAACTACAGATACTCAAAGTCTTCCATTTCAGCATGCCTTAGTTAAATGTAGTTTAAAATATACACTGCTTGTACACAGAATGCATTCCACAGTGAGCAGTTTTGCATGTTGCTAACCAAACCATACTAGGAAAATTCTATTCATATGTTCCATGTATATTTATCTGAATCGAAAAATACTAGTTTAAAAGGAACGAACATTCCTTTCACAATCCAAAAGCTATGTATGTCTTTCATGGGGCAAATAATCTGCTAATTTACTTCCAAAGAGAAAGAAAGAATTAATTCAGTCTGTTTTGTTGTTTCTTTACCATTAAAGTGTCTTGTAAGGACAGGCATGCTGTGTCAAACAAGAGTATTAAAATTTTAGTAAGTGCTTTTGGCAGAAATCCTAAGATAATACAAGAAGCCAGTGTTCTATGTACTGAGTTAAACACAAGTTACTTCCACAAAATCTGACCTCTTAAATCTGTGCCCTAAAAAACAGAAATAACTTTAGAAAAGCAAATCAATACTGGATCCTTTTCTATTATTATAATACATTTAAAAGAATTCAATGAAATGTCTTCTTACTGCCTGCCACACCATATTCAACATAAATGTTCTCATGAACTGGACCCTCATATTCCCAACTGATATTGGCATATGTTTCAGCAGCTGCTATCGTAACATTTTTTATCCTTGGATAGACTGGCTGCACTGAATATATAAGAAAAAAAGAGCAAATTATTAAAGGCTGCATGTATTCAATGCAGTCTAACCTCATTTATCTGAGTTTCACAAAATAGAATGGGTAAAACAATTTATTGTGAATTCTTATGCTTAAACATAATTAATACTTTCCATCTCATTTCAGTTACCAAACATAGTTCTCCTGCAAACAGCATCAAGGAGACAAACTTTCTTTCAGCTCTAAAATGAGCTTATAGATCAGGGGTTCCCAACCAGGGATGTGAGATGATATTCCAGGGGATGTGAAAACTTGGGTTTTCAAAATTATAGTGTATATGCATAATTTGTTGCTGTTATTTCGAACTTTTGTAAGGGGTGCAAGAATATATTAGAAGCATTCTAGGGGTGCGGCGTATAGAAAACGTTGGGAGCCGCTGTTATAGATGGAAGCCTCCAACATAATTTGAAATTATGTGTACGTATGTTTTTGTGTGCATGCACATGTGCATATTTTATGAACATGTATGTGTACTTACTAGCTGACTCTGGAATTATATGTGTACTTACGGGCTGACAATGGAATATTCAGTGTCCAAAATTTACTTTTTTCCAGTGGACTAGGATGGACTAGCCTGTACAAAAGCTATGCAACCTTACAAATAATCAAATAATTTGACTGCCTGACATCATTGTGAAATTGATTGTGGTGCAAGGTTTGCCACCAACCATATTGTGAAGTATGCAGATGATACAATAGTAGTGGGTCTTATTCAGGATGACAAGGGTGCTTACCGCAAGGAGGTAGAGGGTTTGGTGAACTAGTGTAATAAAAACAGCCTTGTTTTAAATGTAGGAAAAACTAAAGAGATCATTATCGATTTCAAAAAAGGCAGGCATAGCCACATACTTCTGTGCATTAATGATTCACCTATGGAGGTGGTTAGCAGCATCATGTTTCTGGGTGTGCAGCTTACGAGGCTAGCTTGGTCACTCAACAGTGAGTCACTGCTGAAGCAGACACAGCAGCATCTGCATTTTCTGCATCGCATGAGAAAAGTACATCTTCCTTCACCCGTCCTTACCACTTTCTATACAGGGACAATCGAGAGCATCCTGTCATATTGCATTACTGTCTGGTTTGGAAGCATTATTGCTTTGGACAGGAAGGCGGTGCACAGAGTGGTGAGGATGGCAGAAAAGCTTATTGGTAGTTCACTTCCTTCTATCCAGGACATAGCATATAAGCATTGCTTGAGCAGGGTCCACAATATTGTCTGAGACACTGTCACTGTGTAAGAAATTTTATGAACTGGAATAGCCATAGCAACAAACCAGCCAATGAGAACTGTTTTTGATTAAGACACAGTATTGTCTGTGTAAGGCATGTGATCCAGCCTAGGTCTGGGCATGTCTTAGTCTTCTCTGTGTGTTGTTCTTTTTCTGATCTCCAAGCTACGAGTTGTTGATGTTCCCCAGAGCTGAATGAAACTGTATGTATCATGTTTATATATATTTTATAGATAAAGTTTTTCTAAACTATGCCTCCTGCTCATTTTGAATGTGTGCTTATTTTTTGGGCTTATTTTTGTGCTGGGTGAGCTGTAAACTCTAACAGACACTACTCATCCTCTTCATGAACTGTTTTCCTTGTTACCTTCTGGGAGGAGGCTTCGTGGTATCTGAAGCAGAACATCTAGATTCAGTCACATAGAATCAACCTTGTGAACTCTCAAGTTTCCTCTTTCCACTATGTATTGAATAGAATAGAGCTGGAAGGGACCTTGGAGGTCTTCTAGTCCAGCCCCATGCTCAAGCAGGAGGACCTATACCATCTCAGACAGGTGATTGTCCAGTCTCTTTTTAAAAACTTTCAGTGATGGAGCACCCACGATTTCTGGGGGTAAGCTGTTCCACTGGTTGATTGTCCTCACTGTCAGGAAGTTTTTCCTTAATTCCAGGTTTTTTCTCTCTTTGATCAGCTTCCACCCATTGTTTCTTGTCCTTCCCTCTGGTGCTCTGGTGAACAACCTGACCCTCTCTTCTTTGTGGCAGCCCCTCAGATACTGGATCACTGCTATCATGTCTCCCCTATTTCTTCTTTTCTTTAGACTAGCCAAACCCAAGTCCTGCAGCCGTTCTTTGTACGTTTTGGTCTCCAGGCCTTTGATCATCTTAGTTGCTCTTCTCTGAATTTTTTCCAGACTCTCAACATCTTTTTTGTGATATGGTGACCAAAATTGGCTGCAGCATCCGAGGTGTGGTCTTACTAGGGCTTTATAAAGTGGTACTACTACTTTGTGTGATCTTGATTCTATGCCTCTGTTTATACAACCCAGGATTGTATTAGCTTTTTTGGTTGCAGCTGCACACTGCTGGCTCATAGTTAAGTAATCGTCCACCAGGACTCCAAAGTCCCTCTCACAGTTACTGCCTCCAAGCCAGGTCGCGCCCAATCTGTATTTGTTCCTTTGGTTTTTCCTGTCTTAAGTGTAAGACTTTGCTTTTCTCCACATTGAAACTCATTTTGTTGGATAGGGCCCTTTGTTCGAGTTTGTCAAGATCTTTTCGGATCCTGAGTTTGTCTTTTGGGGTGTTGGCTACTCCTGCCAGTTTGGTGTCATCTGCGAATTTGATGAGTTCCTCTTCAATTCCCTCATCTAAGTCATTTATGAAGATGCTGAAGAGTACTGGGCCTAAGACGGAACCTTGTGGTACCCCACAAATGGACAATGATTAATATATATATGTATGGGTGTAGGTATATATATATATGTATGTATATAGCATGTGTATATGTGTGTTATGTATATGTATGGGTAGATATATACTTTCTTTTGAGAGCAGGCAACAGAATTTCATTTTTAATGTGTTCCAGTGTGCTCACAGTAAAAAAAATGACAATAAAGGTTATCTTAATCTTAAATTATGGAGAAATAAATTATCAAACAATATGTATTATCTTATAAATATGATTATGAGCCTTGTTGGATTAAGTGACATATAAATTGTAGAGAACAAAAAAGTAGAATCCCATATTATAGTCTTATTCCATGCAGGAGCTACTGCTGTAGACACTGAAAACCACAATATGAAGAACATTGTTATATCATTCTTATGAGAAATATAAAGGAAGGAAGGAAGGAAGGAAGGAAGGAAGGAAGGAAGGAAGGAAGGAAGGAAGGAAGGAAGGAAGGAAGGAAGGAAGGAAGGAAGGCATATTAACCAGGCAAAAGCTTAGCTGCTTTAATAAGAGGACCATATTTGGTAGCTAATAAAAGGTAATTATTTAAGATCTGTTCCATTCTGAGCTGCTGGAGAATTAGTGACTGCAAGATTATCTGACATAATGTTTATGATATAAATAACCAAATTATTACTAAATATGACTAACACCTTGAATACATCTGTAAGTATGTTTAGTGAGATACTGCTAGATAATTAAGCACAGATTGAACTGCATGTTTATTTATTCTAATATCCAATCAGATGTTCCTAAAACAATATTCCAAAATGGAGATTCTACATGTAATGAAAAAAATGTAAAAACGTGCATTTTACTAGTCTCATGCAATTTTCTACATTTCAATATTTCCTTTTAGAATGGTGCATTCCAGTTGTTTCTATGGAATGTTATTTTTATAAAATAAATAGTAATACCCTTATAAAATGTTGAAGGTGCAGTATGCATGACAGATGAGATTTCAAAAGGGTTTTCTGAATATCCTTCATCCAACAAAGCAGCAAAAAAGAAAACAAAGAGGAAAAATATTGATATGGTAAATATGTTTTAAACAACACTTTGCCATCTACTTTCCGCCCTTTAAGTAAACAGAACACATAAATACATAAATTTCCATAAAGTATGACAATAGAATAATAAATAACAAAATGAAAACAGGAATTCATTTTATAAACTTTTTAAAAAGACAACCTCTAATTGTCTTCTAGCACTCCAAAGACTACTGCATGGAATCTTCTGCTTCTCCTAGACAAAAAATTAATAAGCGAGTCCCTTAAAGACTTACTAGAAAAAGAATTTGTAGTATCTTAGGTAGAAGTGATTACCAAATAACAATACAACTGTCGACTTACAATAATTCGTTTAGTGACTGTTCAAAGTTACAACGGCACTGAAAAAAGTGACTTAACATTTTTCACTTACGAAAGTTACAGCATCTCCATAGTCATGTGATCAAAATTCAGATGCTTGGCAACTGACTCATATTTATGATGGCTGCAGTGTCCTGGGATCATGTGATCACCTTTTACCACCTTCTTACAAGCAAAGTCAATGGGGAAGCCAGATTCATTTAACAACCGTATTACTAATTTAATAACTGCAGGGATTCACTCAAAAACTGTGACAAGAAAGGTGGTAAAATGGGAAAAAATTCACTTAACAAGTGTTTCGCTTAGCAATAGAAATTTGGGGTTCAATTGTAGACATAAGTTGAGGACTACCTATACTACTACACTTGAATTACACTTAATTACTGAGATGGCTGAGGATGGCCCTAGAAAAGCAAATACTTAGAATGTGAAAATGTATTTAGAAAGCATAACAAGTTTCTCCCCAACTGTACCTATGTGACTGGGAAAATGTTGAAAATGTTCTCTTTGGTTTCTGAAAGTATTCCTTTAATATAACTTTGAAATATAACTTAGGTTTAAGTTAAACTTGCTTTTTCAGTGATGAAATACAAAATATCTACAATAATAAAATTAAATTCTACTGAAAATGCTGTAAAAGTAGATGCATATAATTTAACTTATTCAATTCAACCATCTTGAATTGTTGATAAAAATAATAAAGGTGGGAATAAAAAAACCTAAAAAAAGATTTTATTGGCATGCCAGCTGCCCTGTTGTCTAACAGCATCCTGGACTAAATTGACTTTTGGTCTTTGGGAGTCTACAACATCTACGGGAATAGAGTGGGAGTAAAATTACCGAAGAGCTTAGTACAAGCAGCATGAAAAAGAAATAAAATAATTTATTCATGGTTTATTGTTTCTATTTTTCCCATCATCTTTATTTCACTGCTTCAGTTCTTGCACTATAGGGATATTGCAATTCTTCAGTAAACATTGTAACTCAATTCTGATTTTGACAATTATTTTAGAAATTTTAAAATGTATTGCTTTGTTTATTGTATAATAGTATATTAGCAAGAGAAGAAATTTTGAAGAAATTTTGAATGAATTATAGGTGCCATGAAATGTTAGGATCGTTTTCTTACTTTCAATTATGAAACTATATAGCCACAACACTTAATTCCAATGAAATAATTAATACTGGATAAACAGATAAAATGATATTGATATGGTTTAGAAAACATTTTCTAGCTACAAGGTAGCAACATATTGCTTGACTGCTCCACAGAAATTTAGCATCCAGTTTTAAACTCTAAAGTGGAACAAGTCAGGTATATAGGAATATATGAGCAATGAAGCTAGAGAAATAACTTGGAAACCACTGAAGATGATAGAAATATACAAAGCAATCGGAACATTTTTATTAGGTTTCCTTTCTAGCAAACATTTTATACACATATTCCTTTCCTCTTTTCCCTGTACCTATCTATTTTTCCCTGAATCTGCTCTGAAATATATCTTTATAATTAAGAACTATTTTTGGGTCTACAGAAAGAACTAAAAGAAACAAATTTCCATCAATGAAAAAGATTAACTGAATAGGTTCAATGTTTTCTTTTGTTACGTTGCTATTTAAAAGAGAAGGATAAAATATTATCAACTATTACCTGGAATGAAAAAAATGAAATAATATTCAGCAAGGCATTACCATACTTTCTATTGGTACTTACATCTTAGTGAAATATTTTAACAAATAAACTTCAGTATGTATCACATTCAATAATGAAACAGTAAGAAAAATTATATTAAATTACTGAGCAGCTTAGTTCTCTTTGGAACAGTAATGTGTTCTACAAGTAACAATCCTACATCAGTGTTTTATTGGTACAATACGCTGAGGAGGTCAATAATCAGTGGTCCACTGATAAAGAGTGCTGCTGAATTAAAACTTCCAGCACCCTTGTTCAACAATATGAATTACAGGTCAACAACCCTGGAAGGCCACATATTTACTATCCTTTCCTTACATAAATAAGAAAACACTGTTTGTAGCAACTGCCCTCCTTGGTTAATCTGCAAATTCCATAATCTTAGAAGCAAATAGCTCATCCCAGCCTATCCAAGCAGTGTAACTAGAGCAAAGGGAAACAAAACAGTTATTGTCACTTAGTCCTTTCCAGTAAACTGAGATTGTTTTGTTCAGCATACTCAAAAGATAGGTGATATTACATACAGTGAGGGAAAAACTATTTGATCCCCTGCTGATTTTGTACGTTTGCCCACTGATAAAGAAATGATCAGTCTATAATTTTAATGGTAGGTTTATTTTAACAGTGAGAGACAGAATAACAACAAAAAAATCCAAAAAAACACATTTCAAAAAAGTTATACATTGATTTACATTTTAATGAGTGAAATAAGTATTTGATCCTTTGCAAAACATGACTTGGCACCAATGATCTGTCCCCAAAAGATGTACTCTCTGTGCAGAATGTTTTCCAGAGCTTGGGGCAGGAACTTAGCAGGATAGGCTGTAGGCTTATTTTTTCAGAGGTTTTACCAGTGTATAAGGAGCAAAATGGAAAAGGCCAGCGTATAGCAGAATTCAATATGTGGGTAAAGGAGTGGTGTAAAGGGGAAGGCTTTGGTTATATTAGTCACGATGTCTGTAGCTGGTCCAATGAAAAAATGTACAAAAGAGATGGTTTGCATCCATCAAAGAAAGGGACTGAGTTACTTGGCAACTCACAGATTTTCTGGAGGAATATTTAAACTAAACAACGGGGCAGGGAGTTAATTGATACAGAACATCCCTGTCCCCGGCAATCAAAAAATTATAGGGTTAGCTGTGCATGTAACATAGATGTGTGTGTGGACAAGAATATCAACCTTGCTGTCAAGCAAAATCAAGGTTTTAATAGCGAGTGCCACACAAAGTGCACTAACCAAACAGGTGGTGAGAAAATAGGGAAACTCAGGCACCACACAGGTTATGTAGAAAGTAAACACAGGATCAGTCATAAAGGACTCAAATGTCTATACACCAATGCACAGAGTATGAACAGTAAACAGGGTAAATGAGGGCAGATATGATATTGTTGCCATTACGGAAACATGATGGGATGAAACCCACAAATGGAACACACAGCTAGAGGGATTTAAATTATTTAAAAGAAACAGACCAAATAAAAGAGGAGGTGGAGTTGCTCTCTATATAAGAAATAACTACATCTCTACAGAAATAGAGCACAACAATGATAAAAACTGTCTCGAATGCATTTGGGTCAATATAAAAAGGGGGGAAAATTACATTGCCATAGGTATATACCAGGGGTCAGCAACCTTAAACACTCAAAGAGCCACTTGGACCCGTTTCTCAGAGAAAAGAAAACACTGGGAGCTGCAAAATTTGTGCGCACGCGCACACAGGAGGGGGGAAGCTTGATTGAAGAGTTTAATTAAAAAGAAATAGAGGCTGCTGTGCATGAATTCTCTCTCCCTCCCTCTCTCTCCCTCTTTGTCTCCCTCCCTCTCTCTCTCCCCCCTCTCTCCCTCTCTCCGATCTTCTGCTCACCTGGCAAGCTGGCTTCACACTGTTCTCTGACAAGCTAACACACATTCTTATTGGGCTGGCTCTCTCCTGCCCTTGGTCTGCCAGTCCTCTTCCCCCACTCAGAGAGAGAGAGAGAGCTTTCTGCTGCTTCCTGCTTCCTGCAGAGATGAAGCAAAGGCAGGAGCCCTGCCCAATAAGTTTGTCAGACAACAGCGTGAGGCCACTCTCTTTTTTACACACACACAAACACACAAACACACAGAGAGGGGGGGGGGAAGCACACATGCCTCTCTGTCTCTCTCTCTCTCTCTCTCTCTGCAAATGGCGGAGGAGGCTGGGAGCCGCAGGAGAAGGCTCAAAGAGCCACATGCAGCTCCGGACCCGCGGGTTGCCAACCCATGGTATATACTATAGGCCACCCAACCAAACAGAGGAAATAGATGAACTTTTTGCTAGTCAGCTAACTAAGGTATGTAGGAAGCACATCACAATAGTAATGGGGGGCTTTAATTGCCCTGACATCAACTGGGAGACAAACTCTGCACCAAGTGGAAGATCAAACAGATTCCTGACAAACCTAGCAGACAACTTTGTCTCCCAAAAAATAGAGAAGGGAACTAGGGGACTAGCCATATTGGATCTAATCCTCACTAACAGAGATGAAATTATAGAAGGTGTTGAAGCCACAGGAACCTTGGGGGAAGTGATCATGCAATATTGGAATTCAACATTCTGGAAGCACAAGCAATAGAACACAGTCAAACTAGTGTCTTGGACTTTAAGAGAGCTAATTTCAATAAACTTAGAGAGAGCTTGGGAAGGATCCCATGGATGAGAATCCTCAAGGGGAAAACAACTCAAGAAGAAATTTTGAAAAGTGAGATAATAAAAGTCCAGTGTAGCACAATACCAACAAAGAAGAAAAATAATAGCTCTCAAAAGAAACCAGCATGGCTGCATAAAGAACTCTCTTGAAAGATAAAAAGAACAAGTATAAAAAGTGGAAAGAGGCGCATATAACTAAGGCAGAATATCAGCAAATAGCCCGTGCCTGCAAAGATGAAGTGAGGAAAGCTAAGGCTCAAAATGAACTAAGGCTTGTGACCAAAGTAAAAAATAACAAAAAAAGCTTCTTTCAAAATGTAAAAAACAAGAAAAAAGTTAAGGAAATGATTGGTCCATTAGTGGAAGAAAGTGGCAAGAAGGTGGCAAGCAACAGGGAGAAAGCAGAACTATTTAACTCATTTTTTGCATCTGTCTTTACATAAAGGGAAAAAACAGTCCAACCTATCAAAAACAGTACCATAAAAAATAGATTAGAAACACAAGTTAAGATAGGCAAGAAAATGGTAAGTGAGCACCTGTCCAGCCTAGATGAGTTCAAATCACCAGGACCAGATGGATTACACCCCAAGGTTCTCAAGGAACTGGCAGATGTGATCTCAGAACCACTGAACTATATTTTTCAAAGATCCTGGAGCACTGGGGAACTACCAGAGGACTGGAAAAGAGCTGATGTAGTTCCCATCTTCAAAAAAGGGAAAAAATAGATCCAGGAAACTACACCCTATCAGCCTGACCTCAATACCTGGGAAGATTCTGGAAAAGATAATCAAACAACGAATCAGCGAACACCTACAGGCAAACAAAGTCATTACTAAAAGCCAACATGGGTTTGTCAAAAACAGATCATGCCAGACAAATCTTATTGCAGTCTTTGACCAAGTGACAAAATTAGTGGACCAGAGGAATGCTGTGGGTATAATTTACTTGGACTTCAGTAAGGCATTTGATAAAGCAGATCACAACCTACTACTTGATAAGATAGAAAACTGTGGGTTAGAGAGCATCACCACCAGATGGATTCGTAGTTGGCTGACCAGCCGTACTCAGCGTGTGGTCCTCAATAGAACTGCATCTACATGGAGGGAAGTGTGTAGTGGGGTGCCCCAGGGCTCTGTTCTAGGCCCAGTGCTCTTCAACATCTTCATCAACGATTTGGACGAGGGGATAGATGGGGAACTCATCAAATTTGCAGACGACACCAAGCTGGCAGGAATAGCCAACACTCCAGAAGATAGGCTTAAGATACAGGAGGATCTGGACAGACTTGAACACTGGGCGCTATCTAACAAAATGAAATTCAATGGTGAAAAAAGCAAGGTTCTACATTTAGGCAAGAAAAACCAAATGTACAGGTATAGTATAGGGGGTACCTTGCTTAATAGTAGTAACTGTGAGAGGGATCTTGGAGTCCTAGTGGACAATCACTTAGATATGAGCCAGCAGTGTGCTGCAGCTGCCAAAAAAGCCAAGACAGTTTTAGGCTGCATTAACAGAGGGATAGAATCAAGATCACATGAAGAGCAACAAAGATGATTAGAGGACTGGAGGCTAAAACATATAAGGAACGGTTGCTGGAATTGGGTATGTCTAGTTTAAAGAAGAGAAGGACGAGGGGTGACATGATAGCAGTGTTCCAATATCTCAGGGGCTGCCACAAAGAAGAGGGAGTCAAGATATTCTCCAAAGCGCCTGAAGGGAGGACAAGAAGCAACGGATGGAAACTAATCAAGGAGAGAAGCAACCTAGAACTAAGGAGAAATTTCCTGACAGTTAGAACAATTAACCAGTGGAACAACCTGCCTCCAGAAGCGGTGAATGCTCCAACACTGGAAGTTTTTAAGAAGAGACTGGACAGCCATTTGTCTGAAATGGTATGGGGTTTCCTGCCTGAGCAGGGGTTTGGACTAGATGACCTCCAAGGTCCCTTCCAACTTTATTATTATTATTATTACTTAGTACTTGGTGGCAAAACCCTTGTTAGCAATCACAGAGGTCAGACGTTTCTTGTAGTTGGCCACCAGGTTTGCACACATCTCAGGAGGGATTTTGTCCCATTCCTCTTTGCAGATCCTTTCCAAGTCATTAAGGTTTCGAGGCTGACGTTTGGCAGCTCGAACGTTCAGCTCCCTCAACAGTTTTTCTATGGGATTAAGGTCTGAAGACTGGCTAGGCCACTCCAGGACCTTAATGTGCTTCTTGAGCCACTCCTTTGTTCCCTTGGCCATGTGTTTTGGATCATTGCCATGCTGGAATACCCATCCATGACCCATTTTCAATGCCCTGGCTGAGGGAAGGAGATTCTCACCCAAGATTTGATGGTACATGATCCCGTCCATCGTCCCTTTGATGTGGTGAAGTTGTCCTGTCCCCTTAGCAGAAAAACACCCCTAAAGCATAATGTTTCCACCTCCATGTTTGATGGTGGGGATGGTGTTCTTGGGGTCATAGGCAGCATTCCTCCTCCTCCAAACACGGCAAGTTGAGCTGATGCCAAAGAGCTCGATTTTGGTCTCATCTGACCACAACACTTTCACCCAATTCTCTTCTGAATCATTCAGATGTTCATTGGCAAACTTCAGACAGGCCTGTACATGTGCTTTCTTGAGCAGGGGGCCCTTGCAGGCGCTGCAGGATTTCAGTCCTTCACAGTGTAGTATGTTACCAATTGTTTTCTTGGTGACTATGGTCCCAGCTGCCTTGAGATCATTGACAAGATCCTCCCGTGTAGTTCTGGGCTGATTCCTCACCGTTCTCATGATCATTGAAACTCCATGAGGTGAGATCTTGCATGGAGCCCCAGACCGAGGGAGATTGACAGTTATTTTCTGTTTCTTCCATTTGTGAATAACTGCACCAACTGTTGTTGCCTTCTCACCAAGCTGCTTGGCGATAGTCTTGTAGCCCATTCCAGCATTCTGTAGGTCTACAATCTTGTCCCTGACATCCTTGGACAGCTCTTTGGTCTTGGCCATGGTGGAGAGTTTGGAATCTGATTGATTGCTTCTGTGGACAGGTATCTTTTATACAGGTAACGAGCTGAGATTACCTGTATAAAAGACACCTGGGAGCCAGAAATCTTGCTGATTGATAGAGGATCAAATATTTATTTCACTCATTAAAATGCAAATCAATTTATAACTTTTTTGAAATGTGTTTTTCTGGATTTTTGTTGTTGTTATTCTGTCTCTCACTGTTACTACCATTACCATTACCACTACCATTAAAATTATAGACTGATCATTTCTTTGTCAGTGGGAAAACGTACAAAATCAGCAGGGGATCAAATATTTTTTCCCTCACTGTATCCTACACAATGTGAATAGTACCTTTACAGCTAGCAGTGGTAGCAGGGTGACTATAAATAACTTAAAATGTAAATGCATTTGCACTTTCAGTTTTTATGTAGCAATCAACAGCACAATTCGGTTTTATCAAGCTTATCAATTAAATTATTTTGGTAGATTTAACATTAGCATTAACTCCTCCCATGCTATGTAGCATATCAGCCATTGCTGATCTCAAGGATGAGGAGGAGAGTTAGGGATTGGGCTAGCAAACCGTCCTTGTAAAAATTATAACCACTACAGAAACATATATATCTCCATGATATATAATGGAGAAAAAGAATGAGGCAGCATATACTGCTCTGGTTGTTTGAACCAGTAAGTGAAAAACTTTGTTAAGGCAATAGATAGATCCTTCATAAATATTATCTTCTTAGGACCTTATTTATGGAACTCTACTGGAAAAAAAATCCATACAATCAGTATTTACTTTTACTTGCAATTATATCCAAGGAATAAGAGTATGAGTAGAGGAAAATAAAAGAACACTAAATAACTACATTACTAGTTACACAGAAAGAAATACAAAAAGACAATTATAGTACTAATCTATTCATAGATATTAAAGCATGAAAGCAAGCAGTTAAATGAAAAGGGTTAGGAATTAGAGAATAAGAAATTAAACAACACATTGATTTACAATAGTGAGTTTAGAAACAAAAAACAAAGTTAGTAAGCATGGATTTATTTTAAACTACTAGTCTTTAACAGATTTATTTTTTTCAACAAAGCATTTCTTAAGCACTAAGCATTCAGTCTTACAATTTATGGATATATAATTAGTGGAAATGTTCTCTCAAACTGCAGGTAATGGGACTCCCATGAACAGAACATAAGTAAGATTTTACTGTACAAAATAATAATAATATCCTAGCAAACAATGTGCAAACACTATGCCAGGTTAAGAAATATTACACTCAACTATCTATTTAATTTGATCTTAATAGAATATCAAAGTCTCTTTTTTGCATTTGCTAATATGATTAGGTTTTTAATCATGTATTTTCTGCTGCATATGTGATATTAAAAATATTTTATTGAGGTCTTTTCATGGAATGCTTATCTGCTATTGTTCAGGATCTTAAAGACTGATTTTGGTTTTAATACCTATTGTGTGGTACATGATCAGTGAATATCTCAACTGATGTATTTGTTTAGTTTATTTAATTTAAAATTCTTAAATTTATTAATAATTTATTCATTTAATCAATTTATTCATCCATTGGTTGTGTACAATTGGCAGTTACATTACTGGAGTTTAACAAAATTCAGACAGATACCTCATGTTTATTCCCATGAGTTCTAAAGCACCATTCAGCCTTGGAATCAACAGTGCTGCAGAATCCTAGAATACGTCATAATAAGTTGTTTGCTCTAGGCCAGTGATGGCGAACCTTTTAGAGGCCGAGTGCCCAAACCACAACCCAAACCCCACTTATTTATTGCAAAGTGCCAGGGCATTGTGGTGCCATCAGGGGAGGCATGGGGGTGTGGCCCACTGGATGGGCATGGCCACCTTGATGCTGCTCATGGGGGGACGCCTGTGGGGGCCGAGCAGGGTTGGGGGAGATCCAGGGGGTCTCTGGCGGGTGGGGCGGTGGGCAGGAGGCCCAGCATAGATGGGGGGAGGCATGCAATCCTGGGACTGGGGGGCCATGGCGCCGATGGGGATCCAGCTTTCCCTGCTCGGGGTGGCCTTTGGCTTGCTGGGTGTGGGCATGCTCTACCACCTCTACTCGAGCTCGCTAGCTGGCCACTTCGGCTCCTTTGTGCTGGGTGCGGCTGCCACCCCGGGTGGCAGCAGCAGCCTAATGGACCAGCGCAAACTGCTGGCAGCGGCGGCACGCGTGCCCACAGAGAGGGCTCCGAGTGCCGCCTCTGGCACGCATGCCATAGGTTTGCCACCACTGCTCTAGGCATTCAGAATTAAAAACCACTTTCACCTAACATATATTTGTATTCTTTATATAGTAGGTCTAAGATGATTAGAACATTTTCATATGAGTTTCCTATTTCTAAAATTAAATAGTATTTTTGAAAGCTCAATAAAAATACTAAAATATAGTTTCACATAGTAACCCCAAACATATGCTAGTATATTAATATCTGTGTTTCTTTTAGGTTAAACAGCTTTTCTAAATATAAAAATTAGGATATACTAATACTTTAAAGGTAGAAAAAGATCTGCAAAAATGTATAGATTATCCCCCAATATATATAGTTACATTCTTAGAAAATCTATGCAGTTACTTCAATTTGATCTTGAAGTCTTCCCTAAGGCATGGAAGCCAGCTGGGTGACCTTGGACAAGTCATTTTCTTAGTCCACCTCACCCCATCCCATGCCACCTCACCGAGATTTTATGGGAAAATCAGGAAGCAGGAACATTCTGTATACTCCTTTGAGTTACAGAAGTAAAGATGGGATTTATACAAATAAGTATTTTAAACTGATACTCCTTACACATATCCATCTTACCTCCATTCATAATTATTACTGCTTCTTCTGTTATTTGACTTCCGGATCCAATGGATGTTTGTGCATAAAAATAGAACTTGTATCGAGTGCTGTAATTCAGGTTGCTTAAAATCAAGCTGGTTTCATTTGCAGGAATATTGATCTCTTCCAAGTGACCTAATTCATGAGTACTATTAACTGTTGTTATATAGAAAACAAAATATAATTAATTTGGAAACATCTTTTGTATTTAACTACTGAAGCCAAGCATTTACGCAACATGCTGAATCCTGCTATTGACATGCTGCATTAGCATTATTCAGATAGTATAAACTGTTTGAATGAATGTGTGATAAAGGCAGAATAATCCTGCTTCTAAAGTAGAACAAATTTTATTTGTGAAGTAGTTCTGTAGCTTCCTGCATGTATAGATTTCAAAGGCCTACAAAGTTGTAATTTTGAAAGTAATATGTACAACTTACATGTTCGCTTAATTAGTTTCCTAACATCTAGTTAAGAAGATGCTATTACATCTTAAGATACACAGTGCAGGTCAGCAGCATCAAATATTAATGCTCACTAAGCAAACTTTGTGCTGTTTGCATCATCTGCACTTTTTGTCCCCAAGGCATAATACATACTTTTCTCTGAAGCAGAGAAAGGTCATTATATAATTTTTACAAGGAAATACTGTGCTACTCCCTTTCCATAAAAAATCCATAAAATTTAACACTGTTCACTTCTAATTCTTAAAAATGGATTCCTATAGAAAAGTATTAACCAATCAATTTAAAAAGATACTCTTAATTATTCAGTAAAGATACACTTTGTGGATTCATTTTTTGTTAAAGTTTTACTTACTTGGTTGAAACTTTAATGTGTATCCCACCAGAACACCATTTGGATGAGAAGGTGGGCCCCATTCCAAAGTAAGAGAGTCCAGATTTTGATTAGTAATCTTCAAAAAAGAGGGTGCACTGGGAACTTTAAAACACACGTACACACACACAAACACCACACACACACACACATGCCCCACAATATAAAGTTAATTTTAATAAAACTCAAATATTATATAAAATATTTTAAATGTTCCTTTTAAATTATCATCACATTTTATTTAATACAATACCAAAATCACATGTTGATTTTCTAAAATTTGGATGCAGTTTCTGGAACTCTTTGGAAAGTTACTCATCAGTGCTGAAATGTTCCTGAATTCTGCAGATATGTGGTTATGCTGTCAAAATCAACTAATAATGCTTTATTCTCCTTATATGACTAACTTTACTGTTAATTTCTCTTCATATTTACTATTGATTTCTCTCTTTATATTTCCATTCCTTAGTACCCCAGATATTATGTGACAGACATGAATATACTCTTTGTTTAATATGCCTTAGAGCTATTCATATGCTACCCCAGTACAACTTTAATAATGTAGCCCTTACCTATAAAAGCTTACATCACTTTCCTATAGATTAATTTTATCCATCTTTGCTCATGTTTCATTGTCTTCCAAATAAGTATGTTAAAAATCAAAAACAGATTTATTATTTTTAATAATCATTTAATAATAATGAAAATGGCCATGTAATACTTTATTCATAATGTGAAACATAAATATCTGAGTTATTCAATTACATACCTCCTTCTGGAGTCTTAAATGTTTCATCTGGGCTTGGTGGTCCTTCTCCTTTCCCATTAAATACTCTTACATTCAGTTTATAAGAGCTAAAAGGCTCTAATCCCGGTACCATTCCATGCGTTCTATTTCCACTTAAAGTCAACATCCTTTTTTCCACATGCCGCTTAATTTTTCCAGATAAATGTTTGACTTTCCAATAGTAAATCTAAATATATATGCATGGATATTTTAAAGTTTAATTTATGCTGTTCTGAGATTGCATTATATTATACAGCCCAAATGTATTTTGAGACAAGCAATTTAGCGTGCTACATACACAATAATATTTTTTAAAATTAAGCATTTAAAATAATTTAGTTAAAGGAAATCCATAGATTTCTTCCCTAGCCATCACTATCCAATTGAGTGACCTTAAATTATCAGTGCAAAGCCATATCAAATCCTTAACATATTTAATATGTTAGTATATTAGACTACTGTAGTATTTGAAGCAGATAAACTGCCTTCAAATCTGTACTCAGATATCAGCTGACTCTGATTTAGATAGTTCTTAGCACAGTCTATTTCATAAGGTTGTGAATAATACATTAGAGAGAGAATAATACATTAGAGAGAGAATATTATAGGACTCCTTAGGAAATGGCTAGTATAAATTAAATACATAAACATGATATACGTTTTACTGATTTTGTATGCACATTCAACAAAGTCTAAATACTGGTGTGACATAATATAGAATTTATGTTACACATGTTACAAGGAATACTTAAGTGTAAATAATAACAGTGGTTAGACTAAAAACTGTTTCTGACAAACATCAACTAATAGCCATCCTCATAGACCAAGAAACACAAAATAGCAAAAGCAGTTACTCTGGTTTAGCATCTCAACAATTAAAATAAACAAATAAGGAAACCTCACACTCAAATACATCTGCGGATATTTTTATACTAAATGTTGTTTAAGAAATGTCTATGGTTAACTTACTTTGTATCCCTGAAGATGACCCCGGACAAACTTTAATGGAACTGGTTCCCACTGCACCTTCGCTAACGTACTGTTTACAATTTGTACCTGTAAATTGCCTGGAGCAATCATTGGCACTGACAAGGGACAAATGCAACAAATCCAAGATTAGAACCACTTGCATGCAGGTACTTTGAATTTCCTAAATGTAGAAAATTAATTCTGAATTCTACATTTGTACCACAATATTATTACTACTCAGAAAAGTCAACTAAAGCAAAAATTATAATAAAAACAGAATCAAAGTAAGAAACTTACAGTCTTCTCCAGAATGTCCAATTATTATTAAAGGGTCAGGTGCAGGTCCTAAGTCATTTAATGCTTGTACTTTTATCTCATATGGAACAAAAGTCGGTGTATCAGCTACAATATATTTAGATACATTTGCAACTGTAACAGATGTCCATTCATCTTCACCATCATTTTGTTGCCAACTGACTTTGTACTGAAGACCTGGACCATTGGACTGAAAATCCATTAAAGGCTAAAATGAAAAATAACAAAGGTATGGTTTTTAATTAGTCATAAGAGAATGAAGATAATATAAAGTTAATAGTTTTGTTCCAACGATTGCTAGAAAGTGGTGATTTAATCAGAAATTGTTTTCATATTCATGCATGGCATATAGTTTAAGAAATCTTATTAATTTAATGACTCTTTACCTTGCTCTTCAGTTTAAAATAAATCTCAAGTGGTGCTCACAGGGGGCAACAGTAGGCAAAAAGTCCTCTGGCATCAGTCTAAAAAAACATGCTATTAAAAGAAATGACACTGGAAAGGACTAAAAAGAGGGGAGGAGAAATGACAAAATAAAAAATCATTTCCTTCTATAATCTTGTATTTCATGGGTGGCATAATGAAAATAAAAGTACCCTAACAGAACAATCTATTTCTGATATAGTTGCATTGTGGAATGACAAGGAATCATAAATTGAAGAGCTATGGACTGCATATATTGCTTAAATATATGCATGTAAGTTGTAACTTACTCATGGGTGCTAACAATAAAGTTGGTCCTTTGTTATAGCATTATCACTAGAAATTAGTATTTCAAGTCCCATATTTGGTCCTAAATATATACTACATTGCTTTATAGCATATTATACAGCAGTGTCATCAGATAATTCAAGTACCACAGTTTGAGTGATATTAATGGCATTTCAGTGGGGTTTTTATACAACAGCAAGTCAATCTTTAAATATGTGTTGCTGTTTTTGTAAGCTTTTTGCCATACATTTGGGAAAAATGAATACTAGTCATACTGCCTTCAGTATTTTATGTTTTCAAAAAGCTTACCTTCCAAGTGATCACCAAATTATTAGGTTCTGTTCCAATCCCTTGAACGTTAATAGGATTGTCATCTGGCTCTAAAAATTTAAATTTTTATATTTAAGTAAAATTTAGACCACAGTAGTTGAATGTTATTTATATATTAAGCAGATACAGGTGTTTTATTTACTTGCTGGTTTTGTAAAGTACTTTTCAGAAGCTTCACTTGGTTGGCTCCTTCCAATTTCATTGACAGCTATTACACGAAATGAATAATTCACATATGGTGATAACTTTAACTTTACAGTTGTGAACACATTAGGGACTTCCATTTGGTAATTCCATATTCCTGGTTCATGCAAAGCATCTTCATATTCAATAATAAACCCTGTAAATAAAGTTAAAGTAAATTTTCCTTTATAAATCCTTATTTTCTTCTCATATGACTAGCCAAATACATATTTTTTGAGAAGAGAGTGTGTTATTATACCAAGAATGTTGTATATGCTTGAAAATGGAAGATTCTGAAGGTCAAATTTTACTTGAAAGCAATCAAACTTTGCAGAATTGGACCTTGACATAAATTATAATATAAATATGGCACAATTTTTCTGAACAACATTAAGTGA
Organism: Azemiops feae; assembly: GCA_023970755.1. NCBI lineage: Eukaryota > Metazoa > Chordata > Lepidosauria > Squamata > Viperidae > Azemiops > Azemiops feae. The sequence goes on along the minus strand of JALGBA010000053.1, from coordinate 1,819,390 downwards.
AAAACTGAATCAAAGAAGTAAAATCTCTTGTGTTTTGATACAGAAAAATAGAGGATACTGCTACTGAATAGATAGTTTATATTAGTAAGTAGTATAAATAAATAGGTTGTTTACATTGCTATTTTGCACTGCGGTTCAGTGCTTATGCAGAGGCACTTTTCAGAAGCCTATTTTAACAGTTATTTAAATGAAAACGATCAAACAAATGCTGTTTATTGCAAACAACAGAATGCTAAATGACATTCCAAATAAATAGAACAATCATACTTGTAATGGGGCTATTATTTTCATTGCCCGGTATCCAAGTGAGTTGAGCACTTCTTTCTAAATGATCTGTTAATTCCAAATCATAAGGTGGATCAGGATGATCTGAAAAGGGAAGTAAACAACTGTTACATTCTAGGAAAAATTCTGAACAAGCTTGTTTACAATATTATTGTGTGACCACTAGTATACAACTGCAATGAAAATGGTACAACTGACTTTGCTGGGAAACAATGCAGAACAAAGGCAGATTACATAAATTCTAATAACATTTGTTTTGCATTACAAAGTAACAATAAATGAAAACTTTTTTGTCATGGTTCACCAGCAGTTTCAGTTTATGAGATGTGGTAATGATTATAGCACTACTTTATGTAAAACAAACATTTCTTTATACAAAAAGAAAATAAAAATACATTCAATAACTAAAAAAAAACTGTTTCAGAATTACATCGTTATCAGACCAGACTCTCTATATTGGCATTTAATCTTATCTAGGCTCACACAGACTTGATATTTTTAACTTACTGAGAAAGAGGTTTCCTTTTTTCTACCTCTTTCACAGTCAGAAATTGATTTTTGCTTAAAGTATGAAGGAGCCGGGGAAGTCCAATACAACATAAACATGATGTTTTCTTACAGAAGAAATAGGTCGAAGGCTGCATCAGCGCTGCCAATGTGAGTCTGTGAGTCTTTAAAATCCAACAGAAAAGGGGAAATATGATTTACATTCTTTACCCTAACTGATTCTGATAAGTAATGACAACCTATCGTAGAATTCAGGGCCAGGAAAGGTAATAAGAGTTTTTAAAGTCATGCATTCCTTGTTAGATTTTTAAATATGTATAATGTATATATGAATATAAATACTATAAGATAGCAAACAAAATTGAAAAGAAAGATAGCAAACAAAATTGAAAAGAAAATAAAGGATAGATGTTCCAGTTACTGGAAATGTTATTTAAGTATAAAAGTGGTTGAATAAGAATGTCTTAGAAATTTAGAAGGAAGATGCTACCACTCATAACTACCTTTCAAACACAGGAAACTAAAGATTAATTAATTAAATAATGCTTTAAAAGATAGATTCCTTAAATTTAAATTCAACCCCTGGTGTCTTTATAAAAATATCTACTCTAATAGTTATGGAGAATATATCAGCAACCCATTAGGTGAAAAATTGTTTTCTCATCATATCCCACAATCAAACTGACATATGGCACCTATAACAAAAATTACCCCAAACTCATTCTAAACTGGTAAGATCTTGCTCAAAAAGTATGTGTCTACGATTAAAATGCTTAATAAATTAATAATGAAATGTTTGTTTCTTAATTAGGGGGAAATAGTTGCAACAAAATATATATTAAATGTACAAATCTTATAGAATAAAGAGGGCAATGAAGAGTCCAGGTTTGGCATAACTTAGAACATTTAATATAGCGCCATATGTAGACTTAATTTTGGGCAGAAACAATATGTATTTTAAAAATCTTACATTCAGTAGCAATAAACTACTAACAGCCCATAAAAAGTTTATATATATGCTGAAAATTATGTCACTGAGAAATTAGAAAGTATTTTTAAAAATAATATTAAACTATGCTTAACAAATGATAAAAAGCAGCTGAATGTTACACAAGTTTTAATAACTCGTTCAGGCAATTATTTGAGAAATTTATATTGAAGACAAGTTTGATTTAATTATAATAATGAAACAGTTTAGCATTTCAGTCATAAATAAAAATAGTAACACAATTCTCATCAGATTTAACATAAATATATAACCAATCAAAAATAAAAAGAGAAAGTTTCAGTTTGAAAGAAACAGGAAGTTTGGGAAGGTTTGGTATATAATGCAAGCAAGACTTATTAGTTTACCGTAAACAATAGGTGGAACTGTTGGAGGAGCTGGAAAAAAGGATATTAATATAAACTATAAAACTTGTGTTAGTGGTCAGAATAAAGCAACACTGATCATATTTATTACTAACATGACTTGCTATTGTAATAAAATGTAATTATTTTATTTACAAAAATGTAAGTGCCTAATACGCATTGAATGAAAACAACAAAAGCCTCTTTTATCTGAGTCCTGAACAGCCCTGCAGACAATTGACAAAACTATAGACTCATCATATTGAAAGGGATGATTTAGGCCATGCAGGCCAATTGCTTGCACAATGCAGGAAATTTAAGCGTTCCAGACAGAAATTTGTCTAGCATCCATCTAAACACTTGCAAAGAAGAACCTACATCTCTGGGTCCCAGCATTGAAATTTCACTGTTAAGAGGTTTTATTCCGCCATTAGCATTACTGGAATTAGCTTTTTTACTATGTAAATCTTCAATTTATATAGTTCCAAATTTGTTCCAAAATAAGCGAGAACAAGTGTTTTTGTGTGTCACATAGCTGAGAAGTGCTATCATTCCACTTACTTACTGTCAACTTCTGAAACGAACCTGGCGGAAGCCATCTTTTTCGTTCTAAGTTGCCACATACATGGGGAAAGAGGGGGGAAGTAGTATTGCTATTTGTATGCTAGACAAAACACTGAGCAGTCCCATGGGAACCAAGGTCATTCTCGCAAGCACTGAAAGGAGGAGCGAAGACAATTTGAGAAGTCCGCCAATTGCTTTTATTGGGCAGTGTGATTTATAACATCGTAGAGGGGAGGGAAGTGTTACTTTTAGTTACTTTGAATCTCTAGGGAAATTTCAGAGTTGGTTTCATTTTTGACCATGCCGATATTATGTATCCAATAAACATGTGCTTTGAGGAAACTTCAAGCCTCGGAGTTCTGCTTTATGTGGTCTCATTAGTCGGAACCTTGACACTTACCCTATCAGTTTTTCTCAAAACCAAAGATTCCAGTTTAGCCAATTTCTCTTTACAGGATAACCTCTAATAATTTTCATTGCCTGCTCTAATCCTTTTCCTATTTCTCTGACTCCTGCTTGATATGCTGACCAGAACTCAAGAAATTACTTCAAATGGTGTAACTAAAATAAAATAAAATAAAGTAACTATTTTCTATAATTTGGAAATTAGGTTTTTGTTAATGATCCCTAATGCTGCATCTGTATATATGTATATGTGTATATTTGCAGCCAAGATTTACTGATGCCTTATATTGTTTACATTTGATTACTACATCGATATCATCATAAAACCATGAATCTCCCATCCTCTGCACATACATCTGATTTGTCTTAAGTGAATAATCTTTTTCACTTCACAGCTAAATTTCATTCTGTAATTTTCATCTTATTTCTCTAATTTTTTAAAATTATTTCTACCCTCCAGATTGCCTATCTCACTTAGTTTTATATCACTTGCAATTTGATAAGCATTGCCTTAACTTCAACCAGTTATTAATGAAAATATTGGCAAATTTGGCAAATTCTGAATATTTTAATCTCCTTCAGGGTAATCCAACAACTAACAAATATTGAACCATAACAAGTATTTCTTTAAAGCATACTGATATTTTGTTTCTCTCATTTTAATAATAGTATGTGCACCTCCAAGCTTTCTTGAAATCTATGAAATAAGGCAATTAGGTCTTTGTGTGTTACTTCCCTGCTTATGAAAAACCATACTTTTCCATAAAACCTCGAGCTGCTATGTAGATCATTCTATAAAAATGCTTTCTAATTGGATATGGAGTCTTAAAACGAAATTAATTTTAATGATGTCTACCTTACAAAATATAAATTCCAAGGAATTAAGATATTTTAAAACATTTTTCAATCAAATACAGATTATTTTTTAACTCAAGGAAGCTAATGTATGAAATCACATTATAAACAAAGATACATGATAATGATAATGCATACAAAACCCTAAATATTAAGATTCTGGCATGAAAAGGAAATCTATACAGAGAAAACTCAGAACTATATTTTCTTAGATCAGGTCCAAATGACACATATTCTAAAAGCTACCATAGTTTCAGGCAAGTATATAAGAAATCATCATGTCTTGTCTAGTTGCTTTCATAACACTTTGGGTTCAAACCTAAGATAGCATTATAGTAGCAACTGAAAAATTAGTTTGGTTGAATTTATGGGATCAAAATATATTCTTACTTTTAGAATAGTCCAAAACTGTAATATCAGAATAGCTTAAAAACCAGTTAACATTTTCACAAAAATATAACAGGTTTGCTTTTGCTTTAATTCTACATTAAGAGAAATCTTACCCACAACAGTGAGTACAGCATTTGCAGAAACACTATCCAGTGTAGTATTAGCTAGGCAAGTATATTCTCCACCATCCTTATCAGTGACATTCATAATTGTCAAGTTGTATTTACCTACAATAAACCTGTAATTATAATACATTTAATTATTCCATTATTGCAAGCAGTTCTAAATATATAATTCATTAGTTGTAGTAAATCACAATAGCATCTTAACATACATGTACTTGTAACTTGACAGCAGTTCAAGAAGGAATCCAAAGGAGAAACCAAATTAGATGACTAGAGTCCATTACAAAAAAGGAAAGAAGATATAGTGGAATTATGGGATCAGTTTGAACAATGGCAGAATAACAAATGTAGATACTTTTAATTTATTTATTACAATGATTTGTTGGCCATTGAAGAACTTTCTGATGAGTTGTGATGAATTTCTCTTAGTATTAGAAGTTTAAATATTGCAAAATAAATTCACCAGAAGTATATGTTGAAATATGCATTCCACAGACATTGCTCAAACCAAAACACTAAGAAATGACATGCATTATGGAAAAATAACAGAGGAATCTGCTGGGGTTGTGTGTCAAAACAAGGAAATTAAAAGAGCAGTGTAACAATACAAGCTCCACCCCTTTTGTATGTGTGTCATCATATCACGCATATGTATGAAATAAGTGAAACTTGCATCCTAGTGGCATGATGCTGCTTTTATCATCTTTGTGAAAGCATCAGAACCTGTTATTGTTTTAGTAACATTAGTTTAGTGTAATGTGTTAATCATTACACCATTCTGGTTTTCTTTTCTCTTTGCAGTTGAAATATAATCCCAGGAAAAGATACTTGGTGAATATATCAAAAGATGCAGTATGATGTTACATAGAGGGTTTACCTATACTGAATCTTATTATAGCATACATGCCTGGTAGAGAGAAATCATAATTGGTGCATTGCAGAAAACACTATCTTAAAAAAAAATACTAATATTTTATCTGCAACAGGATATATTATTAAATTATATCTGGAGTATTAAATCCCCTTGTTGATGTTTTATTAACTTGCAAAGAATGGGGCTAGGGTTAGGAATACGTACCGTCCATCATCAGGCAATTCATCATTTTCCTTCAACCATATAACTGTAGGTATTAATGTTGTATCATATTTAATTACACATTCAAAGAAAACCTGTTCCATCCTTTGTACAACTTTGTATTCAGGCTGCTTAATAATCATTGTGGGTTCTGAAACATAAAATAATTACTAAGATACTTAACAGTTACAAACTGTCAAACAGATTAGGAGGTTTTTATTTCAGAGCCATGGTTTCTTACCCTTGATTTCTAATTGAACACTATTCTGTGCTTTTCCTAGTTTATTTCTTGCTATGCAGGTATACGTGCCACTGCTGTCCTTCTGGGCTTTCAGAATTTCCAAGGTGCCATTATTATGGAAAACATACTGGTTGCCCTGGAGAATGCTACCTTTCACTCCTTGAAACCTATGTATTGGAAAGAGATTATCCAAATTATGCATTATGTGGAGGCAACTGTCTACTGCATCCCTAAACCCCAATAGAGATGTAATAATATTTGATAACCTATAGAAAGATGATTATATACATACTTAACAGAAAAAAACAAAAGAACCAACTCACCCAAAATATAAAATAAATGATTGGATTTAACACGCCTATTTTTTTAATATAATGTCCTCAATAAAGTTTGGGACTACAGCATATCACATAAAGCTAACATTTTCATTCCTTGGACTCCATGCTCTGAAATTGCTGTTGGTCCCTGGGTGATTCTGTTGATGAGAGCACTTAGTAGGGGGAATTGCTTACCCCTGTGATCCCAAACCTAATTGACTCCCCTCCTACTGGCAGTTATTTAAAAGAAAATGATTATTTATAGTCATGGATGTAATTAGTCATCAGATGTTTGCTAAGTAGTGTAAGACAAATTAATTATGTATAAAATTGGAAATTAAATGAATTAATCAAGGTTTCCTTCACATGAAATGGAAGACAAACAATTAAAGTAAACAAAAAGTATCTCTATTTAACTTTCCAGATTCCCACAATATACAATAGTTTAATGTGCATTAAGCATGAATGATTCCCCCCCCCCCATTGTGAGCGACTTACCATTCAGCTTCAGGCATAGGTGAACCAAAAAAAGCACAATCTAGCAATGCAGGCTTATTTTCAATGACTTGATAAAGTTTATTGTATGAAGTAAGGATTCTTGGTGGTTCAGCTGAAAATAAAAATATCTTTTTAAATAGTGTGACTATTTTGAATGCATTTGTGTAGGAAAGTTTATAAATCTAGACATATACCTTATATTTATATAGGTTTTTATGTCTAGCATTGATGATGTTACCTACTTTGGGTAATGAAATTCCCCAATAACATGTAACAATAATGTTGCCATTATCATACCCTAAGTGGATTAAGTAGAACCCTCTGCTGTTACAGATATGTAACTTTGGAAAAAAGTGTATTTCATTCCAGTAAATGCAATATTTGAGATCTCAATAATAAATTTATTATGATTTTTTTTATTTCCCAAGACAGTTCTCTGCCTTATATCTTATGTAATAATTTGAATAAGACTAGTAACCTTCTAAGAACAAAATATTTAGGGGTTGTCTTTAAGTCAGACATTCTTAACCTGGGAACCACCTGTAATCCAGTTTGGCATAGCAGTTAAAGTAGCAGGCTAAAAATCAGAAGAATTTAAGTTCTTGTCCCACTTTAGGCACAAATCCAGTTGGATGACTTTGGGCCATATACTCTCAATTGTAGGAAGAAGGCAAAGGCAAACCACTTCCAAAAATGTTGCCAAGACAACTGCAGGGACTTGTGCAAGCAGTCACCAGGATCAATACTGATTTGAAGGCACACATATCTTAAAAAGTTGAGTAACCCAGATAATTTTCTTATGCAAATTACGTAGCACTTAGCCAAATGATCCCCCAAATAAAGATGAATAGGATTGTATGTAAGAGCGATGGCTCAGTGGTTAAAATGATGCTTAGCTTCTCAGCTGGAAAGCTGAGAGCCTGTGTTCGAGACCCAAGCACCATATAATGGGGTGAGCTCCCATTACTTGCCCCAGCTTCTGCCCACCTAGCAGTTCAAAATCATATGAGTAGATAAATAGGTACCACTTCAGTTCTGTGCACTTTGGCATATAGACATGCTGGCCACATGAACACGGAAATGTGTGTGGACAACTCTCCCTCAACTAAGAAGCAGGAGATGAGTACTGTCCTCTAGAGTCGGATCCAACCGGACAGGGGAAACCTTTACCTTTATACAATCTAGCCCACTAATCCCCCAAATAAAGATGAATAGGATTGCATGTAAGACTTTGTTGGGGCTGACATTTGATGTTAAGATATCAAATCTGACATTCATTATACACTTTTTTATTCATTAACTATACTGGTTTATGTATTTTAAATATAATTAAATTTATATTAATATAATAATATAATTTAGGTGCTAGAAAGACATGCCCAATAAATATTAAAAGTTACCAATGAGTCAATATTGTAGCATGTACTGTCTACTGAGTAATAAAACACCATTATTATTGGATTTTTAATTTTTAAAAAGCACCTAAAATATTACCTAAAATATTCACAAATGCATTTGCTAATAGATATCCATATTGATTAGAGGCATTACACTGGTACACAGCACTTGATCTTTCTTGCACATTAGTAAAAATAATTGTATCACCATCAATTTTTCTGCTGGGATCTTCAGGAGCAACTGTTAAAACACACAGGATAGATTAAATTATTCAATGCTGAAAAATTGTTCTTCGATTGTAAGAAAATAATTTGAAGAAAGATCAGAAATACTGTAAGAAATATAACAAAGTGCCATATATATAATTTATAATATAAGTTTGAACATTCACATCACATATTTTATGACATTATACTTCTATTACTTTATCATATGTATTATTATTTTTATATATTATTTTGCGAACATCATAGTTTTCTTCTGATGATTATTTATTAACTCTGGAAATACACACACACACACACACACACACACACACGTATTCCTTCACTCTGTCATGCACCAACCTTATTCTAACTCAGAATTACATAGTTTAATATTAGTAGTCCAAATCAGGTTATGATAATTAGATTTCAAGCCAGTGGATCATTTGTATCAGAAGAATATTCCTGCAAGCTAGCTTTTGATTTTATATATAGGGAGATGGAAATTAGACCAGAATTGTCTTCGTGCAAAATATACACTACTCAGTTGTGGTTTCTCTTCTATTCTTTGATAGATCAAGGGTAGGCAATTGTGTCACTATAAATATTTCTATAATTCCCAGCAGGAGAGTCAGTAGTGAAGAAAGCTGGGAGCTATAGCAGATGTTCATAGGCTTACTTCTGGGTTATATGCAAATAGAATAGGATATTTTTTTCCTCAAAAGATTAAAACATAGCAAATGCTCCTAATATAATTAGGAAGGCAATTTCATATTCTTCTTCTCCATTTATCTTTGTTACTCTCAATTCTGCTTCCCATCTTGCTTGGAACATCTTCAGACTGCTTAGAATTCTTTTTAGAGTGTAAAATCAAGTATAAAAATAAGTGTAAAATTAATTGTACAATTAAATGTACAATCAGCTATATACCAATTGAGCATCCCAGTGGATAAAAAACATGAATCATCGTTTATAAAAATATAGTATTAAAAATCTTCTTAAAGTGCTTTCCATTATATGAGCTTAGCAATCTAGGACTTTCTTATCCCTTTCCTCTAATTAATTACTTCACATGCGATGCAAGCTCTCTCTTTGTGAGGTACAATTTGAAATGTTCTCTTCCAGAGTCCCTGAATCAATGTGCATAGCAACTTAATGGACTTTCTTATCCCTTTCCTCTAATTAATTACTTCACATGCGATGCTAGCTCTCTCTTTGTGAGGTACAATTTGAAATGTTCTCTTCCAGAGTCCCTGAATCAATGTGCATAGCAACTTAATGGGAAAGAAAAAATAAACTGCAGAAAGGGTTGAATAGTACCCTGGTTTAGAAACATCAAGGAACTATTTCAAACTGAAGCACTTGATATAATTGGTTTTAGATTCCTTTCAACTTCTTAACTAATCATCTATTTTGCAGATTCAAAAGCTCTTATTTTATAAGACAAAATATCATTCATTTCTTCTTAAATAAATAAACGGTGAATTCATAATTTTCAATTTTAGACTTAATCAAGTTATTCTCTCTCTTTCTGTGTAATCTTTAAAGAATAATGTACATTTTCCTACTTACATTAAACTATACCATGGAAGCTCTACAAATGTGGGAAACGTTTTGCTGATTCTTAACAAAACTTTGACTACTTGTTCAAAATCGTATATTGACAAAACCACTATTATTAAGTAAGAATTTCACATAAAAGTGAAAACAGCCCATACTTTCAACTGGAATTCCATTTGCTAACCAGCTTATGCTGGGTTTAGGATTGCCATTAGTTCTACAAATCAAGGAACCATCTTCTCCAGGAGATAATACAAGGTTTGTAGGTTCTTTTATCCAATAAGGGGCAGCTGAGTTTAAAAGAAAGAAGCAAAAACATTCAGCAACTAGTTTTTGCAGTGGTAGCAAAAATTAGGTTACATAGATTAATATAATTAATGTCAAAACTCCAAATGTATACAGAAGAAAAATGTATTTATTAAAATAAATTAGAATAAATTGTTTCTTTAATAATCAAAAGTTTAGCAGCATTTTTTTCAAACTAACAAATGTTATTAAAGGCATAAACGTTCATTAGCTACAGCTCACTTCATTCAATCATCTTCATCTGCTTGGTTGTGATTCTAAAAAGATGCATAAATCATCTTTTTATACTAAGAGCTATTTAAATTCAATAGTATATAAAATGTGTGGTAGAGACCACTTTTCCAATCCCTAAAAATCTTCTTATATCAGAGGCATAGTGAGTTGAGAGACTGAAGGATGAAAAGAATAGCAGAAAATACAACTATGGATAGTCCTTGCTCAACATTCATTTGTTAGGGGCTGTTTGAAGTTGAACAAAAGAATGTATAAGCTGGCCAAATTCTGGCCATTGCAGTGCCCCTGCAGTCACATGAGCCTACTTGGGACCATCTGCATTTACAACTACCACTTGGCTGTTTGCCTACCCAGGGCTACCAGCTGCCCCTGCTACTGGCCTTGCCCATCACCACAGCTGTGCCTGCCACATTGTATGCCACTACTGAACCAGCTGGGCCCTTTTTTGTGCCATCTTCTTTCACGGAAGTACAGCTGGGGGGTTTCTCTGCCATTCCCACAACCTCTGTTGCGTGCCAGCCAGCATCTTCATGTGCAGCTAGGGCCTCTGTTCATTTGCAGCTAGGGCAAAAGAAGATGGTATGAAAGAAGGCTATGTCAAGGATGTAATAATACATGTTGCAGCAGTTAGCAGAACTGTGGAGCAGGAGCAGCTGATGGCAGTGGATTGGCAGGCAGCCAAAAGGGCAGAGATGTGAGGCAGATGGGTGAAATTCAAGAGGAAGCAGACTTTACTAGACTCAAGACTGGAAGGGCCAAGCCACGAATGGCTTGGATTGGGGTGAATCCTTGCCTAACAACCAGAGGCATTACCATCATATTTTTAAAAAGATTTTTTAAAAACTTGCCTTTATTATTTTTATAAATAATTCAAGGTGGTAGACATACCTAATAATCCTTCCTCCTCTTATTTTCCTCACAACAACCAAGTGACTTTCAGCTGAGAGAGAATAACTGGCTCAAAGTCAGCCAGCCAGTTTATGTGCCTAAGGCACAACTAGAACTCACCGCCTCCTGTTTTCTAGAGACCAAACCGCCTCTTTATTTTGTTATTGGATCCTATGTTATTCAAAGTTTTGTCTAGCAAATTTCTGATCCTGATCTCGAAGAATTCCTGATAATCAGATTTAAGATGTACCCAGAAATGCCAAATTTGAGCAATTTTTAGGCTAGAAACAGCATGCAATTGTGATGCTTCTATCATCCCTGGTGTTCTCTCCTTGCTGCACTGACATGTTGCAGTTTATTACAACTTTACAAATCTTTTTATTTTCCTTTAACATTTCTTTCCTGTCACTGGTTCTATTATTTATTACTTCACCCACTATAATATCATGGAATTAAAATATAGACTTAGATGAAAGAAAAGTGTAACTGCAACCCTCAGAAACTGAAAAGTTGACTACAACAGTCCATCAGATTTAAATATATCCTCAGATTATGTTTTACATATTTGAAGGTCCTCTTTCTTCTCATGCTTATTATGAATTATCAAAAAGAATTTTAAGATACTAAGAAATTTAAAAGTTGCTATAAAGTCCCAATTAATCATATGCAACTTGGCCACTTTTATTTTTTATTAAAGGATATATTACTGATCTGGCATGAATGTGAATTCAGAAATGTTGTTCACAGAATATACATGTAAACTTTTAAATGCTAAACAAGACAACAGTAATTTTACCTTTGACATTGACTGTAATAACATGATAAGCAGAACCCAAACGATTTGTTGCCATACATTTGTATTTTCCTGAATCAGCTTGAGAAACATCTATAATTTTGAGGGTTTTATGAAAATTTTCAAAGAAAGTCCTGTTGACAGGAAGGTCACCACCCTCTTTGCTCCAGCGGATTAATGGCGTAGGTCTAACAGAAGAAAATATCATTAAGAACAATTGAGATTACAATGTTTAAATAAAGTACATTTTGGAGTTGTTTTAATAATTAAATTAATTTAATAATGGTTTTATATCCAAACATAATCATTTATTCTAAGCTTTGTAAAATGTACTAAATACTTATTATACAGTATTTAAATTTTATTGGCTCTATTGCCTATACTATATGTTATCTTAATTGGACAGGGCTGAAAGGCAGTATTGCCACTTGCTATAATTTGGTCAACTATAATAAATGTAATGGTATGTGGGAAAGACCTTGGGAGGCTGAGCAAGGAAATGCTGCCAGGGGAATGATCAGATAAAAGACAGCATAGCCCACAGTTGTATAATGGTATTATTACTCTTATTTTCCTTGATTAAAATGACAACTCACAATCCTTCTGCAATACATTCCAGCATAAGAGTGTTTCCTCTTAGTTCGATTTTGCTACTTGCATTTCCAGCAGGAGTTAGAAGAGATGGCTGTCTTTCTGAATAAAATCTGACTAAAAGAAAAAGACATAAAATTATATATCATTTAAATGGAATCAAAATCTACACTAAAATTAATTCTTTGTACCCAGTGCAATGCATGCATGAACATGCATCAGTAGTTATATAAAAAGTGTTTTGCCTAGGGTTCTATGACTTATTGGATTACCTAATCATTTTGGCAAGAGATAATTTTGACAGAGATAAGGGTTTTGCTTTGTATATAAAAACTGTGATCAAATTTGCAGTTTAAAAAAAATGACAGAAAATGCTTTTCCTATCATTTTTTTTAAACTGCAAATTTGATCATAGTTTGCAAAAGCAACTTTTTCTTGGAAAATTTATTATTTAATTCTAGTATAAAAATTCTTAGGGTAAATAAAACATAACAATGAAAATGCTAGGCATTGAGTTATAATGATGGGTAAAACTTCCATGGAAAATCTTTGATTTTGAACTATATATTAATTTTAATTGTTATACAATTTAATTTAATTATCTTCCATGTATATTCAAACTCTTGCTCTCATTAATGGGATTCTGAATAGTTATAAGCAAAGAGGACATAGAGAAGGTCCTTATGTACAGTAGCTCAATCCAGCTTTAATTCGTGGGGTGGAATGTAGTCTGGATTCCAAGAAAGGAGGGGCTGCATTCCATAAGCAAAGAGGCATGAAATATTTGGTTGGGAGGCTTAAGAAGGAGGCTCCTCTCTAGCAGTTCCCAGAGCATAACTATATTGAGGCAAATAGTTTCTTAATTTGACATGATTTCTGTCTATAAGTGAGGAATAATAAAGGAAACTACTCAGAAATAACTCCATGTGTATTTCTTAGTACCTAAGAGTCTTGGCAGTTCCACAACTTCTCTTAAGAAAATACTAGAACTGTAATTTGATATAATTTTATTCTTTAGGGATTTCTAATATCTGCTCATACTAACTTGGAAATTACTTTAAATAATGGACTAAAGGTGTATCCAGGGAGAAAGATGTTATAAAAAATGATATGTTCCAGAAATCTATAGTGAGCAGGTTGCCCTGCCCTGTTTTCTGCATATGAGCTTTATGCATTCAAAGAAAATAAGTTACCTACTGTTTTAAGGGGAAAGGAAAATTATCAAGCACTATATCTAACACTTACACAAAAGTTGCAAATCAGCCAGTACAAAAATATTCTAATTTAAATGCTGTTTTATGAAACAGTAAAAGACAAATAGTATTCTATGTCTGTTTGTATTTCTTAAATAGTCATGGGCAATGGCAACTGAAAAGGAAAAAATTGTACTTGAAGGTGGTAAAGTGAAGTAAAGGGAGCCTATGATATCAGGAATACTCTAATATATATCTATATATCTGCATCCATCCTATGGTCTAGGTATATTATTATATTATTTATATTATATTATATTATATTATATTATATTATGTTACGTTACGTTACGTTACGTTACGTTACGTTACGTTACGTTACGTTACGTTACGTTACGTTACGTTACGTTACAAGCGTAGCTTAGTGAGTATATTAAACAGATGGTAATATAATAGGCATATTACAAGCTGGTTTTTTTTTTTTGTATTAATTCCTTTTATTTTTTTTAAAAAGTGGATATTTATAGAAAGAATAATCATAATGAGAACCATAACTTTCTACCTTCACAAAATTTATTTATTTTATAAATAAATAAAATATCACATTAGAACATGAATAATTTTAAACATGTAGCAAATATATTCATCTTAATACAAATTATTAAGTAGTTAACAATATATTTAGTAAGGTATTAAACAGAACAATAGTTTTTCCTTGCTTTTTAACAAATTAATTATTTAGAATAAGTAGGAATTATTGTGTAGTTCCAGGAATAATAAATCATCAGAAAATTTAAAAAATGAAAAGAAAGATTGTTAGATTGATTTTTGGGTCAAAATGAAACATGTTCTTCATGCAAATATTCTGCTGTTATTTCCTAATTATGTAAACTTAATAATACTATGTAAATTATTTAATATATCTCCAGTTCTAATGAGATCTATATTAATGTAGTATGAGCAGAAAGATTAAACAGCCATGAATTAATGTTAGTTAACTAAATTCTATATGAATGGAATAATGTTCATCTCTAAAACTCACCACCATAAAAATCAGAGTCACTCATATTAGCAGTTAATGTTTCATTCAATGAATCCACTGAAATAAATAGAATATCATGAAGAATGCAGCCAACAAAATTAAATGTGGGATTCAGAAATTAATCCTGTTATCAATACACTAATGCTTTTAACCTCAAGCACAAAGGAATTTGGAACACAATCAGTGACCCTTCTTAGTGTCCAACATATATAGATATATTTTGATTTCTCATGTTCAAGATAGTCCTCTTCTGGCCAAGGAACACGTTTGATTCCTCCAGAGTTAAGTTCCCCTATACTAGAAATTCCCAAATATTGAGGAAAATCCACCCACCTCATTCAAGAAAGTTTCTCAAAGAGGTAAGGGTTGCAATTGGCACAAATACGAAACAAAATTATTTAATCTTTCCAGGCTACAGAAGCTACAAGTTGCCCATTCTGATCTACAATTTGCTTTCTTGATGTGATTATCACATGAAACCTCTGAATGTATCTGAATGGGTATCATTCCTAAAACCTTATCAAACTGTATTTAAATGAAACTTGAAATTTTGCTAAGCAGTTTCTTAATCTTACTGATGTCAAAAGAATTAAAGTACTAAAACTATTTGAGAATAGCAGCATATACTGTTAAAGGTAGTCCTCGAGTTACGAATGTAATGGAGCCTGCCTATTCCATTCGCAACTTGAAAATTAATGGGAGTGAATCTCGTACTTGAACAAGATCACTCCCTGCTCATTAAGAAGCACGAGGCTCATTAAATGAACATAAGGTATCTCAGGGTGGGGAAGGCCATGGAGGGCCTAGTGATGGAACAGGCCCCCAAGGCCTCCCCGACCCACTAAGATACTTCATGCTTCCCCCTCCCTTTTCTGGGCAGCAGCGGCCTCGAAAAGGCCTCCGACGCCTGGATCGGGCCTCCGGAAGGCCGCCGAAGCATTCCACGGCCTTAGATCCGGACGGCAGCAGCCTGGAAAAGGTCTCCGGTGCCCGGATCCAGCCTCTGGAGGCACACAGAAGCATCCCCCAGCTTCAATTCCATTCTCTGTTGCAGAGAACAGAGGCCTAAAGTAGCATGAGATCACACGAGATCAGTAGAGTGAGATCTTGCACCACTGATCTTGTGTGATCTTGCATTACTTTAGGCCTCCATTCTCTGCAAACACACCGAAGGCCTGGAGCAGCCAAGAAAGCGAAGGTCCTTGATCTTCACAGGGTGAGTATTGAAGGCCTAGTGCCTAGGGAGACCCGGGGCGAGGGTGGGGAGGGAGGGAATAACCAGGGTGAATGTTGCAATGCTACTGCGGTCGCTCATAAGGGTGAACGATTGCCGTGGTGTGACAACATTCGTAATTTTGGGATTTGCTCGTAAGCACTAGGGGGCACTTATCGCGTAACTTTGAACGTTTGCTAAGGGAACGCTCACAATTCAGGGATTACCTGTATAGTGTTGTAATAAAGATATACTGCAAATTATTTTGACTCCTCTCTAAAAATTTCATTGCAATACGTTCCAAGAAGACACAATTTTGCAAGAAAATGTTTTCTACTACTCCAATATAAATTATGTTTTGGCTAAATATAATGACTACAAAGAAATTTAGAAATTCATACCTACCTGGTTCAACTTTTAATGAAATAGGTTGCTTCTGTTGAATAGTTTGAGTGTGATTAAATCTTGCATAACATATATAATCTTCACGGCTATCTTCTTGTATTATATTAGAAAAATAAAGATCTCCATTTAGACTTTGTGAAACTCTATTATTTTGAGGCAGCTTTTGAAAAGCTATAAAAATAAGAAATGAAACATCTGTAGTGCCAGCTCACACTATAGAATTATTTTAAGCATATATGTAAATTATCAACATTTTCTTCTGGTAAGCCACTTCTGCTTTATAGCCACAAGGAATCCAGTTCAACTTGAAGGGATTTTTATTTTTAAGAGAAGTTTTGCTTAACTGATATATTCTGCAACAACTTCTATTACTATGGCAGTTTCAGAACTATGTTCCAGTTCATAACTCATTCCATGCATGGAACACATACTTTATTAGTTTCAGGATATTTATTATATATTCAAAATTGAAAATATAATTACAATACCTAAAGTAGGACAGAATGTTAAAAGGAAGCAATACATTCTAATAAATAAAGAATATTAATTACAATAATATGACTACATTAGGCCATGTTCAACAACAGAAATTATAAAAAAAAGATATATAATTGTAGATAACCTATGAAAGCATTCTCCACTAATCACGTTACAATCACTATTAACAATTAGACAAAAATAAAGATATGAAATGTATTTAAAACAGTATAAGCAAACATTTCTATTGTCTAAGCACCATTGCTAAAAAAAGAACCACTAAGATTTTAGTAATTGGACAAGTCCAGTTTTAACTATTTAAATAATCACTTGGAATTATAGCATAAACCATAGTCTGAAACAGTTCAAATGTATTAGACATTTCTTGTCACACATAAAGGAAAATACAAGATTGCTTTCTAATGTAAATCTACATAATAAAAATAGATAAACTCCAATAAGCCTATTGATTTATTAAACATTTACAACCCTCTCCTTCAAACAGTCAATCAATTTGTAGCATCCAATTTAATTCTATCCTTGTCTTGAATAAAAGGCTCAATGAGTGATTATGTGAGGAACATTTGTAATAATTCTGTTGAAATGCTGCAGCTGCCAAAAAAGCCAACACAGTGCTAAGCTGCATTAACAGAGGGATAGAATCAAGATCACGTGAAGTGTTAATACCACTTTACAATGCCTTGGTAAGGCCACACTTGGAATACTGCATCCAGTTTTGGTCACCATGATGTAAAAAGATGTTGAGACTCTAGAAAGAGTACAGAGAAGAGCAACAAAGATGATTAGGGGACTGGAGGCTAAAACATATAAAGAACGGTTGCTGGAATTAGGTATGTCTAGTTTAATGAAGAGAAGGATGAGGGGGGACATGATAGTAATGTTCCAATATCTCAGGGGTTGCCATAAAGAAGAGGGAGTCAAGCTATTCTCCAAAGCACCTGAAGGCAGGACAAGAAGCAATGGATGGAAACTAACCAAAGAGAGAAGCAACCTAGAACTAAGGAGAAACTTTCTGACAGAACAATTAATCAGTGGAACAACCTGCCTCCAGAAGTTGTGAATGCTCCAACACTGGAAGTTTTTAAGAAGAGACTGGACAACCATTTGTCTGAAATGGATAGGGTTTCTGCCTGAGCAGGGGATTGGATAGATGACTCTAAGGTCCCTCCAACATTATTAGTATTATTATATTATTATATTTATATTATTATTATTAGATTATTATTATTATGATTATTATTATTATTATTATTATTATTATTTATATTATATCGCACAGCAGCCAGATGTCAGAGGGATTTGGCATTTTTGTCTACCTATCGAAGTCCTTACCGGGGATAGCAGATGTGGATGTTTGATGGCTTACAGATAGCGTCGCAGGATGGAAGCAGTTCCTAGTAAGGCTGCCTTTTGCAATTGACTAATGGCGAATTTGTCAATGCCAATGGTGTTCAAGTGGTGCTCCAGTTGTTTTGGGATTGCACCCAAGGCGCCTATTACTATTGGTACTACCCTTGCTTGCCTTTGCCACAGTCTTTCTATTTCTATTTGTAGGTCTTTGTATTTTGTTATCTTCTCCAGTTCTTTGGACGGACCTACTCCCTTTTGCAGAAGTTGCTTACAATAACGCAGTCCACTCCAGCACAGGCTACACTCCCTTTCAAATAGCCACCAGTCAAAGTTTCAACCCTATGCCAGAACTAATCCCAAACGAACCGGAAATCCCATCGCTGAAAGAATGGATAGCACAATTACAAAACACCTGGCCAATAGTTAGGAAAGCCTTAGACTAAGCTAGGCAAGCATACAAAGCACAAGCAGATAAAAAGAGAGTTGAACCCGTACCATTCAGTGTAGGAGAAATGGTATATTTGTCTACAAAATACCTAAAATACCTACAGCCCTGTAAAAAACTTGGACCAAAATATATAGGACCTTTTCCAATTAAAAGAATCATAAACCCAGTAACGGTAGAATTAGAACTACCCAAAAATCTCAGGCAAATACACCCAATTTTCCACTGCAGCTTGCTGAAAAGAGAACAGTCACCCTTACGGCCAAAAATCCCCCCCCCACCACCACCACCTCCAATCATGGTTGAAGGAGAACAACATTTCGAGATAAAAGAAATCCTAGATTCTAGGAAGTATCACGGAGCAACTCAATACCTAGTAGCATGGAAACACCTTCCCTCCTCAGAAAACAAGTGGGTCCATAAACGTCATGTCAGAGCACCGAAACTGCAAAAGAAGTTTCATACAGAATATCCCAACAAAGCACACTAACCTCTATTTTTTCCCCTCTACAGATGGATCTCTCCTATTTTTAAGGGGGGCAGGATGTCAGAATCCATTTATATTTCATTTCTAGCTATCTCCTCTGATCTAAAACCAAATCTCACCTTTCCCTGGATTCTGCCATACTCCCAAGCGGGAGGGGGGATATGCATGCGGGTTTATTGCTTTCACTTCCTCTATTCACTACAATGTAACCTTTTGTTTATTTGCCTTCGTGTTTGCTACCCATTACAATGTAACAAATTGTAACAACCATGGTAAAAAAGGTCATATTTCTATTTCTATTTGTAGGTCTTTGTATTTTGTTATCTTCTCCAGTTTTTTTTCATCTATTCTGCTGTCTCCAGGCACTGCCACGTCCACTATCCAGACTTTTTTGTCTTTCTTATCGACAATTGTTAAGTCCAGGGTGTTATGTTGCAGGTGCTTGTCTGTTTGAATTCTGAAGTCCCAGAACAGTTTAACTTTATCATTTTCTATGACTTTCTCTATTTTATGATCCCACCAGTTCTTGCTTACAGGCAAATGATATTTCTTGCAGATCTTCCAATGCACCATTGTTGCTACTTTGTCATGCTGCTGCTTGTAGTCAGTCTGTGCGATCTTCTTGCAGCAGCTTACCAGGTGGTCCACTGTTTCTTCAGCTTCTTTGCATAGGCCGCACTTACTGTCTGTTGCTGTCTTCTCAATTTTGACTTTGTATGCATTTGTCCTTAAGGCTAATATTAATATCAAATATCAAATATCAATATATATTTAATATTTAATATTTAATATTTAATATTATTTCTGCTTACTATACTGGGAAATAGAGATAAAAATACAACATTTAAAATTTAAATTTTCACTATGACAGGAGCTGTCTCCTAAAAAAGTATTATAAATTTAATATAGACTTGTTAATTATATTAGTTAGAAAAACAATATGGAACATATTAAGATAGGAGACAGAAATCTGGGGAAATCACAATTACATCCATCATGAAAACTGGCTTTGTTTCCACAATTAACTTTGTTAGTTACAAACAGAAACATTGTAACATTTCATTATGACATCAAAATATGATATGTGTTATTATCACACAAATGGTGCACATATATGATACCATGACATTTGAGGCAAGTACATGTGATATATTAACATGAAATTATTGCATAAATGTCAGCATTTGTCTCCTCCATCTGAGAAAGTGACCATTTAGGAAAGATTAGAATTACTGTAAAATAATGCCTCCCAATCCCAGCCTTGACAGTACAGTAGCACAGATGGATACTATGGTCAAAACATCACTCTTAAATGTAGGACCAGGTGAGGGTTCTCACCACACCACTGTCCTGTCTCAGATCATCCATCATGACTGACATTTTTTCTGATCCATGGCCAGGCCTGAATCCTAGCTCAAAAGAATGCATATAATCTGCTTTATCCAGGATACTTTCCAACTGAAGAACTGCAATCTTGTCTATCCTCCTTGGCAAAGGAAGATTGTATGGTAATTGTGGATGGCAATTTTGTATGACAAGAGTCAAGACCGGATAGCACATCTTTAAGATAAAGTGCATATCTCCATCCTTCAAGACAGGTGGCATTAGACCCTCTCCCAATAAAGGGTTTACAACCAGATCCAGCCGATATAACCTTACCCTCCACTTCCAAAAAAGCCATATTAGGGAGGACTCCAGTTTACAAATGGTAACAATTGTGCTTCCCAGCACCATATTCACTTCCTTAGAATACACTAGATTAAATGAATCCCAAATAATATTGCAAGATTTTATAGATCATCAGATTCTAACTACACAGAATTGAGATTTCAGTGAATTTCAGTGCTCAAAACAGTCAAAGCACTTATTCTCATCTGCTAATAAGAGGTGGATCAATCTAAACAAGGTCGTTGGGCAGTAATAGATGAAGCAATAAGGATACAGAAGTAGAAATATTTCTTGCCGTATTTCTTGCCATAGTGCCGATTTATTTATAAGTATATAGCTGTACAGGTAGTCCTTGATTTATGACCATAACTGAGCCCAGAATTTCCTTTGCTAAGCAAGATGGTTGTTAAGCAAATCACACTCGATTTTATGACCTTTTTTACCATGGTTGTTAAGCAAACCAGTAAAGTTGTTAAATGAATCGTGCAGTTGTTAATCTTGTTTCTCCCACTGACTTTGCTTGTCAAAAGCTGACTAGGAAGGTTGCAAATAATGATCACATGTCCTCGGGACACTGCAACCATCATAAATATCTGCTGATTGCCAAGCATCCAAATATTGATCAATGACTGTGGGGATGCTGCAACAGTAATAAGTAGGAAGGCCAGTTTTAAGTCACTTTTTTCAGTGCTGTTGTAACTTTGAATGATTGCTAAATGAATTGTTGTCAGTTGAGGACTACTTGTATTATGTCAAATTCACTTCTGATTTTGTTCTACTTATGCTCTAAGCATACTTGACCCACCTAGTGACAGTGAGCAGAGAGAGCCTGCTTGGAAGCAATCCTATCTAGTGCTTTGGTCACCTTCCAAAGGTAAACCTCAGAATCCATTCAGAAATATATTGTGTAGTTAACATCAACCTAATTGATTCTCCTACCTGTGGAGATTAAAGGTGGCAACTAAGCTCTGACAAACCAGAGAGTGATCTTACCACAGTTAAGGACTAATAAAAAAGGCCCAAAAGAGGAACTCCTTGACTTACAACAGATTGCTTAATGACCATTCAAAGTTACAACGGATACTCCAAAGATACTTACAATCCTCTGCTGAAGTTCTCATGGCTGCCCTCCATGGTCACATGACCCCATTTCAGGCACAGAACAATCCGTCTACATTTACAGCTGTTTGTGGTGTCCCATGGTCAGGTGACCACAATTTATAATGTTTTTTGCTCAAAACTTGTATTTACTTCCTGTTTTTGGCAAAAACGTCCCATAGAGAACAATGGGTTCTCTTAACAATTGTGGATTCACTTAATGACCATGGTGATTTGCTTAATGACTACCACAAAAAAAGTTGTAAAATTGGGTCAGTCACAAAATGACCTGCTTTTATGACCACCATGATTAATGACTGTAATGAGCAGGCTTCATTATGGTAGTAAGTGTCAGAATCCATTTATATTTCATTTCTAGCTATCTCCTATGATCTAAAACCAAATCTCACCTTTCCCTGGATTCTGCCATACTCCCAAGAGGGAGGGGGGATATGCATGCGGGTTTATTGCTTTCACTTCCTCTATTCACTACAATGTAACCTTTTGTTTATTTGCCTTCATGTCTGCTACCCATTACAATGTAACAAATTGCCTCCTGTATTATGTATCTCTCTGAACTTCTTCTCCTTAACCGGGCAGCTAGGAGAAGGGGGGGAAAGAGATACAAACCTCCGGGACCTGGTTTATTTCTCCCTTCTCAAAATTGAGGTGTGAAGAGCTGTGGAACAATCGTGCACAAACGGAGCCGGACTGATGTTATCTTCCTTTTCCCACGATGGACTTAACACCTGGGGATTGGCCGGTCTGAACCGTCCGGATGAACTGTGGGGTGGGGTTTGCTTAGGGACACTTTAAAATATCGAGCTGTAAGGGAATCCCTCAGATCCTGTCTATTATGCCTGCTATCAACTACATTTAATAAAAGTTCCTGTTGGAAGAAATTGTTTCCAAGAGTTCTGCTTCCTTAAGATGTGGGATTGAAGTGGGTCCTTACAGTAAGTCAAGAACTACCTATATTTTCAGATTATCAAGCAATTGCTCCAAGTTGGAAATTAAATCTAACACACAACATGCTAGGCCAAAGATTACTTGGTACAAGCCTCTGGTTGCAATGAAAGCCATAAATTTCTAATTAGTTGAACCACAACATTCTGTAGCAATCTATATTTTGTCAGAATGATGAAATTTGAATCATGATTTCATGATAAAAGTGTTGCCACATACATATGTGTGCAACAGTGTAGCACACATACAAAAATGCTAGAATTTGCACTGCACAGCACTTTTGTTGCTTGTCCTATTGCATGACTTGAACTCAACCCCACAGCATGTATGTTTGTATTTAAAATATTTCCATGCTACTAAAATAAAAAAAGACTCTCGGAGGTTTACATAGAACATTTATAGACTAAATCAGTGGTGGCGAACCTTTTAGAGACCGAGTGCCCAAACTGCAACCCAAAATCCACTTATGTATCGCCGGGTGCCGGGTGGGTGTGGCCTGCTGGGTGGGCGTGGCTGTGGTGGTCATGGCAGACTGGGTGGGTGTGGCCAGGGTGGGTGTGGTCAGCTTGATGTTGCTCTGGTGGGTGGGGCAGTGGGCAGGAAGGCATGGGGGAGCATGGGGGGAGGCTCCTGAGCCCTGCAGCTCTTCCGAGGGGGGGAGGAGGAGAGTGGGGAGGGGCTGTGCTGGGCTCGGGGCTCCTCGTGCCTTCCGCTGCCCGCTTGCGCTCTTCTGCCGAAAATGCCGTGGCTCCGCTTGCCTGGCAGGGTGGGGGCGCACTTGTGCACTGGGACGAGCAGTAGGTGGGGTGGGCGCTCCCGATGTCCACGGGGAAAGAAGCGGTGAGGAGGCTGCACGCCCAGTCCAGCCCAGCCCTGGCACAGAAAGCAAGGCAACAGCCCCACGTGCGTCGGACCCAAACTTCACAGAGCACCCTTCTCCCATCACCCCGACCCGGTTCGTTACCTCCGCCCGGCTTGTTCCACGGCCTCATGGCAGCGGCATTGGGCAGGAGGCGGCAAACAGGGCTTGCTGAGGATCGAGCCGCGTTTGCCGCTGCCGCCGTCCTGAGAGCCGGCGATCAGCAGGGCCCCGTCACGGGAGGACTCGGGGGCACCGGGGTCCAGCCCTACGAAGCCCACCTTCTCGCCCGAGCTGCCCGGATACACGTTCCTGTTGCGCGACTTCTGCAGTGGTGGCGGCGGCACGGAGGCCGATGACAGGCGTGAGCGGGACAGAGGCGCTGCCTGGGGCTGGAGCGGAGCCGGGTGGGACTGCGGCGGTGGCTCTGCTCCGGTCCTGGGCAGCGCCTCTGCCCTGCATGGCTGTCCTGTCACGTCTGCGATCGGCCTCTGCGCCGCTGCCGCCATCTGCCTGCTTTGCGCAGCTCCTCCTGGGCCCCCTGCGCCCGCCATTAATCCTCCCGCCACCATGCAGGGTAACGTTGCCGCCCCCGCCCAGATGCCCTCGCCTCCCCCAAACGTTTTTTTTACTAACCTGCCTTTCAGCTGCATTCCGTTTCTCCATTCGCTTCTCAGTCTTCGCCACGTGTTTGTGGGACAAAAAAAAATTTCCATGAGACTTTCTAACTTCTTGTGAGATCTCGCGAGAAGTTAGAAACTCTGATGGAACTTTTTTTTTTTTACCGATAGTCCCACAAACACATGGCGAAGGCTGAGAAGCAAACGGAGAAACGGAATGCAGCTGAAAGGCAGGTTAGTAAAAAAAACGTTTGGGGGAGGCGAGGGCATCTGGGCGGGGGCGGCAACCATACCCTGTGCAGCTTCGGCAGGTGTCTGGCAGGGGGAGGGAAGCAACAAGCCCCACCCCACCCCCGCCCTGCTCCTGCCACTCCCCTCCCACACGACACCTTTTTTCCAGGTCTGACACATCACTTCCTCCGCTGCTGTATGGGACTGAAAATAAAGTTCAATCAAGCAATTCCAACTTTGCGAGATCTTTTTTTTTCCTGCGAGAAGTTGAAATTGATTGATTGAACTTTTTTTTTTTGCACATGGCGGCGGAGGCCTAGGACTGGGGCGACGGCACGCATGCCCACAGAGAGGGCTCTGCCTGCCACCTGTGGCACGCGTGCCATAGGTTCGCCACCACGGGACTAAATCATCACTGTAAAGGATAAAACTGCAAAAACAATAGAAGAATAAGGACCATATAATATAAATTACAAATAAATAAAATTATCAATGACAACATTCATGTCAAGGGAAAGCTCTCCAAAATAATTCAAGTTACCAAAAGGCCAACAAAGAAGGAGCCATGCGGAAGTGGTTCCTTAATAAACTTCTCCGAAGTATGGCACCTGCACCTGTTTCAATTTGGTATGTCTAATTGATCTGGCCAATACTGATGGGAATAAGTGGTCCTGAAGGTATATGTAAGAGGTATTCTGGGCTACAGCTAATATTCTGGAATTTGTATGACTAATAAAGGAGAATATTTATAGCTCAGGATTGACATGAGGGATCCTTGGTGCTTTCTGAGCTTGCTTGTTTTCTTGCAGATGTTTCATTACCCAAACTAGATAACACCATCAGTGCTAGTAAGGAGTGCTGTTTGCTGTCAGTTTATAGTCTAGGGCTTGCCCTGTCAGTGTTGGTTGGATGTGGTCTTCTTTGGTTGGGTTCTTTACTGTTGGCCTTCTGGCAGTTTCTTGATTGGGGAATTATTTACTTGACTGTAAACAAACAGTTCTTGTTTACATTTGTTTTTCCCACAATGTTCAAAACATTCTTACTGGTTAAGATTTTCTCAAAGTTAATTACATTTAAATATTTAAGTCTATTTTTTTCATGTAAGCCAACCCAATACTTTTACCTTTCTTAAGGAATAAATAAGACTAAAAAAAGAAAAAAGAAGAATAAGAATAATAAAAAAGATAGTATGCTACTTAAAATCCCTATTTCCTATAAGCTAATACATATTTATTTCCCAAAAAAATTCGTTCTTTTTACCGTAATTAAAAATATATTTAATCTTTAAATATTCCATTTAATAAATCTAGTCCTCTAGTCTTTTAACTCTTATTCAAAACTTTTTTTTAATCCATTGTAATTTTCTTAAAGTCAATCACCTTTAGATATCTAAAATATTTCCTTTATATAGGCCATTCCAACTCTTATATTACTCATATCAAGAAATAAAGTAAAAAAAGAAGAAGAAAAAGAAAGTACTATGTTACTTGAGGGGCTCTTCCCTCTTAAAGTCAAATTCACATCCAAAATTTTTCTATTTCTTTAACCATATTCGAACAGGTGTTTCTTTTTTAAAATATTTTCTCTGATAGGCCCCATCGTCTATTTTCTTAATTTTCACTTTAGCCTTTTTCTTTTGCCCAGTATCTTTCTTAATCAATATGTTCTGCTGAGTCAAAGAATCTTTCCATATTCTTGTAGGTGTTACTGTAGATATGAAAGGTAAGTCAAGTACAATATCTTTGTGAGAGGCATTTGCCCATTCATTTTTGTTGAAAACCTTTTTCTTTCTTTTTCTCTCTGCTTCTCTTATCATTTTTTGTCTCTCCAGTTCTAGTGTTTTTGCTGGCATCTCTGCAGTACATTTTGTCCAATCTTTTTTCTTATCCTCAAATTTGTTTTGTGGTGTTAAAGTATAAGTTGTCTTTTCCAAATCCAGTATTTCTTGTAAAAAAATTTCCACTTGGGTTAAATCATACTTCTTTGTTTTGTTAGGTTCCATCTTTAAGTCTCTATCCTCAAATTTGTATTCAGTTGTCTGTTTTATCTGTTCCTTCTCTGTTGTTGTTTCCTGGGATTTGTTGTTGTTGTAAAGTTAAATTGGAGATGAATTGGTTTATATTTTCAAAGTTATTTTGGATTTCTTTGTGGTTTGAAATCATTGTTATTTGAATTAGTTGCAACATATCATATGTCTCCTCTTGAAAAGTATTTATTTTTTCTTGATAGG